>CM060927.1:156885897-158134397 GCA_030737875.1 Allium sativum | reverse complement strand
GGCGCAGTAGTTTGAAAATTCGATTCCAAATTTCAAATGAATGTACAGGATTCAAAATAAATAGGATTTTAGCGAAACCAAAAATATTAGAATCTATTAGAGAATATCTTTCCAACGAATCCGAAAAATTGAAATTTCAAGGCTGGAATAAAAAGTTATGTCCAGTTCAAAATTCAGAAAAGTCGTTGTGGAATTTATATATATTTTTAATATATATAATGCCCTTAAAAATGGAAATTTTGCAAATGACCTTCGTTTTCAATGAAACCACCTTTGTTGGATCCGGGATGTCAAATTATTGCTAGGTTCCAAAATTCATAATTTTTTGAATCAATATGTGAGCGTGGCAAACTTAAACGTGTTTTAATAGTTTCAGTCAATTTCGATCGACCAGAAAATGGTCATTTTTCAAACGATCTTCAAATTTGATGAAATTTGTTTTGTTAAGACCGTATCGTCAATACGAAGCTAGAAATAAATTTTCTGTAATTTTTAAAGTCCATACGTGGCCCCAGTAAATTAAAATGTGCGTTCAAAATTCAATATATAGATTTATATTTTGGTTTTGATGGAAACCGATCGAAACAATGGAATAGGCTTACGAAACATATCCCATTGTGTTCGGGATGGGGGTAATAGGCTAGGGACGGCAGTCGTTGAGCCTCGTTTGGGGTTCAAAAGAAAAGTCAACTTTTTGAAATATAAAATATAATATAAATATATACTCTCACCTAACTCTCCCTCATGCTCTCTCTCTCTCTCTTCGTTCAACAACAAATAAAAAAAAGAGAATCGTGATCCATATGCGCCTCCTCCTCCAGAACGCGCACCGCCCACCGCCGCCTGGACTAGTGCCCCCCCTCCATCAATGTCGCTCTGCCCTAGCCCTCCTTCCTCCTCTTCTTCAGTTCAAACCGCAACCCTACCCTACCTTGCGAGACCCGATAGCCCGACCCACCACCGCGACCGCCAAAACCCCCTGCGCCACCTCTTCTACTGGCCGCACCCCTGACTCCCTCCCTCCGACGTGAGCAAACCCCCTTCCTTCCCCTTTGAACTGTAAGTTTTACTTTTAATTTGTTTTAAATTCTTAGCTTAATTAAATTAGATAACAAGTGTTTTAAATCTGTTTTCATGAACATAAAGACTTGATTTTTATTTTAATTTTATTTAGAGGAATACTACGTTTTTATATAGAGAAAGATTGTATTTGTATAATATAAAATGACTAGCTTTTTATAAATAAAAGATTATGTTTTTATCAATATGAAGTTTAGATTTTTTTTATTCATATAAAGTTTTGATTTATAATGAAGTAAAGATTATATTTTTAATCATAAAAAGGTTAGATTTTTAATTTAGAAATGATGCGATTTTTTGCAAATAAAAATGTGATTTTTACAGCATTGAAATAAAAATGTGATTTTTACAGCATTGAAATAAAAATGTGATTTTTAGTATGAACAGCATAGAGAAGACTGCGTTGGCGTTGCGGGCAAATCCAGACTGTTCTGAATTTCAGAAATATAGAATGGCGGAGTGGAACCCTCAGTGAGAATTTCCCACTTTAATTCTTTTTTCTAGTTAAAATTATATATTATGATGCAGACGGTGCGTAACAGCACCCGACACCCGTTGTCCACAGACCATGGACGACTTGTTTGTTTGGTTGTGTAGTTGATAGGATTATTGGTTTGAATTTGGTTGTTTGGGTGAAATGGAATTGATTAGATTAGTATGTATGGCGCCAGCCATTATTAGACTGGGGATAAGGCTAGGCCTTGTCCCGTTTCTAGTATCGTGTTGTTATACCGCCGGAATTTTCTAAAATAAGTTAGAAAAATAAAATATCATTTTATTGAATAAATGAACTGAATAGAATATTCATAGGTTGAATAAAATATTTTGGTCGTTAAACATATAATTTTTAACGTATATGTGAATAAATAAATATTCATTCACAAATCGAACGATTTGTTTATATACACCCATTTGAAGGATATTGATTAGGACGATAAATTTTACACATCGCCCAACTGCACAAATAAAAATCTGTGTTTGTTGACTAAAACCCCACACGGGTATTGGGATGATATTTGATGTACACGAATCCCAATTATTTAGTTGTATGTCAATGATAGGTTGACAGACAGTTGTGTAGTGCACTTTGGATGATGGTTGATTATTTATCATTTCTATGGAATCCATATAATTAACATTATATGGTAATTGATTGGGCCTCATTCCAATTTGGAAAATAAAGAATATTATAAAATAAAGATTCATGTGTTGAATAGAATAAGTAGTCATGTGTTGATGATGCTCATGTGTTGAGAATATTCATGTGTTGAAACTTATCATGTGTTGAATGAAATATTTTAACAATAAAATTCACATTTTATCATATATAAATTAGAAACTAGGTGGAAACTAGTTAAGATGAGTGGTTTCCTGGGTATTGATCTGATGTTGGTTTCGGCCTTCGGGGTTAATACTTAGGGAATCGTTCTCTTACTAATTTACGCTTGGAGCCTGATTGAGAATTAAACGATAGAAATCATAATTTTATAAAATATATTAAATAACAAAAATAGTCATGTGTTGACGATACTCATGTGTTGAAAATATTCATGTGTTGAAGAAAATATTCATTTGTTGTATAGAATAACAAAGTTATTGAAATATATAAAGCCGTGTTGATTAGATATGCGCCATTTTGACGTGAACGATATTTATATCGATTATATTCATTTTTATATTGAACATAGAAAAGGAAGTGATTTCAAAATATTATCATTTATATATTAATGATATGAAATACTCAATTTTGATTTGAAATTGAATATGTAGTTGAAATTGTTTTGAAAACGAATTTAAAATGATTTATAAAATATGTTTAGAATTCAAATAAATAAAATATATATAATATATATATTCAATGGCCTGAATAGAACGCACCACGCCGCGGCAGTTCACGAATTTCGACCATTGACTTCGAATTGACGTTACGGGAGATCCGACCGTCGGATTCTCCTGAAACTAGAACCATTGGGTTCGTATCGAAAAGATCTTTCCAACGAATATTAGAAATTTGAAATCTAACGGTTGGATTAGGAATTATGTCCAAATCAAATTTGGAAAAGGTCGTTGTAAGTGCAGTTCGACGACCGTTATTGGAAATCAACTGTACAGGCCTTGATAAAATTATTAAAAATATCAATAATTTGTGTAAAATCATAATTAATGATTTAGAAAGAATTGAGTTGAAAAATCCCATATTTAAAAAGGGTAAAATATATTTTTATCGAAATGAACTAGTTATGAACTAGAATTATAATCCAATATTTTTGAATAAATAAATTGGATTTGAAGTGGTTTTAAAAATAATCAGAATTTCTAATATATGAATTGGAATGGATTTGAATCGAAATTATCTTCAGAATATTTCAACGTTGGATTTCGTGATTATATAGATATGGTTGTGGAAATTTAAAAGATATATTTATATCGTTATTTCCAATACGATATTTTTTCGTTTCAGAATTTGATATTGAATATAAGCCGATATATTTTCTATACAGCGCCTTGTATTTAATATCAGATGGGATTTTGGGTTCGTCGTGTGTGGTGTCTTAAATAACACTGTTCTTGGACCCAGTTTAGAAAATAATAAATCTTTTAATTAAGATTTAGTGAAATTGTCAAGTTAATTAGTATTTAATTGGAATTGAGTTTAAATTGGGTTTTGGGTTTATTGTGAGCAGTGTTTTGAATAACACCTGTTCTTTAACCCGATTAACAATGGAATGTGATATTGGGTTTATCGTGAACTGTGTTTTAGATGGCATTGGTTCTTTAACCCAGTTAAAGACAAGATTAACTTCTTAGCTTTGAACAACCATTAATATTGATTTGTGGGAAAATTAAAACTAAGTGGTGTTTTAATGAATCTTTAATTAGATTGAAATGATCGAGAATGGAGTATCGCTAGTTTTGCTCCAAGCGATAGTTAAATCTTTAATTAGATTTGACGTGAAATGGTAATTAATATTTACCGATAACACCGTGCTGTTAGATATGGAGTATTACCAGTTTTGCTCCATGGGTTAAATAGGTTGGGATTGGGAATTAAAATAATTGATTACTTCGGTGTGGTTCGCTAATCCAGACTAGTTTGGAAAACCATAATATGGTTTGAAATGATATCCAAAGGAAGATTAAAGAATAAATTTAGAAGAATTTATCTTTGATAAAACTAATGGGAACCTTTCCCTAAGAATGTTAAGATTTTAATAAAAGAATATTCTGAATTGGAATGAGGCGTATGTTGCGTTTGTGTAACACTTGTTTATTATATACGCGGGTTATTTGGAAAGGCCGGGTTTATACCCATTCTGAATAACCGATTCGACGATAAGTCGACGATGAAGACAGTGGTTGAAGACCGGAGGCCTTCACATCGTTTGGATGATTATTTATGACCTTGATTGGGCTGTACACCCAAGAGGAGGGAATCAGTTGATGATCGTCCAGATGTACTTGGAGATCGATGGATATGCGAGGAATAAGGTTCCTCCGGTTTCGTTCAGACCCGGAACGAACTTGTAAATGGACTGTGTGTCTGACATTGGATTTTATTCTGTGTGACTGATTTCTATTAAATATATATCTGTTTGGCGACGAAGAATTTAGTCTCTTGCTTAACGCCCTTCTCTGAGACGTACGAGCTCAGAGGTTGTATATTGATGGATATCAATCACATGGCATGAATGGCCTATGTGGCATGCCTAAGTGGCAGATGATCAAGGCTTCTGTTGAAAAGCAAAGTATTGTGGTTGATGATCAAAGAACAACCTATGTGGCACAGCTTTGTGTATAGCGTTAATTCGCGAGCCTCACACCTCGGTATGAGTCAAAAACGGGATAGTGGCTTCTGGGAGAGCATGACGTTTCTTTCTAGCTATGGGTGATGTTAGTGACCTACCAGCCCTGACATTTATATACTTTTTACCTGTGTGGTTGTTGGAATGCGAGGCGCCTCGCATATAGGTCTGAAAGGACCAAGAAACGTGTGTCCAGGAATTGCCAATCCTCAAAAGTAAGAGAGGACCGGCCCTGAAGATCCAGGATAGCTGTGTGTGGTCCCGAGACATTTGCTAGAGTGTCTCGAACGGAGAGGAGCTTGCCCCTTGCCTCGACTCATGACGGAAATTCAATTTCCAATACGACCTTTGCGGTTTTAATTGTAGAACTAGTATGGCGACATAGTGGTATGGGGCACTTATGCCATCTATGATTGATACTTATGATTGAAATTGTTTTGACACTATACACTTACAGTACTAATAAAAGATTAAATTTAGCGTATCAAGCATTCTTTGGCTATTATAAGTTAAAACCCTATCTTCTGGCTTGCGTTGCATTGTGTGATGGGACCTGAGTCTTATAATTGCTTCATTTTTCTTTATTTAGTATTGCGCTGTTTGTTCTATGCAGTGGTATTCTTGGGAGGAAACCCGTTCTGTGTTATACGGTGTGGTCCCTTGATTTACTTAACTTTAAAAATAAAGATTAATAACTGTTTTAGTTCTCACACCAGTCACATGACTGACCTGGAGTTTACTATTTTAACCTAAACTCTGGGTGCCCCTATTTTCCACACGGGCAGCTAGTAGTTGGGTTTTGCAAATTTATATTCACAGGATCCTGGTTTACAGCTGGAACGATACTCGGAAAGCTCTGTATCCGTGTATTTCTTTTAGTTGTGCTTTGTATTATTTTTCCGCTGCTATGTATTTAGATGTAATTTAAATCTCTGATATTTATCAATGTGTAATATTTATTCATACTCTTTGATATTCTTGTATTCTGATGGAATTGTTGTAATAAGCAATGAAATGTTCTTCTGTTTGTGTTCTAATTTGTCGTGTTCTCAAAGCAATCCGGGGTTTCGAACGGTCTTGGTCGGTTTAGCGATCGATTCGGATCGAACGAAATTCCCAATTGTTACATTTGATATCAGAGCTTTGGTTTACAGAGTTGGAGAACAAGACACATTAGAACCAAATGAAAGAATTCATCAGAGATTGGACTAGTAATGTCCAATAAGAATGGCTCGTTAGGGATAGGATCGGTAGTATCCTAGAGCGAGTCGAAAGAGTGTTATTTTTTAAAATACGAATTGAAAACAAATTTTGTTTTGAAAGTTAAATTCAAGTATACGTATTTGAATATTTAATTTTGTATTGAATTTGGACAATCCAATATATAAAGATTTTGCATATACGCATCATGAACGCATATTCGAAATTTTAATATACTGGATAGATATAGAATCACACTCTAGTCGCCCAGAGGCGATCCTGTGATAGTCTAGACATCATCAGCATTTGTATTCGAGTTTCGAAAAGTGGGATATCTATATATTTCCATCGGACTTGTGTGAGAACCAAAGCTAGATAGGTTTATTGTTGTGATCTGACATCAAAAAAATGATTTTTTGTATATATACCAAAATTATGAATTTGAAACGATAATCCACTAATTGATTGCTGATTGTGTTTTTTGATTATTGTTTTGATTAGTTAAAATTTTGAACCATTTAGCCTAATGGAACCCAATTTAGAACTGTATTGAAAATTGTTTGAAATTGCATGCATATAAATGTGTATCCATTGAACTGGTCATTGCAAAGAGGCTAGAGCAGAGGAACAAAATTGTTTGCCCGACAAATAGGTACATGTTTATTGTATTTCTTGGGGTTTGGATGATTTTATGAGCCGATTGGCTAGCTGTTTGGCTTTCTCTTTTTCTTTTGGATTGGTGAGGGCCATGGGAGGCTATTTGAAATATCCCGAAGCTCCCGGTGCAGGGGAGGTTATGGCGAAATTTTTCGGAAATTTAGGTTGCTAGCCAAATTTTTGAAAAATTTGAAAAGTTCTTAGAAACTGAAAAGTTGAAGAACTTAAGCCGTAAAGAAAATAATGAAAGTTGAGTTGTTAGTTAAACAACTTTCAGCTTCGTTCCTTTTCGAGGACGAAAAGATTTTAAGTGGGTGAGATTGTAACAATCCGGAAATTCTGAGCCAATTTAAAAATTTTATTTTGGCAATTTTAACGAATTTTGTAGATTTAAAATGAATTATTTTAAATAATAATGATGAGAAATTTGTTTTGAATAGAATTAGAACGTATATATTTATTTGAATCGTCGTTAGAATATAAGTATTTTATTTTAATTATAAAAGGAATTGAAAATGGCGCGGTAGTTTGAAAATTCGATTTCAAATTTCAAATGAATGTACAGGATTCAAAATAAACCGGATTTTAGCGAAACCAAAAATATTAGAATCTATTAGAGAATATCTTTCCAACGAATCCGAAAAATTGAAATTTCATAGCGGGGATAAAGTTATGTTAGTTTAAAATTCAGAAAAGTCGCCGTGGAATTTATATATATTTTTAATATATATAAACCCTTAAAAATGGAAGTTTTGTAAATGACCTTCGTTTTCAACGAAACCACCTTTGTTGGATCCAGGATATCAAATTATTGCTAGGTTCCAAAATTCATAATTTTCTGAATCAATATGTGAGCGTGGCGAAGTTAAACGTGTTTTAACAGTTTCAGTCAATTTCGATCGACCAGAAAATGGCCATTTTTCAAATGGTCTTCAAATTCGATGAAATTTGTTTCTTAAGACTGTATCGTCAACACGAAGCTAGAAATAAATTTTCTGTAATTTTTAAAGTCTGTATGTGGCCCTTACAAATTAAAATGTGCGTTCAAAATTCAATATATAGATTTATATTTTGATTTTGACGGAAACTGATCGAAACGATGGAATTGGCTTACGAAACATACACCATTGTGTTCGGGATGGGGGTAATACGCTAGAGACGACAGTCGTTGGGCCTCGTTTGTGGTTCAAAAGAAAAGTCAACTTTCAGAAATATAAAACAATATAAAATATAATATAAATATATACTCTAACCTAATTCTCCCTCACTCTCTCTCTCTCTCTTCTCGTTCAACAAAAAAAAAGAGAATCGAGATCCACGCGCGCCGCCTCCTCCATAACGCGCACCGCCCCCCGCCGCCTGGCCTAGCGTCGCCTGCCCCCTCCATCAATGTCGCTCCACCCTAGCCCTCCTTCCTCCTCTTCTTCAGTTCAAACCGCACCCCAAGCCTACCTTGCGAGACCCGATAGCCCGACCCACCACCGTGACCGCTAAAACCCCCTACGCCACCTCTTCTACTGGACGCACCCCTGACTCCCTCCCTCCGACGCGAGCAAACCCCCTTCCTCCCCCTTTGAATTATAAGTTTTACATTTAATTTGTTTTAACTTTTTAGCTTAATTAAATTAGATAGCAGTGTTTTAAATCAGTTTTCATGAACATAAAAACTTGATTTTTATTTTATTTTTATTTAGGGGAAGACTACATTTTTATATAGAGAAAGATTGTATTTGTATAATATAAAAAGACTAGCTTTTTATGAATAAAAGATTAGATTTTTATCAATATGAAGTTTAGATTTTTTATTCATATAAAGTTTTGATTTTTAATGAAGTAAAGATTATATTTTTAATCGTAAAAAGGTTAGATTTTTAATTTAGAAAAGATGCGATTTTTAGCAAATAAAAATGTGATTTTTACAGCGTTAAAATAAAAATGTGATTTTTACAGCGTTGAAATAAAAATGTGATTTTTAATATGAACAGCGTAGAGAACACTGCGTTGGCATTGCGGGCAAATCCAGTCTGTTCTGAATTTCAAAAATATAGAATGGCGGAGTGGAACCCTCGGTGAGAATTTCTCACTTTAATTCTTATTTCTAGTTAAAATTAAATACTAGGATGCAGATGGTGCTTAGCAGCACCCGACACCCATTATGCACAGACCATGGACGACTTGTTTGTTTGGTTGTGTAGTTGATAGGATTATTGGTATGAATTTGGTTGTTTGGGTGAAATGGAATTGATTAGATTGGTATGTGTATGGCGCCAGCCATTATTAGACCGGGGATAAGGCTAGGCCTTGTCCCGTTTCGAGTATCGTGTCGTTATACCGCCGGAATTTTCTAAAATAAGTTAGAAAAATAAAATATCATTTTATTGATATAATGAACTGAATAGAATGTTCATAGGTTGAATAAAATATTTTGGTCGTTAAAAAAATATTTTTTAACGTATATGTGAATAAATAAATATTCATTTACAAATCGAACGATTTGTTTATGTACACCCATTTGAAGGATATTGATTGGGACGATAAATTTTACACATCGCCCAGCTGCACAAATAAAAATCTGTGTTTGTTGACTAAAACCCCACACGGGTATTGGGATGATATTTGATGTACACTAATCCCAATTATTTAGTTGTATCGATAGGTTGACAGACGGTTGTGTAGTGCACTTTGGATGACGGTTGATTATTTATCATTGCTATTATATACATTTGTTATATAGAATCCATATAATTAACATTATATGGTAATTGATTGGGCCTCATTCCAACTTGGAAAATAAAGAATATTATAAAATAAAGATTCATGTGTTGAATAGAATAAATAGTCATGTGTTGACGATACTCATGTGTTGAGAATATTCATGTGTTGAAACTTGTCATGTGTTGAACGAAATATTTTAACAAAAAAATTCATATTTTTATCATATATAAAATTAGAAATTAGCTGGAAACTAGTTAAGATGAGTGGTTTCCTGGGTATTGATCTGATGTTGGTTTCGGGCTTCGGGGTTAATACTTAGGGAATCGTTCTCTTACTAATTTACGGTTGGAGCCTGATTAAGAATTAAACGATAGAAATCATAATTTTATAAAATATATTAAATAACAAAAATAGTCATGTGTTGACGATACTTATGTGTTGAGAATATTCATGTGTTGAAAGAAATATATATTCAAGTGTTTAAAAAAATATTCATTTGTTGAATAGAATAACGAAGTTATTGAAATATATAAAGCCGTGTTGATTAGATATGCGCCATTTTGACGTGAACGATATTTATATCGATTATATTCGTTTTTATAATGAATGAAGAAAAGGAAGTGATTTCAAAATATTATCATTTATATATTAATGATATGAAATATTCAATTTTTATTTGAAATTGAATATGAAGTTGAAATTGTTTTGAAAACGAATTTAAAACGATTTATAAAATAAGTTTAGAATTGAAATCGACGAAATATATAATATATATATATTAAATGGCCTGAATAGAACGCGTTGCGCCACGGTAGTTCGCGAATTTTGACCATTGACTTCGAATTAACGTTACGGGAGATCAGACTGTCGGATTCTCCTGAAACCAGAACCGTTGGGTTCGTATCGAAAATAGCTTTCCAATGAATATTAGAAATTTGAAATCTAATGGTTGGATTTGGAATTAGGTCCAAATCAAATTTGGAAAAGGTCGATGTAAGTGCAGTTCGACGACCGTTATTGGAAATCGACTGTACGGGCCTTGATAAAATTATTAAAAATATCAATAATTTGTGTAAAATCATAATAAATGATTTAGAAAGAATTGTGGTGAAAAATCACATATTTAAAAAGGATAAAAATATATTTTCATCAAAATGAACTAGTTATGAACTAGAATTATAATCCAATATTTTTGAATAAATAAATTGGATTTGAAGTGGTTTTAAAAGTAATCGGAATTTCCAATATATGAATTGGAATGGATTTGAATCGAAATTATCTTCGGAATATTTCGATGTTGGATTTCGTGATTATACAGATTTGGTTGTGGAAATTTGAAAGATATATTTATATCGTTACTTCCAATACGATATTTGTTGGTTTCAGAATTTGATATTGAATATAAGCTAATATATTTTCTATACAGAGCCTTGTATTTAACATAAGATGGGATTTTGGGTTCGTCGTGAATGGTGTCTTAAATAACACTGTTCTTGGACCCCGTTTAGAAAAGAATAAATCTTTTAATTAAGATTTAGTAAATTTGTCCACTTAATTAGTATTTAATAGGAATTGAATTTAAATTGGGTTTTGGGTTTATTGTGAGCGGTGTTTTGAATAACACCTCTTCTTTAACCCGATTAATGATGGAATGTGATTTTGGGTTTATCGTGAACCGTATTTTAGATGACATTGGTTGTTTAACCCAGTTAAAGTCAAGAATAACTTCTTAGCTTTGAGTAACCATTAATATTGATTTGTGGGAAAATTAAAACTAAGTGGAGTTTTAATGAATGTTTAATTAGATTAAAATGATCGAGAACGGAGCATCACTAGTTTTTCTCCAAAGCGATAGTTAAATCTTTAATTTGATTAGAACGTGAAATGGTAATTAATATTTACCGATAACACCGTGGTGTTAGATATGGAGTATTACCAATTTTGCTCCATGGGTTAAATAGGTTGGGATTGGGAATTAAAATAATTGATTACTTCGGTGTGGTTCGCTAATCTCGACTACTTTGGAAAACCATAATACGGTTTGAAATGATATCCAAAGGAAGATTAAAGAATAAATTTAGAAGAATTTATCTTTGATAAAATTTCTGAACCTTTTCCTAAGAATGCGAAGATTTGAATAAAAGAATATTCTGAATTGGAATGAGGCGTATGTTGCGTTTGTATAACGCTTGTTTATTATATACGCGGGTTATTTTGAAAGGCCGGGTTTATACCCATTCTGAATAACCGATTCGACGATAAGTCGAAGATGAAGACGGCGGTTAAAGACCGGAGGTCTTCACATCATTTGGATGATTATTGATGATCTTGATTGGGCTGTACACCCAAGAGGAGGGAATCAATTGGTGATCGTCCTGACGTACTTGGAGATCGATGGATATGCGAGGAACAAGGTTCCCCCGGTTTCGTTCAGACCCAGAATGAACTTGTAAATGGAGATTGTGTCTGACATTGGATTTTATTTTGTGTGATTGATTTCTGTTAAATATATATCTGTTTGGCGGCGGAGAATTTATTCTCTTGCTTAACGCCATCCTCTGAGACGTACGAGCACAGAGGTTGTTTATTGATGGATATCAATCGCATGGCATGAATTGCCTGTGTGGCATGCTTAAGTGGCAGATGATCAAGGCTTCTGTTGAAAAGCAAAGTCTTGTGGTTGATGATCAAAGCACAGCCTATGTGGCACAGCTTTGTGTATAGCATTAATTCGTGAGCCTCACACCTCGGTATGAGTCAAAAATGGGATAGTGACTGCAGGGAGAGCACGACATTTTTTCTAGCTATGGGTGATGTCTGTGACCTACCAGCCCTGACATTTATATACTTTTTACCTGTGTGTTTGTTGGAATGCGAGGCGCCTCGGATATAGGTCTGAAAGGACCGGGAAACGTGTGTTCAGGAATTGCCAATCCTCAAAAGTAAGAGAGGACCGGCCCTGAAGATCCAGGATCGATGTGTGTGGTCCTAAGACATTTGCTAGAGTGTCTCAAACGGAGAGGAGCTTCCCCCTTGCCTCGACTCATGACGGAAATCCAATTTCCAATACGACCTTTCTGGTTTTAATTGTAGAACTAGTATGGCGACATAGTGGTATGGGGCACTTATGCCGTCTATGATTGATACTTATGATTGAAATTGTTTTGACGCTATACAATTATAGTAATAATAAAAGATGAAATTTAGCGTATCAAGCATTCTTTGGCTATTATAAGGTAAAACCATATCCTCCGGCTTGCGTTGCATTGTGTGATTGGACCTGGGTCTTATAATAGCTTCATTTTTCTTTATTTAGCATTGCGCTGTTTGTTTTATGCACTGGTATTCTTGAGAGGAAACCCGTTCCGTGTTATACGGCGTGGTCCCTTGATTTACCTAACTTTAAAAATAAAGATTAATAACTGTTTTAGTTCTCGTACCAGTCACATGACTGACCTGAAGTTTATTGTTTTAACCTAAACTCTGGGTGCCCCTACTTTCCACACGGGCAGCTAGTAGTTGGGTTTTGCAGAGTTATATTCACAGGATCCTAGTTTACAGCTGGAACGATACTCGGAAAGCTCTGTATCCATGTATTTCTTTCAGTTATGCTTTGTATTATTTTTCTGCTGCTATGTATTTAGATGTAGTTTACATCTCTGATATTTATCAATGTGTAATATTTATTCATACTCTGTGATATTCTTGTATTCTGATGGAATTGTTGTAAAAAGCAATGAAATGTTCTTCTGTTTGTGTTCCAATTTGTCGTGTTCTCAAAGCAATCCGGGGTTTCGAATGGTCTTGGTCGGTTTAGCGATCGATTCGGATCGAGCGAAATTCCCAATTATTACATGAAACCTCAGTTTCTTACATCCGTTATAAAGATACCATTAAACAGATTCAAATATTTCTTGTTTCGTTCAATTCTGACTTATAATGAATTCTGTATATTCATTTGAAATCAAATTTTCAAACTACCGCGCCATTTCAGGCTCGTCTTATAATCAAAATAAATTTATTCGTTCTAACTTCATCAAAAATAAATTTTTCATCATTATTATTTAAAATAATTCATTTTAAATATTCAAAATTCATTAAAATTGCTAAAATAAAAATTTTAAATTAGTTCTGATTTCCCTTGTTGTTACAAGACCCATCACGCAATGTAACTATACCGTAGGATAGAGTTTTACCTTATAATTGCCAAATATGCTTGATATTATTTAAAAAAACCATTTGATATTTTTATAAATGTATAGGTGTGGAAAACAATTCGAAAATAAATGTATTAATCTTGGCTCTCAAAAAGCCCCATCCCATTATGTCGGCTACATAGTTACAAATGAAAATCGTAATATAGTATTGGAAGTTGGATTCCAACAATGACCAAGGCAAAGGATCTTCCTTAACCGCATTCATAACATTATAGAAAATGTCCCAGGAGTCAAACATTGAGTCCTTCGGATCGACTGAGCCGGTCAGCATTAAACCTAGCTGATTAGGATCTTTCCTGAACATAAGTTTCCCTCGGTCGTATTTGACTGTCACGCGAAGCGCCTCTCCAACATCCACATCAGTAAACCAGCCTGGGCTCCATACCATGGCATCACTTTTCATCTAGAAGGGAACGCTAGCCCAAATCTCAGTCGTCCATCATCTTGTTTCGGTCATTCACCGGTTGTGAGCATCTAAGGTTATGTTTCAAAACAAAGCTATGCTATATCAACAAAGCATTGATCATCTTCCCAAAGCTTAGCTTTTAAGTAACAGCTTATATCAGCTCAGCAATTGGCATGCCACATTGTCAATTCATGACATATGATTGGTGTCTAATAATATATAACCCTTTGGATACCGAAGTCTTAGAGGAGGGTGTTAAGAAAAAGATTAAATTCTCTTCCACCAACTGATAAAACATTAATATAAATCAATCTTTTATGTTCTAAATACAGCGTCAGACACACACCTATTTACAAGTCCATTCTTGGTTTTGAACGAAACCGAAGACGCTTTATTCCACGACCCCACCTGGGTGTGAAAGCCCTTGCAACCCAAATCACTCCAAGTACTGTTGGATCACCGTCACAACATAACCTCATAATGAGGGATCAACTTGAGGCATCGACGAGCAATCCTTCCGACGTGAAGGTCTTCAGTCTTCTATCACAGTCAATGCTGTTTTAATTACGCCATTTAGTTATTCACAATGGGTCGAAACCCGGTCATTTCGAGTAACCATCGCATCTTTAAAATCATTTAACATATACAAGATGTCCTAAGCCATATTCCATTTTGGGAATATTCTTTTAATCTAATATTTTGAAATCAAATTTTATAAAGATTTACTTTCAAAAGATCTTGAGAAATCATTTTCTCTTTTAATGGGGTTAAAGAATAGACGTTGTTGAAAACACTATTCATGACAAACCCCAAACCAATTGATATTAAATATAAGAATTCAAACAGAGTTATATCGACTTATATTCAACATGAATTTCCGAAATTAACAAATATATAAATGGAATAACAATATAAATATATTTCAAATTCCATACATAGTAAACATCTACACAACGGTAACTAATACCAAATCTCCATAGGTTACTTCTATCTAAATCCTATTTCTTTTTAAATTGTAAATCCTTTCTAAATATAAAGACTTATCTAATGCTTTTCAAAACTTTTTTATAATAAATAAACCAAAAGATTTAAGTTTAATTAATGGCACTGGCGTTGTTTTTATTCCAAATTTATTTTCACTTATCTCAATATCTAACCATCATAATTTAAAGCCCTTATACTCTTTTGAAATCTCTTTTCATTTCAGACCAAATAGTTTTTATTTCGAGAGAATCCGACGATCGGATCTCTTGGTATGTCAATTGTAAGTCAACGGTTAAAATTCGCGAACTACCACTGCGCGACGAGTTCTATTCAAACCAAACTTTTATTAAATATTAATATAAAATTGAATTCCCATTTAAATAGTTTATAATAACTCGCGAAATCTATGTTTTTTCATTTCCACCTTAAAATCCAAACATTCCATTAAATCATTATTATAATATTATTTTATTATTAAAATAATATTATTTTTCAAACTTCAATATTTTAAACCCATTGTACAAGTAAATGAAGAAGTTTTGAATAAAAGTTTTGTTAAAACGTTTTCTAGACACCCTAACTATACTTCACTTTTTTCGTTTACTATTCATTTAAAAATAAAAATTTGAACATGCCATAACTATTTTAAAATTATTTCAAATCAATTACTTTTTCTTGCAAAAGTTCATCGTAATGAATTATACTTTACATCCATCCAAAATCGAACGTCAAAATTTGACTTTTATTTTCATCTATTCATATATTATTAAAATATTCATTTATTTCCACAAATTGGAATAAAACTCAACTAACAACCATATAATTCAACTTATATGGATTCAATATGTTGTTTATACCCAAACGACATTTATCAATCATTTCAACATCTAGTAAACACAAATTGTGGCACAGCACATAACATGTAAGCGTTAAATATTTAACGCTCATATGCTTTCGTCAGTCAACAGATTAAACCGCAATATACAATCAACTAACATATGTATTCAACAACAATGGGGTCCGTACCCATGTACTGTTTATTTTGACAAAAGTTGCATTAAACGGTGATTAACTATTCATTCATAAACTTGTTTATTCAAGTGTATGTTTTCAACTTCCACAAATACTACATATACATGTCATTTTGGATATGGTAAACTATCCAAATCTCATTGTTAACCTTTTAATTATTTGCCAACCCAACGCTAACTTGAAATATTTATTTTCATGTAAATGTACATGCAACATTCAACCAAGTTATCATCCATTCAACCATTCGTTTTTTTATGATTTCAACTTCTAAACCACTTGTAATATCATATTAATTGCCATTTTACGTCAACAAATCATACCCAAACTTAATTGTCATGCAACACAACATATTTTACTTGCATATATTCACATATGACATTAACTACTATCAATACCACATGTGCATTCAAACGTGAGTATGTATCACTTACTAGTGTCAACATATAATTTACTAACCTCATGTCAACTACTCGTGTGCATATTTTAACCGCAACCGCTAACAACCGCACATGCATATAATTTATTTGCATACAACATACAAGATCCAAAACTATTGTATAAACATAATTAATCAAATGTAAGCTATAATTGATTACCATCAGTTTCCACTCCGTCTATCTTTTAAAAAGGCTAGATTTTTTAAGTGCTAAAAGATCTCGGAAAATTTGGCCAACCTTCTAGCATCACTGGTGTTTTTCTAGAAATAAATGGGCAGGGGTTCGATGCATTTTGGTTTTTTTAAAATGACAGGTGTATAACGCGGTATAATTTTTGGTTCGAGAAGCTAACAAAGAGGATTTTAAGGCGAACAGAGCTAAAAAAAATTAAGAGCAGGGCCAGCTGACCTGGGCAGCGTGTGTGTGGTGTTCGGGGAGGGCAGATGTGGTGGTGGCGGGTTGTACAGGGTGAGAGAAGTGGTTTTATGGTGTAAGGGGGTGGTTTTAGTGGTTTAAAGGGAAGAAGAAGTGTTTTTGGGTGAAGCGGTGTCCATGGAGGAGGAGGGGATGACGTGGTGGGTAATGGAGGAGGGGAGGGAGGCGTCGACTGATGTGGTGGGAGAGCTAACAGTATGGCTAGCAATTAGAACTAAGAACCAAAAACCTGAACCCGATGGGTCGGGTCTAGGTGATGAAAAATACAATTAAGACCCGACTCGAATTGACCCGACCCGAAGGATCCAACAAACTGAAATATATGTATTTTTAGTGTTATTATTTAATCGAACCCGACCCGAACCGAAGATCGCGTAGGGTGGAGTCCAGAATTTTGAAATGCATAGTTCAGACCCAACGAAACCCGACTCGCCAGGTCGGGTCCAATTGTCACCCCTAACCGGTGGGTGGAGGTGGGGAGAAGAGAAGGAGGAAGAAGGAAGTGAAGAAATGGTGGAAAAGAGGAAGGATGCATTCCCCTTTTATTGGATTTTTGGAGACGCGGATTGGTGAGGTGTCGACGCTAGGGAGGAGGGGCGAAAGCACAACTTAGTGACTTAGATGCATGACTCTTCAAACAAAACCAATTTGTTTCCAAAATGAATAGTTTTAGGAATATTAAGATATGTAAGCTAATTAGAATATATACATACAACGTTTCACGCAACTTTTTGATACAACTACGCATACAATATCGAATATATTTTCTGGTCACATTCACCAATTTTTCCTGCTCTTTGATAATATGTAAACATAATTTAAAATATATTCTATCCATTATTTTTTATTAATTGAAACGAGCTCTAATTTGTTATTAATCCTTATGTGCATTATTATACTACTTAACATTGTATAATGATATATCACTACTTATGGAAATAAATTTATGTTCTAAAAACATCTTCACAACATTAGACAACTATAGTTTATTTTCAGTATATTTTTATATATTATTTATTAGCTCAAAACTAATTAATTAGATTGTTTAAAGTGAATTTTCTTTGAAATTTCTCTATGCATTTACTACTCGTACAACTACATACTAATTCCAATAATTATGAAATTTGAAACTCTCCAATATTTTTCAAATATGGTTTAAATGTTCTTAGTCTCGTCAAATTCAGAGACCGTTGAAAAAATGGCCTTTGTTAATGTTATTACTCAATTTTAACTGCTTTTTCTAACCTGTGTTTATGTTATGGACATTCATAAACTCCAATTAACTTGAAATTTAGAACTCTAACATTATTTATCATTAAGGATTCGATAATAATGGTTTCGTCGAATTCTGAGATCATATGCAAAATTTCTATTTTTCTAGCTTTTTAAACTAACACTGAATTACGATTTTCGAAATAACCTTGTTAATTATTATTTTAAAAATCCAATAACCTTATTCTAACTATTATACTAGTCGTATTCAAATACTTATCTCAAAATCTCAAAATTTACAATTCCGGCGAATAGTGTCAAATTTTCGTTTCTGTTGAAAATTGTTTAAAATGATAAGTTGGTAAAACTGATTTAATAACTTAGCTGACCGTTATACTTTTCGAAATCGTATTTAAAAACGAGTGTATGTATCCAAAACCACGAGCTGTTATTTTCATTTATTAAAAACTCATATTTTTAGAATTTTAAATTAGTTCCAAAATTTCAGGTCATTACATTCTCCCCTACTTAAAAAATCTTTCCGTGCTCGAAAAAGAAAAGAAAACATATGCAAAGAACAAAGTACATAGATAGTATATAAAACTAAAGATGTCTTTACATTTCATACATCTGTTTCTACATAACATAACCAAAATATCAACTATAACATAAACATAACGTATACCTCAGTGTATAGTGACATTTAAGGTTTAAGAGATGCATATGCATATATATATATATAGAGGGTTCCGCTACACCTCTTATATTGCACGTGAACCCTCCCCCTTAATCTCCACCACCTATTTCCCCACTCATTCTCTCTCTTCCCATTTCAATATTACTTCTTAGTGGGAAGAGAGAGAGAATGAGTGGGGAAATGGATGGTGGATATTAAGGGGGAGGGTTCACGTGCAATATAAGAGGTGTAGCGGAACCCACCTCTCTCTCTCTCTCTACCTATATATATATATATATATAAATATATATATATATATATATGAACCAATCTGAGCACGTACTACGTACTTGAGGTGGCCCATAAAAATTGTATCATGCTCTAAAAGATATAGTAAGTACTTTTACTGCACCAAAACAAAGCTATCATCTATGTATACATACTACTACATATATTCCAAAACGAGACTATATACTATCAGACTGTTTACTAGTCGTCGGAGCCATCTACCGAGGGTCCTGAGACTAAATATCCTCGGGCTCCTGATCAAACTCATCTTCCTCTTTTAACGAGGGGTCATCCCACCCGTCCCAGCCAAGTGCCATAAACTGATCCTGATCTAAAGCATCTGGGTCATTCTCCTTAAATTCTTCTTCATCATCGTCGGACTCATAGCCGCCCTTGTCAATCTCATCATCACCCTCCTCACCAGCTCCCTCACCTCCTCGACTTCGTCATCAAGCTATACCTCTGCCTCGACCTCATCGTCGAACTCTAGTGCCAGGACTATCTCGAACTCGTCTATCTGTGGAAGTGGAAGTGTCGGCTCATCATGGATCGGCTTTGGGAAGAAATCTGGTATAATCTGTAAGACAGGAAACTAAATCTCCTCTACTGCATTATCGTCGAACATCCAATCACCATAGATGCCTGATTCCTCAGGCTATATAGAGTCAGACTCAATATGTGTCGATGTAGAACCAGAATTGGAATCAACGACCCCCATTGGCCGGAAAGCGAATGTAGCATCGGATAAGTAATCGTCGGCGCTGTCCTGGCCCAATGAGTTAGATGAATAGCTGCTAGGTATTTCTTCCGAAGAAGAACTGGAGGAGTGAACTGGCTCACGGAGATGTGCTAAGTATTGACGGACAGTCAACTGCTTTCCCCTACCTCTTTCCTCAATCTACCCCAACCTCTCTGTATAATAAACAAAGAGTTTCTAATCAGTTCACAAACTAGTACTCCTAAAATTTTCTAATCAAAGTAACAATGAGTTAAATCTATATCCACTGCCTAAAATCGTAGATATAACTCTTTTATAAGCTTCAAGTTTACGTTTGTCAGAATTTATCGACTATCCAAAATCGCTGAAAATTCAGTTTACTTACCCTAATCTAGAATTTTAAGTTCATAAGCACTACTTAATTAACTAAATTTAGCTACCATACATCACATCTAGCAATCTATTAATTGATTAACTTTTAAATTTTAACTTTATTATTTTCAAATTACTTATTACCTTTTAAAACCAAAACTATAAATTCATCTTTCATATATATATATATCACTCATTTCATTCTAGGGTACTACTGACCTTATCTCTAATGAGTTACTCGTCCTAGGATAATACTGATCCTATCACTGACAAGTTATTTGTCCTAGGATACTACTGATCCTATCTTTGATGAGTATTTGCTCTTTAAAGCCAAGATTTATTGCTATACCAAAGCATTGATACCAGCTGAGATGACCCAAACATCCTCGCCCTCTGAACCGACCATAAACCACACAAGTCCGGTTCGAAAGGCAGGCATCCTCGGGAGGTCCTGTGATAAACCAAATTTCTGACCTTCGATAATCGATACTTAACACATCCATGGTGTTCGTGTACCAAAAAATCAACTATCGCAAAACTTGATTCATCTGAATTTTTATCAGAGCGAACATGGCGGTTCTCAATCCATATATATTCAGGTATAGATAGTATAGTACGTCTTTCCATCTGACGAAGAATTCCAGCTTCTCGAAATCAATTAAAACTCTTCATCAACCTGTTTTACCTGAAAGACACACTCGGATCTTACCCAAGCATCAAACACTTGGGTAAAGTTTGGATTAACTAGCTTAAAAACTAAGAACTATATAACAAACCTTAACTCAAATCATACAAACATCAACCAAGAATCAAAGGTTTAGAAATCCATGCTTTTTTGAAAAATGAAGCTATTATAAGACTCAAGTCCCTTCACACAATGCAACGCATACAGGAGGATAGAGTTTTACCCTATAATTGCCCAATATGCTTAATATTCTTTAAAAGTCAGTTGGTATTATTATTAATGTCTATGTGTGGAAAACAATTCAAAAATAAATGTATCAATCTTTACTCTCAGAATGCCTCATCCCATTATGTCAGGTACATAGTTACAAAGGAAAATCATAATATCGTATTGGAAGTTGGATTCCAATAATGACGAAGGCAAAGTATCTTCGTTAACTGCATTCAGAACATTCTAGCAAATACCCAGGAGCCAAACATTGGGTCCTTCGAAGCGACTAATCCGACCAGCACTAAACACGGCTGATTAGGATTTTTCCTGAACATAACATTCCCTCGGTCGTATTTGACCATCACACGAGGCGCCTCTCCAAAATTCACATAAGTAAACATGTCTGGGCTCCATACCCTAGCATATCTTTTTAGCTAGAAGGGAACCCTAGCCCATATCTCAGTCGTCCATCATCCTGTTTCGGCCATTCACAGGTTGTGAGGTTCTAAGGTCACGTCTAAACACAAAGCTATGCTATATCAGCAATGCTTTGATCATCTTCCACGAAGCTTTGCTTTTCAACAACAGCTTTGATCCGCTCGGCACTTGGCATGCCATATTGTCAATTCACGACATATGATCGGTGCATATTAATATACAAATCAATGGATACCGAAGTCCTAGAGGAGGTGTTAAGAAAAAAGAATAAGTTCTCCACTACCAGCTGATATAACATTAATATAAATCAATCGTTTATGTTGTAAAATACAACGTAAGACATACATCCATTAACAAGTCCATTCTTGGTTTTAAATAAAACTTTTAAAATCCAAGGCGCTTTATTCCACAACCCCACCTAGGTGCGAAAGCCCATGCAATGTGAATCACTCCAAGTACGGTTGGATCATCGTTACAACATAATCTCATAATGGGGGATCAACCCGAGGCACAGTCAATGCCAATTTCATTACGTTGTTTAGTTATTCACAATGGGTCGAAACTCGGTCATTTCGAATAAATATCTCATCTTTTAAATCATTTAACATATACAAGATGTCCGAAGCCTTATTCCATTTTGGGAATATTCTTTTTTTCTAATCTTTAAAATCAAATTTAATAAAGATATACTTTCAACAAATATGGAGAAATCATTTTTTTCTTTTTATTAGGTTAAAGAACAGACGTGATTGAAAACACTATTCACGACAAACCCCAAACCAATTGATATTAAATATAAGAATTCTAACAGATGTTGGCTAGCTATGTGACCAAGCCACCAAGAGTACAAGCGTTCAAAATTCAACAAGATGGAGAACCACGTATCCAAACTCGAGATGAATACACTGTGGCTCGTGAAGCCCAATAACCCGTTCGTGACTAAGTTCCTCCTCCTGCTCGTGACACACCAAGAACGACCCGCTCGTGATTGGTTATCGCGACCCGCTCGTGATTGGCTATCACGACCTGTCCACAAGCCAAGAAGGTGGCTGCCGTGACCAAGTCTTCCACAATCCGAGATTGAAGGATCTTGCAACACCTGTCCATAACTACCATTTTGACCACTTCTCCATAAAGCCACGAACCAATCCGAGATCCTCGGGATCCGTGCTACGTGTCATCATGAGCCGCCTGCAGATACCACCTATAAATAGCCCTATACTTGGCATTTTTGAGGATCTTTTGGCAATTCTGAGTGTTGTTTCCACCATTACTGCTTTTCTATTATCCCTAGTTAGTATTATCTCGAGATTATTGATTGAATTACCACTGTAAAAGTGAGATTGAGAGAAATAATTGATTGTACTTGCATTCTACGTATAATCAAAGATATATAAAGTGGACGTACACTCATTAACGCCGAATTACTATAAATTTGGTGTGTTTTCCGTATATTCTTTCATTTCAAGTCATTAATCTCTACAAATTCAGACAATTTGGGTGTTAGAGCCATAATTTGGTCTAATATTTTGGTGCTTTTACTGAGAATGAAGTCTCATCATATCATATTATTGCTCTACTATTTGGATATTCAAGTCCGAAGAAAGTATTCTGAAGTTCCACTGTTTCGTTTTTTAAAGATTTCTACAAAGTCAAGACGTTATGGCTAGAAAGAAGTCCAAGGATTTACAAACTTTGCAAGAAAACAAAGCCGCAGACGAAGCTAACGAGGAAAGCGTTCAGGAGTAGGATGAAGTGGAGTCTCCGGTTCATGGGAAAAAGGGGGCGATGCGACCCGTGGAGGGGATCACGACCTGATCCCAAGACATCATCACGACCCAACCCGTTGAAGGTGCCACGAGCCATCCTGCTAACGTTACCACGAGCAGCCTTCAGGGAGCCACCACAAGTCGACTTTAGGAAGGATCCATGAGCCGTGAACCAGAGGGGGTCACGAACCGCCCTCGCCAAGGGACCACAACTCGACCTGGAAAGGAGACTATGGCTCGTTCTGCTCGTGCTGGTGTTTCTGCTCAACCTAATTCAAGCTCGCTACGTCCAACGGCGACTACCAATGATCAGCTACATAACTCAGCTCCCGTAACTGAAGGAGATCTCTCTCGTATATTTGATATGTTGGACAGGACGATGATGAGTTGGCAGCTCAAAGACAAGAGAGTTCTTTAGTATGACGGAATATTACTGCACTGGACCGACGAATTGATGAACTCCAAAGGCAGAGGACACCTCTGCCAGCCCATCCTCTTACTCCAAAGTATTCATCCTCGTCTGAAGAGCCTCCAAGAAATAGACAATGGCCTATGTTAGAAAGGGCTGAGAATGTGGAATAGCTTCGATTTGGATCACTTCCTTCCCGAGAAGAGGCGGCCCTCAATCTGGGACTAACGATCGTAACTTGAATGATCCCACTTTGTTTCCTAGGAATGGAGACATCGTTGACCCTGTTCAGAATCAACCAATACCACCCCCTCGCTGCGTGATTGACCGTGGCAACAGGGGACAAGAGAGTTCTGCTCAGGCCCCATACTTCGCAGCAGCACGTCGAAGAGATGTTGGAGGTCCCCATAGGGCAAGGAATGTCGATCCTGAATCTATATTGACCCATGCCGATGTTGAAGCAATGATTAGGCAAATCATGGTAGATAGCCGAGGACAAAAGAATTAGGATTAGGGTATAGGCCACAGTCACATGCCCTTTACTGATGACATATTAGACGTCCGATTCTCAAGAAAATTCAACAAGCCATCTATGAACTGCTATACGGGCAGGGCGGATCCAATCCAGCATCTAATGAGATATTCATGGTACATGAACGCTGCCGCTGCTCCCGATGCAGTAAAATGCAAAGCATTCCCGATATTCTTGGAAGACGTAGCATTGATGTTGTTTACCCACTTGCTAGCACGATCGATCTCCAGTTTCAGGTAATTAAGTGAACGGTTCGTGAATTAGTTCCGGCTCCATGCTCAGAGGTCTAAGAATGTCATTGAATTATCCCTCATCAAACATCGTCCTGACGAAACCTTCAGGTCATACTTAGATCATTTTAACCTAGCCGTCACAGAGGTTAGAGACCCTTACGAACAAACTATTTTGATGGCTTTGATCAATGGAGTAGACAAAGACACAAAGTTTGAAAGATACTTAGCCGACAAGCCGCCATTGACTAGAGAAATATTTTATGAAAAATCTAAAATCCGCTTACATCAAGAAGAGGTTTACGCCAATCGAAAAAGAAAGGATGCAGACAAGGAGGATATACAGAGAAATGTAGCCATCAAACAATCCGTAGATAGTTCTGGAAAGGTGGAAATGAACGTTGGGAACACAAACCAGGGGAATGGTGGTCAGTACGGAAATAGCAACAAGAAAAGGAATCGAGGAAACGACTCGTAGAAGAGGCCTCGATTCAGGCCATTTGAGAACTTTACGCCATTGAGTGATATGCTATAAAATATATTTCTGCATACCTAGAACGTTCTTCAGTATAAGAGGCCTCCTCCGAGAGATTCGACGGAGAAAGAACACGAGACATGAAAGTTTTGTCTCTTCCATTAGACTCATGGTCACTCCACCAATGAGTGCCGACATTTGAGAGATATCGTCAAGAAGCTACTTCGTGAAGGGAAGTTGGACGAGTATAAGGTTGCTCCGAGAGACAGGGGACAACCTGGACAGGCCCCGAATCAAAACCAACCTGTCGCTAGGCCCACTGCTCAGCAAAAAGGAAAGAACATTGTCATCAACACTATAGTAGGAGGACTGCATCCCGCTAGGCACAGCTTTAGGGAAATGGATCAATATGTGAAGGCAACCAAACATCTTGAAGCAGGAGAGTGCAGTAATCCTGAAATTGCAGCCCGGTAAAGCAACACAGAACAATGCCCGACGATGTCATCTTTCGTGATAGAGATAATGTTGGAATTCACTCTCCCACCGAAGACCCTTTAGTGATCACGGAAATATCGGTCCAGCTTTGGTCCATAAAGTCTTGGTGGACAATGGAAGTTCAGTAAACATTTTGTTTAAGAAAGCATTTGATCAGATGAAGCTTGAAGCAAAAGATTTGAGGCCCTGTGATGGATGGATACGTGGCTTCAATGGCGTCTAAACATCCTTGATCGGATATGTGGAGTTGTCAGTAACCCTGGAAGAAGGAGATCATCGGAGAGTGAGGATTCTTCCATTTTTAGTGTTGGATACCAAATCACATTATAACGCCATTTTGGGCCGGCCAGCGCTAGCAGAATTCAAGGCTTGTATTGCGACCTGGTGTCTATTGTTAAAATTCCCAACAGATGCGAGAGTGGGAGTAGTCAGAGGTGATCAAGTCATAGGACGAGCTTGCTATATAGCAGAGTTGAAGTATTGCTTAAAGGATTAGACATAGAACCAAAGGGCACTTCTCTGCACGCAAAGGAGAATTCAACATAGCAATTAGGGACATCCTCGAAGGAGCCGGCAAAGGAACTACCCGAGGATATAGATCCCAGAGAGGATGAGGAGCCCTGGGGCAGAGTGGTGACTCCTAACAAAACAACTGAGGATATCCCAATTGATGATACTGACCTAGCGAAGGTCTTAAAGATCGCATCCAGTTAAACCCTCTTCATGCAAAGGAACTGACTGATTTCTTAAAGGCCAACCTGGATGTGTTTGCCTGGACCCATGCTGACATGTGTGGAATATCTTCGTCAATTATGCGCCACTCGGTAAGCATCAACCCGAAGCATCCACCTGTTAAGCACAAAAGGCGAACGCTTGGCACAGAGAGGTCAGCCGCCTTAAAGGAAGAAGTTGAGAAGCTGAGGAGCAATGGATTCATCAGAGATTCAACTTACCCGGAGTGGATTTCAAACCCGGTTTTGGTAAAGAAGGCCAATGGAAAATGGTGTACTTGCATCAATTTCTCATATTTGAACAAGGCTTGCCCGAAGGACAACTTTCCACTTCCTAGAATTGACCAATTGGTGGATTCCACAGCGGGTCACGAACTCCTATCCTTCATGGATGCGTATTCTGGATATAACCAAATTCCCATGCAGGTTCCAGGCCAGGAGCACACTAGCTTCATCACAGATTTAGGACTGTACTGCTATGTTGTGATGCCTTTCGGTCTAAAGAACGTCGGAGCTACATATCAGCGGCTAGTGAATCGGATGTTCTACAATCAAATTGTGAAAACGATGGAAGTGTGCATGCATGCATGCTTGTGAAGTCTAGACAATTGATGAATCATACTACTGACCTAGCGGAAATGTTTGATATACTTAGACGATAGCTCAACCCTCTAAAGTGTTCATTTGGAGTTTCCTTTGGAAAGTTATTGGGCTTTATCGTTAGCTCATGTGGAATTGAAATCAATCCAAATCAGATCGCAGCAATCAGAAACATTCAAAAGCCAAGGAAAATTAAAGATGTGCAAAGCCTCGTTGGGACAGTAGCCGCATTAAGTAGATTCATCTTTAAAGCTACAGATAAGTACATTCCATTCTTCGACCTGATAAAGTGAGGGAAGCGCAATTTCAAATGGAACCCTGATTGTGTGGAAGCATTTCTTAACCTTCTGAGTCATCTGGAAAAGCCCCCGATACTGTCTAAGCCAGTAGATCATAAGGATTTGTTCGTGTACTTGTCAGTATAGTCCCATGCCATAAGTTCAGCCATGGTAAGAAAAGAAGAAAAATCCATAGACTGGTGTATTACATGAGTAAGAAGCTAACGGCAGCAGAACGGAACTACTCAAAGATAGAAAAGCTTGCATACAGCTTGTTGATTGCATCTACAAAGCTTCGCCACTATTTTCAGGCTCATCCCTTCACTATATATACGGATCATCCACTACGGCAAGTGTTAAAAAGACCAGAGGCACCAGAAAGGTTACTCAAATGGAATGTCGAGTTGAGTCAATTCAATTTGAACTTCCAGCTCCGAAGATCCATAAGGGGGCAAGTGTTGGCAGATTCCATAGCGGAATTTATTATCCTTGAAGACGATGTAGTGGATGAAGAGGTTAACACTCCAAAGCAAATCGTTGACCCTAATGCATGGAAACTGTACACTGACGGAGCTAGAAATGACAGACGATTTGGTGCGGGATCAGTACTCGTAACTCCCGAAGAACGATCAATATACCATGCTTTGGGATTGGAGTTCCATGCCATAAATAATGATTCAGAGTATGAAGCCCTGATTGCTGGGCTTAAGCTTGCAAAGGAGCTGGGAATAGCAAAGCTGGATACCTTTTGCGATTCAAAGATAGTTGTGAATCAGGTCAGCGAGGAGTTTCAGGCCAAGGGGCCAAGGCTGGTATCATTCTTGAAGAAAGTAAGAAAAACGCTGGATGGCTTTTAACGTTATAACATAACACACATCTCTCGATCAGAGAATCAGAGGGCAGATCAGTTGGCTAAAATGGCTAGTTCTGATAATCATAAGGATACAGAGATGGACCCGATAGAACTACTACAATCTCCAAGCATTGATCAAATTGAAATTGGTCCTGTATTGGAAACTAAGCCAAAAAAGGACTCATGGAAGACCCCCTTGAAGAACTTCCTGATGAATGGAACACTCCCAACCAAGAAAAGTAAGAGGCGTGCTATTATTCGAAAGGCCTCCCGATATGTCATGCAAAGTGAGGTTTTATATCGACAAGGGTTCTCAATGCTGCTCCTCCGGTGTATAGCCAACGACGATATAGAAAGAGGGTTGAGAGAAGTTCACGAAGGTGAGTGTGGCAACCACACTAGAGGACAAACACTGGCAAAGAAGATACTGCGATATGGGTATTTCTGGCCCATTGTAAACAAAGATGCAGCTAAGTATGCTCGACATTGCGATGCATGACGGAAATTCTCAAAATCCCCAGGGCACCTCCTAACCAGTTGAAGACGATGATGAGTCTGTGGCCCTTCGTTGTGTGGGGAATTGACATTATTGGATGCCTACCCATTGCGAAGGACGGAGCAAAATTTGCCATTGTAGCTGTGGATTACTTCACGAAATGGGTCGAACCAGAACCATTGACCATGATCTCCACCAAGAGGATGATCACCTTCATCGTGATAAATGTTATATGTTGATTTGGAATCCCGAAGGTCATCATAACAAATTACAGGACCCAATTCGACAGCACCAAGTTCCGAGATTTTTGCCAAAGATATCACATTGAGAAGAGGTTCATAGTTGTGGCGCATCCACAGTCAAATGGACAGGTAGAAGCGGCAAACAAAGTGATCAAGTACATTTTGAAGAAGCGATTGAAACAGGCCAAAGCCATATGGGTCGACGAGCTACCTTTGGCATTGTGGGCCTATAGAACAACCTTTATATTAGCCACCGGACATACACCCTTTTCCCTTGTTTTCGGGTCTGAGGCAGTCATCCCGATGGAGTTAGAAGTGCCATCTCACAGGGTCACTTATTATGACCCAATGACTAACAACGAACTGCTTCTCGAGTCCCTGAATATGGTAGAAGAGAAAAGATGCAAAGCGGACTTACGTTCCTTGAGGCACATGAAAGGTCCGAGCTCGAACCTTCGAACCCGGAGACTTGGTTCTAAAGCATGTCTTTCCACCCCCAATATATTTGAGCCCGAAATGGGAAGGACCTTATACCATCCTACGGAGACTTGATAATGGATCTTTCAAGCTAGCGACCGTGGATGGAATTGAAATCCCCGGAGTGTGGAATGCCTAGCATTTGTGGCACTACTTGGCATGAAACAGTCATTTTTTATTTTTTGTTTCTAGGGCCATGTAAAAAGGCACGACTTGCCTAGAATAGTCCGGTTATATAAACAAAAGATTATAAAGTGGATGTAGGTCATGATTCGACCGAACCACTATAAAATACCGTGTGTCATTTACTCTTATCGCACCATTATTTACTATTTCACATTTCACTTGCATAAATTGTCATAATCTTCTAAAATTTGCTATGAACCTTATAACAATCCCAAAGCACGTAATTCCATGTGCCTTCTATCAGATCAAAAAATCAATAGTACGTAAAGCATTAAGGATGCGATAAGGTAAACGACACAGCTATCGAAGCTCTACTTCTCAAGACCTGAGAAAGAGTATGTAGGACAAGGAGCTAAATTGTCCATGGGACGTGAAGGTACACCATGATTAAAAGACCGTCTCGACTGCACTCTATCCTTGTCATTTGACGGGAGAGTATAAAGTCGCCAGATACTGGGCGTCACAAAAAGATCTTCTATCCCTCTGAAGGAACAGGGGATAAATGGAAAGCTGAGTTCAAACTCTATTCTGGACATACGACACGGGAGTATAAAGGTGTTTTGATTAAATTTCACAAAGGGCTCCTATCCCGCTACAGAATCGGGAGCAAGAATGAAAGCTGAGCCCGACCCTCTCATTCCTGGACATGGAGGGCAACACATATATGACTCTAATCAATCTTCAATAAAGCCCTGGCCAAGCATCATATTAATGATTGATTGGGGGCATATTCATACACATTTATGCATATACATAGTGTAGGAATTTATAAATTTTCATTGCACATGATTTTAACTTGGTTATGATTTAAATATTTGTGACTAAGAATGATAAACTTGCAGGTATACAATGATGCAAAAGAAACAGATTTTCATTCACCACGTCCAGATTTAAAAGGCAAAGCTAGGCAAAATACGAGGGCTATGCTCGCGATTACATTATAAGGCCAGTGGACATACTAAAAAGAGAAAAGATATAAACTACCCGGCTCTACTTGGGCTTAGGGGATGACCTTAGCCTCTTCTCCTTTTTCTGCTTTTCCGATTCCTCCTTGTCGACATCAGATTTATCCTACTTTTTCCTCTTCTTCTTATCAGAAGGAGGATCCTTTGGAGGGTCGGCAGATTGGGATGCAAGCTGCGTAGTTATCGACTTACCAGACAGCTTTATGATTAATCCAGAGCCAGGGGAAGCCGCACAGATAGTGCCACATTTAGAGGCTCTTGCTCCTCTATTTTTAACGCCAGCTGTTTATCCCTTTTTGCCTTCATGTCAGCTAGAGTCATGCTATCATCATCCTTGTTCTCTCCCATGATGTTTATTCCTCTTCTTCGTCCCCGTGACCCTCACCGGTATCTTGTAAGGCTCCAATGATTTTAGCATTTTTTGGAACATCCGTGCCTGATACCTCAATGGCCTCCTTAGTTGTCTCAACCTCAGTCTGCTTAGGAGCTTTGAGGATGACCTAAGTGATTAGAGGCACGCTGACCTGCTCGACCTCAACCTGCTTTTCTGCAACCTCCTCGGTAAACTTGACACCTATATCACGAGAAGCAACTGTTATTAGTTTAGGAGAAAATGTGGCCTCCTCGGTTGTTTGCACCGTAATGCGACGATAAGTTATAATAGCTTTGACAAATTGTGGAGAGAATGTGGAGATACCTTTCGCTGACTCTTCGGTCAAAGCTTCAGTAGAAACCCCAACAGCAGGAGGAACTAGGGCTCCAGGGATCAATGGATCATCTAGACTATACTCCTCAACTTTAGAAGCTTTAGGCTCCAGTCTTGAGCTTGAACCTTCATCCATTTTTCTTTTACCCTTGAGTTCAAGCCTCTCTTTCTCCATGGCCTCTTGGATTTGACGCCTTCCCTTCACTAAAACCTCGTGCTCTCCACCCCTGGGGAAAGTCTTCATAAATTGGCCCTCGTCGATCTCCTCAACCTTCAAGCACTGCTTTTCTTCCTCAACAATCATATCCCATACATTAACTAAGGCGGCAGGATAGTTTTTAATCCAAGAAATGTCTAGTGTTCAAATGACTTGAGCGAAAAAGTCCATTAGTAGCTCCTCGAACCCTTCTATCTCCTTTTCGGCTGCAACAAGGTTAGCGGTGGCAGTGGAGGCTGACTCACGAGAAGTATTTGCATTACTCTCGGCAAGAGCTGCCCGTTCCTTTGCATGGGCAAGTTTATCGTTTAAGCTCGCCTTTTCCTTTTCCCAAGCAGCCCTTTCCATAGCAAAGCGATCTTGTGAAGCTTTCAACTCGGTGTTAGCAGTTTTAAGATCTTCAATCTCCTTTTTCAAAGCCACATTTTCCTGGTTGTTCGAGTCAAGCTCAAGATGGAAGCGTTTCTTAGCATTTTCCAGCTCAGTCTTATAGTTCCCAGCGTCCCGCTGAGCTAAAGCAAGGATAGCCTGTGCATCTTCATGATCCTTCACCGCCTTACTCCTGGCGTTGGCGTCAATGTCAATCTTCAATCTAGCTCTGGCCGCCTCCGTTTCTGGACGATGGTTAACTTCTGAAAGATTTTTGGCACGTTTCTTCATTAGCCTATATTGTTTAGCCACATGGGCGATTTGTCCCACAACTTCGACATCCCAGTCCTCAGGCACCGGTTCAAGGTCTGGGATGAAAACCATTCTTTCAAAGTAAATATCGGGAAACTGCTTCCGCAAGCACTCTAGTTTGGCTTTGTTATCAGGAGCCAAGGCCACCTCCTATGTAGTAGAGGATTCCAAGCGATTCTGACCAGAGGGAACAAGAGCTACTTTCTCGTTTTCTTTATCTTTGTTCGACTCCTTTTGTTTGTCTTTGGGATCGTGATACTTCTGAGAAGATTTGCCCTGGGAGGTATGCCTTTTGGGGGAGTCAGAGCCTTGGGAAGTTCATTACCCCCCGTATGTGGTACTTGGCGACTGTGGGACTTCCCTGGATCCTACTTCGAGGGAAAGCGAGAGCGCGTGGAGTGAGGCTAATAAGAAACATGGCGCCTTTGGCTATCTCATCCTCGACTATCACTGCGATCGTGCACAGACACGGAAGATAGCCTGGGAGTGTTCTTGCGAAGATTGCGATAAGAATAGGAGTAATGGCGAGGCATTTTCCTGCGGTAAAATAACAAACGGGTGTCAGGATCGTGAATACAATTAGTGTCCAAGTGTTGTGGCAAGTGGTGCAGGTGATTTGTGTATCCCGTGTAATCCCCCCAACAGACCAGGGCCCGAAGTTTGGCTCGTCTGCGCAGTATCTTTATTTTTGGCGGGAGAGGTTTCTCCCTCGGAGGCAGGCAAGAACGGTTCCTCTCCGAAATCTCCAGAGGTATAGATGTCGTCTGGCAAAGGGATCTTTTCTAAACCCTCGAATATCTGCTCCTCTGTTAATTTAGGCTCTACTGGTGGTGGAGTCCTCAGGGGAGACTGTCCTTTGGAGGAAGGAGCATCCTTTGGTTCATTAACTCGAACTTCGTCTCCTTTGTACGTATTTAAATCCTCATCATCCTGGTCAATCATTGGTGAAGGACTTTTAGGAATCTCAATCGTCTTCACAGCTTCCGTAGTCACTTCTCCCTCAGTCGGGGGCATGCTACTAGATTCCCAAATTGTTTGAGTAGGGGGCACATACTTGTAAGCCCTGCCACCCGAACCAAGCCTGAATCTTACATCCAGATGACGGTGTTTGTGAAGGCTCTCGTCGGTTATACACTTCTTGATTCTACAGAAATCTGATTTACTTTTTAAAGATGGGATAATCGATCTTCATATACCGAGCCCTCTGTTTTTTCAAAGTTTTGAGCTGTACAGAAAAAAGAATACGTTAGCACTTCGATTATGAAATTGGAATACGCATTGTAAGGTTTGAAACCTACTTGATTGTAGCCACTTCCTCGCATATCCAGCTTGATGTTTAATGTAAAACCAGTTAGATCTAGCATCCCCTAAGTTGCTATGGCCATCCAATAAGACCTTTCTGCCAAGAATTGACTCGAAGAAAGAGAGGTTTGGAGTCCCTGTGGAACGATGTTTGAAATGATAATAGAATTTCAAATCTTTGAAGGTGAGCTCGGTCTTTAAAATCTCTGCGTATGAGATATACAAGGTATAAAAAACTGCATAATCGTTGGAATGGAGCTGCATGGGAGCAAAATGTAGTCGTCTCAGGAGGTCAATGACAATCGGAGGAAACAGAGGGATAGCGCCTACCCAACACATGAGCCTACTGACAAACATGTATCCTTCCGGAGCAAAATTGGGCATGTCTGCTAGGGGTGTAAATCAGTGGGACAGGACCGGACAGAGGTGTGTTCAGTTTCTGTCCTAAAAAAAGCAGAGCGAACACAGACCGAGCCAAAATTTTTCTTGGACAAATTTCATTTTCCTAATTCGTGTCCTAAATAAAATCGGTCCGACACGGACATGATCAGACTAGGTTGGACTCGGTCGGACATGGCTATTTATATCACATTTTACTAGATTTTATTTCAACTATATGTCGAATTTCAAGTAATTTGGACGGATTCGGACGAGCCCATACCGGACATAATTTTTCTCGTACAAATCTTGTAGTCCTAACTCGTGTCCTAAATGAAAATCGGACGGACTCGGACAGACGTATTTCATTACGAACACGAATGGACGTCGGACATTCGGACAAAATTTCCATCCCTACTGTCTCCTTCCTCCAGAGTTTTTACATCATCCCAAGGAATCCCGTGCCTTAGACAGATTTTTTCCTAAATTTAACTTGTCCAATTTGGAGACTACATAATCACTCAGTTTCTCTTTCTCTACTTCTTTAACACCTGGAATCTCGTCATGAGCTCGATCATGTTCTTCTTCCTCGAGTGATGTGCTCTCGGAAGATGTCGATTCACTATCAATATATATCTCATAATCAGATCCAGAATTTTCCCACTTTAGGTCAGATGGAAGCATATCAGGATTGTGATAGCTAGTCGACTCTGGATCTGCCCTCTTTTCTGATATTCTCGATGAATGTCTATCAGACATGGCTATGTTGGCGAATAAACATGAAAGATTAGAATGCAATTACCCGTGAACCCCGTGCATGTGCAACTGCTGGTGTTTACAAGTGTTCATAATACTGGAAAAGAAAATCACAAAGTAAATTGGATAAGTGTGATATTGGTCACTGTATGCTGTTAAATTATACTGTCATCCAGTTCAAAAAGTTCATCTTGAAGGCTCTAAACCTAACTATTCATCAGTTCATTCGAATTATATTTGATTTCTGGTCGGAATGTAAGTTGATATGTTCATTTATTTGGTACACTGAAGACAGGTATAATCATAAAATTGGATTTGGCCCGGGGATAGGCTGGTTCTTGAAGTTTTTATGGTTCGGGTCGAGATGGAGGCCGCCTCGTGATGTGGGTCGCGCCTGTCAACATGTATTGGCTCGTGATATGGGTCTCGCTCGTCAAAATGTATCGCCTCGTGGTATGGGACTAACTCGTGGAAAGAAGACAGCTCATGGCAAGGGGCTGACTCATGGAAGAAGAGTTCGGCTCGTAAAGACTCCATACGATCTGATATCTCATCCCCATCAAAATCCAACTCGATCTCATCTCCACGACCCTGTCCAATCTACCCTTCTCACGAACCATTACTTTGCCATCCCCACGACCCGACCCGCCATCTCATATCATCACTGAAACAAGTTTTATCCTCACTCCTCTCCATCTAACTCACAATAGCATTAAGGATCTTGCCAGCACTTGTTTCCCTTCCATTAAATTTCTCCCCTCAAATCAATATCTTGATTCGACGCCTGAAGAGGATGATTGCTATTACTCTCGCCGATGATGCCCAAGCCGATAGTGAAAGGAAACCCATGAAACTCGACCTCGATTCAACGTCCAGAAAAGAAATAAAAGATATAACTACTATTACCTTTCTAGTTCAATTGGATATTTTTGAAATCGTTTGCATTTAAAGGAAATAAATCAGGGTTGGAGATTGGGGAAGATGCGACGGCTGTAGGAAGAGAGAAGGAATGGCAAAAAGAGGGGAAGGGGTCGGTTTATATAGCTAACCCGAAGGCTTATGGTATTCCCAGTTTTATCTTACAAGGGTCCGCCAATTCAGATAGGCCACGAACTCTCGGGTAAGCCCACCATGGCTTGTGTTAAGGCCTGCTCCTCCATCGATTCGAGACGCGCGATCGGAAGCACGGACCATCGTATGTTTTAACGACCGAGATTCCGTAATGATTATTAAATCGAGAAGCTGAGACTTTTGACATACAGGAGTGATAAATTTCTTTAAAATACTGATGGAATCTAAAGCTTACCTGACAAGTTGATCGCGATATGTTCCGGAGTTTAAAAGATGAAAATTGACCAACGAATAAAAGAAATAATTGGAAACCAGGTAGTATATTTATACCCATCAGGGGAAGTGATCCTTTGAAGCAGTGCGACGTTACAAACAAACACGACTATTCAAAATGTCGTGACCGTCCAAGCAGATGCAATCGCTGATTCACACCGTTTCATGAAAAGGCGCCTTGATAATTTCGAAGCATGTTCCATCTCCCATAAAACGTACTTCGAGGGGGCAAAATGTTGGCTAGCTATGTGACCAAGCAACCAAGAGTACAAGTGTTCATAATTCAACAAGATGGAGAACCACGTATCCAAACTCGAGATGAATACACTCTGGCTCGTGAAGCCCAATAACCCGTTCGTGACTAAGTTCCTCCTCCCGCTCGCGACACACCAAGAACGATCCACTCGTGATTGGTTATCGCGACCCGCTCGTGATTATCAATCACGACCCGTCCACAAGCCAAGAAAGTGGCGGCCGCGACCAAGTCTTCCACGATCCGAGATTGAAGGATCTTGCAACACCTGTCCATAACCGCCATTTTGACCACTTCTCCATCAAGCCACGAACCAGTCCGAGATCCTCGGGACCCATGCCACGTGTCATCGCGAACCGCCTGCAGATATCACCTATAAATAGCCATATGCTTGGCATTTTTGAGGATCTTTTAGCAATTTTGAGCGTTATTTCCACATTACTACTTTTCTATTATCCCTAATCAGTATTATCTCAAGATTATTGAGTGAATTACCATTGTAAAAGTGAGATTGAGAGAAATAATTGATTGTACTTGCATTCTACGTATAATCAAAGATATATAAAGTGGACGTAGGCTCATTAACGCTAAACCACTATAAATTTGGTGTGTTTTTCCATATTTTCTTTCATTTCTAGTCATTAATCTCTGTAAATTCAGAGAATTTGTGTGTTAGAGTCATAATTTGGTTTAAAAACAGAGTTATATCTGTTGGTTTCTTTGGATCGATATTACAGTAGAAATTATTAAATTCAGCAACCCTAGTTTACAAATCAAATCCAAAATCAAATCCAAAATCAAATCAAAACACGTACCTTTCTTCCTTCAATTGCAAAATCAACGATGCTTGTTTCTGACTGAATCGAATCTAACGCTTTAAGCAAAGTGTCTCTATTGGAAATCCACAAATGTAGCTTTCGATGACAATAATCGATATCGAAGAATAGTGATTCGGTGCTAGCCGAGAAGATGAATTTTTTGGATCTAGGGTTTTAGTGTAATCAGATGGATACAATAAAAAGAAGTAGCCCCTCTTTTATAATACGTTTTCTGATATCTCGTTACCCCCTTTACCCATTCATTCTCTTTTAAAATAAAAGAAATTGTCAAACATCTTTGATTTCTTTTATTTAAACATTATCACTATTTGCAAGGCTTATAAGTGTAACCCTATAGGTTATCACAGCGTTGGCAACAATTGAAATATTTAAACTGTAAATAATGAGCGGCATCTGGTAATACATCACTGCTACCCAAGGTACAATAATATTGATGATTCGATATAACCTTTTGTGAATAGTGTCTCAATATAATTTAATCCTTCTAACCGATATATCCAAGATTAAACTGGAGGCATGGATCGTATCATCCTCTTTATAATTTAATCCGTTTTTCTTGATCGATGAGTGGACTATTTAAAAGAAATCAATATTTGAGCACGACCATGCATTTCATAGTCTCACTCGATCAAGAGGCCCATGGATATCACTACGAATATATCATAGGGTTAAATTCCATCTAGATCATTCACAATTTTCACTCGATTTGAGATATATCAAACAATCACCATTATCATTACTTTGTTACGAAATAACTTAGATGATATCAAAACACAAATATTCTTGAATAAAATTATAATTATTTCAGGTCTGAGGACCATTGCATCACTATCACTATGAGAACAACTTATGATACTGTTGATTATATTCCATGTTGTTATCTCACGGTGGATCAGACCAATACGCTATTCTCTAATACATATTTATATCTTAACTTTAATATCACGTATATTAATGATCAATGAGATGTGATCATCAGTTAATCAATATACTAGTCTCAATGCTTTACTGTTGTCCTGTATAAACAATAGAACTCGACCGGGGACTTTTAAGAACTATAATACTTATCATATTATATAATCTCAAGTTCAGTCTTACTCGAACTATAGAAATCCGTATTATTATTATTCAAAGGACTTCTATTATTTTAATATTTATATTACACAGTAAATATAAAATAACAGAACATTTTTTATCCAAATAAAACATAACATCAACAATGTTATTATTATTCACATCTAACAAATTGCCTCTAGGGCATAAACTCCAACAATCTCCCACTTGCACTAGAGCTAATCACTCTTGTATCGAATACCCATGAAACTAGTGTGACTGTCATTCTACTGCTGCGACAAAGCTTTAGTAAATGGGTCTACAACATTATTATCCGTTGGGACTTTGCAGATATGTATGTCTCCTGTGTCAACAATTTCACGGATGAGATGGTATTACCAAAGTATGTGTTTGGATCGTTGATGTGATCTAGGTTCCTTAGCCTAAGCAATGGCCCCATTGTTGTCACAATAAAGATCTATTGGACCAATAATGGACAGAACAACAGAAAGTTCAGTGATGAATTTCTTAATCCAAACAGCCTCCTTAGCAGCTTCTGAAGTAGCAATGTACCCAGCCTCCATAGTCGAATCAGCAACTGTTTCTCGCTTTGAACTTTTCAGCTAACAGCAGCACCATTTAGGAAAAACACATAGCTTGACTGTGATTTGAAGTCGTCTTTATCTGTTTGGAAACTAGCATTTGTGTAACCTTTTACCATTAATTCCTCTTCACCTCCATATATCAGGAATGAGTCTTTAGTCCTTTTCAGGTACTTAAGAATGTTCTTGACTGCAGTCCAGTGACTTTCACCTGGATCTGATTGGAATTTACTTGTCATACTTAAAGCGTAGGAGACATCTAGACGAGTACACAACATTGCATACATGATTGTTCCAATTGCCGAAGCATAAGGGATTATCTTCATACGTTCCTTATCATCTGATGCTTTTGGACATTGGGACTTAGAAAGTGATACACCATGTGATATGGGTATATATCCTTTCTTTGCCTTTTGCATGTTAAATCTATTCAGCACTTTATCAATATATGTACTCCAACTTAGGCCTGTTAACTTTCTTGATCTATCTCTATAGATCTTAATACCTAAAATATAGGATGCCTCGCCTAAGTCTTTCATTGAGAAACTTTTCCCTAACCATGTCTTTACTGCTTGTAATGAATCAACATTATTCCCAATAAGTAATATGTCATCCACATATAATACTAGGAATATAACGTTACTCCCACTAATTTTCTTGTATACACAGGGTTCATCTTCGTTTTTAATAAAGCCGAACTCTTTGACTGTTTCATCAAAACAAAGATTCCAACTCCAAGATGCTTGCTTCAATCCATATATAGATCGTTGCAGTTTACATACCTTTTCAGCATCCTTTGGATTGGCAAAACCTTCAGGCTGTGTCATATACACATCCTCGATAAGATTCCCATTAAGGAATGCGGTTTTGACATCCGTCTGCTAGATTTTGCAATCGTAAAAGGCTGCAGTTACAAGCATAATCCTAATGGATTTAACCATAGCCACTAGGGAAAGTTTCATCATAGTCAACTCCTTGAACTTGTTTGAAACCTTTCGCTACCAATCGGCCTTTATAGGTTTGTACTTTACCATCCATGTTGGTTTTCTTCTTGAAAACCCAATTACACCCGATTGGTTTTACCCCGTCAGGTGGATCAACCAAATTCCACCTTGGTTGGTTACATGGAATCCATTTCAGATTTCATGGCTTCAAGCCATTTCTTAGATTCTGGTCCATTCATAGCATCTTGGTAAGAGGTTGGCTCATCTTGATCTATAAGCATTACGTCTCCTGCTTGAGTTATTAGATATCCAAAATATCTATTAGGCTCATGACGTATTCTACCAGATCTACGAATGTTCTGTGTAATTTGAGCAGGTTCAGTTTCCACAACAGATTGTGGTTCTTTCTCAATTTCAAGTTCAGGTTCAATAATATCTTGTGGTTCTCGAACTTCTTTGAGTTCTATTTTATTCCCATTAGTACTTCTAGAGACTAGATCTCTTTCCGTAAAAGTACCAGTTCGTGCAATAAACACTTTATGCTCTGAAGGTTTGTAGAAATAATATCATTTTGTTTCCTTTGGATATCCCACAAAATAACATTTTTTTATTTGGGTCTGAGCTTGTCAAAGTTAGGAAGCTTAACGTAAGCCTCACATCCCCAAATCCTCATATAAGAGAAATTAGGACATCTCCCTGTCCATATCTGATATGATGTCGTTTGAACCGCTTTAGTGGGAACTCGATTAAATATGAATGCAGTTGTTGTAAGGGCAAAACCCCAAAAACTAATTGGAAGGTCAGTATAACTCATCATTGATCGTACCATATCTAACAAGGTGCAATTTCTCCTTTCAGATACACCATTCCACTATGGTGTTCCCGATGGAGTGAGTTGTGAAACGATTCCACACTCTTTCAGATAGTCATTAAACTCTTGGCCTAAATATTCTCCTCCTCGATCTGTTCGCAGAGTTTTTATATTCTTGCCAAGTTGGTTCTGAACTTCATTCTTGAATTTTTTGAACTTTTCAAAGAATTCTGATTTGTGTCTCATAAGATACACATATCCGTACCTAATGAAATCATCAGTAAATGTAATGAGGTAATAAAACCCACCTCTGGAAGATGTACTCATTGGCACATATACATCACTATGTACAAGGGCCAATACATCCTTAGCCTGTTTGCTATGTCCAGTGAAAGGAACTTTAGTCATCTTGCCTAATAAACAAGATTTGCATTCTTTATATGATTCAAAATCAAATGAATCCAAAATTCCACCTTTATGGAGTTTTGATATGCGTTTCTCGTTTATATGGCCTAAACGACAATGCCAAAGGTATGTTGGATTTAAATCATTTGATTTAGTCCTTTTGGTATTAATGTTATAAACTGGCATATCAAAATTAAGAACATAGAGACCATTAAACTGTGCACTTCCATAAAATATCTCATTCAAATAAAATAAACAGCGTCTATCTTTTATAACAAACGAAAATTCTAGCTTGTCCAAACAAGATACAGAAATTATATTTGTTTTGATAGAAGGCACAAAATAACAATCTTCTAATTTTAAAACTAATCCAGTTGGTAAGGATAAGTGGCAACTTCCTATGGCTAATGCAGCAACTTTTGCTCCATTCCCCACATGTAAGTCCACTTCCCGTTCTACCAAGTCTCTACTTCTTTGCATTTCCTGCAAATTGACACAGATATGTGATCCACATCCAGTATCTAATACCCAAGATGTAGAAGTAGGCAAATTGACGTATATAACATTTATACCTGAATTGGGCGAAGTTAAACTTCCCTTCTTCTTCTTTAGATCTTCTAGATAAGCATAAAAGTTGCGCTTCCAGTGACCCGGCTTTCCGCAGAAGTGGCAATCACCCTCTTTGGGAACCCCTCCTTTAGGCTTTGATGCCTTTTTGAAATTGGTCTTATTAGTAGTCTTCTTAAGCTTCTTTTTCTTGTTCTTTCCCTTGCCTTTAGCAGTTTCCTTTTGGACCATCATTATGGCCGCCAGTTCTACTTTCTTCATGTTATTTTCAGCAATTCTTAACATGCTCAATAACTCAGTCAAGGGTTTATCAATCTCATTCATGAGATAGTTCATAACGAATTGAGAATACTAACTGTTTAATGATTGGAGCACAAGATCGGTTTGAGCTTCTGGTGTCAAAGGAAACCCTAACCTCTCGAGATACTAAATATAACCAATCATCTTCACTACGTGTGGACCAACGGGTTCCTTTTCCCACATCTTGTAGTGATATAGTGCTTTGCTTGTGTCATAATTTCTTGATGAGCATGCCCTTCAAACAATTTCTTAAGGTGCTCGATCATATCATAAGCATCCATGAACTCATGTTGCTTCTGAAGCACAGGATTCATTGTTACCAGCATGAGACAGCTAACATCAAGAGCATCGCCTCGATGTTTCTTATGAGCATTAATCTCTGCACGTGGTGCAGTACTTGGTGGAGCCTCAGGAGTAGGCCCATCAAGTACATACAGCTTCCTTTCTTGCTTGAGGACGATCCTCAAGTTTCGGTGTCTGTCTAGGAAATTTATTCCGTTCAGTTTTTCTTTTTCAAGAACAGATTTCAATGACAAATTATTGTTGTTGCAAGCCATTTAGAATCTATAAGAGATAATAAATAGTAATAAGTAATTTTGACAATCAAAATGAAAATAGGCTAAAAGTAAATGTATAAATAAATATGCTCCCACTCAAATCAACATCCCCATTTTAATATATAAATATCTATATATTTTGGTGTTCCAAAATCCATATCTAATCATGATTTGACCCAGCTTTGGCTAAACTCAAAACACAACCTTTTAGGTAGACATCTTATGTCAATTATATCATCTATGTAACTCTTGGATCGCATGTTGAACATATTATTTGGTATTATTCATTTGCTCAAAATATAGAATAAATCATGTTGTTTGTCTCTAAGGCCATAATCGTATTATGCAGCCTAGTTAAGTCAGACTCAATAATTGGTTGGAGCAACACATTTACTCCATCGCATGTGACCAAAATAAAAAGGATGCACAACGCTTTGGCATTACCTACACCCTAGTGATTTTGGACATTGATGAGTGTATTATAGGAAGACATTACCATGACTTAATATAAACAATAATTTTATAAGGGATTTTAAATTCAAATTGGCAAATCAATTTATTTATACATCTTTAATGTTGCATTTATTTTTAACCTATACATGCAAAACATTTTATTACATTATCCAGCCTTTCAGATTGTGTTAAAACAAAACAATGGTTTTGAACTTTTCAAAATTTGCTTGTTACCTTAACACTTTGATGAGTTGCATATAGTGTAAAAAAGAAATTCAAAACTTAAATTTCAATTTTAGTTAGCTACAACAAAATAAATATGTAAACATTAGAACATATTAATTCAATTGTTATGAACACTTTAGAATATATTGTTATGAACATTTCAGAACATGCTTTATTGCAGTTTTGTGCAGCCGCTAGAAATCATATAATATAAATATACATTAAAATGATTTATGAATATAATTGGCACTTGTTAATGAATAAAACAAGTGTGATATTTTGAACATTTCAAACTTATCTAGCTTTATACAAAGGCACTGTTATTTACATCTTTAATCAACATTACCATTTTGATATCAAATATCATCTTTTAATTAAGCCGCAGCCTTAAAGTATTATGAGTCATTCAATTTATAACATTTGCAGGTGTAAAATTGAATACTGATATATATGCTACAAACAATTTTATCTCCATAATATGGTAAGTAATACACAGGCTTATTCTCACATTATTATACATATGCATCTTACATAGACATATCATCGAACACTTAATGGGCATAATAAAATAATGAACATTTATACAAAACTGTATAAGGGATCATAACGCAAGCATCTGACTAGTATTCAGTATCAATGTAGCATATTACCAAGACATAGTATTTTAATATACTAACAGCTTGCTAATAAACATAAGGATTAAATACATAGACTTATTTCACCATTTATGTAGGACATATGACATCAACATATAAAAGCACATCAGATATAAGGTTCCAGAACGTGATTCACACATGACAAGCCTTTTTATACATCTCATGTAAATAACATCTGTATAGTCATACTCATATAAACATATTAGACACGTACGACAACATTCAATGTTATACGAGATTACCCAAATTCATACTCAAACAACAAACAAGTCATAATCCATTTAAACACAGATTTAATAAGCTAATATAAACTGTGTTAATCTTGTAAACATTTATATATATACAACTAATTATATCAGTCTATCACATTCATGTGTATATCAGATAATTATGTGTAATCTTGCACACATAACTGGTTAGTGATGGAAATATGACATATGCATGTATACCCAGATTCAACATATCCTTATGACATTTGCAATATGAAGCATATACGTATTAGAAACCCTTTTCTACCAATTTATACATACTGGATCAATTTTATGTGTAGAAACTGTAAATCCATTTTACAATTGCTCGACATGATGAAAGGCATGAACTTGATTTAAGTATGGATCATTTAAAATAGATCATCCATGAATCAAGGATTTAATCAATTTGTCACTTACAATAGAATGAGACGATCTATTAAAATATATTCATAGCTCTATAAATAGAGCTTATAAGGATCAGTTATCCACAAAATTTTCAGTTTTTAACAGTGATATGTAACCCAAATCTGTAACCGAATTTCATTTCCAAAGTAAAATTCGATCCGGATTTAAATGTTCAATCAAAATTGAAATATGATCCAAATTATAACCACAGAAACAGTTTATAGATCAAACCATATTATTGATAAACAAGAACTGGAATTAATACAAATCCGAATTAACATTGAATATTAACTCAGATTCAAAAATGTAAACAAAGCAGAATTTTGTTCTAACTCGAAACAATTTCGATTTTGAATCTATATACATTCCAAATCCCATTTACATGAGTATTCACAATACTACATAGATTATTACAATAATAATTACATGGCTAAATCAATAACTGAATCGATTAGAACCGTGGCTCTGATACGATTGTTGGTTTCTTTAGATCGATATTGCAGCGGAAATTATTAAATTCAACAACCCTAGTTTACAAATCAAATCCAAAATCGAATCAAAACATGTACCTTTCTTCCTTGAATTGCAAAATCAACGATGCTTGTTTCTGATTGAATCGAATCTAACACTTAAAGCAAAGCGTCTCTATTGCAAATCCACAAACGTAGCCTTTGATGACGACATTCAAGATCGAAGAATAGTGATTCGGTACTAGCCGAGAAGATGAATTTTTTGGATCTAGGGTTTTAGTGTAATCGGATGGATAAAATAAAAGGAAGTATCCCCTCTTTTATAATACGTTATCCGATATCTCATTACCCCCTTTACCCGTTCATTCTCTTTTAAAATAAAAGAATATGTCAAACATCTTTGATTTCTTTTATTTAAGCATTATCACTATTTGCAACGCTTATAAGTGTAACCCTATAGGTTATCACAACGTTGGCAACAATTGAAATACTTAAACTGTAAACAGTGAGTGGCATCTAGTAATACATTAGTGAGTGGCATCTAGTAATACATCACTGCTACCAAGTTGCAATAATATCAATGATTCGATATAACCTTTTGTGAATAGTGTCTCAATATAATTTAATCCTTTTAACTGATATATCTAAGATTAAACTGGAGGCATGGATCGTATCATCCTCTTTATAATTTAATCTGATTTCTTGATCGATGAGTAGACTATTTAAAACAAATCAATATTTGAGCACGGCCATGCATTTCACCGTCTCACTCAATCAAGAGGCTCATCGATATCACTATGATATTCGTAGGGTTGAATTCCATCAAGATCATTCATAATTTTCACTTGATTTGAGATATATCCAATAATCACTATTATCATTATTCTATTATGAAATAACTTTAGATGATATCAAAACACAAATATCCTCAAATAAAATTATAATGATTTCAGGTTTGAGGACCATTACATCACTGTCACTATGAGAACAACTTATGATATTGTTGATTATATTCCATGTAGTTATCTCACAGTGGGTCAGCCTAATACGCTATTCTCTAATATGTATTTATATCTTGACATTAATATCACGTATATTAATGATCAATGAGATGTGATCATCAGTCAATCAATATACTAGTCTCAACGCTTTATTGTTGTCCTGTATAAACAATAAAACTCGACCATGGACTTTTAAGAACTATAATACTTATTACATTATATAATCTCAAGTTCAGTCTTACTCGAACTATAGAAATCCGTATTATTATTCAGAGGACTTCTATTATTTTAATATTTATATTACGCAGTAAATATAAAATAACAGAACATTTTTATTCCAAATAAAACATAACATCAACAATGTTATTATTATTCACATCTAACAGATTGCCTCTAGGGCATAAACTCTAACAATGTCAACTTATATTCAATACCAACTCCTGAAATCAACGAACACTGTAAATGGAAAATAACAATATAAAATCATTCAAATTTCACATGTAGTAAACATATACACAATGGTAACCAGTACCAAACATCCGAAGATTACTTTTATCCAAATACATTTTTATTTAAATTGGAAACCTTTTCCAAACCTAAAGATTTATCTAACACTTTTCAAAACTTGATTATATTAAATAAACCCAAACATTTTAAGTTTAATTAACTTAAAATTTCAAAACGTTGTTTTACCCTTTTTAGTCACTTAAACTGGAAACGAAAATATCTCAAAATATAGTTTGAAACTCCATATTTCTTTTTCAAATCACTTTGAAATCATTTATTATGATTTATCAAAAAAATTCCCAATTTTTAATAATTTAAAAATAGGTCTATTGGTTAAAAACCAGTTTCAGGTTATTAACGCCACCGATGTTGTTTGTATTCAAAATTGATTTGGACTTATCTCAAGATCTAACCGTCAAAATTTAAAGCTCTTATACTCTTTTGAAAGCTCTTTTCATTTCATGCCTAATTGTTTTTAATTCGAGAGAATCCGACGGTCAAATTTCCTGGTATGTCAATTTGAAGTCAATTGTTGAAATTCGCAAATTGGCGCTGCGCGACGAGTTCTGTTCAAACTAAAATTCGACTATATATTAAAATCAAATTAAATTCCCTTTTAAATTGTTTATAATAACTCCCTAAAACTCTATTTTTTTTTCATTTCCAACTCAAAATCCAAATTTTCCATTAAATCATTATTATAATATTGTTTTATTATTAAATAATATTATTTTTCAAACTTCAATATTTTAAAACTAAATTTTCCTGACATCCATTATAAAAATAAATGAACAAGTGTTGAAAAAGAAACCTTTGTTTAAACATTTTCTAGACACCCTAATTGTACTTTACTTTTCCTATCCACTATTCATTTAAAGATAAAAATTTGAACAAGCCATAACTATTTGAAAATTATTTCAAATCAATTTCTTTCTTTTGCAAAAGTTCATCGTAATAAATAATTCTTTACGTCCATTCAAAATCAAACATTAAAATTGACTTTTATTTTTCATGCATTATTATATTATGAAAATATTCATTTATTTCCCCAAATTGGAGTAAAACTCAACTAACAACCATATAATTCAACTTATATGGATTTAGTATGCCTATTATACTCAAATGATATTTGTCAATCATTTCAACATCTAGTGCACACATATTGTGGCACAGTACATAAAATGAAAGTGTTAAATATTCAACGCTCAATCCTTTTTTTAATCAACAAATTAACCGCAATATACAATCAGCTATCAGCTAATGTATGTATTCAACAATAATGGGGTTCATACCCATGTACTGTTTATTTTGACAAAAGTTGCGCCAAAATAAATGGTGATCATTATTCATCCATAAACTTGTTTATTCAAGTATGCGTTTTCAACTACCACAAACATTACATATACATTTCATTTTGGATATGGTAAACTATCCAAATCTCATTGTTATCTTCTTAATTATTTATCTGCCCGAAGCTAACTTGCAAATATCTATTTTCATGTGAATGTATATGCAATAATCAACCAAGTTATCATCCATCTAACCAATCATTTTTTTTTTACGATTTCAACTTCTAAACCACTTGCAATGTGATATTAATTACCATATAATGTCAAAAAATCATACCCAAACTTCATTGTCATGCAACATAACATATTTTACTTGCATATATTCACATATGCCATTAACTACTATCAATACCACCTGTGAATTCAAACATGAGTATGTAACACTTACTAGTATGAACATATAATTTACTAACCTCATGTCAACTACTTATGCCCATATTTTAATCGCAACCACTAACAAGCGCACATGCATATAATTTACTTGCACACAACATACAACATCAAAAACTATTGTATAAACACAATTAACTCAAACGTAAGCTATAATTGCTTACCATCGATTTTCACTCTATCTTTCTTTTAAAAAGGCGAGATTTTTTACTTCTAAACGATCCCATAAAATTTTGCCAACCTTCCGGTGTCACCGGTGTTTTTCTAGAAATAATTAGGCTGGTGTTCGACGCATTTTTGTTTTTAAAAACGACGGGTGGATAATGGGGTATAATTATGGGATTGAGGAGCTAACGGAAAGGGTTTTAAGGCGACAGGTGTTTGAATTTTTAAGTAGCAGGGCCCGGTGACCTGGGCACCGCGCGGGTGGGGTTCGAGGATGGCTGATGTGGCGGTGGTGGGTTGTACGGGGTGAGAGAAGTGGTTTGGGTGTAAAGGGGTAGTTTTAGTGGTTTAAAGGGAAGAAGAAGTGTTTTTGGGTGAAGTGAGATCCATGTGGGAGGAGGGGCTGACGTGGTGGGCTATGGAGGAGGGGAGGGAGATGGCGGCTACTATGGGTGGGGGAGCCGATGGGTGGAGGTGGAGAGAGGAGATAGAGGAAGAATTAAGTGAAGAAATGGTGGAAAAGTGGACGGATGCATGCTCCTTTTATAAGATTTTCGGTGACGCAGATTGGTGAGATGTGGCGCTAGGGCGGAAGGAAGAAAGCACAACTTAGTGGCCTAAATGCATGACACTTCAAACAAAACCACTTTGTTTCATAAATGGATAGTTCTAGGAATATTAAGATATATAAGCTAATTAGCTTATATACATAAACATTTCATGCAACTTGTGTATATAACTACGCAAACAATATCGAATATATTTTCTGGTTACATTCACCAATTTTTCATGCTCTTCAATAATATGTGAATAAGATTTAAAATATATTTTTTATTGATTAAAACGAGCTATAATTGATTATTAATCCTTATGTATATTATTACACTACTTAACGTTGTATAATAATATATCACTACTTACGGAAATAAATTTATGTTCTAAAAACATCTTCACAACATTACATAACTATATTTTATTTTTAATATATTTTTAAATATTATTTATTAGCTCAAAACTAATTAATTAAATTGCCTAAAATCAATTTCCTTTGAATTTCCCTATGCGCTTACTACTTGTACAACTACATCCTAATTCCAATAATTATGAAATTTGAAACTCTCCAATATTTTTTAGATACGGTTTAAATGGTCCTAGTCTCGTCGAATTCAAAGACCGCTCGCAAAATGGCCTTTGTTAATGTTATTACTCAAATTTAACTACTTTTTCTAACCTGCGTTTATAATATGCATGCTCACACGCTAACTCCAATTAACTTGAAATTTGGAACTCTATCAATATTTATCATTACGGATTCGATAAAAATGGTTTCGTCGAATGCTGAGATCATATGCAAAATTTCTATTTTTCTAGCTTTTTAAACTAACACTGAATTGCCAATTTTCGAAATAACCTTGTTAATTATTATTTTAAAAATCCAATAACCTTATTCTAACTATTATACAAGTCATATTTAAATACTTATCTCAAAATTTACAATTTCGACGAACAGTGTCAAAATTTCGTTTCTGTTGAAAATTGTTTGAACTGATAAGTTGGTAAAACTGGTTTAAATAACTTAACTGGCCGTTATAATTTTCGAAATCATATTTAAAAATAAGTGTATGTATCCAGATCTATGTGCAGTTATTTTAATTTCTTAAAAACTCGTATTTTCAAAATTTTAAATTGGTCCCAAAATTTTGGGTCGTTACACGAGAAATGGTCCCCCACTTGACATGACTTTAGAACTTTGGGGCTCTCAGCCTTGGTCATCTGAGTCTTTGACGACTTTTTAAAGGGCAGATCAACACTTTACCTCGCAAAGTGCATCGCATAAAATATGGGAAGTGCTTTGAACCTGTTGAGTTGTTTTTGTCGATTCTCAACAAGTCAAAGTTCTTTTACCATAGTTGTCATTACAAATAGGTAAATTGTTCAAACTTCGTCGATTCAAGATGTCGAATCTACCCATCATGAATCATGTCAGATCATTGGTTCCTATACATGAATGTTCACACATACAGGTTGTTACCAAATGACGCCGCCTTGCCAAAGTTAAGGACATGGTCAAGTCAGACCGTTTGCATTACATGGGTCAATCGTGTTGCGGAGACCCTGCAAATGGAAAGAGAAGTTTCGTACATCCCTTTCTTTTTCTGATTGAATCAATCTTCGAGCCAATTTTCGAATCGAATCATTCGATCTAACTCAGATCGACACGTGTGAAAGTAACTCGGGTTTATATTCCCAATCCAAACTCAAATTGATCAGTTCAATCTAGACTAGGTAGTTTTAGATATGGTAATAGCGTCGCTTCAGAGATGCGAGCAGTCGCTATTTTGCTACTATATAGGGCTAGCCCACCCCTCTTTTTCACTCTTTACTTTATTCATCCATCGAAAACCCTTCAAGCTGAAAAAATCTAAATTCTAATCCGTCCTAATTCTTTCCATATCCAAATTAATGGTGGGTTTAGATTCATGCAATTCATGTTTTCATCTGTTAATCTTCACGAATTATACTTCGAATCCACGCTAGTTGTCTTGAGTTGCGATGGAGTCAATGTTCCATGTCTTAGGGCCCAAAGTCATTATTTGTGGCGCTGACACTGTCAATGGTGGTTGTTGTGGCTTCCTTCTTGATAGCGTGAGGAAAATGAGGTAGCCAAGGGGTGAACTTGAGTGCTAAGGTAGCCTCGAATGAGCGTTGACGTGGAGTTGGAGAAATTGGTGTATTTAGGAGCACGATAATGGCGGCTTGAAGATGTTAGCATGATCCCAAGGGGCTCTATGAGTCAAGTGAAGAAGAGGAGGCAATTCAAAGTGTAGCGAGAAATAGAGAGAAACAAGCCGTGTTTGTAGTCCGAATGGCGTCTGTTCGATCCTAAGGAGCTTGGGTTCCAAGCGGAGTAGGCAGATGTTTGTAGTTTAATTCGAATGACAGTCATTGTGACACCCTACGTCCGTTAATGTCACTCACAAAGGGAATGCATTAAGTTTCGTGAAGCGTTATAAGTAAACAGAACAGAAATATTACAAGACAGACATATAAAATAACAGCAGAATAAAAACTTTATTTTTCATAAAATACCATGGTCCAAAAACATCACATGTCTGAAATACAAAATCCCATTACAACATAAAAGCTACTGTCTTGTACTTCAAAAATATCAGAGTACATAAAAGAACCAAAATTCCCTAAAAACAAAATAAGCCATAGCAACAAGGATATGAGCTTGATCCATACATCTCAGCAGCTCCTGCAAAAGTAAGCAATATCACGGTCAAGCCTGAGTGTTCCCGCCCTGAGAACCTGGGGGGAAAACGGAAGAAAGAAGAGGAAACAAAAGGGTCAGACATAAAGTTTAGCGAGTCCAGTTACTTTTAGTAAGTAAATAAATAAAAGTAGCATGACATGCATATGAAGTGGATAAGAGAGAGATAACTACATAAAATGTAGGTATGATTCGATAAACAGGATAGGCTGTATACGCTTCCTTAATGATTACTCTGCACTACTACTAGTACATCCAAAAAGAGATGATCCCTTCCACTACAAGGTGGTAGCCTTAGGCATACGTCCAAGTGTACCCTAACTAATACCCTAATGGATCAGCTCCCTAATCCGCGTAGATACTCCATACCGGCCCCACCATAGAATATATCACACTCTAAAGTGGAATCCCTTCGCTGATATACATAGCCTTATATCTACAGGTGTCATGGTCGTCTTATCCCCCTCTGCCCGACCTATGCATGCACATGGCCCGGTCAGTTTGTGCCGCCCACACCGAACTCCACACTTGGTTCTCTTACAATCAGTTTGGTAAGCGTGCCCCTTCTTTGACCTAGTTTGGAGTACTCTACCTGATACCTACTTCGGGTTACTAACTGAAACGGGTTCCACACAATATGATACAAGCTCTCCCCCTTGTCTTGTATCCCCCACTAGGTTTTTCATAGGTTTTACTTACCCTAAAAGGTGTATTTGATTATATAACCCCAATCTTTCTACCGTATATGCTTACCTATAAGTGTCTTTAATACATAACCCCCAATTGGTTAAGTTATGTGGGCCTATATCAAAATATTGCCCACCCAACTCAGATAGACTTAACTTAACGCTCCCACTGTCCAACCAAGTTTTATTTAACCCCTCTTTATGTTTATAATACAACTAGGTTAAGCCTTTCAATTTATAACCATGTCCATTTATGGTTATAATGGGTCAGACCTCCCACATTAGGCCTACAACTTGTGGAAGTTGGATATGCCGGTTGGGTCCGGGCAGACTTCTTCCACAAGTTGGGCCTAACCTCGTGTCTTAGCCTAATTCATATTTGTGCACTTAGACCTCCCACATTAGGTTCAACATTAGTGGTCGCTGGATATGCCGGTCGGGTCCGGGCAGACTTCCACCACTAATGCAACCTAATCTCGTGTCATAAGTGCAATTACAATGTCTAATTGTAATCATAGATATTTCATTATTATCCAATTCCCACTTATGTCGTTATAGATTATAGGTTCCATGCCCCTTTTTACCCAATTTATACAAAGTGAATTATATGTCCATATTCAATTTCATTAACCAAGTTATGCCAACTCTAATATTTCCCCCGTTCCTTAAGTAATGCATTCGCATAATTTTGGCAGCATGCCTAGGCTATAAAGTAACCTGGCCATAAACAATAAAAGGGAAAGGTGATGGGAAGATGACACTAGTGATTATTCCAACATAACTGGTATAAACAAATTTGTATATACTGACATGGTGATAAGGTGGACATATAAGGGTAGATCCATGAACTTTGATAATTAAACTAGATCTAACATAACAAGGGTGTCATAAGAAGTATGAATTGATTCATATATCCAATCAATGACAGATTTTAACTAACCACAAGAAGAAGATCTAGATCTATACAAAGATTTAACTTTCCAAATAATGATAGTTCCAAATTAACCACAAACTTAGGCAAAGGTTCAGATCCACAAAGTGACATGATAAACTAACCACAAGTGAATTAGATCTATGAAAATAGATCTGGCATAATAAAGTTTAAGATCCAAGAATAACGTAGATTCATGATTCAAGACAGATCCAAATAACAGTACTATCACATTTTACTTTTAATCATTTAAATCTAAAAGTAACCTAGAACTCAAAGTGTTCGGATAAGTAGATAGAACTAGAAAAAGAAGCTTGTTGGGTTGTAGATCTACGCTTGAATCTCTAATTGATTAGCTTTAGTTGATCGTTGTTGAAGAAAGGATCTGTCTCAGTTCAGGCACTAGCAGCATTTGTCCTTCATTGATTTCTAATGAATAAAACAGAGAAATGGACCTCTATATATAGCTGCCAACCCATCTGAAACCGACTGCCACCTCAGCCCTGGGGGGTCGACCCGCCCTTAAGGGGTCGATCCCCCCCACGGGGTCGACACCCTGGGGGCGGGAATTTTGCCGCCAATGTAAATTTCAAATTTGGAACTGAAATTTGATTTTCTGGACCCTATATATATACACACACACATATATAATTATCCTACGCGTATACAAACTTCAAACCTTCATAACTTCTTCATACGGTGTCCGTTTTACGCAAACCAAATGTCTATCTTGACCAGAATTTCGAGACAGACATGATGGCGCAGTCCGTTTCCCATAATTCTGAATATTAAATAAATTATTATATAATTTATCATCTTTAATGTTGACAAAATTACGGGGTGTTACGGTTATTCTATCCGAGGGATGTCCGGATCAAAGAGTTCAAAGGATGAGTTGGAAAACAAATGGAGAAAGTGTGAGGGTTCAGATAGGGAAAAATTATTCGATCTGGATTTTTCGAACCAGAAGGGTCGACTCAGCACTTTGAGTGTTGTGAGCAGTGAACTTCCATACTCCTCTTGGATAAGCAATCATAACAACGTTATATTATTCGATAGAGATGAACAAATTGAATTCAGACAATCATTCCAAATAGTTAGGATATAGTGTATCAAGACTTCACTAAACATTGCATAACATATAATTTTAAATATTATGGACATTAGAGCATAACTCACTGCAACACTATGATAGATAATGAGCTAGAAGTGAGATTCCATTAGATGGTTGGGAACTATGGTATTCTGAGTTGAATTGTCACATGCATTCGATGCTTTTTACATTAACATTTGATACACTTGCATTACATGCACTACTACACACACGAGGGGTACAGGTTATTTTGGTCTAACCAATGACTTCTTGGATAGCACAACAATCATGTTTGGAAGATACCACAAAAGATTCTCTAAGGCCGAGAAAGGCAATGCTCATGAGCCAGAACTCGATCTGAAAACTTTCACTCCAGTATCTGACTCAAGATAATCTGCAATACATTGTCCTAGACCATAAGGAAGTAGAGTCTTCTGAAGGAGGAACCTCCTTGGTAGAGGAGGTAAGAGAGTAGGAGACAACAGGGCTCCTGATACACTCCACAGTGCAGCGTTCCTAGAAAGCCATGTTGACTCTTTATTGTCAACCATGGTTGAACCAAGGTTAAGGCGGCTCAACATAAAACATAGGATTCCCTGGGCTGATATTTGGATTTTTAACATTCAAGACAAGCTTCATAATCCTCCGAAGAGCTACATGGCCGTTAGTTGGCCAATGTGTACAATTGGGAGCATTCCCCTTATCATCCCTTCATCGTCGACTTCTTTCGACGGATGAACATAGCGCCTATGCAGCTTCATCTTGCGGTATATTCTTATCTTCATTCCTTGTACATAGTCTATATGGACTTCTTGGGTCAAGAGCAGACCTTTGAAGATATTATTTACTTTTATAACTTCAAGCATCATCAACAAGTGACCCTGTCATTCTTATACTTTGAATATGCGCCCAACAAAAGAGTCATTAGCGAAGGGTTCAGCAATGTAGGCAACATAAGATGAAACTGGTTTTATGTTTGCCAACAAGAAGGTTGTGCCAGTAGATGGCTCCTATCGAGTAAGCATCGAATTCCAATTCATTCTCCTTGACTTTATTTGAAGAATTTCTAATTTTACTTCAAACATGTAGGTCTGACCAGCATGGTGAAAAAAATCTAGCAGACCCGCTAAGCGTCAAGTGTTATCTTGCCAACGAGTTCCTCAAATCGGTACCACTTTCTCAGCCCTCATTTAAGTATAAGAATGAGCGGTGGTCGGATTCCCATGGGCGTGCCCCCAAATATTGCACCCCTTGTGTCAGCGGAGTCGGAAGGCATGCTCCCAATTGGAGGGCAGGCCGCTGTCACGACCAAAGTCAAGGTCAAGGTCAAGGGGTACGAAAGAGCTAGGACGATGTTGGGTCCAGTCGGGGATCTCAGCAAGGGGAAAAGGATAAGTCCCCGGAGAAAGCAACCATATAAGGAACCCGAAATCCCTCTCCTGAGGGAACGATCACTAAGAAAACTATAGAAAAGACGATCGAGGAAGAATCCAAGGTCTCTTCTCCAAAAGGCGCTATAGCTGCGAAAGAGGTCTCATCGTTAAACTCCACTAGTTATGAAATCTTTAATTCACGATCCTCGATAGATGGATTCAATGTCTCCATTCCAGGACATAGGCGATTTGTCCTTACCAGACGTTATTTACTCTTCCATGGTCTTGGCTCTGGCACCTTTTCCTCAACTTCCGAGGAGGAAATCACTCCCAAAAAAGTGAGGCGGACTACACCTACTAGACAAACTCCGAGCTCTACTCCATTAGGGATCACTATAACACACACAACATGGGAACAGCACATTACAACACCCTCTTCATCGCATGTCTTCCATATTCGGATTTGAACTCTTTTTATGAACTACAGAGGTAATGACTAGGTGCAAGAGAAATTCTCAGCAATTTGGCCTTGGCCTCTCCGAAAGTAGACCCGGTCACAAAAGCTCTTTAGACCTGGGGTCGCATAATTGGCAAGATCGCAAAGAGATGGAGCATCAAAGGGTCAAAGAGAGGGACCTCCTAGGAGAGAAGGAAAGAGAAATGTAGAAGGAGTAGAAGAGGAAAAAGCAACATGATAAAGGGAAGCACCATCACGACTTTAGCTATCACTCTCACGATAAATCTAGCCATGGTTCTGAAGAAAAATCCCCTAGTGAGCACTCCTTGATGAAAGACTCGTCTCAAACCAAGCTTCCTCCATCTCCTACACCTCAATCTAAAAGGACTCCGCCGCAAAGTGCAAACGTCGCTACGTCAGGTGGGTAGAAAGAGGAAGAAATCAAGGTCGCACCTCCTCCAGGGAAGGAACTATCGGTTGAAGAAAGAAATAAGCTATTACTGGAGACATTCCTGAGCTTGTGTTTCGATCATATTCTATTCTTGCCCTCCTTAAAGCCTGTGACCAAGCCTTTTGAAGATAAATTCAGGTCCGATGTCGATTTCATTATCTTGCAATATCGAGAAATGTTTTCTTATGAGAGGAGGTTGTATGAAGTTATTCATAAATTGGAGATCGAGATTACCAACATGAATCAGGAATGGGACTATAATAAAATCATCTTGGAGCATACTAAAAAGGACTTTGTCGACTGCAAGACTCGGCTTGCTAGGATGAAGAAGCAGTGTGACAGCACTAAAGAGAAGTTAGACAATTTACGTGTTAGGATGAACACTGAGCTAAGTGAATGGTTGCTCCTGACCAAGTCTGTCGAAAATGAGCTGGGATTGGTGTCGGAGACGAATAAAATCCTAATTATGGGATTGGTATCTATCAATAGTGAGAAAGAAAAGTTGGCACAGGAAAATGTCAAATCAAGGCCTAGCTGGATGCTTCCGAGAAAGCCAGAAGGGAGGCTGAGGCCAATGTAAATGTTGTCATTGAATCTCCGTCCAATACTCAAGACAAACAGGATAAGGAGGTTCAGGGGTTAAAGGCTAAAGTCTTAAAGGTTAAGGAGATGAAGGAAAGCCTTAGTACCCAAGTGTTAACCTTTTACGCATGAATCCTCCGACATCGGGATTTTTCATGGACCAAGGATTATCCACAAACTCTGGCGAACACTTGGGACGTCTCCTTGTAACAAGAAAGAGATGCATAATTTATGAGGCTGAGTTATAAGCTACATAATTAAGAGGCGATGAGCCGTAAATCCTTTACGAAGGCCATAGGTTGTTGAGAGAAGAGGAAGGGGCTGTGGAATGCCTTAAGCTCAAAGGCAAATCTTCTGCTAAAGGAGAGTCTAGTATAGTCAAAGTCTTCATGGATAATATTCAATCGAGCGGTCAACCTGCTCTGGGAATTGGTTCTTCTAGCGTCACCACCTCGTTCTACCTCCTCTTGTCCAGAAATCTACTACTATAGAGGAGAAAAATCCCAAATATCTGGGACTTGTTACTCACCAGCCCCTCTCTCTTATCGTTGAGGTCAAAACTCCTGCAACTCCAGGAGATTGCTCCGTGGAGGGTATTCCTATACTTTCTCCTCAATTTGCAAAAGTCATGATGGTATGTCATCATGCCATGGATCTCTAATCGAGAGGTCCACTATTTCACTGAGGCTAACAATCGTTGCTCTCCTTGCTTTAGGTACCCACCGGAACCAGATTCCTCCTGAGACACAATCCAAGGCTAATAAAGAGGTGCCTCCTGTCGACGGTCCCGCTCAAGATGAAGAAATGATCGATGCGCTGAAGGGTCTCAGTGATAAGGGCGCTCATCTTGAAAGCGAAGAAGAAGCTGTCTTCATAGAGGAAACTGAGAAGACTGATGACTTGTTCTTGGCAAAAAATAAAGCATGAGAAGAGGGGCAGCTCCTCCAAGTCAAAATCGATACTACCTTGGGTTCACTTGATGTCATACCTCTCCAAGCTATCCCTCCTTCCGTTGTCCCCCGGTCATCGGTATCAACTAGAGATATGCCAACTCCAAGAAAGGATTGGAGGTCAAAGAAGAAAAATGATAAGCCTAAAAAGGAATCAGAGGTGTTAGGCGGTGATAAGTCCAAGAAGAGGAGCATCCTCATAGTGGAGGAGCTGCCGGAGTTGGCGAAGAAGAAGAAGCGGAAACATGATGACAAGTCTCCTTAGGCTAAGTAGACTTATTCTTCAGTTTCCGTTCATTTTGAATTGGCCAGCTATGTTGTTGCGAGTGCGACTCTCACTTTTTTCTTTGTATCTCTGTACACATATTGTAACTAATAAAAACATTTTGTTTTTTATCTCACTTTCCATCCAATATACTTGCAAATTTAACTTCATTTAACTCATAAGTTGTCTCGCTTGAATGAGCGAGTCAACAAAAGTTAAGCCATAATCGTAGTCCAGAGGTATAGTGTATATGCCTCCAATTAACCTTGAACCATGAGCCAAGTCAAGGGCATGTTCGAGATTAATTTATAAGTCTGTGCTCGTGCCCCCAACGTCAATAGTGGTATAAGTCAAGTCTATACTCATGCCTTTAATATCTCGTGAGGGTTAGAACCAAGTCCATTGACTTTGGTCCTCATGTCTTTATACCCTCCCATCATGATCTCGGGTTAGGGTTGTGGGTTGTTGCGGTCTTAAGTTTTGGTGCACTACTCACGCTTACTAGAATATTTTATACTCTCTCTCAAATCGTGAGACTTAGAGTTGATTATGTGAATGGTCGTATCATTCGCCTTAGCATCGTCCCTACACTTTAGTCCATAAAGTGAGGTTCATTGATTCGAGTGTCGATATCAAACTCGAGTTTAGTACGCTTATATTCGACTAGTCGCAGGGTTAAGTTTGCTCATCAAAACCTAACAGAATGAACTTCGTTAGGGAGTTAAACATTCACTTCGTTCTGATTTGGCATAGGCCAATTGAATCACATCACTTAGCCAAACTAACACAAAAAGTCATAAAACATGGAAATAACTTTTATTTACAAATAAGAACTTTTGGCGAATCGCACCTTTTACATAGTTTGAAAATAATATAAACAAAAGACTCAAGTCAAAATAGTGTCGTAAATGCTCGGCAATCCATGCTCTCAGAAGATGATCTCCATCAATGGTCATTAGCCTGAAAGCGCCATTATCAAGTTTCCATTGGATGACGTATGGTCCTTCCCATTTTGAGGCCATGTAGACGGGGGCTGGGAAGACATGTTTCATAACAAGGTCGTCGGGTTCAAAGGTTTTGGGTCGAACCCTCCTGTTATAGTATCGGACAACATGATGTTTATGCGCTAAAGTGCACAAGTCCACCTCTTCTCTATTCTCATCGATCATGTCAAGTGATTCGAGGAGAAGAACTTTGTTTGTTAAAGGATGGTAATACGTCGTTCTGCGAGAAGGGATTTCCAGCTCCATCAGAATGATGACATTCGAGCCATAGTAATGCATGTAAGGAGTATAGCCAGTTGCTGACTTGTAGGCAGTTCGATATACCCAAAGAGCTAATGAAAATTCATTGACCCACTTGGCCTTAGCCTTCTCCAGTTGCTTCTTTAAAATGGACTTGATAATCTTGTTCACCGCTTCAACCTGTCCATTTGATTGCGGGTGCGCAACTGACGTGTACCTTTTCTCTATATGATGTCGTTGACATAAATCTTTAAAATCCATGCTATTAAATTGGGTACCGCTATCAGTAATGATAGTTCTGGGGAACCCAAATCGACATATAATATACAGGACGATAAAGTTGACTACTCGCTTCGTTGTGATCATGGTCAGTGGTTCTGCTTCAACCCACTTCGTAAAGTAATCAACTGACACGATCACATATTTCGCTCAACCCTTTGAAATCAGGAGGCTCCAAATGATGTCAACTCCCCATACAAAAAAGGCCAAGGACTAATCATCTTGGTGAGATGATTTAGCGAAGCTCGAAGGATCTCCGAACACTAATTGCATTCGTCACAACATTTTAAATAATCAGTCGCATCTCGGTTCATAGTAGGCTAGAAGTAGCCATACCATAGTATCTTCTTTGTTAAAGTCTATCCTCCTATGTGATTGCCACAATCGGCTTCATGCACTTCTTACAATACGCGCTTGACATCGTCATGGACGATACATCGGACAAGGGGAATCGAAAATCCTCTTTTGTAAAGTGTATTGCCCTGCATAACTTATCTCAAAGCTTTGTGAACAAGGACGATATTTTTATTTTTTTTTCTTTTAGGAAGGATTACTTGCTGCAAAAATCTTTTAATGGATGTGCACTTTTGCCACCTTCCCTTCCAAGCTCAACTAGTCCTTAAATTTTCAAGGTTCCTGGATACCCTTGATTGCTGCAATTTGGTCTTGGTTAATTTCAATCCCTCGAGAACTGACGATAAAGTCCAGAAACTTTTCTGATGCAATACCAAAAGAGCATTTCAAAAGGTTGAGCTTCATCCCATAGTGTCGGATGATACAGAACATTGTTGCTAAGTCCTTAACATCGCTGGTTGATTACTTTGACTTTACCAGCATGTCATCCACATATACCTCCATCGACTTCCCAATTTGATTACGAAACATGTGGTTGACCAACCGCTGATACATCGCCCTAGCATTCTTCAGTCTAAAGGGCATGACCATGCAACAATACTGTCCAAGATCTGTAATGAAGCTAGTATGTTCATGGTCCAAAAGAAGCATCAAAATCTGGTTGTATCTGGAGTAACCATCCATGAAGGAAAGAAGTTCATGCACAGCAATTGTGTAGACAAGCTGATCAATCCAAGGAATTGGAAAGCTATCTTTTGGGCATGCATTGTTCAAATCTGAAAAGTCAATGCATGCCCTCCACTTCTCATTGGACTTCTTCACGAGAAATGGGTTCGATACCCACTTAGGGTATGTGGCATCCTGAATGAATCCATTACCTTTCAGCTTTTCAACTACTTCTTTCAAAGCAGTCGACCTCTCCGGGCCGAGCATACACCTATTCTGCTTGATCGGCACGTACTTTGGGTCGATGTTGAGTGAATGGCTCATGATCAATGGAGATATCCCACCCATGTTAGCATGGGTCTATGCAAACACATCAAGGTTTACACGAAGAAATTCAGTCAATTCCCTCATCCGAAGGGGATCCAGATGGATCCGATCTTCAAAAACCTTGTTGGGTCATTGTTCTTGATCATAATCTCCATTGCAATTTCATTATGAGTCGGCCTTCTACGTACTCGTTCTTTATCCTCTTTGAGATCAATGTCCTTGAGTTGGTGACAAACGGTTCTAACCGGGATGCCTGCTTTATCTGTTATGTTGTGGCCGCCTCGACAGGATGAGGGGCATCTTTGGGCTCCTCACCTTCTCTGTTGCGGACCTCTTTCCATTCCGCTAAGTAGCATGCTCCTCCTTCTACTTGGTCTCCCTGAACCACTCCAGGTTCAGCTTCAATTGGAAATTTCAAGAGCAAGCACTAGGTAACTATGCATGAACGAAATTCTGCAAGGGTCAGTCGGCCCAAAAAGCATTGTGTGGAGCGTTTATATCCATCACAAGAAAGGAAGGATTCACACTCTCCTACGATCTCTTTTACGCAACTCCACCGGTAACTTCACTATCCCTACGGTTCAATAGCTGTCCTTCCCTGAACTGGCTCTAAATCTCCTACTTCAAACTTCATCTGGTAAAAAGTTATTTTAAATAGAATATTAATGGAACTCCCGCAATCAATGAGGACTTTCCATACAGTTGCAGGGACAATGATAGCCGATATTACTAGTAGATCTATACTCAGGGTTTCCACTCCCTAGACTCCCTATCACGGAAGATGATATCATCCATCATCGTTTTCCATTACTTCATTGGAGCGACATCTTCAAGGGGTGCTGCACTCCCGACTTCCACATGCTTTGCAGCATTCATGTATTGTTCCATTGTTCTAACACTAAACCTCGCTAGATGTGGATCTTTGACGATGGATTTGATAACAATTCCTTTGGCTTTTTGCTGGGCGGTGGCTCTAGGAGCTACCTAACCTTGACTCGGGGTTAATACCCATGCCTCCTGCCCCTTAGGCCCCAATTATTACTCATCAAACTTCCTTTCATGCAATAGCTTCTCAATTATGTCTCTAAGTGACGACATTCATTTGTAGGATGGTCATAAGTTTCATGAAACAAACAAAACTTCCCCGTTTGACGTCCTTTCCCCGTGGAATCTTGTGGTGGCAGTTTCTTGTATTACATCACATTGCATGTATCAAGATATATATTTTCCAAGGTATTTCTCAATGGCATGTAATTATCGAACAATTGGAATGGGGGTCGCTTCCTATATCTTTTTTATTATGGTTTCCTCTATTACCATTCTTACCTTGGTGGCCATTTTCGTTATTTTGGTTCCCAACATTCACTTCCACTTTTCTAGGACTATCACCAGACTGCTTTACTACTACATTGTTATAAATTCCTTTCTTCGCAACATCACCAGCTCTCCTTTATAGATTCACCAAAGCATCCTTATATCACAAACGTACATTTTCTTTTTCATAAACATTTCCAATAACGTGGGAGGTTTTCCAATCAAATATCTCCGAAACTTCGTTTCCTTGTTGGCATCATTGACCATTGCCATTAGAACTGTCTTTGTATTTGGGTTGCTCACTTTGGTGATAACTATGTTGAAAAGGTCAAGATATCCCCTTAAGGTCTCTCCAGGGGCTTGTTTAACTGTTGAAAGTTCCATTATGTGTTTCGACTTAGTCGCATGAAGTCGAAACTCAGTCAAAAATTTCTCACTCATGTATTTGAAGCTTGGAAATGATATAGGAGGAAGTCTTGTAAATCACATCAATGCAACCCCATCGAAATATATCGGGAAGGCTTTGCACATGATGACATCTGGAGCTATGGCTGCATTCATGTACTATGAATAATGCATTAAATGCTGTTGTGGATCTATCCTACCCGAATAGTAGCTTATCTGAGTAAAATAAATCATCTTGGGAAAGCCTCTAAAATGTCGTTAGTGAAAGGAGTGTAGCTACGATCTAAACCTCGGTCCTTGTTAGTATAACCTCTACAATCTTTCATTATTTTTCATACCATTGCGGCTACCTCAGCATTAGTTAGCATGTTTTTAGGTTCAGCACTTTCGGCACATCAAGTTACTCTTTCCCCCACGTCAAGAGAAGTTGCTTGGTATGCCGTCCGAGCGGCACCTCCCTGACCTATATTGCCTCGGTCGTTCACATAAGGGAGGAGGTGCAGGAGCGTGAGCGGCTCTAAAAGCATCATCATTACACTAAGAGGGCCTAGATCGGGTTGGCCTGGTGTTTGGCTTGGCTAAACTCGGGTTGTCAGCGCCAAGCTGAATTGCTTCATCCTCTCATGATGGCAGAGAGCTGAACCAGAGCTTTTGGATATTTTTAGGACTCGCGAGCAGTCGTCGTTGCCCTGGTTTCTAACCAAATAAAGATGAGCCTTCTGTCACTTAGTGATGAGGTAGGGAAGGAGTACTTTGCCTCCTAAATTCCTCTTATTGCCTAGTCACCCTATCCATATCACGCCTCATCCTATCGTTCTCTCATTGTTGGGCAGACATGGTAGTGGTGGCCTTGTCAAACCTATCGAGTTAGCGCATGAGGTCGTCTTGCGCAAAAGACGTCGGAGGGGCTTGGTTATTTTTCATAGCCACTGGGTCAATACATGGCGCAACTCTGTTCGAATTCGATCTAGAGGATCAGATCGAATTCGATCCAAAGACAATCGATCTAGAGGCGTTTGATTCAGGGGATGCCTGGACTGGCGCTGATTGAGATGTATTCTGTTGTGCATCACTAGATGATGCTCTAAGGTCTGGTTACCGAGCTTCGTTTCTGATATAAACCATAATTTTTAGAAGTAAATAAAACAAGGATTTTGTCTCGGACTTGGAAATCCATCAGTGGATCAAAAACCCTTAAACGTTGAGAATTGAATATCCCTAGTGAAAGCACCAAATGTTTGACTAAAAAATTTCACAAATACCAAAGAATGTAGATTTTGTGGAGAAACAAATGAAGAAATGTAAATAAAAATGAGGGAAGACAACAGTCACACACAATTCATAGTGTTTCAGCGTTAACGAGCCTATGTCCACTATATAATCACATAATTCACTAAGAGATTACAATTACAATCTTTATGATACTTTAACACTCAAGTTACCATGCTAAGTCTCTGATTACAATGGAGAAGTGGAGAGAAAACTTGGTTGGAATATTGTTGTTAAATACGGGGAAAGATTAAGTGCCAAAAGTCTCTCTCATGCTGCCCTGGTGATGTATTTATAGGCTTTTCTTGAGCTCAGATTGAACGAGCCATGTGGCCTTCGACTTGGGCACTTCGGAGAGTAGTGAAGGCAATTATATAGAGGTTATAGCCCACTTTAGGTAGTTGTTAGGTCGGATCGAGGTTCATGGTTTCGACCGTGGACACGTATCTGCCTTTTTGGTACTCATAGAGGTAGTAGGGTTATTGTAAATGAGGTTGTAGTATCTTCAGAGCTAACGCTTTGTCTGGATCGAATGGGCCTACGATCGATATTTTCGACCCAGGCTTTGTTCGATCTCGAACTTGTTCGAACCGGGGCTTATTCGACTCTAGGTGCGTATATTTCTGGAGTAAGTTTTCATGCGTCATTCGAACCAGCGTTCCACGTTTCATTTCAGCCTGAAGCTGAATTACATCACTGTCATCTTCAAACCGGGTTCTCCATCGATCCAGATATGCTGTATGTACCTTATACAATCCGGAGTCCCTTCATATGCCTATTCATTCGATCCGATGGCATCGACGGAAATGGTGCCCCATTTGACATGACTTTAGAACTTAGGGGCTCTCACCCCCAAGCATCTAAGACTTCGACGACCTTGCCAAATGTGCGGTAACACTATTTATGAAATGGTAATGGTAACCGATACAATAGCAGTCCTAAGTGAAACAATTCGGAGCAATAATGAAATAATATGAAATGTACATGGTATATAAAATGAAAGGTAGAATGCTTTCACAAACTATGAAATGCGCATACATCAATGCATTAGAACAAGTTGAAATGTTACCGATAGAGAAAATAATAATTAAAGCCAAATATATTGCTATGATGTTATTTTCCAAACAAAGGACATTTAAAGGACGTGTTCAAGCGTCAGGACAGGGAAGCATTAACGTGTCAACTCAAGGCAACAGATTAATGCCTGAAGCTTCCGCGGCAAAGAAAACCAATGGTGAAAGGTGCATTCAAGCTTACCAGGCTTCAAGGTATTATGTAAACAAATTTTCAAGGCAGCGTGGAATGTACAAAATTAAGGCTTCGGATAATTTTACGGTCAGTAATTAGGTGATGGTAAACAACAAAGTTTAATTATATCCATAAAATCATCAAGTAGACAGTCAACTCTCACTCACAGATTCACATTCAAAACAACCATCGAGCATAGAATATTGATTAGAGCCAATTGTGAGATTCAACTCACAACATGTTGTTACTGTAAACTTAAAATATTTCAGAATAGTTTACAATAAACTCCAATTCATCAACTTAAAATACAGATTCAACATGCACTTATTTAACCTAGAAAGTGTGAGTGTATTACTCACCTTGATTGGCTTTGCAATTGAATTAAAACATACAGTAAGCAAAATACCCTCTTTTGGCTTTGAATGGTTTCCAAATGCTTATGGATTGCAGAGAACAGTAGAGTTTAGATAGCAAGCTATTACTCTTTTATGTTTAAGTTTTTGAGTCGAATTTTTGGAGATTTGGAAGGAGAGTGTGAATTGCTTTTCACTATTAGTTTTTTGGAGGAAGAAGATCACCAAAGGAAAAGAATACACAGTCAATTTTTTCTAGATATTTTCCTCACTTAGTTGTGTTATTTGGATTAGTTTAGGCCCAGTTAGCTTAGAGAAATTGAATTATACTATATTAACACAAATTAGTACTAGTTTAGCCTAAAACACATTTACATATGCTATCTCAACACATTTTTTTCACTTTACAAAATATTACACATGTTTAAAACTTGTTTTGAACAAGTAACATGAATGTGAACATAAATACAACTTGATATCTACATTTTTAATTAAACACTTTTCTTATACTTTTAATTGTTAAAGCTTACATTTTTAATATATAAATTTAAGAAAAACAATTGTCTTGATAAAAACAACTTAATAAAACATATTAAAGATATTTTCACACTAAATAATGATTTTAATAAATATTCCACTGTAATATTCACTTACGGTCTAAATCTGAATTTAAACATTCATTTTAACGGCCAAAGTCGTTGTTAATTCACAATTATTACCTTTTGACCAAACAAATAATTTTAACACGTATCATTATTACACACACAAATTATAAGATTTCCAAAATTCCGTTTTCTTCAAATTTAAATTTATTCTATAACACATGTCAAATTTAATCTTTTCTCTTTTATTTGAACTCAATTTTTCCTCAATTCAACACAATTGCACATAGAATCTTCAATATCCTTCGTTCATACAACTTAGATGATTATATGAGTTCTTCTTCACAAACTCGTATCTTGTTTTCTCTAATCTTAAATTACAAATCTCATTATAATTTATTTACCCAAGTACCCCAAAACTCGAGTTATTCCGGTCTGGGTCGGCTTTAATCAAACAAATGCAATGGGAAATTTTTCTGGTATGATTTCAACTTTGAGCACAAAAATGAGATGATTAGAGATGATATACATACTTGATTTTGAGTATAATCAAAGAACAACATATAAACAACAGTCCAAGCCAATTTTGGCATGAACTTAACATAGAACAAAGAACCATAAGGCTAAAAAAATCAAGTATATACATGTTTTTCACTGTAAACACTTCAAATACCAAATTTGTGTTTACGGTAACTCAAATATCACACTACTCAATCCACAGACATGCATAAGCTAGAAGTTTGGGATAATCTCATCTGTAATTGAAGTTGTAGCAAATTTAGCGGATTCGAGCAAAATTTGAGCTTTTGTGTCTTAAGAATGTTTCAACAGCCTGAGAAGGAACTGAAAAATGCCAATTTTTATTTACAGTAAATCAATTTCTAAAACTTGAGAAATAAAGAAATAATATCTGGTTTTGGATGTTGATTACTTGTAATAATCTCAGTTAACAAGCTATCTTTCTATTTTGATTTGAACTAGGACTTGAGTTTGAAGATTTGAGAAGATGAAGGAATCTAGCTTTATGTGTATATTTACAAGGAAGAAGATGTATCTTAGAAAAAACATGCCCTAATTTCCTTTCCAGATATTTCTTTCTTCTCTTATTTAAAAACAACTGTTTTGTTTCCGTGTTCATTTTGTGTCAATTTATTATTTGTCAACGCGGGTTTCTAAGGTTATAGATTATTTCTAAATAAATTCCATACAAATCAAGCTAAATTTATTCAAATAAATTAAAATTGTATTATGGTTGGCCCAGCCTTTCAAATTTAATCAATTCCAAGTTACTTGCACAAAGCAACTCACGTTTAGTCCATCAACTCATCAACCACCCAGGTTGATTTAGCCCTCTGAAACTTAGGAACACCTTTTCTTCCTCTATTATCCATGCCGTAACTTCCCATTGCCCCACTGCTGACAAATAAGGGGGAAAAGTCTACTCCGGCTAATTTTGTAGGGTGATTCTTTAAAGCCAGTTTTGTTAAGATTTGGCTTCAACTTCAACTATTCGCTCGAGGTTCTTGGTATAAGGTTTTTGTTTTAAATGGAATCATCAGAGTTCTGTTGTGGCCAGTGGAAGTATAAACCATGATATAAATCGCCTTGTGAAATTCTAATTAAATAGCACTTAATACTTCGATTATAAAAATCAAGCACTACAAGAAACGGCTCAGTTAGCAACGGAAAAAAACCGTTGACGGCCGTCGCTAGCCGTCGCCAATAGTCGTCACTAATTATGTGGACGCTAAGCAAATAGTGTCGAGCTTGGCGACGGCTTTGGACACCAATTTAGCGACGGCTAGCGACGGCAAAGTTGTCACGTGGCCAAACGGTTATATTTCCTACAAACAGCTAGAAGCGGTCACTATCCGTCACCATAATGTCGTCGCTAGCCGTCACTATTCGTGGCAACACTTTGCAAAAATATCGTCGTCAACCGTCGTCATTCATGGTAAAACTGTGTAATAAACCCTCACTAACTGTCGCTAGCCGTCGCCATACGGGACCAGAAAGCCGTCACCAGCCTTCGCTAAACTGTAATTTATTTTTTATATTTCAGCAGCTAACAAGCCATCAAACCACACCAACATATCCACAACTCATATACAATCAGTCTCACATTCTATCACCTCAAATTCACATTCAATCACCTCATAAATGTTATAAATCAACTCATACACCACTAAATATAACCATAAACAATAAACATAAACGATAAACAATCCAAAAACATCAACACGTCCACATCAAACAAACCAAGTCCAAAATACCATCATCGTCTCCACAAAACACCACAAACATCTCAAGTTCATCATCATCCTCGTAATTTCGATTAATAGACACTGCAAATTTAACAAATTCATTTACACCATTATAGAAATGTTCTTTCACTGAGCCTTTCATTTCAATTCTAACTTCATACATCCAACTACGGTCAATGTAATAATCGAACTTTTTTCCTGATTCAAAAATATATGTCCGTGATTTTGATAACACATATATATATTGTTCAAAGAATTTATTCAACGCATGAATATTTTTAATGGTTCATACATACAATAAAATGTGATTTTTATTGTTTAAAGAATTTATTCAACACATGAATATTTTTAATGGTTCTTACATACAATAAAAATGTGATTTTTATTGTTTAAAGAATTTATTCAACACATGAATATTTTTAGTGGTTCATACGTACAATAAAAATGTGATTTTTATTGTTCATAGAATTTATTCAACACATGAATATTTTTAGTGGTTCATACATACAATAAAAATGTGATTTTTATTGTTCGAATAATTTATTCAACACATGAATATTTTTCATAGCTCATTTCAGAAAATTTCGGCATTACAACGGCAGGGTGGATAGCACCGGCACCGTGTCCAGCACAGCTCCTCACCTATCCTAGGCTTTGGCTTGAGCCATACATATATAGTCATTCCATTCCAATAATTTCCACAATACAATTCATTTTCAAGCCCCGTCTACAACCCAACAATTTCAGAACCATTGCTTTTAAATAGATATATCCAACACATGTATACCAATCCCATATCCAACCAATTACAAAACCCAGAAACAATAATGTGTATACCAATCAACTAAATTCACAAAATTTATTAATCGATTTCTAATCGATAATCACCTAAATAGCTTTTAAATTTAAAATCTAATTGCCTGTATCATAAATTCAATATCAATAATTGATTATTATCTATGAAGTAACGATTCATTAACACATACATACACATAAAATCAACTAACATACAATATTCACCAATAAACAACTAAATTCACATTTTAGGGTTTTCAATGATAACTAAATTAACAATAATTCAACAATCATAATATAATCACACAACATATACATTTAATAACTATTAATTAATTAAATTAGAAAATTAGGTTAAAAATCATACCTAGAATTAAAGAGGAGTGACGGCTGGAGAGGGGGGAGGCGGCGGTCGGTGGTAAGGTTTTTTTTTTTTTTTTTTTTTTTTTTTTGGGAGGGGGAGGGGGGGGAGGGGAGGGTTTAATTTTGGATAAAGTGGAATGATCGATCTAGACTATAGGCTCGTGGTATATCAATTTTTCGGTAACGGCTGGCGACAACTGCTTTTTTAACCGTTGTCAACCGTCGCCACTAGCCGACACCAAACTGATCTTTTCTTGTAGTGAAGTCATAATTTGTTTTTATATTACTTTTAATAATAGCTGTAATGTCTTCAATGTCTTTTTTTGATGTAAACGTAAATTACTGAAAATACCCTTTCACTAAAATTATCAAATCTCCATAATATTTAAAAATAGATATAAGATAAGTTTTCCTTACCAATTCAAAGTATTTTTAAATATCGCTCATAATTAGAATATAACAAATAAATTTTATCAAAATTTTATTATTTATTATTAAATTATAGAATTGAAATTTTAAACTTATAGAAAAAAGATGTCACAACTTAAAAACAAAAATAAAAACTAATTAAAGATGGTTTCGTTGCACCAAACTAATTAAATATTCATCTAAATCGTTTCTCTTAGATTGTTATAGGGAAAATACATGCGTTGAGCATATGCGGTAATTGAATAACTGCCCATAATGAATTCCACGATTAATTTACAAAACTCCAAAAGAAACTCCAACTCTAATTATAGCAAAACCCTAATATAGGAACATGCCATTCCGCCCACAACGCAGCCCTAAATCTCCAACCATGAACAAGCTTCAAGCACTTCCGTTTCTCATCTTCTTCTGCCTATCAGCTCTGACCAACGTGAATTCGGATTACCTATGCGGCCATGGTGAAGCAAGATGGAAAAGGAACATCCCTTGCCATTTTAACGTAGGGATACTGCCCAGGATTCCTTCCCATACATTTGACCTACTTGCCCTTCACGCCTGCTGGAATCCCATCAAGGACATGCCTGGGTGTGCGTCTTCGATCTCTGCATCTTCAGAAGCTAACAATGTGACTGGAATCGATCTTAAGTGCTGTGGGGCATTGCTTAACCTGAGCCATGATTGCTTTAAAAGGCTGTTTGCGCCTCCTAGCCAATTTAGTCGTGAATTTGGTGAGAAGGCAGTTGGATATTGTGCTTCTAAAAGGAACAAGGGTATGGTTCCTCTTCTCCTTCTTTGATGAGATGTACTTGTATACCTGTATTGTATTCACTATTTAGTAGATTGTGATCCTCTGTTTTCTTTTATGGTTATGTAGGGAATAAAGCAGACGCCCCAGAGTCATACAGTGGGGAGGCTAAGCCATGACTGACTTCATGTGTCTGTTTTTGCAACTCCTTTTGCTTTCTTGATGTGTCGTGCATGTAGAATAAGCGGTATAATCCGATTTTACTTATATGGAATAATAGTATCTTGGCAAGCCTTAAACATAGTTTATATGTTGAGAAAATTTATTTTATTCAAAGGTTATTTGTGAAAATATATACCTCCATGGTTTTTCATCTTAGTTGTTGTTCTGTGGGTATGATAAAAAAAATAGAACTGAAAAATCCTTTTTCGATTATATGTTACCCAATAATGGTATTATGCGTATGGTTCTTCACACATTGTCTCTGGGACAGTGCCATAAAAATATTAGCAGGCGTTCTATTTTGATGAGCTTACTTGGTAGCTATATTTATTCACCATGTATGAAGAAAATATAAACTGGTAACTATATTTATTCACCATGTACGAAAGAAAATTTGTCATATGTCAAGCCCAAATATTTCTAGGTATAAGTTAGAAAACTCTAAGTTATGTTGACCATATTTCCAGGTACATTTGTTTATTAATTTAAGCAGGGTGAGGACTATTTCCGTTCTTGAGTATGGGCGTACAAATTAGTCATATGTCATGCCTATATAACCCAAAACTGAGAAGTAAGTGCCGTATAATTATTATTTTCAGAAGCTTAGTATTGCTAATGTTGATTTGTATGACCATAAGTTGAAGTTAGTACTACATATCATCTATGTATTAGATGTTAAGATGCTTAACAAAGACTTTTAGGATTATGACTCGTGTTATTGCTAGAAATTAAGCTATAAACAGAGAAGGTAGGTAATTTTAGGATCTGAATGTAAAGAGAAAAGAGAAGGCGGGGAAAAAGTTCAAAGTTCCACAAATTACCAATCAGAGGTACTTGTGTATACCTTCCACAACTGACGTTCACCGCCCTAAAGGAAAGATGAATAACACGGGCATAACTGTACAACAATAGGAAAACCGATCATTAAATTATATGATAATCAAATAGAAACAAATATTTGTTTATTGTTTTTATTAATTAAGAATTTGATGACAAATTAGGTGCATTGTTTAAAAAAATTGAATGTAAAAATGCAATTGTCTAACACCTTTCATTTGGTCAAAGTTAGCGTACTAATGTCCAAGTCAAATCCTCTATCCCAAAATCCTGCATCTGTCTGTATCTAACCAATCAGAATTCCTGATTTTTCATCTTTTTGCAATTAAACCCGCTTTTTTCTGACTTAATTGAAAAAAAGTGAAAATCAAAGGTTTTTATTGGTTTAACAGTTTGATATATTTGCATCAGTTATTGTTATTTAATATAAAGTTGTGCGACTATTAAAAGACGGATCGAAAAGATGCTAGAATCATTTACTGTTAAATTATTTATGCATTCCGTCATATGCTAGCATACTATATCAACATTTATGGCTTCATTAGTTTATGCAGACATATGAAGAGTTGTGGTTTGCTTTGTTGTGATCAACGACAGCCATGGATTCAGGACAATTTGCCACAATCAATTCGAGATATTAGAATTAAATCTATTTTTTATGTGTGTCGATTCTAATATTTACAACAGATCCTTTAGTTTATTATTATGTCTGTATCTGGTATGGATAACTCAAAACATTTGCTAATTATATTTATCGGTCCAGTTAGCACTAATCAATTAGGTTTTTGTATTTCCACAAAATACAAGGTTTATCCAACTACGCCTAATTAAATATCAAACAATAAATTGAAGAAACGAGGCTAGGGCTGTCAATGGATACCTAAAAAATTTGAAATACGTTCGCATCCATATCTGAAAAATGGATAAATATCCGATATTCGAAAAATCGGATCCGAAAAATATTGATTCGTTTTTTTTTTTAAATTATGATTAAAATTATATGTATTTTAGTACAATAAAAGTTATTTTTTTATATTTTAATTAAGTTGTAACTTTACATTATATGCACAAAATGCATATTGACTGCTCAAATCTATTTATTATTAAAAATTTAGTAACCAATGGGTTTGAAAAACATTTATGTTAAAGCTAAAAAAAAAAAAATCATCCATGTAACTTGATTTATGGACCGTTAACGAATTGGATAATTATCCAATATCCGAAAATAGTTTTGGATGCGGATATGAATATGACACTATTTGTAATTTTGTATCGGAAAGTACCCGTTGACAGCCCTAAATGTGGCACGTTACTACTTTGTATATAGTTATATTTTTTTTAGGGGTGAGCACATTCCGATCTATTGCGGTTTGGAGTCCAAATCGCTTCCGCACCGCATTAAACGGTAGATCAAAAATACAAAGTATTGTACTAACCGTTCAAACGATTCAGTTTCGGCTCGGTTTTACTGTAATACAGTCCAATTTGAATCCGTATTAAATATGGAATACGAGAACTGTTTCTATCAATAATTAATTAACAATTGTGTGGCGTTATCACTTAAAGATTTAAATACACAGTGTTATTCTAAATTGAAAGATTAATTTCTAACTGTATGAATACTTCAATTTTACGTTTAACGAAATGTAAAATTGTTTTAGTACATTAACCAAACATCAACGTTAATTAATGCATAAACATTAAGTAAGATAACTAAAATAAAATTATAATTAGCATTATCAAAGAAAAAATGATAAGGAAACTATTATACAGAAACTATAAAATTTTCCTTTGTAACAACGATTATTATTAATACTAGTATTTTTCGCCCGCTTTGCTGGGCATTAAAATTTATGTTATTAAAAAAAATATTGTAGTGATTAAATATTAAAAATAAAAGAAAAAAAAACTATTGTAATTAATATTAAATAGTTATATATATATTTAAATATTATAATTTACGCGGCAACAATAATAAATTGTTTTGTTGTTTACCAAAAATAATTTTATCATGTATGATTATTTTGATTAATTGTTCTGTTATTCGTCTAATAATTTATGCAGTAACAATAATTAATTGTCATGTCGTTCACCCAACAATAATTTTGCCGTGGATGATTATTTGATTAATTATTCTGTTATCCATCTAATTTTTTTGTTATGAATGGTTATTTTTTGGCATAAATATAAAAAAAATGATTATTTGTGATTTTATTCTGAAAACAAGTTCTTAATTCATTACAATTTAAACTTATTTTGTGATCTTTGAATGTGAAAAATTGAACAAACAATCATTAAAATTATATAAGTGATACAACTAAAGTAATATTATATAAATTATATACAAACTATAGTATGTTAACTTTTTTTGATGAAGCAGAATAGTGTGTATGATGTCATCATATATATATATGATGCAGTGTATCTTTATTATTAAGTTTTAAATATATTTTTATATGTATAAGAGGTATTCTAACTAAAATTTCAAATTACAACATAAAAATAAACATCCATAACAAAAAAAAAAATACATTAATCAATAATAGTTTTCAGAGCAAAATAAATATAACTTCATGAGTAGTTTTCATTCCAAATAAAATAAATTTAAAAATCAGAGCAAAATAAATATAAGATCATGAGTAGTTTCCATTTCAAACAAAATAAACATGAAAATTATGTTCAAGTCCAATCTTGTTCCCAGCATAACTTGCAGTGCAATGAACATTTGAATAGTTGCACAATATTAATTAGTCATTCCTTACCAAAAAATTAATAATATGTACACCGTATATAAAATAACATCAAATATATATAGCTTAAATTTTCCTTTTTAATTGCTTTCAGTTTTGAAATAAATCCATTTTCATCATCTTTTTTATCCTTAAAGTCATCAAAAATATATGGCATCTTGACATCATTATCAATATCTTTGCTTTTCCTCTTCAAGCTATTAGTGTTTGTATATTTTTCAGTACCGGGGCTTTGCATATTGATGTTAGTTTTAAATTCATTGCTGAAACTTGGTATAGACATCTGCATATAAATGAAATAAAATAACTTGGTGCAATGAACATGACTAACTATATGTGTGTGTGTGTGTGTGTGTGTGTGTGTGTGACAATAAAATACCTGTGAACTTTGTAACGCAACTACACCGTCTTCACTTTCTATCATAAAAATCTCAATCAACTCAAAACCTTCAAATATGTCTGTGGCCGTGTACATGCTTGAACCTCTGTGTACATTATTCTCACCAACACATATAGCCAATCTTGCATAGGCAAAAATAATCATAGCTATGAGATTTTAACATTCTACATATATGTAATATCACAAATACATGTTGGTTAGATTTTCAATTAATAAAACATAGTCGACAACGAAAATTTGGATAATGAATGATGATTAGAAGCAATGGTAGAATGAAAAAAAAAACTTTCCACTCTTTAATCTTTGTTCCAGAAGTGATAGACGGTTTTTCCCGAATCATTCCTTTTATAATAATTAAAAATTACAATTGTCAACCCTTGTATCATCTTTTGACTGTAAGCTAACATACAAAGAAACTATTGCATGTATCATATTGGAATGTAAGTCTTACAAAATTGAATTTCAAAAATTAAATAATTACAAAACTGAATTTTAAAAATTCTAACTGTCTGCATTTAATAGGATCTGATGTACTGTTCTTGTTTATATTGTATGAAATCCTATTTATAGTGATGGAGACATGAATAATTATACCGTGGAATTGAAACTACAGTAGAAAAATGGAAACATGAACAGTAAATATTGGAAAGAAAAAAAAAAGAACAGGCTTATTTTCGTAAAGACAAATACTGGATCAATGAGTAAAAATATAGTGATGGAGAGACTCTCTAAAGGGCGACTACTTTTTTTTCCAATTGCATGTTACATTAGATAACAAGGTATTCTTGGCGTCTTACTTGCCAAATAGGAAATGTAGAAGACATGCAGGCATCTTCAGTAAAAAGGCGCAACTAGTTGATATATTGATCGTAGCAATTAAAAAATATAGGACGAAAATCGACAACATAATATAACCATAGTAGCCATTGACAGAAACCATAATATAAATGATACACTGGACTCCTTTAAAATAATGAAGCACTTGAGTAACATCGAGATAAATCATTGTAGCGTTAAACATGTATTTAACTGGTTAAAAATTTGTAAGTAACTCATAAAATATTGTGATTTGGCATTTCAAAATATTTGCAGTAGATTGAAGTCTCTATTACACACACACACACACACACACACAACAATTCTGCTTATAATAGAAAAAAAATAAGTCAATTTCCCTTAAAAAAACATAATTCTTATTGAATGACCATAAATTTTAGTCAAACATGACCACATTTATTGATCAAGAACATAAAAGCAACAGTTTGACATTAGCGAAAAATTAAGCAATTAAAAATCATTTTCTATTTCAAAAATACTGATTTTAGTAAATAGGAGCAAAAGCCGCTTACTAATTGCATTCAAGATGCAATATTTAAGATATAGAGAAAAAAGGAACCAAATAATTGACTTATTTTATAAATGGAAGTTGAATGAATTTGAAATATTAATAAGCCCTCGTGTACATGGTTTATTCCAGATAATGGTTGTTGTGATAAAAACAAAATAACACCACAAAACAAACATATATACATAAACATACATACAGATGCATGCATAAACTAGAAAAAATGATGTGTATCTATTATCAGCATAGATTCAAGTAATTCTGATCCACATTGTTATTATTATAGAATCCAAACTCATCAGTAATGCAGTTATATGATTTAGTGCGTTCATGTTATGAAAAATATGTCATATAAGATGTACTATAGTCACAAAGGTCCAGGTAATTCTGATTTATATCGGCTAAAAAGTATTTTGACCACAGTTAATGGATAAGACGAAAAACAAAATAAGAGAAAAGATGTGCTGGTGAAATTAAGACTTGCTGACTTATGCTAGTGGGCGACTTCGATGCATAGATTTTTGCTGTTGTTATCCTGTGAAACTATATCTTAGATTAGGTTATTTGTTGTAGGCAATTTAAAACGGTAATAAAAAATATCTTTATATATAATTCAAAAAGTGGGCACTCTCGAAATAATAAAATGCTAGTCAAGAATTTAGGTCATTTTCTTCCTTTGCTCCCACAAAAAGAAAGTAACATAATCCTATTATGCAGCAACCATCCTAGAGATTGAGATAAGTCATGTTAGGCTTTCCATGTGTTACTTTATACATTTTACCATTATCAGTTGAATCATTAATTGGTTAAAGAAACCTACAATCGAAATGTCATCCTTTTGTGTTTGCCTCGAATTGATACTGTAAAGCTCAAAGAAAACATCTTGTAAAGGCTTGGTCGACGTAAAGCTGAAAAATACCATTACAAACTAAGCAGACTGCTCAGCCTCAAACTCAAGAGATCAGAATATGCTAAGCTCGTCTATGCTATAGTAGGAAGGAAAACCTGCCCCTCCATAACTAATTCATCAAGTCAATCCTCACTAACGCCTTGCTTTCAGATAAACTGCCATTCAAGCAAACTACAATATGTAATTCAAAATGCCCGAATAAGAAATGAACTACTTACTATAACACCCCGTATTTTCTGTTAATGTTCTAATAACAAATTAAAGAATACTTAATTAAAAATGCGAGATTATAGGGAAAACATGAAAATTTCTTGGCATAGATTGGTTCATGAAATGGTATATTTGGTCTAGTGTGAGCATAATTAAAAGAATAATTATGGCATGATTTAATTAAGATTAATTTAAATATATAATTAGACATATATAGAAAATATGTGAATTTAGAAAAGAAGGATTATGACTCACTGCTGAGTCACTAGGGGCTGAGTTGGCTGTTCTAGATAACTCTATCTTGTCTTAATGGTCTTGATTTATTCTGAGATGATCTGACGGCTCCTATTCAATCTAATCTCAATAAAAGCAACCTAGTACCTCACCCCTAAATCATATTAAAATTGAACCTAGAGCCGTCACATTGCCATTAGACAACCTAGAGTAGCTGCCACTTGAAGCTAACATAGAAACGAACCAAACTAAATCAAAACAACGATTGTCTACATCAAATGCGAGCATTTCAACTCCAGAATTCAGAATCCAGAAATCAAGACCTTCGTTCGTTGTAAGCGCAGTTATCTTTTAGACTTAAATAAATGTAAGACGTGATTTGATATAAAGTGAAATTAGGATTATACCATGTTAATTCATATCGATTTATTGTGATGATTTTATCATGAATTGGAATGATTGTGGATTATTGGATTTGGTATTGGATCTATTTGAAACTATCAATATCATATGCATGTTATGTGTTTCATGTAAAGAACTACATGTATATGTTTTTATGCAAGTTGTAAGTTTTATATTAGATCCAAGTCAAGATCTACATGTACATATTCCTATGTTTTATGTTAGATCCTTATGCTGCATGATTAGATCCATATGTTCATATGCAAGTTGCAAGTTTTATGTTAGATCCATATGTTCAGATGCAAGTTGCAAGTTTTATGTTAGATCCACATGTTCATATGTAAGTTGCAAGTTTTATGTTAGATCCACATGCCTATGTTCATATGTGTAACAACCCGCATTTTACGTATCTAGGATCGTAGAATTTTTATTTCTTTTTCGTATGAAGTCGTGTGGTCATGTAACTTTGGGAGACGGCTATTGGGGTCATTTCCCATGTTCATGAATTTTGCCAATTTTTAAATGACCATTTTGCTCCTAGCCGATATTGTTTTGGCCATAACTTTTGATTGGAAAGAAATTTTGACCTGAAACGACTTCCATTAGATTCATTTGATGGTTTACCTTTCCGTAGAGTGGTCACATTAGCCAAACGGACTCACCGTTTGGGAGATATGGTTGAAACAAGTTTCAGATAGTGAAAAACAGCTTAATTGGGCTTAACCGGGTGATTAACAGCTAGGCCCAAAGATGAATTTCGGGATTAGGGTTATGAGAGGGCTGGAAGGGTTAGGAAAATCATTTCAGTTTTCTCAGCCGTCACATTTGGTATCAGAGCTCTAGGTTGCAAAATTAACCTAGGGAAGTCATCAGGGAGAGTTAGTATACGTATATGAGAGCGCGTATTTGTGATTACTTTGGTTTTCAAAAGCTATATATATATACTTTTAGTAGTATAAGGATGAAGTCGTACTGCACTAGCACCACTATGGAGATGGTTAATCGTTTATCTTTACAGATTGAACGATGAGCCGATACGCAAGAGGTGCCGGTAGGGGAGCTAATAATGGTAATGCCGCTGACATGAGGACGATGTTTACTTACCTCATGAGGGAGATGCTTAGGGATGTTCAGAGGGCAGCTCCCAATGCCGGTAATGGTGGTGGTCCAGTAGTGCAGGTGCCTAGGGCCGATTTCGCCAAGTTGTGCAAGGATTACGCTAACCTTGGTGTTAAGCCGTTCCACGGAACGGAGTCGGCCATGGATGTTCAGGATTGGTTGGATAGCTGTGATCGTATCTTCGACGACTTGGGTATCGAGGATGCGATGAAGAGAAGGCTAGCGTCTCGTCAGCTGCAAGGGCGAGCGATGAATTGGTGGAATGCTATTAAGACAGCCACTCCAGAGGATCAGGTTACTTGGGATCAGTTTAAGGCTCGCTTTAGCAACAAGTTTATCCCAGCTGCTCAGAAGTCGGAATTATTTAGGAAGTTCTTGGAGCTTAAGCAGAGTGGTAGGGCAGTCTCGGAGTATATTTGTAACAACCCGTATTTTTGAATAACATGTTATAACATAAATGGAGGCAGAATTAAACTGCAAAATCTGAATCAAGGGAAACGGGCTATGCCATTGTGTTCGTCTCGGAAAAATACACGAAATAGAGCCGAGTTTTCGAAAATCGGAGTCCGAATGACCAAGATATGGCCTCGCGAAGTTTCACGAAAAATTCACAAATTAAAGTATACTTAATTAAGTGAAATGGGTTGCGCAGAGAAATATATATATTGATATATATATATATATATATATAATTGAAAATTAAATAAATAAATATGCAAAAATGTTCAAAGCAGCGAATTGGGAGAGGGGAATAACCGAACCGGCCGATTTTTGAGGTCGACCCGAGCTCGTTGGGTCGACTAGGGGTTAATCCAGGGTGTTTGGCTGTCAACCCGTGGGCCGATTCGCTCAAATGCAGATTTTGCGTTTGAATGGTTCTCATGGTTCAGCTTTAATCTAAAGGCCCTAGATGGTTCCTACACTTGACTTCTTCCCCAAGACATGCTTTGATGGCTTGGATTGAATCTAGTGTTAATCCTATGGCTAATACTATCCTAAAACTCTATAAAAAGACCCCTAAACCTAGCCTAAATCACCATTATTCAATCCTACAACTAAACTATGCCAAATTTGTTCCTCTCATGGCCTCCACTCTCATGCTAAAATTTCTAAGTTAATTTCTATCAGAGATTTTGAGTTCATACAAGTGTTTTCAAACTTGTATGAGTGTTCTTAGCTTGCATTCAAGTCAAGTTGCAACATTTCTATTTCAAAGCAAGTGTTTTTATTGAATTGGCTCAAGGATTTTCATTTGGAGCTTGCATATTTGGGTTTTTGGTGCTTGCATAAGGGCTTCGTCTCAATCTTTATAATAAATATTTATTTGTGTCTTCATAGCATTGTAAGCCCTTTTCTACTTTCTTTCTTTGAACTCTAAAGTTAAATGAATGATGCAAGTTTGGGGTTGATCATTATATGCAAGTATGGTTGATCATTATATGCAAGTTTGGTTGATCATTATATGCAAGTTTGGTTGATCATTATATGCAAGTTTGGTTGATCATTATGCAAGTTGGTTTAATCATTATGTATGACACATGTTGCTATGTTATGCAAGTTTGGGTTGATCATGTTATCATGTTATGCAAGTTAAACTTGAGGTTTTGAGCATAAAGCTCCAAGCTTTCTATTAAAGGTTGCATTTTGGCAACATGAAAGTTATCATACCCCTTATGATAACTTGCATGTGAGGGAAAATGCGAACTTCTAGCAACTTCTACATGTCATTTATCACCATGTATCACTCATATGCTAAGTTTGGTTTTATGCATGCTTTTGAAGCCTAATAGTGCAATATGCAAGTATATGAACATATGTACATTTCATATGCCACCATGTTAAACTTGTGGCTTCAACACCTTTATGTCATGGTTATGCCAAGTTCCCTATTTTATCCTTTATGCGTTGTTGCGATTATGTAAACGATGGGATTACGTTGGGGTTGGGTAACATAATGACATGAACATGATTTTTGTAACATGACGTGATATGTTAACTTGTAATTATGTTTTGGAAACATAATGGACATGACACTTAGAAAATATGAGTGTGGCCAACTCGAGGTTGGGTTGAGTTTGTAGCATAAATCTACCCGGACCCGCCCGGCTTAACTAGTGGCTACAAACAATAGGACTCAATGTGACAAGTTGGTCATGTTGTGCTCGAACCCGAGGTTAGACCTAGTTGTGGTGTAAAGCTACCCGGACCCGCCCGGCTTAACTAGTAACCACAACAAAGTCTAATGTGAGAGGTTAAAGCGCATTAAGTTAATTAATGCCTCCTGATTAGGGTTAAGTCATGGTCCACTTAATACTTAACCAATTTGGGCTTGATGGATTAATCGAGGTTAAGTCGGGAGCCTTGGGTACCCTTAACCGATTTAATCCACGTGTGGATCGGGTTAACCACATTTAACCCGTTAAGAAACCCTAGTTGCGTGGTCCTTTTTAGCAGTAACCTTCTTGGTAGTATCATAAGACCCTAGGACTAGGCTAGGATGGGGCACGATTACTGGGCTGATTGTAAGAGACCAAAAGAGACGGCCGAATGATGCCCCGGTTGTTCAGGCGGACCATGGTCGTGCACATCAAGTCCGGAGTTGAACACGGGCTACGGTAGGTTTGGACTGTGCATCATGGAATGGTGTCAGAGGGTTACACCATAGGGCCTGATACACCCTAGGGTGGACCCTGCACAATCAACTACATTACATGATTAAGCCGCATGACACCGACACTTGACGAGTTAGGCTTATAGGGAGCCGATCGACTAGACCGAGTAGTTGGACCTTGATTTAGGTCATCTCATGATGTTGGGCCAAGCTTGGGCCAAGGGATCAATTCTTGTTTTCACTTGACATGTTGGAATGCTAGTACACCTGTGGTGCAAAACTTAACCTTGATTATGCGATGACACCTTTATCTATCTTGTTAGTTAATCATCATGCCAGTATGTTGTTATCTTTATGTTCATCTCAGCTTCTCATGCCAGTTAACTTTACTAGTTCATAGACAGATAGTAGTAGGGATTACCAGTCTTTTTGACTGACCTGTTTTCTTTTGCCTCTTTTCTTCCGTTTCCTCCCCCCCCCCCCTCAGGTTCTCAGGGTGGGAACATTGGAGCTTAGCTTGGATCTTTACAGCTTGCTTACTGGATTTGCTCATGTACGGTTTTGGACATTGAGCTAGCTATGGTTTATCACTTCATTTTGGGGATAGTACTTTATGTATTTCAGTTTTTCAGTTTATGCTTTTATCTAGACTTTGTTGTTGGAAAATAATGACCAACTACTTTGTTGTAACATGACTATGGTTTTGAAATGCTAAGTTTTATCCGCTGCTTTACTACTCTGTTTTACTTATATGTTCTGTCTTGTGATATCTGCATGCATGTTTACCTTGTTTAACGCCCCTCCAAAGCTAATGTCCTTGCAAGAGTGGCATTGGCGGAGGTGGGGTGTTACATTTGGTATCAGAGCATAAGGTTTACAAGATTTGAGCAAAAGTGTTTTTGAAACTTACCTTTTGAAAAACTATTTTCAAAACCAATTAAGTATTTTCCAAGAAAAGTCTAGTTATTTAAAAAAAAAGGCTATTCCCAAAAAGCCATAGCACTATCCTTCGTTTCTTCGTTCTGAATCTATCTTTTTCTTCATTTCAGTATGGCCGATAATTTTTCCATTCTGGAGGGCGTACCAGTACCTATTTGGTTTAGAAGGTACATGGAGGCAAGGGCGAACGAAGCCGGCCCCGCGAACATTCCTCCTCCTCTCCTCGTCACTAACATTTCTCCCCCTCCCGTTGCTGAGGTTCCTCCTCCCCCTCAGCATCCGCAAGAGGATTTCGCAAAGCTTTGCAAAGACTTTAAGGCGATGGGTTGCAAGAATATTTTCGGAACGGAGACTCCCGTGGAGGCAAGAAACTGGTTAAAGGAAACTGAAGACCTCTTTGCTGTCTTTGATGTGGAAGATCGTAGAAAAGTTCTGTTGGCAGTATGGCTATTGAAAGGGGAAGCTGCTTATTGGTGGGTAATCACCACCACTACTAGACCCATCGAGACTTGGGATGACTTTAAGAGAAGGTTTGGACTAAAGTTTCTATCATCGACAGAAGAGAACCTTCAGCTAGAGAGGTTCCTATCACTAAGGCAAGGGGACATGATAGTTAGGGAATACGTGGATAAGTTTAATCAACTTGCTCGGTTCGGTCTAGAATTGGTAAACACAGCTCGGAAGAAGGCCCTACACTTTGCTCTAGGATTGAACGAGCCATTGCGCGGTTTGGCCGTGTCTCACATACCCATGGGGGCGACTTTCGAGAGTTTGGCGAATATGGCCCTACTCCAAGAGGAAGATAAGAGTGGCAAGAAGGAGGTCAAGGCAAATGAGTGCCAAGGAAAGAAGGAAGATACCGAGAAAAGAGATAAGAACAACAACAAGCCAAGAAAGACAAGAAAGTGCAACTTCTGTGGGATCGTTGGGCACATAGTCAAGGATTGCAGGAAGAAGAAGAGGAAGTTAGGCAAGTGTTTTCATTGCGAAAAATCTGGACATTTTAGCAAGGATTGTCCCAAGAAGCATGGACAAGGGCAAGGACAAACTCGGCAAGTAGGACCCTCTGGAGGGAAATTGCAGGCTCTCCTCGCTCTTCCAGCTTTTGATCGAGGTAGAGTTTTTATAGAAATTCATGTTTACATTTTCTGACTTTCCTGTTCGCACCTTATTTGATTCTGGCGCATCGCATAGTTTTATCTCTTCTGATATTGTTGAAAGTTTGCACCTAAGTACTAGCCAAGTTGAGGATCCCGTTTGTGTTTCAAATCCAATTGGGGGTTCGGCCCATCTGTCTATGATTTGTGTGGATTTGAAAATTTCTATCTTGGCCGTAGAATTCGCATGTATTGCTTATGTTCTCGGGTTCACGGGATATGGGTTGATCTTGGGCATGGATTGGTTGTCCGGTTATGGAGCCATTCTCGATTGTGAACATGGGGTGGTGAGGCACATGACTCGCCTCGGTAATACCCTAGAAATTTCTTGTAACCCTCGAGGTCCCGTCATGTTATGTTATCTTGAATCTCTCGACTCGTCCATCGATGATCTGCAAGCTGTAAGGGTGGTCCAAGACTATCCCGATGTCTTTGAAGAAGTTAAGGGGTTGCCCTCTAAACGAGAGATAGATTTCCGCATTCATCTAGTCGATAATGCCAAAACAGTATCATTGCCCGTTAGGCACATGGCCCCTCGTGAAAGAAGGGAGCTCAGTAAGCAAATCAAGGAGTTGCTTGAGAAGAATTTTATTAGGCGAAGCATTTCTGAATGGGGTGCTCCGGTGGTATTCGCTACTAAGGTGGATGGTTCGCTTCATCTATGTGTTGATTATCGAGAGTTGAACAAGCTGATAAAGAAGAATAGGCACCCGTTACCGAGAATTGATGATCTCTTTGACCAGCTTGTAGGTGCTTCTGTTTTCTCTCAGCTCGATCTAGCCACCGGATTCCATCAGCTTAGAGTGGCTGAGGATAGCATTGATAAAACTGCGTTTAGGACTATAGATGGATTCTTTGAATGGCTTGTCACGCCATTCGGTTTGACTAATGCACCCGCCTACTTCGTAGATTTGATGAGTGGGGTGTTCAGGGAGTTCCTTAACAAGTTTGTTGTTGTCTTCGTGGATGATATTCTGATCTTCTCAAAGGATGAGGAAGAGCATGCTAGGCATCTCAAGGAAGTGATGAATACGCTTAGAGCGCATCAGTTGAAAGCCAAGTTCTCCAAATGTCATTTCTGGAGAAGGGAAGTTCGGTTTCTTGGACATATAGTTTCTAAGCAAGGCATAGCGGTGGATCCCGCGAAAGTGGTTGTGGAAGACTCCTAGGAGTGCAACCGAAGTAAGAAGCTTTCTCGGTTTGGCGGGCTACTATAGGAAGTTCATCAGGGACTTCGCTAAGATTTCAGCCCCTCTTACTAAGTTGACGAAGAAGAACTTAGTCTGTGCATGGTACTTGGAGTGTGAGCTTGCTTTTCAAAGGCTCAAGAGAGCCCTTACCTCAGCTCCAGTTTGGCAACGTGGATTGGCACTGTTTTCAAGAGATAGTTTTCTGCGTGGGATACCGTATAGTATGTAAATGAGATCCAAGATTCACTAACGAATCTTGGAAAGCTTGCATGAACCATGAGCACGCAGTTATGTTTAAGCCAAGTATTTTAGGCAAAGAATAAGTGGAAGTGGAACGAGAAGCAACGGTGAAATGAGTTCTAACTCATATTTTGGAAACAAGAATTAAGAACTATGGTATTGCGAAGATAAAAGACGGTCAGGGCACGATGGGATTAAGCACAAGAAAATGCGGCTTAGAAGATTGAAGTCTAGATATGCGCATTTAATCTCTTTCTAAGAGTATATCCTTGATCCCTATTGTTCCGTAGAGCTTACTCGCATGCTACCTTTTAAGTATATCCTCTCAGTCCTATCTCAATCTTAGTTCTGTTACAAACCCCATAAGGAGTATGGCTAGCCTATTTGTGATATATGGTTGGGGTGAAGAAGTTCGCCACCAAACTATTTGGGCTTTATGGGATATGGGTAATAATTGATAGATTTACAAAAGAGAGCCCATTTTATTCCGGTGAAAAGCAAGAGGACCGTATCACGGCTAGCATCTGTTTATCTTCAAAAGATAGTGCGGCTGCATGGAGTTCCTTCTAGCATAGTTAGCGATCGTGACCCAATTTTCACTAGCCAGTTCTGGAATAGTTTGCAAGAAGCAATGGGTACACGATTGAATCTGAGTACAACCTATCACCCCCAGACGGATGGCCAAACCGAAAGGGTGAATAGAGTGCTAGAAGATCTCTTGAGGCTTTGTGTTCTTGACTTTGGTGGTACTTGGGAAGACAACCTTCCTCTTGTAGAGTTTGCGTATAATAATAGCTATCAGGCCAGCATAGGAATGGCACCATTTGAAGCTTTGTATGGGAGGCCGTGTAGGTCACCATCTTGTTGGTGGGAGACAACAGATAGACTTATACTTGGGCCCGATATGATACGAGACACATCTGAGAAAGTTGAATTAGTGAGAAGAAGGATGAAAGCGGCCCAAGATAGACAGAAATCCTATGTTGACAAGCGAAGGACAGACTTGGAATTTAAAATTGGAGATATGGTCTTTGTGAAGATTTCTCCTTTGCGAAATATGGTTCGCTGACACCAAGGATCGTAGGACCCTTCCCTACTATAGAAAGAGTCGGGAAGATGACTTATAAGGTGGAATTGCCGAGAAGCTGGCCGGAGTGCATAATGTCTTTCATGTCTCGCATCTCCGGAAGTGTTTGCACAGACCCGCCAAAGTGGTTGAACCAAGTATTCATGAAGACATGGAGGTAGAGGATGAAGCAACCTTGAGACGAGCTCTGATTCGTATCATGGAAATGAAGACAAAGAAGCTAAGAAGCAAAGAAGTTAAGCTTGTTAAGGCGCAATGGAGTGAAACAGAGGGAGACACAACTTGGGAAACCAAGGAGAAGAGGCGCGTGCTTTATCCATTTCTCTTGGAGGATACATTTTCAATCTCTTTTCCTATATTGGTATATCTTCCCTTTGCTATCCATGCTTATCTAGTTTATCTTGTTTCGTAAATCTTGTCATGAGAACCTTAGGTAGAAACCCTTGGTTACAACATGTATTTGAAACATGTTATGTTTGATGTTTGCAAGTGGTTGCAAGTGTTTGCAAGTGGATACTCGTGGATGCATAATACACGTTAGGCACTAAGATCGGCTCACACACTTTCATACCGCATATGCATGAGTGTTTATGCTTATTCATGGATGAAAACTTGTTATGCTATCACGTGGATGTTTCATATGGATGAATGTTATGCGCACTCATGTAGAGATTATAAATTATGTTAGGAATTTGCATACATATGGACTCATTTCACTAACATATTTTGCATTAAGGGGGTTTACTGAATCAGTAACCTCCTGATTTTCGCATTAGATAAGTACATATACACACACCTTTGCATATGATCATACAGCATTTAGAACCTTTTAAGGACAATGATTGCTCGTGGATGATGTTTTGAGTAGATGGATGATGGATGGTAGGATACGTTCTTCCTAACTTGGAGATTTCGGGGACGAAATCCTTTAAGGAGGGGAGAATGTAACAACCCGTATTTTTGAATAACATGTTATAACATAAATGGAGGCAGAATTAAACTGTAAAATCTGAATCAAGGGAAACGGGCTGTGCCATTGCGTTCGTCTCGGAAAAATACGCGAAATATAGTCCGAGTTTTCGAAAATCGGAGTCCGTATGACCAAGATATGGCCTCGCGAAGTTTCACGAAAAATTCACAAATTAAAGTATACTTAATTAAGTGAAATGGGTTGCGCAGAGAAATATATATATATTGATATATATATATATAATTGAAAATTAAATAAATAAATATGCAAAAATGTTCAAAACAGCGAATTGAGAGAGGGGAATAACCGAACCGGCCGATTTTTGAGGTCGACCCGAGCTCGCTGGGTCGACTAGGGGTTAATCCAGGGTGTTTGGCTGTCAACCCGTGGGCTGATTCGCTCAAATGCATATTTTGCATTTGAATGGTTCTCATGGTTCAGCTTTAATCTAAAGGCCCTAGATGGTTCCTACACTTGACTTCTTCCCCAAGACATGCTTTGATGGCTTGGATTGAATCTAGGGTTAATCCTATGGCTAATACTATCCTAAAACTCTATAAAAAGACCCCTAAACCTAGCCTAAATCACCATTATTCAATCCTCCGACTAAACTATGCCAAATTTGTTCCTCTCATGGCCTCCACTCTCATTCTAAAATTTCTAAGTTAATTTCTATGAGAGATTTTGAGTTCATACAAGTGTTTTCAAACTTGTATGAGTGTTCTTAGCTTGCATTCAAGTCAAGTTGCAATATTTCTATTTCAAAGCAAGGGTTTTTATTGAATTGGCTCAAGGATTTTCATTTGGAGCTTGCATATTTGGGTTTTTGGTGCTTGCATAAGGGCTTCGTCTCAATCTTTATAATAAATATTTATTTGTGTCTTCATAGCATTGTAAGCCCTTTTCTACTTTCTTTCTTTGAACTCTAAAGTTAAATGAATGATGCAAGTTTGGGGTTGATCATTATATGCAAGTTTGGTTGATCATTATATGCAAGTTTGGTTGATCATTATTTGCAAGTTTGGTTGATCATTATATGCAAGTTTGGTTGATCATTATATGCAAGTTTGGATGATCATTATGCAAGTTGGTTTAATCATTATGTATGACACATGTTGCTATGTTATGCAAGTTTGGGTTGATCATGTTATCATGTTATGCAAGTTAAACTTGAGGTTTTGAGCATAAAGCTCCAAGCTTTATATTAAAGGTTGCATTTTGGCAACATTAAAGTTATCATACCCCATATGATAACTTACATGTGAGGCAAAATGCGAACTTCTAGCAACTTCTACATGTCATTTATCACCATGTATCACTCATTTGCTAAGTTTGGTTTTATGCATGCTTTTGAAGCCTAATAATGCAATATGCAAGTATATGAACATATGTACATTTCATATGCCACCATGTTAAACTTGTGGCTTCAACACCTTTATGTCATGGTTATGCCAAGTTTCCTATTTTATCCTTTATGCGTTGTTGCGATTATGTAAACGATGGGATTACGTTGGGGTTGGGTAACATAATGACATGAACATGATTTTTGTAACATGACGTGATATGTTAACTTGTAATTATGTTTTGGAAACATAATGGACATGACACTTAGAAAATATGAGTGTGGCCAACTCGAGGTTAGGTTGAGTTTGTAGCATAAATCTACCCGGACCCGCCCGGCTTAACTAGTGGCTACAAACAATAGGACCCAATGTGAGAAGTTGGTCATGTTGTGCTCGAACCCGAGGTTAGACCTAGTTGTGGTGTAAAGCTAACCGGACCCGCCCGGCTTAACTAGTAACCACAACAAAGTCTAATGTGAGAGGTTAAAGCGCATTAAGTTAATTAATGCCTCCTGATTAGGGTTAAGTCATGGCCCACTTAATACTTAACCAATTTGGGCTTGATGGATTAATCGAGGTTAAGTCGGGAGCCTTGGGTACCCTTAACCGATTTAACCCACGTGTGGATCGGGTTAACCACATTTAACCCGTTAAGAAACCCTAGTTGCGTGGTCCTTTTCAGCAGTAACCTTCTTGGTAGTATCATAAGACCCTAGGACTAGGCTAGGGTGGGGCACGATTACTGGGCTGATTGTAAGAGACCAAAAGAGACGGCCGAATGATGCCCCGGTTGTTCAGGTGGACCATGGTCGTGCACATCAAGTCCGGAGTTGAACACGGGCTACGGTAGGTTTGGACTGTGCATCATGGAATGGTGTCAAAGGGTTACACCATAGGGCCTGATACACCCTAGGGTGGACCCTGCACAGTCAACTACATTACATGATTAAGCCGCATGACACCGACACTTGACGAGTTAGGCTTATAGGGAGCCGATCGACTAGACCGAGTAGTTGGACCTTGATTTAGGTCATCTCATGATGTTGGGCCAAGCTTGGGCCAAGGGATCAATTCTTGTTTTCACTTGACATGTTGGAATGCTAGTACACCTGTGGTGCAAAACTTAACCTTGATTATGCGATGACACCTTTATCTATCTTGTTAGTTAATCATCATGCCAGTATGTTGTTATCCTTATGTTCATCTCAGCTTCTCATGCCAGTTAACTTTACTAGTTCATAGACAGATAGTAGTAGGGCTTACCAGTCTTTTTGACTGACCTGTTTTCTTTCGCCTCTTTTCTTCCGTCCCCCCCCCTCAGGTTCTCAGGGTGGGAACATTGGAGCTTAGCTTGGATCTTTACAGCTTGCTTACTGGATTTGCTCATGTACGGTTTTGGACATTGAGCTAGCTATGGTTTATCACTTCATTTTGGGGATAGTACTTTATGTATTTCAGTTTTTCAGTTTATGCTTTTATCTAGACTTTGTTGTTGGAAAATAATGACCAAGTACTTTGTTGTAACATGACTATGGTTTTGAAATGCTAAGTTTTATCCGCTGCTTTACTACTCTGTTTTACTTATATGTTCTGTCTTGTGATATCTACATGCATGTTTACCTTGTTTAACGCCCCTCCAAAGCTAATGTCCTTGCAAGAGTGGCATTGGCGGAGGTGGGGTGTTACAATATTGCTGAGTTCGACACATTGTCGAAGTATGGATTATCCCTTATCGATACTCCCGAGAAGAAGAATGAGAAGTTTATAACAGGCTTGGATCAGTACTTGGGGGAAAAGCTTATTAACCACATCGATGAGACGTTTGAATCGATTGTGGGGAAAGCGTTGAGGTCAGAGAGTCTTTACCCTAAGCCAAAGACTGAGGTTGTTATTGCATCTGCAGGGGAGCCAAAGCCGCAAGCAGGCAGTGGAGGCAAGAATAATTCCCAGGACAAGAGGAAACAAGACCAAACCATGGATGGTCAGAATAAGAAAAATAAGAAAGATGACGAGTGCTTTAGTTGTGGTAAGAAGGGCCACTATGCCAGAGATTGTCGGGAAAAGCCTGGGGAAAGGAAGTGCTTTAATTGTGGCCAAGCGGGACATCACAAGAATGAATGTCCACAACCTCCTAGGGAGAAGCAGATCGTGAGAGCATATGCTATCAACGCTGTTCATTCTTCGTCGAATGGCCCAACTGCGGCGCAGAAGGGAAAATGTGTCATTATTCGAGGTATGCTTCCTATTTAAGATGTTTTGATCGGGTTTTGTTTGACAAAGCCTGAGTTAGTCAATAGACCTTTAGTAGTGATGAACCCGATTGGTGGTTCGACTAGCCTTAGTATGATTTACCGTAACATAGTCTTATCGAGTCATGAATGTATGTTTGTGATTATTTTGTTTTGGGCTTTACTGGGTTTAGCATTATTTTGGGGAGTCGATCTACTCTGAAGGAATGGGGTGGTATTAGGTACCTACCTAGAGATGGTGGTAACAACTGGAGTTAGGGAATCTGAGAGGTTATCATTGTCTCTGGGATGCAAATGAGTGCTCCAGTGCTTAGTTGTTTCGCTAGTATCACTTCACGTTGATTGTCCGAATTCGGAGGAGATGTTCCTTAGGTGCTTGTCTGATATTGGTTTAGGCCTTTGGGGCTTGTGCTTGGGGAATGTCGAGTTTGACTAGGATGGTTTGTGTGAGGGATAAGTAGTCGTTGCGATTTTCATTGGATGATACCTTGGTTTACTCGAGGAGTGATGGGCAGCTGTGACAGGATAAGACTATTCAGTGATATGGACTGCCCCGAGTTAGACTCGATAGGGTTATAAGATGACTCGAGTGGGACTCGACAAAGATGCAAAGTAATGGATTGTTTAGGACCTTATGTTGATGTTCTTTTTGGAGAAATATGATGTATTCGTCGATCATGGAAGATGCAACGAAGATTAGGACGATTCAAGTTGGACTTGAACTCGTAAAAGAAAATGGGTGTTAATTGATCTTGGAGATGCAACGAATAGGGAGACGACTCACGTTGGACTAGGGTCTGTAGGTAATGGATACTCAAGACTGGGTCTGAGTTTATGGGTAATAGATTGACTCGAGTTGGACTCAAGAAGGCTGCAAGGAATTGGATTGGCTCGAGTTGGACTCGAGAGGCAGCAAGATAATGGATAGACTTAGTTGGGACTCGAGTGTTTCAGGCGGACTAAAAGCAGTGGTATCTAGGGACGCCCACTTACCTTGGATCCGTTGGACGTGATCTAGTTATCCTTGGAGGATAAACGTACGTTGGACGTATGGTAGTCCGTTTGGAGGCAGAGTTTCCATTAGTTATTGATGTTGGTTGGATCAGACATACAAGTATTGACGTATTCATGGCTTTAGCAGGTGATAGATAGGATTTGTTTGATGGATGCTATGGTTGTTGTGTTTGTTCTTACCTTTCTTCTCTTGAGTATCACCTGTAGGATCCTGTTGAATGGAAATAGGGTAAGTTCGTTGATCATGGTGATATGACGAGTGTAAGATACTTTACGTTAGACTTGAAGTATGTTGGTCATTGTGGAGCGTCCGTTGTCTTGGAGATTCAACGGATATAGGAGTTTCAGTTGGACTTGGACTTATAGGTAGAGTACCTAGATTCATTGGATGAGTCTAGTTCACCTTTGGAAGGTGAATGTACGTTGGACGTACAGTACAGATATAGGTAGAGTACCTAGATTCATTGGATGAGTCTAGTTCACCTTTGGAATGTGAATGTACGTTAGACGTGCAGTATGAATATGGGTAGGGTACCTGGGTTCATTGGATGAATCTAGTTCACCTTTAGAAGGTGAATGTACGTTAGACGTACAGTGCAGATGTTGGTGTAGTGCCTAGGGTCATTGGATGGGTCTAGTCTGCCTCTAGGAAGTGAATGTACGTTGGACGTGCAATGCGAATGTAAGAAGGACTCAAGTTGGACTTGAAAGGACATTTGGAATGTAGTTGAAAATTTGGCATATAGGTTTGGATTACCTAATAAAATGACAGTATAGACGAATGCCATAGTATCAGACTGGGTGCGATAGCTGATGCATTGAGTAAGAGACATGCCAGTTTAGAGGCTATTTTTCTCGAATGGAAGCAACTAGAGTATATCACGGGATATTACTTCAAACCTAAATGTGAATTGGGTTCAGAAACACTAGTAAGCTTGACGATTAGATCGATCTTGATTAAGTGGATCGGTTCCAGTCAGAGGGACGATCCCAACCTATTAGAAGTTACCTCTAGGGTAGAGATGGGAGTCGATGGCGAGAGAACGACTGTACTTGGGAAGTAGAGAATGACATAAGAAAGTCGTATCCAAAGCTCTTTGCCTGGTAAGATTTTAGCGGTGATGATTCTTCCCTTGTTAGTAAACCGCATGTTAGGGCAGAATTGTTCTATTTGTTTTGCATGTTTGATTGTTGTATATGGTTGGTAAGCATGCGGGATCCTTTGTATGTTGGGTTAAGGAATTTCGGGGACGAAATTTCTTTAAGGGGGCAGAATGTAACAACCCGCATTTTACGTATCTAGGATCGTAGAATATTTATTTCTTTTTCGTATGAAGTCGTGTGGTCATGTAACTTTGGGAGACGGCTATTGGGGTCATTTCCCATGTTCATGATTTTTGCCGATTTTTAAATGACCATTTTGCTCCTAGCCGATATTGTTTTGGCCATAACTTTTGATTGGAAAGGAATTTTGACCTGAAACCACTTCCATTAGATTCATTTGATGGTTTACCTTTCCGTAGAGTGGTCACATTAGCCAAACGGACTCACCGTTTGGGAGATATGGCTGAAACAAGTTTCAGATAGTGAAAAACAGCTTAATTGGGCTTAACCGGGTGATTAACAGCTAGGCCCAAAGGGGAATTTCGGGATTAGGGTTATGAGAGGGCTGGAAGGGTTAGGAAAATCATTCCATTTTAGTTTTCTCAGCCGTCACAATATGTCCATATGCAAGTTACAAACTTTATGATTGGATCCATATCAAGATCCACTTAGGTTCACATGATTAATGCAAGTTATATAATTTATGATAGATCCAAGTTACGATCTAATTATATATATATATATATATGTCATATGCAAGTTACATGTTAGATCCTAAACTATACCCATATTTATATGCAAGTTTGTGAAGCGAATTTATCCAAGTTCACCTTATTAGATCTAGTTTACACCTTTATGTTAATGTTATAATTATACATGTCTTGGAATTGGACATGTCATGATTATGTCACATGCTAGTCTATAACTGATGTTAATGCCAAATTACATGATATATGTTGATTGAACCTATGTTATGCATGTTCCCCCTTTATCTCTCGTTTATAGATTGGGCCAATTAGCGGGCCCAATGTCTTTATGTGATTGATGTGAACGAACAAACGGGGTAACGTTGGGGGTAATTATTAAATCAAAACATGTAAATATGTAGGTGGACCCAAAACCATGTAATTAGTTAAGACCATGAATGGTATAATTTATATACCAGTAGTCTTGAATTAAAACATGTGACATGAAATACTTATAGAAATTTGCATATATAAAAATGTAAATCTAGAAAAGATGAATATGCCTAACCCGAGGTTAGACTGAGTTGTGGTGTAAACCTGCCCGGAACCGAATGGCACATCCAGTGACCACAACAATATCTGTCTAATGTGAGAGGTTAGTGCATCAAGCCCGGAAAAGCCCGAGGTTAGACTGAGTTGTGGTGTAAACCTGCCCGGAACCGACCGGCACATAACCACAACAATACCTATCTAATGTGAGTGGTTGGTGCTTTAATTAATTAATTAGTTAAAGCTCATGAACAATCAAGGTAGAAATGGTGAGGTTAAGTGATTAAGGAAACACTTAACCAATTTAACAAGACAAGAGTGGTGAGGTTAAGTAATTAAGAAAACACTTAACCAACTTAACATGTGAACAAGATAAGATTGGTGGGGTTAAGTACTTTAGAAAACACTTAGCCAAATCAACATGTTAACTAGGCAAGATCGATAGGGGTTAAGTCAAGTCAAGAACACTTAACCAATTTAACATGTTGTCTAGAAAAACACTAGTAACGAGGACCCGTTTCAGCAGTAACCCGCATGAACGTATCAAGGTACCCTGAACTAGGCAGGGTGGGGCACGATTACTGGGCTGAATATAAGCGGTCAAAAGGGCGGCGGTTAGGTGCGTCAGTGTAGGTTCCGACGGAGTACGGGAATGCACGGGTTCCGGAGTGGAAAAAGCAGGCACTGGGCACCAGGTGTACACTTGTGCATCTAGAATCGTGTCAGGGGTTGCCATTATAGGACTTGATACACCCTATAATGGAACCAGCACAAGTACTTTATAATCACGTGGGGCCGCATGACACCGAGAATACATGAGTGCGAGTAGGAGCCGATCAATACATGAATGGGATCACTTTATCATGAACATACATTGCTAGTTAAACAAGTTCTTAGTGGGTGCAGAGAAGTAAAAGTGGGTGCGATAGCCAAATCTAGTTAAGTCTTACCTTATCTTGTTTTAGGACTACCCTATCCTTGTGGTATAATTCTAAGTTCAGTTTATTCATGTCACATTCTTTTACTTGTTTACATGCTATTAAATAACTGGGCTTACCAGACTTATGTCTAACTCATTTTCCTTTCGCCTCTTTTCTTCGGTCTCCCCTCCCCCAAGGTCCGCAGGGAGGGAACACTTCTGCTTGACCGGGTCAAATCAAAGATTGAAGACCGTAGATGTAAGGCTTGGACTTTCTTTTTTTGAGCTATGGCTATGGTCAAAGACATGTTGGGGATTTATGTCATTTTATTTTCAGTATTGCTTCTTTACGTTTTCAAGACAGATGTAATAATTTGGAAGATTGAAATTGTTTGTTGAAATGTTGTATTGAACAAGTATAATGGAATGAAGTTGGTTTCTTTTCCGCTGTTTTAATTATCCGCTGCGTTAATTATCTGTCTTGTAATTTATTAGTATCTTGTACCTTAAAACGCTCCACCAAAGTTAAGGCATTCCCTTTGAGAGTGACCTTAACGGAGGTGGGGTGTTACACTTGGTACCAGAGCTAAAGGTTACCAGATTGGATTAAAAAAATTAGACTATTTTTCAAAAAGAAGTCATAAAGAAGCATTTTCAAGAAAAGTGTTGTTTTAAATTTCAAAAGGCATAATCCCCAAAGCCATATGCTCTATCTTTCTATCCTTCGTTTTGAATCTTTCCTTTTGTTTCAGCATGTCTGGGGACTTTAACCTACCTGAGGGCGTACCGGTGCCTGGTTAGTTTAGAAGGTACCTTGAAGCTAGGGCCAATAAAGCAGGCCCAGCAGGCGTTCCTCCGCCTCCCCCAGCTGCTGCTGCTCCTCCTCCTCCTCCTCCGAGAGGAAATGCTTTCTCAAAGATCTGTAGAGATTTTAGATCCATGGGTGGAAAAGACTTCTACGGTAGTGAATCTTTCGCAGAAGCCAGAAACTGGTTCAAAGAAACTGAAGACTTATTCGTTATCTTTGAAGTAGATGAGAGGAAGAAACTACAGTTGGTGGTGTGGTTGCTCAAAGATGAGGCCTCCTTCTGGTGGGAGGTCACTAATGCTGAAAGAACGATAAAGACTTGGGAGGACTTCAAGGCGAGATTTGAAATGAAGTTCATCTCACAAGATGAGCAAAGTCTGCAAATGGAGAAGTTCCTATCACTTAAGCAGGACAACCTATCAGTCAAAGAATATGTCAATAAATTCAATCATCTTGCCAGATTTGAACTGGAGTTAGTCAACACTCCACACAAGAAGGCTCTTCATTTTGCCAAAGGACTGAATGAGCCACTGCAAGGCCTGGCAATATCCCATATACCCATGGGAGCAACTTATGAAAGGCTGGTGGACATGGCTCTGTTGCAAAAGGAGAACAAAGATGGCAAGAAGGAGGTGAAAAAGGAAGAGTCTCAAAATAAGAAAGGAGAGGGATCTCAAAACAAGAAAGTGGACCCCAAGAGAGGCGGGAAGGATAATAAATCCCATAAGAAGCTGAAGTGCAATTACTGTGGCATACCCGGACATTTGGCTAGGGACTGCATAGAAAAAAAGAGGAAGTTGGGCGCTTGTTTCCATTGCGGGGAAACATGACACTTGGCTAAGGACTGCCCCAAAAGGCAAGGGCAGGGACAGAGAATTGGAGCTTCTTCTAGAGGGCAGGTTCATGCTCTCGTAGAACCTCTGCAGGAACGAGGTAGTCATATTTCTGTTGAGAGTTTAGTTTATCTGTTTGATAATCCTGTTCGTACTCTCTTTGATTCTGGCGCATCGCACTCTTTTATATCTATTGCTTTAGTTGAATCTCTGCACCTAGACACCCATATAGTAAAGGATCCCTTGGTTGTTTCAAATCCAATTGGGGGTTCAGTTTATTTGTCAATGGTTTGTTTGGATTTGGAAATCTCTATTCTAAGTGTTGGGTTTAAATGTAATGCTTTTGTTTTGGGCTTCACAGGCTATGGGCTGATTCTAGGCATGGACTGGCTATCCAGTAATGGTGCCATCCTTGATTGTGAAAAGAGAGTGGTTAGACTCATGACTCGCCTCGGTAACACTCTCGAAATCTCTTGTAATACCATGAACTCTTTCATGCTTAGTTATCTTGAATCCCTTGATGCGTCTGTTGAGAATTTGCAGTCCGTTAGAGTAGTCCGTGAATACTCAGATGTGTTTGAAGAGGTGAAGGGCTTACCTCCGAAGCGGGAGATAGACTTCCGCATATACCTTGTTGATAATGCAAAGCCCGTTGCTTTACCCGTTAAGCTCATGCCCTAAGGGAGAGAAAGGAGCTCAGCAAGCAAATTAAAGAGCTGCTTGAAAAGGGGTTCATAAGACAGAGTATTTCTACATGAGATGCTCCAGTAGTATTCGCGACCAAAGTTGATGGTTCACTACGCCTATGCATAGATTATAGGGAGTTGAACAAGCTAACTAAGAAGAATAGGCACCCCCTCCCAAGAATTGACGATCTGTATGATCAACTCGTAGGTGCATCCGTTTTCTCCTAACTAGATCTAGCTACTGGGTTTCATCAGCTAAGAGTAGCTGAGGATAGCATTGACAAGACTACATTTGGGACCCCGGATGGTTTCCTCGGGTGGCTTGTCATGCCTTTCGGCTTGACAAACGCACCTGCCTATTTTGTAGACTTGATGAGTAGGGTGTTTCGGGAATTCCTCAATAAATTTGTAGTGGTCTTCGTAGACGACATCTTAATCTTCTCAAAAAACGAGAAAGAACATGCTGTGCATTTAAAGGAAGTATTAGATACTCTTCGAGCACATTAGCTGAAAGCAAAATTCTACAAATGCCACTTTTGGAGAGAAGAAGTAAGGTTTCTTGGACATGTGGTGTCCAAAGATGGGATAGCCATGGACCCCACAAAAGTATCGCGGTGCAAGATTGGAAGATTCTGCGAAATGCAACCGAAGTCTGAAGCTTTTTCGGGCTGGCGGGCGATTATCGAAAGTTCATTAAGGACTTTGCGAAGATCTCAGCTCCGCTGACAAGATTGACAAAGAAGAACATGGCTTTTGCTTGGGATTTGGATTGCAACATTGCTTTCCAACGTTTAAAAAGGGCTCTGACAACAGCCCCAGTTCTGACATTTCCTGATGGAAGCAAGATGTTCACAGTATATACAGACGCGTGCAGAACAGGATTGGGCACTGTCCTAATGCAAGAAGGCAAAGTCGTTTTCTATGGAGGAAGGCAGTTGAAGGTTCATGAGAAGAATTACCCAACTCATGATTTAGAACTAGCTGCCATCATTTTCGCCCTTAAATCCTGGCGTCATTATCTGCTGGGAGAAAGGTTCGAATTATTTACTGATCATAAATCATTAAAATACCTTTTCTCTCAGAAAGATCTTAATTTGAGGCAGCAAAGTTGGATGGAATTTCTCACCTCATATGATTTTGAGATTGCCTATACTCCTGGTAAGGGCAATGTAGTGGAAGACGCCTTGAGTAGAAAGAAGCTGACTTTAAGCCCTCTCTTTGTGGAAAGGCAAAGCTTGGAGTTCATAGCAAGCTTTAACTTTAGACCCTCCTCTGACTTTGTACCTGGCTTGCTAGCAACATTAGAAGTGCGACCAACTCTATTAGACTCAATCGGAGTCGCGCAAAGAGAAGACCCTCAGCTAGCCAATGTGTTGGACAAGTTAATTAGGGGTGAGACTTCTAGTCACCTCAATAGATACTCCATTGATGCCAAGGGCTGGTTGAGATGAGATGGAAGACTATTTGTCCCATAAGCAAGGGGTTTGGTAAAGATGGTTCTAGAAGAGGCACACCATTCCAAGATGACCATACACCCAGGCGGAGACAAAATGTATAAAAACATCAAAAGAGTTTTCTATTGGAATGGCATGAAGAAAGATGTAGCTGAATTTGTTTCTAAGTGTTTAATATGCCAACAAGTCAAGGCGGAGCAGAAGAAGCCTAGTGGTCTGCTCCATCCTCTAAAGGTCCCACAGTGGAAATGGGATATCATCTCGATGGACTTTATAGATGGGTTGCCTAAGTCAAGAAGGGGCAATACCAACATTTGGGTAATAGTGGACAAGCTTACTAAAAGCGCTCACTTTATACCTGTCAAAAGTAGAAGGAATGCCTCATCTCTAGCATCCATATATCTTAAAGATATGGTTCGACTCCATGGGATACCCTCCAGCATAGTAAGTGAACGAGACCCTATCTTTACAAGCGAGTTCTGGAGGAGTTTGCAAGAGGCTGTGGGCATACAACTATGCTTAAGCACGGCCTATCACCCACAAACCGATGGTCATATGGAAAGGGTGAACAGAGTACTAGAAGATCTCTTGAGACTGTGCATTCTTGACTTTGGAGGTACATGGGAGGATCATCTTCCTTTAGTGGAGTTCGCTTACAACAATAGTTACCAAGCCACCATAGGCATGGCACCCTTCGAGGCTTTGTATGGAAGACCATGCCGATCACCAACTTGTTGGTGGGAGTCTACAGATAAGCTCATACTTGGACTAGACATGATCAGAGAAACTTCAGAGAAAGTAGACTTAATACGAAGGAGAATGAAGACTGCCCAAAATAGACAGAAGTTCTACGCAGACAAAAGAAGGACCGACCTTGAGTTCGAAGTTGGAGACAAGGTGTTTCTTAAAGTATCCCCTTTGAGGAATGTCATTCGTTTCGGATCCATAGGAAAGTTAGCACCAAGATTTGTAGGGCCGTTTCCTATCATTGAGAAGATTGGGAAGATGGCTTATAGAGTACAGCTGCCCGAAAGATTGGCTGGAGTTCATAATGTCTTTCATGTCTCTCACCTGCGAAAGTGCTTACATGAGTCTGCGGAAGTGGTGGAATCAAGCATGTTAGAGGAAGTAGAAGTTGAACAAGAAGCAATTGTAAGGAGAGTTCCAACTCATATCTTGGGCACAGAAATCAAAAAGCGACGCAACCGTGAAGTCAAGCTAGTCAAGGTTCAATGGAGCGACGCCGGGGAAGACGCAACTTAGGAAACTAAGGACAGAATACGCACGGCCTACCCTTTTCTTTTTGAGGGTACATCCTTGATCTCTTTTTCCTTAAGTTTATGCTTGTACCTATCCTTTTGAGTATATCTTCTCGATCCTATCCTTTATCCTTAGGTAGAAACCCATTTGGATGAAAACATGTAATTGAAACATGTTATGGTTGATGGTTGCAAGTGGTTGCTAGTGGTCGCTCGTGAATGCATATACAAACACGTTAGGAATTAGATCGGCTCAGTCACTTTCATATTGCATATGCATATATGTATTTGTATATGGATTGAAACTTGATGTGTTACCATATGGAAGTTGCATTTGTATGAATGATCGTGCACTCATGCAGAAATTTTGGATAGGAAAATTGCATACATAATGGACTCACGGCACTGACATAATTTGCATTAAGGAGGTCGACTGAATCAGTAGACCGCCTGATTTTGCATTAGGTAAGGACATGTACACACACTATGCATATGATCATGAAGCATTAGAAGTCTTTTAAGGACAATGGACGCCTGTGCTTGATGGTTGAGTAGATGGACGATTGGATTGTAAGATATACGTTCTTCTCGACTTGAAGATTTCGGGGATGAAATCCTTAAAGGAGGGGAGAATGTAACACCCCGTATTTTCTGTTAATGCTGTAATAACAAATTAAAGAATACTTAATTAAAAATGCGAGAATCAAGTGAAAACATGAAAATTTCTTGGCATAGATTGGTTCATGAAATGGTATATTTGGTATACCATTTATTGTGAGCATAATTAAAAGAATAATTATGACATGATTTAATTAAGATTAATTTTCATATATAATTAGACATATATAGAAAATAAGTGAATTTAGAAAAGACGAATTATGACTCATTGCTGAGTCATTAGGGGCTAAGTTAGCTGTTCTAGATAACTCTATCTTGTCTTAATGGTCTGGATTTATTCAGAGATGATCTGACGGCTCCTATTCAATCTAATCTCTATAATAGCAACCTAATACCTCACGCCTAAATCATATTAAAAATTGAACCTAGAGCCGTCACGCTGCCATTAGACAACCTAGAGTGGCCGCCACTTGAAGCTAACATAGAAATGAACCAAACTAAATCAAAACAACGATTGTCTACATCAAAGGCGAGCATTTCAACTCCAGAATTCAGAATCCAGAAATCAAGACCTTCATTCGTTGTAAGCGCATTTATCTTTTAGACGTAAATAAATCTAAGACGTGATTTGATATAAAGTGAAATTAGAATTATACCATGTTAATTCATATCGATTTGTTGTGATGATTTTATCATGAATTGGAATGATTGTGGATTATTGGATTTGGTATTGGATCTATTTGAAACTATCAACATCATATGCAAGTTATGTGTTTCATGTAAAGATCTACACGTATATGTTTTTATGCAGGTTGTAAGTTTTATATTAGATCCAAGTCAAGATCTACATGTACATATTCCTATGTTTTATGTTAGATCCTTATGCTACATGATTAGATCTATATGTTCATATGCAAGTTGCAAGTTTTATGTTAGATCCATATGTTCATATGTAAGTTGCAAGTTTTTTGTCAGATCCACATGCCTATGTTCATATGTCCATATGCAAGTTACAAACTTTATGATTGGATCCATGTCAAGATCTATTTAGGTTCACATGATTAATGCAAGTTATATAATTTATGATAGATCCAAGTTACGATCTAATTATATATATATATATATATATATATATATGTCATATGCAAGTTACATGTTAGATCCTAAACTAGACCCATATTTATATGCAAGTTTGTGAAGAGAATTTATGCAAGTTCACCTTATTAGATCTAGTTTACACCTATATGTTAATGTTATAATTATACATGTCTTGGAATTGGACATGTCATGATTATGTCACATGCTAGTCTATAACTGATGTTGATGCCAAATTACATGATATATGTTGATTGAAACTATATTATGCATGTTCCCCCTTTATCTCTTGTTTATAGATTGGGCCAATTAGCAGGTCCAATGTCTTTATGTGATTAATGTGAACGAACAAATGAGGGTAACGTTGGGGGTAATTATTAAATCAAAACATGTAAATATGTAGGTGGGCCCAAAACCGTGTAATTGGTTAAGGCCATGAATGGTATGATTTATATACCATTAGTCTTGAATTAAAACATGTGACATGAAATACTTGTAGAAATTTGCATATATAAAAATGTAAATTTAGAAAATACAAATATACCTAACCCGAGGTTAGACTGAGTTGTGGTGTAAACCTGCCCGGAACCGACCGGCACATCCAGTAACCACAACAATACCTGTCTTATGTGAGAGGTTAGTGCATCAAGCCCAGAAAAGCCCGAGGTTAGACTGATTTGTGGTGAAAACCTGCCCGGAACCGACTGGCACATCTAGTAACCACAACAATACCTATGTAATGTGAGTGGTTGGTGCTTTAATTAATTAATTAGTTAAAGCTCATGAACAATCAAGCTAGAAATGGTGAGGTTAAGTAATTAAGGAAACACTTAATCAACTTAACAAGACAAGATTGGTGAGGTTAAGTAATTAAGAAAACACTTAACGAACTTAACATGTGAACAAGACAAGATTGGTAGGTTTTAGTAATTTAGAAAACACTTAGCCAAATCACCATGTTAACTAGGCAAGATTGATAGGGGTTAAGTCAAGTCAAGAACACTAAACCAATTTAACATGTTGACTAGAAAAACCCTAGTAACGAGGACCCGTTTCAGCAGTAACCCGCATGAACGTATCAAGGTACCCTGAACTAGGCAGGCTGGGGCACGATTACTGGGCTGAATATAAGCGGCCAAAAGGGCGGCGGTTAGGTGTGTCAGTGTAGGTTCCGACGGAGTACGGGCGTGCACGGGCTTCGGAGTGGAAAAAGCAGGCACTGGGCACCAGGCGTACACTTGTGCTTCTAGAGGACTTGATACACCCTATATTGGAACCAACACAAGTACTTTATAATCACGTGGGGCCGCATGACACCGAGAATACATGAATGCGAGTAGGAGCCGATCAATACATGAATGGGATCACTTTTTCATGAACATACATTGCTAGTTAAACAAGTTCTTAGTGGATGCAGAGAAGTAAAAGTGGGTGTGATAGCCAAATCTAGTTCAGTATTACCTTATCTTGTTTTAGGACTACCCTATCCTTGTGATATCATTCTAAGTTCAATTTATTCATGTTACAGTCTTTTACTTGTTTACATGCTATTAAATAACTGGGCTTACCAGACTTATGTCTGACTCATTTTCCTTTCGCCTCTTTTCTTCGCCCCCCCCCCCCCCAGGTCCGTAGGGAGGGAACACTTCTGCATGACTGGATCAAATAAAAGCTTGAAGACCATGGATTTAAGGCTTGAACTTTCTTTTTCTGAGCTATGACTATGGTCAAAGACATGTTGGGGATTTATGTCATTTTATTTTCAGTATTGCTTCTTTATGTTTTCAAGACAGATGTAATAATTTGGAAGATTGAAACTGTTTTTTGAAATGTTGTATTGAACAAGTATTTATGGAATGAAGTTGGTTTCTTTTCCGCTATTTTAATTATCTGCTGCTTTAATTATCTGTGTTGTAATTTTTTAGTATCTTGTACCTTACAACGCTCCACCGAAGTTAAGGCATTCCCTTTGAGAGTTACCTTAACGGAGGTGGGGTGTTACACTTACCCTCATATCATCATATCGTCATAATAATATTGAGAACATGTAAATTAACTTATTGTATCCACAGATGTGTTAAATCAATTTAATGGATAAGAATTAGCATCATTTAACAATTGTTATTGAAATAATATGAATATACAATGTGCGAGAATAGAAGGATATATTCATCACAATCCAGAAAAGCTGCAAGAATCAAAACGCAACAATTTTATACATTCTTGAATTATTCAGCAAAAAAATTCACATAAGTCAAAAACAATTATCAAACAAAAATGAGAATAAGACAACATAAATCATTTTTATGTAAAAATAATGAAATCCTTGAGGAATTTGAATCTAATCAATAGCTGCCAAAAAAATTTAGGGTAAAAAAATTATCTGAAATAAACTGAAATGTAAAAAGATATAAACGAAAGAAATTTAATATCTTTAATAACTTTTTTGCATCATTTAACACATGGAAAAAACAGAAGTACATCTTCTGTATAGAATACGAAAGAACGATTTTGAATGAATTTTAAAGTAAAAAAATTATTTGATAAAAAACCGAAATTCAAAAAGATATAAACCAAAGATTTAATTTTTTTTGAACAACCTTTTTGCATTATTCGAGTCAATCTTCAAAAGTCAGCAAGACAAAAACATAAGAAACCATGGAAGATTCGCTTGGAATAAGAAAATACATGCAATAAAAAAGAAACAAAGTTGGAAGATTCGCTATAAAATTGCTTTATGGAAAAGAGGAAGAAACTAAAAAGGAACGTACAGATTTGTAAACAAAATCAGATCAAAATTGGGTGGAAATCAAACAAATGGACTGAAATGCAACAAAATTAAAAATTGGTAGTGAGTAAGTTTACGATTTGATTAATCTCAGTAGAAGCAATAAATTCCCCTTTTGAGATGAGATGAGATAAATTCCCCTTTCAAGCAATATACCATCTCAGTAGAAGCAATAAATTCCCCAAATGACTCAAAACTCAATTATGCTTGAAAATCTGTAAACTGTATTTTCATAAGAGTAAAAATAAATGTAAATCTGACCATCCCTGAGATGAGATAATAACAAACTAAACCATTTATTAAATATGAAAACAAATGAGTGTTAAAGAATTAAATTAACTAAGGGAAAGAAATTAATTTTGAAATAGAAACAGTTTCTTTAATTGACAATGCATGACATAAATGACATTTAAAGAGAAACATTGAAAATAACGTTGAAGAATGGAAATAGAAAAATAGTTCTAGAATGAGAACACACGTAAACATAGTTAATATTGATATATTTAGGCATAAAATAAAATTATAATAATAGTGCTCAAAATAAACACGCGTCATAAATGGTACAAAACAACCAAATAAAAGGAAGTTTGAATAGTGCTAATAAATGATATTAACAGAGTAAACCATTTAGTAAATATGAAAACAAATGAGTGTGAAAGAATTAAATTAAGTAAGGAAACAAATTAATATTGAAATAGAAACACTTCCTTTAATGCACAATGCAGGACATAAATGACATTTAAAGAGAAACATTGAAAATAACATTGAAGAATGGAAATAGCAAACTAATTCTACAATGAGAACACACATAAACATATTTAATATGGATATATTTAGGGATAAAATAAAATTATATTAATAGTGCTCAAAATAAACACGCATCATAAATGGTATAAAACAACCAAATAAAAGGAAGTTTGAATAGTGCTAATAAACAATATTAACAAACTAAACCATTTAGTAAATATGAAAACAAATGAGTGTGAAAGAATGTGTGTTAAAATGGTAGAATAAATGTTAAAGATAACATGAAAAGAATTATTAATGGGCACGGTGATTGCGCATTTGAATTTGAATAGGAGTGCGCGTCAAAACAGGAAAATAATATTTGAAAATAAATCAAAATGGTTAACAAATTTGATGTTAAAGGTAATGTTTTGTTAAAATGGTAAAATAAAAGTTAAAGATAACATGAAAAGAATTATTAATGTGCACCGTGATTACGCATTTGAATTTGAATAGGAGTGCGCGTCAAAATAGGAAAATAATATTTGAAAAGAAATCACAAATTTTAACAAATTAGATGCTAAAGGTAATGTTTAAACAAGCGGAAATCACATAGAAAAGAAAGACCTAGAACAAAAGAAATGAATATAGAAAGGGTAATTTGGGAATTTTACGGTCGGACCAAATAAAGATTAGGGGAATTATTATACAAATAGATAGATAAATAACAACAACATACACTAAAAATAGAATATACATCATTAAAATAAAAAGTTAGATATTAATTAGTTATATTTTTATCATAAGGTTATTAGTGCAGCTATTCACTTCGGCTCGGTTTAGTACGGTTGGCTCAACAGTTCAAACCGCAGCCGAACCATATGATTGAGGATCGGTTCGGTTTGAAGCATTTACTTTAGAGAGAGGATTCTGTTTGATATCTACACCGTTTGTGCGGTCTTGCCTTGTATTTTCCATATTACGGTGCGGTTTATGCGCACCCCTAATATTTTTGTTTAGATGTACATTATAGCTAATACGTGCATTCATCTTTTTTAGTGCAACATCTATTATGTTATACATATAAGTTTATGTGACATTCAATTTTGACGTTCATTTATCACATTTGTTTTAAGTGATTTATTATGATACATAGTATCATAATTATTCAGGGAATATCATGAATAGAACTACATACTTAACAGCTTTTGAGTAAACCATGTTATGTCACTGTTGTAATATTGAGATTTTCAGATGTCATATAGACCTAATGCATTTTCATGAGTGTTTATAGCACTCAAAATATATTGTACACACATTATGAAATAAATTTAAATATATTTCTCTTTGTAACTATATATATTCTACATTCATAATGAACTAAATGAAATAATATGTCACGAAAGTCGCCTCTCATATTTTCATGGTTTATGAAAATGTTTGATATTCATGTATAGTTATCCATGCGAGTATTGACCTGCCCAAAGAAAGAGTAATATTTGACTGAATCATTTACGCATGTGCGATGATAATTACGTGAAATTATAAGATTTTACGAGTGATTAATTAATTGGCACAAAGGAAGATTGTTATTTGACTTCAATTTATTGTCTGTCTTTGATCATTATAATAAGAATACCACTTACAATTAATATTCCTGCCACAATACTTGATATTAATATGTATTATGTATCTTCAAAACAGATTTACGAATTATTTGAATTTAATATGACTGATATTCGGGTACGAGCATATACGATCAATCTTTTTTTTTTCTTTTTTCAACTAATTTGATTAAAAATGTCTGCCTTATTTTAATAATATTCTCATTTGTTTGAGATTATTTGATAAGGGATAGAAAGGGAATGGGTTGTGTAATATTAACTTCATGAATCTAGCTCTTGCAATTAGGAGAGGGCCACAACCAGCCGTGTTACAGTTGAATGTTCTTATAATATTATGAAAACGTTGAAAGTTTGTATAATTCAAATTGCAAGAGTTAAAGGATCATAAGGTAAATATTTCAGTAGTTTTCTAGGAATTTCTATCTATAGAGATAACTAATTTTAAGAGGTTATATATTAAGGATGGAAAGCGTTTTCTGGAAACAATAAGGGGAAACCATCAATCACTCTTCCTGGTGCTTGATTCCATAAGGTTGAAGTAAAGGAAATATAAATGAGTATTACATGGAAAATCATTGCTTTAAAAGTTAAAGAAACTCAAGTTATTATTATTTTTGATACTTTCTCTATCAACTGTGTAGTCATTTTCTTAAGACTATTAGCTATTTTTCTAAGAATAAGATGGCCTCTTACGCAATTAATTAAACACTTTGGTAATTAAAATAGAGGCTGAAGCATGTAAGACTGAAAATACCCATTTGCCATACACTGCGAATAAATATATAAATAAGGATAAAAAAGTTTCCAAGGATGTAGATGTGATGACCCCAAACTTCCGTAGTATGAAAGTAAGGATAATCATTGGAATATAACATATTTACAACAACAGCAGATCTCAGATAACAGCATAACACATTAATCATTGCAACGGAAATAGAAATGTCATCAACATCACAACATCAAAACATCAGAGTGGCACAGTTACAGGATACAACTTAGCAAATAGAAAGTCTCATCAAATAGAAATAAGTCTAAAACTCCATCAAGTACATCATAGATAAAGGATGTCTAAATGTCTCAAAGTAGAAATAAAAAGATAAAAATGTTCTTCGTATTCCTTTCATCAGCATACTTCAATCCAGCATATGTTCAAATAACCTGAACCTGTCACTTGGTTGCTCGTGTGAAAAGAGGGCACCCGAGTTTGCAAAGTGAAACAAACTACGAGTCTGTCGTGGGACTGGTATGAGAAATCTTTCCTAACTTATCTAATAATATGGCCAAACACAAGACCATGCCGCTAACGCGGAACGGGTTTACTCCGTTGGATTGCCAGTGCATAAGTTAAATAAATTTTTATTTTTAAACAACGCAATGCTTTTTAGAATAATAAAATCATTATAAGACTCAAGTCCCATTACACAATGCAACGCAAACTGGAGGATAGGGTTTTACCTTATAATGATCAAACATGCTTGATACGTAGAAAATAATATTTTAATATTATTATTAGTGTCTAATCAGTTTTATAATACTTCAAAGTAAATGTATCAATCCTAGACCGCATAGTACCTCATCCTACTATGTCGCCATATATAAATTTACAATCAAAACTGTAATTTCGTATTGGAAATTTGGTTTCAATCATGAGTCAAGGCTAGGGACGATCTCCTTACCGATTCGAGACATTCTAGCAAATGCCTCAGGATTCGGACGCTGGCGAACCCTTAGATCCTGCAGGGCCAGTCCACAAATACTTTAGTGGATTAGCTATGCCTGAACACACGGTTCCCAGTCCTATTAAACCTATAAATTGGTCACTATCGACCAATATAACAGAGGTACCTCATAATCCATCAACCACATAAATAGAACGTCGGGGCTTGCAAAACCCTGATACCACTTCTAGCTAGAAAGAAACGTGTGCACTCCCTGCGCTCCCTTGTCCCATTTCTGACTCTTACTGGGGTGTGAGGCTCGCAAAGTAACGCTATACGCAAAGCTATGCCTAAACAGGCCATGCTTTGATCATCAACCACAAGGATCTGCTTTTCAACAAAAGCCTAGATTATTTGCATCTTGGCATGCCACATTGATAATTCACGCCATGCGATCAATAACTATCAATATATAACCTCTGAGCTGACGCGTCTCAGAGAAGGGTGTTAAGCAAGAGCATAAATTCTCCACCACCAAACAGATATATATTAAATAGAAATCAATTCACATAGAATAAATTCAACATCAGGCACGCATCCCTTTACAAGTCCGTTTTGGGTCTGAACAAAACCGGAGACACCTTATTCCTCGTCTCGTATGTCCAATACGGAAGAGAGATGCTCGCTTATCCGAACAATCAACAAGTACGTCCGGATAACTACCACTTTAACCCATTACTAGGAGCTACCAAATGTTGGGCATCAGTAGTCATCCATTCGATGTGAAGACCGCCGGTCTTCAATCACCGTCTTTAATATCTTCGATTTAAATCGTCGTATAATTATTTGAAATGAGATTGAACTCGGCCTTTTCAAATAATTATCGCATATATATAATTTAAACCATTTTATCTCGTTAATATTATTTTATAACGGTTTATCGCTATTTTTATTTATATAAAAATAGCTCAATTTAATTTAATGACGCTTCGGGTCAATAAGCTGCCCTGGCGCTGTTTTTATCAAAATTTGATTTACACATTTCTCGAAATCTAACCGCTGGATTTTAACAAAATTTATATCTTTGGAAAGATCTTCCCAAAGCAGTCCTAATGGTCCTAGTTTTGGGAAAATCCGACGGTTGGATCTTTAGGTATAATCGTTTAAAGTTACGATTCCGAAATGCGAACTACCGCGCGCGATTCGTTTAATTTTAATTTATATTTGTGTATATAATTATATATAAATATAAACCATTCAACGATTCCTCTGACGTATTTAACACATAAAATAAAAGAATATTTTATTGGCATAGCATATCTACATGTTCATAATGTCAAATAAAATGTATTATTTACATGACATTTGCTAATGACAAATAAAAGATAATTTATATTTTCTTTACTTGTATGCAATTTCTATTTTTGACTTTAACAAATAAAAAGAAATATTTTATTTGTGTATATATAATTTCAATGTACAACATAACATATAAAATGTTTAATTTAAATTTGCATACAAATTCTAATGTATGCATTGACAATAAAAATGATATTTTATTTTCCATACAAATTCTAGTGTATGCATTTTCAATAAAAATGATTGTTTGAATTGCATACAAATTCTAATGTATGCATTTTCAATAAAAATGATATTTTATCTTGCATACAAATTCTAGTGTATGCATTTTCAATAAAAATGATTCTTTGAAGTGCATATAAATTCTAATGTATGCATTTTCAATAAAAATGATACTTTCACTTTTGTTGACAATTCTATTTCAACAAAATGGTTAAAAAGTGATGATTTCATTTTGTTAACAATTCTAATTTAACAAAATGAATATAAGTGATGGTGGCATTTATGTTGATAATCCTAGTTTGATAAAATTAATATTTTTGCTCACAAATATCTCTTCAACCAAAAATGTTATTTCTGTTATAACTCAAATCTTATTTAACAAAAATGTAATTTTTTGTTTAGCTCTATTCTTATTTAACAAAAATTTAATTTTTGTTTAACTTTATTCTTATTTAACAAAAATGCAATTTTTGTTTAGCTCTATTCTTATTTAACAAAAATGTAATTGTTGTTTAACTCTATTCTTATTTAACAAAAATGTAATTTTTGTTTACGACCATTATATTTAACAAAAATGTAATTTTTGTTTACAATCATTATATTTAACAAAAATGTAATTTTTGTATTTCAACTAATATATTTTGACAAAGTGTATATTTTGTTTCAACTAACGTACTTTGACAAAAATGAATATTTTATTTCAACTGATGTGTTTTGACAAAAATGAATATTTTAATCCAATTATTTTAATTTGACAAAAATGAATATTTTAATCCAATTATTTTAATTTGACAAAAATGATAAATTTTGTTTGACTCAACTCTAATTTAACAAACATGTAAAATTTTGATTCGACAAATCTGATAAACAAAATGATAATTTTGTTCAATCCAATTCTCTAATTAACACAAATGTTAACTTTTAATTCAACAAATCTAATAAACAAAATGATAATTTTGTTTAATCCAATTCTCTAATTAACACAAATGTTAACTTTTAATTCAACAAATCTAATAAACTAAATGATAATTTTGTTTAATCCAATTCTCTAATTAACACAAATGTTAACTTTTAATTCAACAAATCTTATAAACAAAATGATAATTTGTTTAATCCAATTCTCTAATTAACACAAATGTTAACTTTTAATTCAACAAATCTAATAAACAAAATGATAACTTTGTTTAATCCAATTCTCTAATTAACACAAATGTTAACTTTTAATTCAACAAATCTAATAAACAAAACGATAATTTTGTTTAATCCAATTTTCTAATTAACACAAATGTTAACTTTTAATTCAACAAATCTAATAAACAAAAGAATAATTTTGTTTAATCCAATTCTCTAATTAACACAAATGTTAACTTTTAATTCAACAAATCTAATAAACAAAATGATAATTTTGTTTAATCCAATTCTCTAATTAACACAAATGTTAACTTTTAATTCAACAAATCTAATAAACAAAATAATAATATTTTTTAATCCAATTCTAATTAACAGAACTGTTAATTTCAACAGTTCTACAGAGCACACCAATCACATATCAAATCACGTATAGTAGAATATTGCAGCGTATGAGTAATACTACAATTATGATTAATAAATTTTATTTATACAATAAAAAGAATAGAATTTCTCACATTCAGTTTTAATTATGAATAATTCAGAATTGAATTTTTTTTCCAGAATCTGATCTGCTCTGAATCAGTTCTAATCAGACCAGAAATGTAGATCTTGAACTCACGGTTGTAAAGGATCTGAAATTATTCAATTCCGAGTTCGTATGCATTTGTTATGAATTAATTTGCATAAATAATTTTTTTAAATAATTAAATTAAAAAAACAACCTTCTTCTATGCTCAGAAACAAGGCCTCGACTTTCAACCTTTGTGTTCAATTCTATGTCGAGACTTTTCTTCCGATCGGTGTGTGGGGGGAGGGATTAGGCTTTGCCACGTCAGAGGGCTAGCGGAGGCGCGCCTGGGAGATGGACGACGGCGAACTCGGTGGCGGCCTGGTGGGGGTACAGGCGATGAACGACGGTGGGTTTAGGGGCTCGGTTCTCGAGATTTACAGCTTGAGGGTGGATCCAACCGTATAGATGTGAAGAGGGAAAAATTCTCTTCGATTTTGTCTTAAGAATCACTTGCTAATTCGTGAAGAATGGAAGGGATTAAGGGATCAACTCAGAGTAAATCGGCCATGGATATTAGGAAGGCGGTGACTATTGTTTGGTATTAGGGTTAGGAGAAAATAATGGGATTGGTATTTACAATATAATAATATTTAATTCTCTTAGTTATTGGTTTTAGCCCACTAATCCTTCAATTTCAGCCCAACAAAAGTTGTTCTAACCCAACTGCCCCCGTTCCGGACACAATGGGCTAGGTCCCGTCAGCCCAATCGATCATTTTCAGCCTGTTTTCTTCAAATTAAAATTTAAATCATTTATTTATTTAATTCAATTGTACATTTAAATTTACCGGGGCTGCATACGGACTCCAAAAATTCCCGAAAAATAAATCTAGCTATGTTTTGACGATACAGTCCTAACAAAATCAATTTCGTCAAATTCGGACATCATTTGAAAAATGGCCTTTTTAACAGTCGATTAAATTCAATAGAAATTATCGAACACATTTTGATTTACTACGCTCACAAATTAATTCCAAAATTTATGGAAAATTAAACCTAGCAATAATTTGACATTCCGAAGCCGACAAAAATGGTTTCGTCGAAAACGGAGCTTGTTTGTATAATGGCCATTTATATGGGCTATAAATTATGTTAAATTCCATAGCGACTATTCTGAATATTCAATTGGCCATAACTTTTTATTCCCACTATGAAATTTCAATTTTTCAGATTCTTGGATAGATATTTTTAAACAGATTTAAATATTTTTGGTTTCATTAAAATCTGATTTATTTTGAATCCTATACATTCAGTCAAAGTTCAAATTCAAATTTTCAAACTGCCGTGCTATTCCTAACTCCTTTTAAAATTAAAATAAATATATTTGTTTTAACTTCGATTTAAATAAATTTTAAATTGTTATTATTTAAAATAATTTATTTTACCTATTCAAAATTCATTAAAACAGCCAAAATAAAAATTTTAAATTGGTTCTGATTTTCTAGGTTGTTACAATGTCCCCCACTTAAAAGGTTTTCGTCCCCGAAAAGGAAACAATAGTAAAGTAGGAAACAAAACGGAAAATGCAAAATATTGTAAATGTACCTCAACACAAGAGTTACTCGGAGATGTCCACTCTGCACTTGGGATAAGCCTGTTTGATGCTATCCTCAGTCTCCCATGTGCAGTCTCTAGGATCCACGCTCCATTGCACTTTGACTAAGTGGATCCTCTTATTCCTCAGAACTCGGGTCTCTTTGCTAACAATTTTCACTGGCTCCCTTTTTACTGCTAAGCTCGGGGTAATCTCAAAATCTTGTTGTGCTGCTTCCTCCACAACCAAGTATGGATCATGTACATGCTTCCGGAGTTGAGAGACACATGGAATACATCATGCACCCCTGGCAACCAGTCCGGCAACTGCACCCTATAAGTGAGAGTTCCAATCCTTTCGAGAATAGGAAACGGACCAATGAATCTCGGCGCCAACTTCCCAGTCTTCCCAAAACGAATTACTCCTCTTAATGGGGAAACCCTCAAGTATACATAATCACCAACAGAGAATTCTAAATCCCTTCTTCGTGAGTCTGCATAGCTCTTCTGTCGGCTCTGAGCAGTCAGTAGTCGCTTCTTAACAAAATCAACTTTATATGATGCTTCACGAATCATGTCAGGACCCAATACAAATTGATTGCCTGGTTCCACCCAACATGCGGGAGATCTGCATGGCCTGTCATATAATGTTTCAAAATGCGACATCTGCAAGCTTGCTTGGTAACTGTTATTATAAGAGAGCTCAACCAAGTGCAAATAATCTTCCCATGACCCGCCAAAATCAAGAATGCATGCTCGCAACAAGTCTTCTAATATGCGGTTCACCCTCTCAGTCTGGCCATCTGTCTGAGGATGATAAGCGGTGCTCAGATTCAACTTGGTCCCTAGCTCCTCTTGGAGTGCTTCCCAGAATTTACTAGAAAATATCGGATCATGATCGCTAACAATGCTACTGGTAACTCCATGTAGTCTGACAATCTCTCTGAAATAAAGCTGAGCCAGACTTCGAGCTGTTATATTAGATCTGACAGGAATAAAATGGGCGGTCTTTGTGACAGACATACTGTTATTCCCCTTTCTGGTTCGGGGTAAACCATCAATCAAGTCCATAGAAATTTGGTCCCACTTCCAACTTGGAACTCTAGCAGTTGCAACAATCCTACGAGCTTCTGTTGGTCTCTTTTGACTTGCTGGCAGGTGGAATATCTAGCAACATATATAGAAATGTCTCTCTTCATCGCCTTCCACCAGAATGTGCGCTTAAGATTGTGATACATCTTGCTTACTCCTGGATGGATGCTAAGTTTAGATTTGTGACATTCATCCATAACTTCTCTTTTTAGCTCAGGAATATCTGGCACATAGATTCACCCTTGCAATCTAAGAGTCTCCTTGATGTCTATTTGGAAGCTTGAAGCTTCGCCCTTTCGAACTCGCTTTCTAATCATCTGAATAAACTTATCGCCTTTCTGAATAACATAGATTTTATCCATCAATGCAGGCGTAATGATAAGACTGGCGATGATAAGATTGACGTTGTCCACATTCTTCCTGTTGAGCGTATCGGCTACAACATTGGCTTTCCCTGGAGTATATAAGATGTCCAAATCATATGCCGCAAGAAATTCTAACCAACGTTGTTGCCTCAAATTCAAGTCTCTTTGGGTGAACTGATACTTCAAGGATTTATGATCAGTATATAATTCGAACTTCCCACCCAAAAGATAGTGTTGCCATATCTTCAAAGCAAACACGATGGCCATCAACTCAAGGTCATGAGTGTGGTATCTTTTCTCATGCGGTTTCAACTGACTGCTAGCATATGCAACTACTTTTCCCCTTTGCATTAACACCGATCCAATACCCTCAATAGAAGCATCAGTATAGACCGTCAAATCTTGGTTGCCATCAATAATGGTCAACAAGGGAGCAGTGGTCAACCTCAGTTTTAGCTCTTGGAAAGCTGCCTCACATTCGGGTGCCCAAATAAACTTTCTATGCTTCTTGGTCAGCTTCATCAATGGACAAGATAGTTTGGAAAAATCTTTAATGAAATTACGATAATAGCAAGCCAATCCTAAGAAACTTCTGACTTCTGTAGGAGTGCTAGGCTGGTTCCAATCTTGGATGGCTGAGATCTTTCCTGGGTCTACTGAAATGCCTTCCTTCAATACAACATGACTGAGGAATTTCACTTCTTCTTGCCAGAATATGCATTTAGAGAATTTGGCTTTCAACACATTCTTTCGCAGGATTTCCAAAACTTCCTTCAGATGCTTATCATGCTTAGCAGTGGATTTAGAGAAGATCAAGATATCATCGATGAAAACTAGCATGAATTTATTTAAGACATTCCGGAATACTCTGTTCATCAGATCGACAAAGTAGGATGGAGCATTACATAAGCCGAACGACATTACCAGCCATTCATAAAATAAGTTTGGCCTTTGAAAGCTGTCGTTGGAACACATTCTTCGGTAATGCACAATTGATGGAAACATGTTGCTAGGTCCATCCTAGAGAATACTTGTGCTCCATTCAAGTGGTCTAATAGATGGTCAATATGCGGTAATCGATATTTGTTTTTCAACGTTTGCTTATTGAGGTCATGGTAGTCCACACATAGTCTGAGGGTATCATCTGACTTTGGGACAAACACCACTGCTGCACCCCAATTTAAGAAGCTAGGTCTGATCAGACCCTTCCACAAAAGCTGTTTAGTTTGATTGCTCAGCTCCTCTTTTTCTTTCAACGTCATTCTCTGAATAGGATGCACAACTGGCCTTGCATTCGGAACTAAGTCAATCCTGAAGTCGATTTCTCTTCGCAGAGGTAAGCTATCAACTTCTTCAAACACATCCGCATAATCTCTGACGATAGGAATATCCTTAATAGAAGTAGGAGTAACTTCTAGAGAAGACCAGAATTCTTTCCTATCAGTTGCTGAGCCGTGGCATGGTACAACAATAATATCTCCAAATTTGGTTTTAATTTTGACTATTCTTTCAGCGCATAGTATCTCAACCTCATACTTTATTAGCCAATCCAGTCCAAGTATGATATCATATCCGGAGAAATTCATGACGATCAAATTAAAAGGGAACTGGAAATAGGAATAAGAAACAGGCACTCGACAATACTGATCAAATTAAAAGGGAACTGGAAATGGAAGCTTAATGTGTGCTGTCACTCTGTTCAGATACTTTCTTGAAAGGCCATTAATGAATCTTTTATTCTTTTGGAAGGGGTCTCGAATTAATTCAGGAGCATAACGTGAGAGCTCTTCAAACTTCGCACATACTCTGAAACAGTCTTATCTCCTTGCTGCAAGTTGGCAAACTGATCGTGAAGACGCTTTAATTCTTGCGGAGGAATAAATTTCTCGTTAAAGAGTTCCTTGAATTTGGCCCAAGATATGTCGGCCTCATTATTTCCAATTATGACAGTCTCCCACCGGTTTTGAGCCTCATCCATTAATAGCCACGATGCCATAAAACGCTTGCGGTGGTCCTCAAGCTCTAAGCCTCCAAATATTTTCTCACAAGTCTTTAGCCATGCTTGAGCTTCCATCACCGTATCTAGGCTTGTAAATGACACGCCACCCAAATTCCTGAACTTCTTGGCTACCTTGTCCAGATCAAAAGGCTGTGGGGGTGGAGGTGGTGGTGGTGCTACAACCTCGGGGTTGGATTGCTCCTGAACATGGGGGTTTCATCCCTTACTAGTTCTCTGGCTCCGCCTCTGCCACGGGCTCTTGCTCTAGCGCTCATTTTCTGTCAGTTTTATGCCATCAAGGAAGGAGTCAGACCAATAGAAATGATAATTTGAAAGGGAAGGTTAAAGCAGATACATATGGAAAGATGATAATGATGTAATGACTGATTAAAAATGTGCTATTCTGCTGTGCTCCTTCTAGGACATTACTATCCTATCTCTAATGAGCTACTCACATTAGAACACTGTTGATTCTATCTAGACGAATTGTTTTAAATATGTTATACTCCTAAGCTAAGGTTAACCTTTAGCTCTGATGCCAACTGTGATGACCCCAAACTTCCGTAGTACGAAAGCAAGGATAATCATTGAAATATAACATATTTACAACAACAGCAGATCTCAGATAACAGCATAACACATTAATCATTGCAGCGGATATAGAAATGTCATCAACATCACAACATCAAAACATCAGAGTGGCACAGTTACAGGATACAACTTAGCAAATAGAAAGTCTCAGCAAATAGAAATAAGTCTAAAACTCCATCAAGTACATCATAGATAAAGGATGTCTAAATGTGTCAAAGTAGAAATAAAAAGATAAAAATGTTCTTCGTCTTACTTTCATCAGCATACTTCAATCTAGCATATGTCCAAATAACCTGAACCTGTCACTTGGCTGCCCGTGTGAAAAGTGGGCACCCGAGTTTGCAAAGTTCTACAAACTACGAGTCAGTCGTAGGACTGGTATGAGAAATCTTTCCTAACTTATCTAACAATATGGCCAATCACAGGACCACGCCTCTAACGCGGAACAGGTTTACTCCACTGGATTGCTAGTGCATAAGTTAAATAAATTTTTATTCAAAACAACGCAATGCTTTTTAGAAAAATGAAATCATTATAAGACTCAAGTCCCATCACACAATGCAACGCAAACCAGAGGATAGAGTTTTACCTTATAATGATCAAACATGCTTGATACGTAGAAAATAAAATTTTAATATTATTATTAGTGTATAATAAATTTTAAAATACTTCAAAGTAAATGTATCAATCCTAGACGGCATAGTACCCCATCCTACTATGTCGCCATATATAGATTTACAATCAAAATCGTAATGTCGTATTGGAAATTGGGTTTCCATCATGAGTCAAGGCTTGGGACGATCTCCTTACCGATTCGAGACACTCTAGCAAAGCCTCAGGATTCAGACGTTGGCGAACCCTTGGATCCTGCAGGGCCGGTCCACAAATACTTTAGTGGATTAGTGTTGCCTAAACACATGCTTCCCGGTCCTATTGAACCTATAAATTGGTCACTATCAACCAATATAACCGAGGTACCACATAATCCATCAACCACAAAAGTAAAATGTCGAGGCTTGCAAAGCCCTGATACCACTTCTAGCCAGAAAGAAACGTGTGCACTCCCTGCGTTCCCTTATCCTATTTCTGACTCTTACCGGGGTGTGAGGCTCGCGAAGTAACGCTATACACAAAGCTATGCCTAAACATGCCATGCTTTGATGATCAACCACAAGGCTCTGCTTTTCAACAAAAGCCTTGATCATTTGCATCTTGGCATGCCACGTTGACAATTCACGTCATTTGATCAATAACTATCAATATATAACCTCTGAGATCATGCGTCTCAGAGAAGGGTGTTAAGCAACAGAATAAATTCTCCGTCACCAAACAGATATATATATTAAATAGAAATCAATTCACACAGAATGAAATTCAACGTCAAACACGCATCCATTTATAGGTCCGTTCTGGGCCTGAACGAAACCGGAGACACCTTATTCCTCGTCCCGTATGTCCAATACGGAAGAGAGATGCTTGCTTTTCTGGACAATCAACAAGTACATCCGGATAACTACCACTTTAACCCTTTACTGGGAGCTACCCAATGTCGGGCATCAGTAGTCATCGATTCGATGTGAAGATCGCCGGTCTTCAATCACCGTCTTCAATATCTTCGATTTAAATCGTCGTATAATTATTTGAAATGAGATTGAACTCGGTCTTTTCAAATAATTATCGCATATATATAATTTAAACCATTTTATCTCGCTAATATTATTTTATAATGATTTATCGCTATTTTTATTTATATAAAAATAGTTAATTTGATTTAACGACGCTTTGGGTCAATAGGCGGCCTTGGCGCTATTTTTATCAAAATTTGATTTACACATTTTTTGAAATCTAACCATTGGATTTTAACAAAATTTATATCGTTGTAACGGTTCCAGTATTGGGAAAATCCGATGGTCGGATCTTTAGGTATAATCGTTTAAAGTTACGATTCCGAAACAAGAACTGCCGCGTGCGATTCGTTTAATTTTAATATATATATAATTATATATAAATATAAACTATTCGATGATTCCACTGGCATATTTAACACGCCAAATAAAAGAATGTTTCATAGGCATATCATATCAACATGTTCATAATGTCAAATAAAATGTATTATTTACATGACATTTGCTAATGACAAATAAAAGATAATTTTTATTTTCATTACTTGTATGCAATTTCTATTTTTGACTTTAACAAATAAAAAGAAATAATTTATTTGTGTATATATAATTTCAATGTACAACATAACATATAAAATGTTTATTTTAAATTTGCATACAAATTCTAATGTATGCATTGACAATAAAAATAATATATTATCTTGCATACAAATTCTAGTGTATGCATTTTCAATGAAAATGATTCTTTGAATTGCATACAAATTCTGGTGTATGCTTTTTCAATAATGATATTTTATCTTGCATACAAATTCTAGTGTATGCATTTTCAATAAAAATGATTCTTTGAAGTGCATATAAATTCTAATGTATGCATTTTCAATAAAAATGATATTTTCACTTTTTTTGACAATTCTGTTTCAACAAAATGATTAAAAAGTGATGATTTCATTTTGTTAAAAATTCTAATTTAACAAAATGAATATATAAGCGATGGTGGCATATATGTTGATAATCCTAGTTTGACAAAATTAATATTTTTGCTCACACAAATCTCTTTAACAAAAAATGTTATTTTTGTTGTAACTCAAATCTTATTTAACAAAAGTGTAATTTTTTGTTTAAATCTATTCTTATTTAACAAGAATCTAATTTTTGTTTAACTCTATTCTTATTTAACAAAAAATTAATTTTTGTTTAACTCTATTCTTATTTAACAAAAATGTAATTTTTTTAACTCTATTCTTATTTAACAAAAATGTAATTTTAGTTTACAACTATTATATTTAACAAAAATGTAATTTTTGTTTACAACCATTATATTTGGAACATCCCGCATTTTTAATATAATTAAAAATGAAATAAAATTTACGAAAATATGCTTATATAGGTAAATAATGGTGATGTATAATGAGAATTAATTAATACATGGAAGAGAAGAAAAATTAATTCGATAATAGTGTGTGTAACGGAGAAGATAGTAAAATAAGGATATTTAATTTAAATATCAGGAATTCAGTAAAATGAATATCACCGTTGCATTCCTCTCGAAATTTTACATGAAATAGAGTCCGAGTTTTCAAAAATCGGAGTCCGTATGAAGGAGTTATGACCTCCCAAATTTTCAGCGAAAAATCAGAAAACAACCCAGCCCAGAACAGAAAAAAAAAATGACCAGGTCGACCTCCCAGGGGGGAGGTCGACCATATTGTCGACCCCCCTTTGGGGAGGTCGACCTGGAGCGGGAATTTTGGTCCAGAAGCGGGAAATTCGCCCCAGAAGCTGTCCAGGTTCATTTTTGAGCAGGATGAGTTTTTGGGCCTCGTATGTTGGTCTAACACCTATATAAACATCCTAGGCTCATTGTAAACTCCACAACAATTCATGTCAAGGCCATGGCTCTCTTCTAACTTGATTTCTTCTTCATCCTCAAGCTATTTATCTAAATAAATCTTAGATCTATTCTTCTCTCTTTTCTCTCTAACATCTATTCTTAAAATTAAAAAGAATGAGATCTAGAATTACTACAACCATGAATGAAAAGAAAAGAGGCTTTGATCTAAATCACTACGCAAAGAGAAGGAATTCAGATTTGCAACCTACGCCGCATATGAAATCAAAGATAAATTGAATTGGACATGAAATCAATCAAAGATGAATCAAAAGCAACAAAAAGGGGGAAATTAGTTCGTAGATTAATCTCGTTCCTATTTTGAAGATGACAAACACTGTGAGTGGAGTTATAATACACTTTTTGCGTAAAATTATGATTTATCGTTCAAACATTCCCTATGTAAACGCGAAATGAAATTATTATGGAAAATTGGATCTGTAATGTTTAATATTGTCATGTGTTCGCTTTTAATTATTATGCCTACGATTATGTCCTCTTTTATTCTCCCTCTTTTATCTTTTTATGACTAGGCTATCACGAGCCTAGCTTTATTATGAAATGAATACGACGGAATGGTTATTGCGAACTAAAAAGGGGAATGCTTGGTTTTGGGCTATGATATGAACTGGAGGGTGTGGTTATAAATTACAAAGGGGGTTGGACATAATATAACATTTACATAACCTGAATGCGTAAACCAAATTTAGAATTATACGCGTGAACATGATTTGGGGTTTGGCGTAGAATTGACATCATTGATTTAAGCATGAAATTGACTTATGGATTTGTTAATGGGCACATGTCTCTAGAATAAAACCTATATTATAACTTGAATTTGGATAAGAACAAAAACTTGATATGAATTGACATCTGGAATTTGACATGAAGTTTACATCTAGAACTTGAACATGAAATTGACATGAATATGATTTATGAATTTAATGATAGATGTAATCTGTTAATGGGATTACAAGCATGAATAAAAATTGGGGTTTTTTTAGGTAAAGCTTGGATTTGGGGAATTGACACTTGACATATAGATTTAACTTGATACTCGAATTTTGGCACTATTGAAATGCATTGAACATGAATATGGTTGAGTAATTTGTGTAATGTAAATAGGGACAAGATTATGAAACTTGAAATATGACATTTAGAATATGCTTATGAAACTTGAAATATGACATTTAGAATATGCTTATGAACTTGATATCTAAAACGAACACGAACATGGCATGAATTGGTGGTTGACGTTTATAAGAACATGCTTGTAAGTTGGGTAATTGGCATAACATGAACTTAATATTATTATTTTTGACATGATTATGAACTTGACATATGCCAATTAGAATAGACATGAACCAAACATGAAACATGGCTAACTCGAGGTTAGGATGAGTTTGCGATGTAATCCTGCCCGGAACCGCCCGGCCTAACCAGTGGTTGCAAACAATAGGTCCTAATGTGAGAAGTTAGTCATATCGCGCTTGAAACCCGAGGTTAGACTGAGTTGTGGTGTAATTCTGCCCGGAACCGCCCGGCATAACCAGTGACCACAACAACAGGTCTAATGTGAGAGGTTGTGGTGCATTAATAATTAATGGCACATGATTCGTAGGGTTAAGTCATGAATTCAAAGACAACACTTAACACAATTTGTGAATGAACGTTATAAGGAGATGGGGTTAAGTCGACACGAACATATGAACAAAACTTAACCAAAAACGAAAATAGGGAATGTTAACTACCTATTATAAATCGAAGTTGAAATAGTCGAGGGGTTAATTAAGGGGTAAACCTGTCCTAGGGACAGAGAAAAACTATGACTTAAGATGTTATGTAAGACCTGAAGGGTGGGATAACCTATAATATAGGGTAAGCTAAGCAAGAACTGTGGGAAAACACCTATGTGCTATCACCGAATAAAAGAGAACTTAAGTTATGCTTGAATTCATGGGAAAACCTTAGTCAACAAGTTGAATTATATAGCGAGAATATGTGGTCTGATGCCTAAGGTAACGAGAATTGACTATGTAAAACAACGAGAATGATAACTAAGTAACAAGCCTTAGTTAATAGGAACTAAGCAGTAAACCTTAGTTAAGAAAACGGTCGAGAACGGGAACTAAGTTGTAATCCTTAGTTAATGGGACTAAATGGTAAACCTTAGTTAACAAGATTAACGGGAAAGGAAACTAAGTGGTAAATATTAGTTAAGAACAACTAAGTAAAAATTCTTAGTCAAGGAAACTAAGCCAGTCCATAAATAGATGAATAACCCGATACGGTAAATCATCGCTTAACAAACACACGAGGAGGAGCGAACGTTTATCTAATTTCGAAAAATGCTCCAGCAGACTGGGTCACGAAGCACGTAGCTTCGGGGAACGTGAGGGTACTCTTGGTATCCCTCTGTGAGGTTGCAGATGATCCGCCTGGGCTCACAGAGGTTAAGGTCTGCGGTAGGAGAACCAAGAGTATGCCTTGGTTGCAATATAAGGCATTCTAAAGACTAGAATGGACCAGCGTGAGGCGACGATATCTTTTTTAGCCCTATGATAACACTCGTCGTCTACCTACCATCTTCAGTCAATCGTAGTACGTATACGGAAAGGCAGAGAACTCCCAACAGACCATATACTTGCTATATTGTTATGGGTGAGGCTGGCCAATAGGAAAGTGGTGCATATGTGGCAAGAGTACAGTTCTCGTGCTTGATTTTCTTGGATTGCCTTTCATTAGTTGAGGTGGGGGGTCACGTGGGACCATAACCACTAGTAGAAAAACAGACCTTAGCATCTGCATCGGCAGATAACTTAAAGCTCCCGACCGAGTTCCGTATTTGTTGATTTAGCCCTGTCACGGTACTCGGGCCGCACATATAGTGTACATGTGCACCTAGACATCGGAAACGATTCGCGATATATACGTGGGAAAAGGGCGCTGTTCGATCGGTAGCATAATCCTTAGTAGTCCTAGGTGGCATAAACCCTAATCGAATCTAGAAGACATTCAATAGGTAGCATAATCCCTAGTGGTCCTAGGTGGCATAAATCCTAGCTGAACACTCGATAGTTCATGATAAGGAAACCTAGCCAGATCAAGGGTGGCAGTCCAAACGATTTCAAGAATGGTGGCACTACGTTGAAGTAGTATAGAATTACGTGATAAAGCCCGTACGATATACGGCAAGGGACTGTACGTATACATGGAAAGGATTATACGAGTTGGGGAAAAATTACATATACGATGTATTAGGTTAAGTCTACTAGTAAGTGGACGAGAATGACATGGGTTTGGCCTTGGGTGCTAATATTGTGAATACCTAATAAACAAGAAATTATAACTGAACGGTATATGTAGGGTTACACAAGAGTTTATTATAGTCCAGTCACACAGAACTTATGTTCTGACCCTCTCCTCACAACATGCGCATGTTAGGTTCATGACAGAGATAGTATTGCTTGACTGCTGGCTTGGCAGTATTATTATTAAGGTAATGCTATTTTGAATAAATTATATTTTATTCCTTCCGATGTGAGCTGCTTTTCGAACTCTGACATGTTTCTTTCTCTTTGTCTTTTCTGCAGGATACCAGAGCACCCAACTCGGGGTCCGATGGATTGGATTTTAAAAAATTCGGTCTGTCGAAACCCGGGTTGTTACATCTGGTATCAAAGCTTCGGTTTAGTGGTCTTAGGGCGATAATGAGTGAACGTATTTGTATTTTCTAAAATATAAATATATTATGTAAAACAACGATTTCTTGTTTTGAAAGAATTCTATCCTGAAAAGGAGCATATATATATAGCTCACTAGTTCTCATATCTAAAAATCGTGAAAGGAAAATGTTGTATTTTGTAAAATGAGTTTTTGAAATCTCTATTCTATTAAATTTTGATTATTGTTAAAAAAAAATTTGGGTAAACAAATTTCCCGTAGAATGCATAAGCATTGAGACCTAGAATTGTTGCTTGGGAAAAAGAAAAGGATAGGCTAGTAATACACAGCACGAACTAGTAGTGACTACTAGGTGATGAAGGGCAAGCAATTATATAGACCCTGTTAGGTGGACTCGCGATTGTCAGAGGTAATAAAGTCTTAAGATCCTTGGCCCATAGTTGTAGCTGTGTAGGATACTGTTTAACCAGAAAACGGAAAAGCTTATTTGAAAAGATAAATAAATAATATAAACATGAGAAACTGGACTAAGCCAAATAAGCTAAAGAATAGCCTAACTAACAAGAAAACAATAAATTCAGTAAAGCAACAAAACAAGACGAGGGAAAGAAAATGAAAATCTCAAGAAAAAGATGAATAAATATGAAATTATTTCAAGATAAAGTCGAAAATACGAGAAAGAAATTTTCTTATGTGGTTGTGCTTGGATAAGAAAATAGGAAATCTTAATAGAATAGTTATATAAAAATCCAAGTACAATTAGAAAAGAAAAACGGAGGATGTGAATTTTTCCGTTTTATACCTTTTTGTAACATAAGAAATCGAATTTGGAAAATTAGATTTTTCTAAATCTCGAATTAAAAGATGGTTGGTAGGGTTTTGGATGCGAAAATTGGATGAACTATGCTCTTATTCTATAAGAGTATGGGAAAATTTGAATGGAAAATGTTTTGACTTTTCAAAAATATTGCATCCATATAGAACTGCAAGTATACTTAGGATGTGATCATTATGTTTTGAATTTTTTTTTAAAAGTTTGCATACATATAGGTGGATCCAAATTAGGCATACATGCTTTACTATAATGTATATCACTTTGCACATGTGCACAATGTTGCAACAATTGGATGAACACTAATTGGATGTTGCGAGGGATTATCTATTTTACTCTTATCGAATTTCGGGGACGAAATTCTTTAAGGGTAGGAGAATGTAACACCCTGCATTTTTAATATAATTAAAAATGAAATAAAATTTACGAAAATATGCTTATATAGGTAAATAATGGTGATGTATAATGAGAATTAATTAATACATGGAAGAGAAGAAAAATTAATTCGATAATAATGTGTGTAACGGAGAAGAAAGTAAAATAAGGATATTTAATTTAAATATCAGGAATTAAGTAAAATGGACATCAACATTGCGTTCCTCTCGAAATTTTACATGAAATAGAGTCCGAGTTTTCGAAAATCGGAGTCCGCATGAAGGAGTTATGACCTCCCGAAGTTTCAGCGAAAAATCAGAAAACAGCCCAGCCCAAAACAGAAAAAAAACGACGAGGTCGACCTCCACGTCGACCATAGGGTCGACCTCCCTTTGGGGAGGTCGACCTGTAGCGACCTGGAGCGGGAATTTTGGTCCAGAAGCGGGAAATTCGCCCCAGAAGCTGTCCAGGTTCATTTTTGAGCACCTGGATGAGTTTTTGGGCCTGGTACATTGGTCTAACACCTATATGAACATCCTAGGCTCATTGTAAACTCCACAACAATTCATGGCAAGGCCATGGCTCTCTTCTAACTTGATTTCTTCTTCCTCCTCAAGCTATTGATCTAAATAAATCTTAGATCTATTCTTCTCTCTTTTCTCTACAATATCTATTCTTAAAATTAAAAAGAATGAGATCTAGAATTACTACAACCATGAATAAAAAGAAAAGAGGCTTAGATCTAAATCACTGCGCAAAGAGAAGTAATTCAGATCTGCAACCTACGCCGCATATGAAATCAAAGATAAATTGAATTGGACATGAAATCAATCAAAGATGAATCAAAAGCAACAAAAAGGGGGAAATCAGTTCGAAGATTAATCACGTTCCTTTTTTGAAGATGACAAACACTGTGAGTGGAGTTATAATACACTTTTTGTGTAAAATTATGACTTATCGTTCAAACATTCCCTATGTAAACGCGAAATGAAATTATTGTGGAAAATTGGATCTGTAATGTTTAATATTGTCATGTGTTCGCTTTTAATTATTATGCCTACAATTATGTCCTCTTTTATTCTCCCTCTTTTATCTTTTTATGACTAGGCTATCACGAGCCTAGCTTTATTATGAAATGAATACGACGGAATGATTATTGCGAACTAAAAAGGGGAACGCTTGGTTTTGGGCTATGACATGAACTGGAGGGTGTGGTTATAAATTACAAAGGGGGTTGGGCGTAATATAACATTTACAAAACCTGAATGCGTAAACCAAATTTAGAATTATACGCATGAACATGATTTGGGGTTTGGCGTAGAATTGACATCATTGATTTAAGCATGAAATTGACTTATGGATTTGTTAATGGGCTCATGTGTCTAGAATAAAACCTGTATTATAACTTGAATTTGGATAAGAACACAAACTTGATATGAATTGACGTCTGGAATTTGACATGAAGTTTACATCTAGAACTTGAACATGAAATTGACATGAATATGAATTATGAATTTAATGATAGACATAACCTGTTAATGGGATTACAAGCATGAATATAAATTGGGGGTTTTTAGGTAAAGCTTGGATTTGGGGAATTGACAGTTGACATCTAGATTTAACTTGATACTCGAATTTTGGCACTATTGAAATGCATTGAACATGAATATGGTTGAGTAATTTGTATAATGTAAATAGGGACAAGATTATGAAACTTGAAATATGACATTTAGAATATGCTTATGAACTTGACATCTAAAAAGAACACGAACATGGCATGAATTGGTAGTTGATATTTATAAGAACATGCTTGTAAGTTGGGTAATTGGCATAACACGAACTTAATATTTTTTTTTGACATGATTATGAACTTGACATATGCCAATTAGAATATACATGAACCAAACACGAAACGTGGCTAACTCGAGGTTAGGATGAGTTTGCAATGTAATCCTGCCCGGAACCGCCCGGCCTAACCAGTGGTTGCAAACAATAGGTCCTAATGTGAGAAGTTAGTTATATCCCGCTTGAAACCCGAGGTTAGACTGAGTTGTGGTGTAATTCTGCCCGACACCGCCCGGCTTAACCAGTGACCACAACAACAGGTCTAATGTGAGAGGTTGTGGTGCATTAATAATTAATGGCACATGATTCGTAGGGTTAATTCATGAATTCAAAGACAACACTTAACCAAATTTGTTAATGAACGTTATAAGGAGATGGGGTTAAGTCGACACAAACATATGAACAAAACTTAACCAAAAACGGAAATAAGGAATGTTAACTACCTATTATAAATCGAAGTTGAAATAGTCGAAGGGTTAATTAGGGGGTAAACCTGTCCTAGGGACAGAGAAAGACTATGACTCAAGATGTAATGTAAGACCTGAAGGGTGGGATATCCTATAATATGGGGTAAGCTAAGCAAGAACTGTGGGAAAACACCCATGCGCTATCACCGAATAAAAGAGTACTTAAGTTATGCTTGAATTCATGGGAAAACCTTAGTCAACAAGTTGAATTATAAAGCGAGAATATGTGGTCTGATGTCTAAGGTAACGAGAATTGACTAAGTAAAACAACAAGAATGATAACTAAGTAACAAGCCTTAGTTAATAGGAACTAAGCGGTAAACCTTAGTTAAGAAAACGGTCGAGAACGGGAACTAAGTTGTAATCCTTAGTTAAGGGGACTAAGTGGTAAACCTTAGTTGACAAGATTAACGGGAAAGGAAACTAAGTGGTAAATATTAGTTAAGAACAACTAAGTAATAATTCTAAGTCAAGGAAACTGAGCCAGTCCATAAATAGATGAATAACCCGATGCGGTAAATCTTCGCTTAACAAACACACAAGGAGGAGCGACCGTTTATCTGATTTCGAAAAAGGCTCCAGCAGACTGGGTTACGAAGCACGTAGCTTCGGGGAACGTGAGGGTACTCTTGGTATCCCACTGTGAGGTTGCAGATGATCCGCCTGGGCTCACAGAGGTTAAGGTCTGCGGTAGGAGAACCAAGAGTATGCCTTGGTTGCAATATAAGGCAACCTAAAGACTAGGATGGACCAACATGAGGCGGCGATATCTTGTTTAGCCCTGTGATAGCACTCGTCGTCTACCTACCATCTTCAGTCAATCGTTGTACGTATACGGAAAGGCAGAGAACTCCCAACAGACCATATACTTGCTATCTAGTTATGGGTGAGGCTGGCCAATAGGAAAGTGGGGCATAGGTGGCAGGAGTACAGGTCTCATGCTTGATTTTCTTGGATTGCCTTTCATTATTTGAGGAAGGGGTCATGTGGGACCATAACCACTGGTAGAAAAATAGACCTTAGCATCTGCATCGGCAGATAACTTAAAGCTCCCGACCGAGTTCCGTATTTCTTGATTTAGCCCTGTGTAACGACCCGCCATTTTGACCGTGCCGAATCGACAAAACACGTCAACTCGAAACGTCCAAAACAACAGATGGTTATTAGCTTCTGAGGTAAATAGAATAAATCACAGAATCACAGACATAGATACAGAGCAATATAATACCTCACAGCGGAAATTACAAAATACAATAGTAGTTCATGAAGCTACTAAATAAAAAATTTACATCAGAGTTTACAAAGATAATACAGCGGAAGTCTAATACAATGATTATCTAATACATAAATAAATGATAACTATAAGAAACGGGAACGACAATTATAGCTGAAACTGGATAGACTGATCAATAGATGTAGGTGAGAAAAACCCAAAATCTTCAAACTCTAAGAGTAGATCTCGAAAGCTGTGAAAATCGATCTGACCCGAGCAATAATGCAAAATAAAACAACTCGGATCAGGACTAACATTCTCGTGGAAGTAAATCAATTCAAATGAAATGTTCGACGAAATGCAATCAGTAACTTAGAGGATGTTTGGGATCACCATCCTCTAAGGATCCGTCAAACTAATACTATATAGTATAATACGCTATATACAATAGTGTCTATCAATAAAGTAAAAATATCAAAATAGCATAAGCGGGATTACCATGATTACCCTTACACCATTTATATATTCCTATAGTATATATAGTACCGTAATTCCTCCGTAAACTAGAGGTTGATCAGAGGGCACTCCATATAAAATGGTACAAAACAAAGTCGTAGTAGGATCGTGTAAGGCATGTGACAAGGCACGCAAGGAATGCCTGGGTGGATTCACCGTTTGCAGAGCCGGACTGGTGGTAACGTATAGTAGCTACTACCGCCCACCTCGATACACACTCCCATAATCAAAAGGGCCCAAACCGAATCTCAACAGTAATAGAATAATATCGAAGAAGTGTGCTCGATAAGAGATATGACCTCACTTGGTCCGTGCATAGCTCTTGTTTTAGCCACATCAAGCTGACTCAAGGTAGTCAGGGTCTCGTAATTAATATGAAATAAAAATGGAGTCGTTCGCCAAATCATCCCCTTCATTCTGGAACTCTACCACGTACACAGTTGTCAAAGTGGTTTTCGGTATTGGCAGAGAGTATGACAATAGCCGATCCCGGTCTCTTTAACAACCAATCGTTTACATTTTTCACACCATGTTCATTATTTTATAAATCACTTTATAAAATAGTTTATACGAATTCTCATATTCAAATTTGAAATCAAATTTAAATATCTAACTTCAATTATATTCAATTTTGAAAACATCTCACGAGAATCGCTCAAATCAAATCGATTTAAAAAAAAACATCTCGAAAAGATTTCAAAATGTAGTATAAGCAAATACTATACTATTTAACTTCGATTTTATATAAGTTTCCGACAAAAAATCGCATAACAACTTTCAAATCCCAAATCAACTTCTATTTACCTCATAAGCTAATAACCATCTGTTGTTTTGGACGTTTCGAGTTGACGTGTTTTGTCGATTCGGCACGGTCAAAATGGCGGGTCGTTACCCCCTGTCACGGGACTCGGGCCGCACATATAGTGTACATGTGCACCTAGACATCGGAAACGATTCGCGATACATACGTGGGAAAAGGGCACTGTTCGACAGGTAGCATAATCCCTAGTAGTCCTAGGTGGCATAAATCCTAATCGAATCTAGAAAACGTTCAATAGGTAGCATAATCCCTAGTGGTCCTAGGTGGCATAAATCCTAGTTGAACACTCGATAGTTCATGATAAGGAAACCTAGCCAGATCAAGGGTGGCAGTCCAAACGATTTCAAGAATGGTGGCACTACGTTGAAGTAGTATAGAATTACGTGATAAAGCCCGTACGATATACGGAAAGGGACTATACGTATACATGGAAAGGATTATACGAGTTGGGGAAAAAATTACATATACGATGTATTAGGTTAAGTCTACTAGTAAGTGGACGAGAATGACATGGGTTTGGCCTTGGGTGCTAATATTGTGAATTGCCTAATAAACAAGAAATTATAACTGAACGGTATATGTAGGGTTACACAAGAGTTTATTATAGTCCAGTCACACAGAACTTATGTTCTGACCCCCTCCTCACAACATGCGCAGGTTAGGTTCATGACAGAGATAGTATTGCTTGACTGCTGGCTTGGCAGTATTATTATTAAGGTAATGCTATTTTGAATAAATTATATTTTATTCCTTCCGCTGTGAGCCGCTTTTCGAACTCTGACATGTTTCTTTCTCTCTGTCTTTTCTGTAGGATACCAGAGCACCCAACTCGGTCTGTCCGATGGATTGGATTTTGAAAATTTCGGTCTGTCGAAACCCGGGTTGTTACAATATTTAACAAAAATATAATTTTTGTATTTCAATTAATATATTTTGACAAAGTGTATATTTTGTTTCAACTAATGTACTTTGACAAAAATGAATATTTTACTTCAAATAATGTGTCTTGACAAAAACGAATATTTTAATCCAATTATTTTAATTTGATAGAAATGACAAATTTTGTTTGACTCAACTCTAATTTAACAAAAACGTAAATTTTTGATTCAACAAATCTGATAAACAAAATGATAATTTTGTTTAATCCAATTCTTTAGTTAACACAAATGTTAACTTTTAATTCAACAAATCTAATAAAGAAAATGATAATTTGTTTAATCCAATTCTCTAATTAACACAAATGTTAACTTTTAATTCAACAAATCTAATAAACAAAATGATAATTTTGTTTAATCCAATTCTCTAATTAACACAAATGTTAACTTTTAATTCAACAAATCTAATAAACAAAATGGTAATTTTGTTTAATCTAGTTCTCTAATTAACACAAATGTTAACTTTTAATTCAACAAATCTAATAAACAAAAATGGTAATTTTGTTTAATTTAATTCTCTAATTAACACAAATGTTAACTTCTAATTCAACAAATATAATAAACAAAATAATAATTTTGTTTAATCCAATTCTCTAATTAATACAAATGCTAACTTTTAATTCAACAAATTTAATAAACAAAATGATAACTTTGTTTAATCCAATTCTTTAATTAACACAAATGTTAACTTTTAATTCAACAAATATAATAACCAAAATATAATTTTGTTTAATCCAATTCTAATTAACAGAAATGTTAATTTCAACAGATCTACAGAACACACCAATCACAGATCAAATCACGTATGACAATCAGTAGAATATTACAACATATAAGTAATACTACAATTATGATTAATAAATTTTAATTATATAATAAAAAGAATAGAATTTCTCACAGTCGGTTTTAATTCTGAATAATTTAGAATTGAATTTTTGTCCAAAATCTGATATGCTATGAACCAGTTCTAATCAGTCCAGAAATGTAGATCTCGGACTCACGATCGTAACGGATCTAAAATTATTCAATTCCAAGTTCGTATGCATTAGTTACGAATTAATTTGCATAAATAATATTTTTAATTAAATAAATAAATAATTAAATTAAAAAAACTTCTCCTATGTTCAGAAGCAAGGCCGTGACTTTCAACCTTTGTGTTCAATTCTAGGTCAAGACTTTTCTTCCGATCAGTGCGGGGGGAGGCCGATCAGGCTTTGCCATGTCAGAGGGCTAGGGGAGGCGCGCCTGGGGGACGGACGGCGGCGAACTCGGAGGCGGCCTGGTGTTGGTACAGGCGATGAACGGCGGCGGTTTTAGGGGCTCGGTTCTCGAGATTTACAGCTCGAGGGTGGATCCAACCGTATAGATGTGAAGAGGGAAAAATTCTCTTCGATTTTGTCTTAAGAATCACTTGCTAATTCATGAAGAATGGATGGGGATTAAGGGATCAAGCTCGGAGTAAATTGGCCATGGATATTGGGAAGGCAGCAGCTACTGTTTGGGATTAGGGTTAGGAGAAAATAATGGGATTGGTATTTATAATATAATAATATTTAATTCTCTTAGTTATTGGTTTTAGCCCATTAATCCTTAACAGCTCCAATTTCAGCCCAACAAAAGTTGTTCGTACCCAATTGCTCCCATTCCGGACACAATGGGCCAGGTCCCGTCAGCCCAATCGATCATTTTCAGCTTGTTTTATTTAAATTAAACTTTAAATCATTTATTTATTACATTCTATCGTATACTAAATTTACCGGGGCCACATACGGACTCCAAAAATTTCCAAAAAATAAATCTAGCTATGTTTTGACGATACAGTCCTAACAAAATTAATTTCATCAAATTTGGACATCGTTTGAAAAATGACCTTTTTAACGGTCGATTAAATTCAACAAAAATTATCTAACACAATTTAATTTACTACGCTCACAAATTAATTCCAAAATTTATGGAAAATTAAACTTAACAAAAATTTGACATTCCAGATCTGACAAAAATGGTTTCATCGAAAACGAAGGTCGTTTGTATAATGGCCATTTATACGCTCTATAAATTATATTAAATTCCAAAATGACTATTCTGAATATTCAACTGGCCATAGCTTTTTATTCCCGCTATGAAATTTCAATTTTTTGGATTCGTTGGATAGATATTTTTAAACAGATTTATATTATTGGTTTCACTAAAATCCGATTTATTTTGGATCCTGTACATTCAGTCAAAGTTCAGATTTAAATTTTCAAAACGCCGTGTTACTCCTAACTCCTTTTAAAATTAAAATAAATATATTCGTTCTAACTTCGATTTAAATAAATTTTAGATTATTATTATTCAAAATAATTTATTTTAACTATAAAAATTTCATTAAAATAGCCAAAATAAAAAATTTAAATTAGTTCTGATTTTCCGGGTTGTTACAGTAGAAGAAAAAGAAACAACATGTAGACATATCTATAGTTGTTTCTTTGATGAGATATACAGATATACAAAAGTAATACTTAATAGATATTTTTAGGTAATTATTGAGATTTCAGTTATACTACTTATATTTGTTTCATATTTTTTTGTACCGTCATTTAGATAGATTTTTGGTTTTTTATTTCTAATTAGGGCAAATTTGGTCTTTATTGTTCATTTAGAAATAATAAGGTTGAGTTATGCATAAAGTCAAGTTTTTTTGAAATAAAGTCCCTAATGTTTAAAATATAGTTCATATTTACTTATGCTAAACACATTTGATGGTGAAGCCTCAAATTTTGATTTGATGATAATATAATTATGTGTTTCAATTTACTAAATAATTATAGACTAAGACATTAAAGATAGAAAATATCTTATTAATATTCTAAGTGAACTAAAAGTTATAGCTTTATGAACCCACACTAAACAAAAGTTATAAGATGGGAAATGCAACTTTTTAAGTACATTGAGTTTGAAGAAAAAAGTATGATCGTTGTCTTTAAAGATAATCATTATCTCTGGTTCAATGACGATTACTTCTTCGGCTAATGTCTTGGATCTATATCCTTTCATTAATAAGAAGTCAATTAGGAAGCATAATAAGACAACGTTAAAGAAAATTTTGTTCAAGTTATGGTTATTGTTTCAAGAAGACAAACTCAACAACATCGAAGTGTAAGGTTGCTAAGAAATCCACTTGGAAAGGAAGAAATGATATTCTGGATGACACGTTTTATTTCTCGATAAAGATAAATAATGGATTGGTGATGATGTTTATATGGATTTATATCAATTCATATCAGGTACTAATTTAAAATATGGATGTAAGATATGAACATATAGTTTAAATCTATATAGACAAAAAGGCTTGAAATTTCCCCTTTAAATTAAGTAACAAGATCATTAGTTATGAATAAGAATCCAAAGCTATTGACACATCTTTTTCCAAAGCTTGGTTTAAGTGACGGATTTCACAAACACTCGGAGTTTTAGATGATAAGGATTCAGATTGGCCAAGTCATGGACCCAGATCAGCCTAGCACATGGCCCACGATCGACATTGGTTTTATGGCATTCAGATTACCCATTCCCTTTTGCTTACGATGTGATGCCTCGTCCCGAGACCCACATTAACAAAGAGCATTAATGAGTACCGTCGCCTGCTAATACGGAGAATAGGGCTAGCTAGGAGCGACCATCCGTAAGCCTTACATTAAATAAGCATTGAATACGTCGATTGGATATGTGAATTATTTTTCTTCTTACCCCAAGCGTATTGACGTACCCAATTCATGTTAAAAATAAAACTATGGTGGGTAAGGATCTTATTCATAACAAAATACAACATTAACACAAATAACAGATCACATAACAATATACATATAAGTACATACATCAGAGTACAACATATACTACAACAAGTCTTTAATATGAATATATAAATGAAACAATCACTCGAATACTCATCCCTGGTCTGATGTAACGCCGCACCTCCGTTAAGGTCACTCACAAAGGGAATGCATTAACTTCAGTGGAGCGTCATAAGTGTATAGAACAAATAAATTACAAAACAGACAAAATTTTAAACAGCGGAAAATATAGAAAACTTTACTTTATTGATAAGCACTACAACGAAATGACCCTATTACAACGGTGGAATACCGTTGTAATATACATTTTTACAACGGTGGGAAAACCGTCATGTATTAAGAAGTTGTAATAGACTAATATCTTTTACAACTTTTTTGCACTGTTGCAACACCGTTGTAATATGTATATTTTACAACTTTTTTCCACCATTGTAATAAACTTTGTTGCAACAAATATGCACCGTTGTAATAAAATCTACTACAACTGTTATGCACCGTTGTGATTGACATTGGGGTTTTAAAAAAAAAACATCTTTTGCAACTGAGAAGAACAATACATTTAATATAGCAATACTCCATAAGCAAATTCGATATTACAGTTGTTTGCAAACTAATTTATAAAAATACTCAAATATTCAGTATTACAAACAATAAGTTTCAGACAACATTTCGTACATTATTACATATTGGACCGTTACAAAGCAACTTAGTACAAGCACAAGTTATCCACAAAAAATCGCATATCCTATTGGAGCACACTAGTCGAAGACAAGGAAATCTTTGCGCCATTTATCTTTTTGGTGCAAGTTCACTACAGTGATCAAAGCTATTGCATAAGAATGTTTGTTGTTAGAAAAAAGAACAAAAAGTGTTTTTTTAAGCCAATAATACCAAAACTTAACAATAATGCTTAACTTACCTGATAGCATGAACTGCATGTGGTCCAAAGCCCCTTTTTAAACAATTGGTTGTTGCACAACTTCTAAAAAAAAGAGCATCTGCATGTTTACCGCACATAACAAAATCAAAATTTAATACAATACGATATGTTTGTTTACATGCGTGTTTACCGCACATAACAAAGATCTCTTCTCAATAACCGTTCTACAAATTGTGCATTTTATACGCCACCCAGAAAATATAGAATAGGACTGTTGTAAAATGTTATAGAAGACTTCTAATTTATGTCTATTGAAATTACATACAATATCAAAATTTAATACAATAAGATATGTTTGTTTAAATGCATGTTTACCGCACATAACAAAGATCTCTTCTCAATAACCGTTCTACAAATTGTGCATTTCATATGCCACCCAGAAAATATAGAATAGGACTGTTGTAAAATGTTATAGAAGACTGCTAATCAATATTTATGAAACTGGGAGTGACTCAACACACGTTCGAATGATCATATTGAGTTCAGATCTATGTAAGAAAACTGTAACGTACCGAAAATTTTCAATTTAGAAAATTCGACATACAACACCATGTCGAGTATTCAAACATCGAAAACGTCGGATAATCCATGAAAGAAATTTGAGGGTGAGGATAGATAAGATAGAAACTTAGAATAGAAGAAGAAGAAGAAGAACACAACATCAGAGTAACACAAACCTCATAGCAGAACGAATAACATATAATATATATCAAATTTTGAAATATAAATCTGTACTTGAATATACATATCATTTCCAAAGTACAACACTTACAACACAGCGGAAATAAACAATAGCTATATGATCCTAAAGCCTCCTGCTCCAACTCTTCAAGTATCTGTAAATCCTGACTACTTGACCGCCCGTATAAAATTGGGCACCCAAGAGTTTAGGGGAAACAAAACAAAATAACTCTGGTTCAGTCATGAGACTTTTATGAGTAAAACAGTTTAAAACGGTTTGAGGTATTAAACGATATCTCATAAGACCACGCCATATAACGGAATGGGTTTTTCCCTTATGAGAATCCAAAATATACTTTATATCAAAACACATTGATATTATAATAATGTCTATCAACCACAATATAATAATCATCTAGCAGAAACGCTTTCATCTCACGTCCTACATGTATAATATACAATCAAAATCGCAAGCACGTATTGGGTAATGGATTTCCAACTATGACAAGGTATGGAACCACCTTTCGCTAGTGTACATCTAGAGAGGAATACACTGGGTTCAGCAAGAACATCTTGCAACCCGACCACACATGACCGACCACTCATTTTGCTTAAGTGTATCGAATGTATATCACCAACGGTTGGGATCAGCAACCGTTTTCCCAAATGGGACAGCATCGACAATAGATTTTTAAAAGTAAATGAAACTCTAGATCAGGTGATTATACATCCTAATAGGCGCAACCTATGTAGCCATGCTTCCTGTCTGATTTTTGTCATTTCCCTTTTGTGAGGCTAGAGGGCACGCTTATCTCTGACAGATCACACATTTATTCACTTTTAATGTCATTTCGTCATACCCGCCAAATCACAAATTGATTTCCCCAAAAACACTACGGGTATACAGCTAAGAGAAACGAATTCCTCCGCCACCAAACGTAAATACGTTTGAAGATATTAACTTACGCGCTCTATTAAATTTACTTTGTCAGACATTCTTCCATACAGGTCATCCTGGGACTGGACAAACCAAAGGCACTATTTAGTATAACCATCTTAGGCAATCTTTACCTAAGATTTATGCCACAGCCCTTGCACTTTACTCCGTCTTCAATTATCTTTGGCATATATGATTCGCAACGCTTATGCCAATACGGAGTGGTTCTTCGGATAATAATCCAACCGGTCTCTCCATATTAACAACGTTAAAATGGTCAAAATCTCCGATAGTCGGTGAGTTAACTATCAAAGAAAAACACATGTGCAAACAACAATATTATTTCCAGATGGAAATTATATCGATCAATCATCATTTAACATTTATTCTCTTTAGTTCATTAATTTATTTATCTCATGTTTCCATATATTTTAAATTCAAATTTTCTATAATCAGAAAACATTTCTGATTCTTATTTGGAAAACATTTCCAAAACTCCTTCACTTGGTTTAAACCGATTTTTAAATCAACATCGCCATGCCAACTAAAACCATTTCACTCATTAACTAAATTCACTTAACTTACCTTTACTATCAAACCTTACCATTCCTTTGTTAAGAAGGAAGTCAATCAAGTTGGGGTATAATTACCTCCCAGACCTTAACTGAACAACGTTTTAACTTCGGAATAGTCAAAGTTTATCTTTTTAAATCTTTAACAAACTTCCTTACATAATTCTCGAATTCTATTTATGAATCCACTTCTTTATTGAAAACATTGATTATAACGCTAACGTTATAAACACTACTTCTGTAATATCTAACTTAACATCTAACTTTTTATTTCTTACTTTGAATAATTAACCTACTCTAATTTATTTATAAATAAATAAGCCTTGATTTAAAAACCGGAAAGTAAATAATACTTTCCCGAATTCGATATAATCGAATTCGACGATTTACTCTCTTCGAATAACCAATATTCGATTAACTCACTTCGAATAACTAATATTCGATTAGCTCACTTTGAATAACTTATATTCGAGTAACTTTCTTCGAATAGCTTATATTCGATTAACTCACTTCGATTAACTTATATTCGATAACTCTTTCTTTTGAATAAACGATATTCGATAATCTCTCTTTCCGAATAAACTATATTCGATTAATCTCTCTTCAAATAAACTATATTCAATTACTCCTTTTCGAATAACTAAATTCGATTAACTCCTTTCGAATAACTAAATTCGATTAACTCCTTTCGAATAACTAATCGATAACTTCTTTCATTTAACTCTATTCGAATAAACTATATTCGATACTCCTTTAACTCTATTCGAATAAACTATATTCGACTAACTCCTTTAACTCTATTCGAATAACTAATATTCGACTAATTCCTTTAACTCTATTCGAATAACTAATATTCGACTAACTCCTTTGGATTAACTCATTTGGATTAACTCCTCTTGACTAACTTAACTTAATTAACTCGACTTATTTAACTCAACTTGATTAACTTCTATCGAATAACTAATATTCGATTAACTTATATTCGAATAACTATGTTTGTTTTAACTCTATCTCAAATAACTATATTCGATTTAACCTCATTTCGAATGACTAGATTCGATTTTCTCCTTTAACTCTATTTGGATAAATTATATTCGATTAACTCCTTCAACTCTATTGGTTAACTCTAATCGACTAACTCTATTCAAATAACTCTAATCAACTAACTCTATTCAACTAACTCTATTCAACTAACTCTAATCAACTAACTTTATTCAACTTACTCTATTTGATTAACTCTATTGATTAAACCCTTTTGATTTACTCCTTTTGATTTACTCCTTTTTGAATAAAGAATATTCGATTCACTCTTCGTCCATATTCAGTTTCAATTATCGATGTTGAAACTGATTCTTACTTCTTTATATAATCTTAACTTATATATTCCATTTATCCAGTGATAACTATTTTACTTAATTTATAAAATATTATTTATAAATTAATCGTCTCAATTTATCTATTAAACAGATTCTATTTATTATCTACTTTAAATAAATCTTTTCACATTTACTTGTTAAACTGATTTCCATTTAATCTTTATTCCCTTTTATAATTCTACTTGCCTTACAAACAATCCCTTTATAAAACTCTATTTGTTTTATAAATAATCCTTTTTAATTATCCTATTTATTTTCCAAATAAATATCCATATGATATCTTATTTATTTTCTAAATAAATAACCCTTATACTTCTATTTATTATCCCAATAAATGTTTCTTATATGATCTTATTTATTATCCCAATAAATATTCCTCTTTATAAAATCCTTTGATTTTATAAATAATTCCCTTTTTATAAAATCCCTTGATTTTATAAATATTTTCTCTTTAATAAATTCTCATTCATTTTATAAACAAATAGCCCTTTTTATAAAATCCTTTGATTTTATAAATAAATTTCCTTTTTAATTCTTCTTTGATTTTACAAAGTATTTTATTTTGTAAAATCCTTTCTTTATGTATAAAATCCACTGATTTTATATGAATGATTTATTTTCAAAATACACTTTGAAAATCCCCTTTTTACATCCCAATATTTCTTACGGTATTTAAAATACCAAATAACCATGAACGATATAGTTCAAACACACATAATCAACAACAGATTATATATCACATCATATATTACAATATATGAAAAACAGTAAAATAAATGTTGGGGAATCCAGTTGAATTCCTCTAACCTGTTTCCCTGCATCACAGGTGTTAAACAACATAATTAACATCGATTTCATTTCAATATGAAATATTCTGCTAAACAGAATCAACGTTTGATTAACGATTTATATATATATCGTTGTCTATAATTTCAACCAATACACAAGCAATTCAACAGATAATTATCAGTTCTAAGAATACGTTATAAAAATATAACTGTTCAGAGTTGGTGAGTTTTACTCACATTGTCGGTTATCGTTAAATAATGATAATCGATCGTCAATTCAGATCAGACGTTTTTCCTTAGCCATAAATTCCAGCAATCTCTGAATCGCTCCGAACCAAATTATATGCGTAGTATTTTCTAATACGATTCCAGCACAGCTGGTTTCGTCAGATTCTGATACCATACGAGAAAGTTATGCACTTTTAAAGTTATACGTAAATTAAAAATCAAATAGAACTTGATTTAATAATTACTTTGGGCCACACCCCTTATTGAACCCGGCCAAAACTTCTGCACCGACCCGCCTAACAACCCTCCTTCTTCCCCGATGTTTAACCCGTAGCTTGCTCCTCACACAGCCATTTCGATTCCTTTCTTCAAATCCCACCCCACCATAAATCCATAAACTTACAAACCGACTTCATCTTCTTCCTCCTCTTCCTAAGCTCGACCCCTTCAGCACCATAAGATCCAAATCGAGCTCAAGAAAAAGCTTGCGTCGACAACCTAGCTAACGTGGAATCCCAGAATTTGATTGACGGAAAATTCCACCGATTTCCTCAAAGAAGCTCGTACCAGCTCCCTTTCAGCTCCTGAGTCCACCGCTAACAACCAAACCATCAATCGTTACACCCAGTTCTCGAAATCACTAACCCTAGACCACGGTACATGAAACTAATGCTCCCGAACAGGTGTCGAATTCATTGAAAATGGTATAGACATGAACAAAAACCCTTGGCGAATTCAATTGTGTATGATTGGGGATTTATAGAATTTTCTTTGCATTTATTTTTGATTTTCCAAATGAACGAGTTGTTTGTGGAGAAGATTTTGCTGGCGGCTTAAGAGAACGATTTATAAGGGGGACAGGATTTTTTTATGTGACTGAAATGTTGAGTGCATGTCTCATTTAGGGTCACCAATCTCTTGGGATATTTTAGTTTTATTCATTTTATATTCATTTCTGCACTCTAAAAATCCCTACGAATACACACGATACCTAAAAATCATGAAAATTGACATGCAGCTAGAGTTCGACATTACGGTCCCAACGAAACTGGTTTCATCGAATTCCGACTATGTTTACTTACACAGTGTATTTTTAACCATCAGAATACTGATTGTTTTCCACATTAAAATCCCGTACGACCACGTACTGGCTTCAAAAATCACAGAAACTGAAATCTAACAATAATTTAACATTACGAATCCAACAAATTTGGTTTCATCGAATTCTGAGTTCGTTTGCAAAACTGGCTATTTTTAAAGCTCTAAATACCCCTTTTAAATATATAAATATATTTAAAAACAATTAAATTAAATATTTATAAATAAATATTATCATATAGATTCACAGTGGAATATCATACAGCTCCCACTGGATTTATAACTCGATATTTCAAAATTCCCAGTTATATCGATATTCGATTTATATTAAAAATCCTTTTATAATATAAATAAATCGTTATAAATTATAAAGGAATCACACAGCGAGTTTTCTGAAATTTGATTTGGACATAAATAAAAATCCCCACGATGAAATCCCTATTTTTCTCTTCCACTAGAAAAATATACTTCACCAGCTCTGAACGTTTCTTGTTTCACAGAAATCCGACTTAAAACGGCTTTTGTACATCCGTTTAAAGTTCGAATCGCCAAATTACGAACTGCAACGCCATTTTGAGCTCGATTATATTTATAATATAATTAATACGTTTAACTGTCGTTTATATAATTCGTTAATATAATTCAACTCTAGACTGAATTATATATTATAAATTGTCCAGTTCACATTATATTGCCATTTCAGCTAATTCTGATTTTTTCAGAATTTAATATATTATTTAATTATTATATTAATTAAATATTCACCATTATTTAATTTAAACCATTTTAAATTACCAAACCGTATTTTAAATAATTAAATAAATTAATTATTCGACCATAAATACGGGACGTTACATTCTTCCCCACTTAGAATAATTTCGTCCTCGAAATTGCTAAGGTAGAAAATTTACCCTATTGACTGGTTAGAACTTATTTATTCACTTTTAACTTCAGCTTTTACTAAACTAATTTAATTTCAATTAAATCATTAAATAATTCTTATCACCGAAAATTTTCAAAAATCCTGAAAACTTTCTAACGCCTTATGTAACAACCCGTATTTCGATAACATGTTAAGACGAGAATCAAGGCAGAATTTAATTTTAAATTCTGAATCAAGTAAAATGGGCTATGCCATTGCGTTCGTCTCGGAAAAATACGCGAAATTGAGTCTGAGTTTTCGAGAATCGGAGTCCGTATGACCAAGTTATGGTCCGACGAAGTTTTCAAAAAAATTCAAGTTTAAAAACGAGTTCTAATTTCAAGAATTAGGGCTGGAAGGCTAGGCGGGAAGAATTCCCGCTAGGCGCCCCAAGTCGACAGCCCTGTCGACTTGGGAGTCGACCTGTCTTGACCCAAGTCGACAGCCCAGTCGACTTGGGGGTCGACATATGGTGGCCGGGCAGTTTTGCCTGGTGCACCTATTTCCTGTCTTGGCTAGGTTTTTGGGCCTAGTTTGAAATCTGACGGCTCAGGTTGATCCTAGGGTTAATCCTAAGGTCCTAATCACTCCTAATCTCTATAAATAAGCCCCTAACCTACCCGTAAACCCTCATTATTCATTCATGCAACTAAACTATGGCAAAATTGCTCCACTCATGGCATCCACTCAAAATCCTAGCCTCCACTTCATTTCTATGAGAGGTTTCATGATCATGAGAGTGTTAGAGAGTCCCTATGTTAGTATGAGAGCTTTTCAAGTTGATTTCAAGGCAAAAGCTTTGATCTTTGTTCATAAAGATGGGGTTTTTATTGATTTGGAGTGTTCATCTTTGGGTTTTTGGGTGATGGCATGCATAGGCTTCATCACAATCTTTGTTTTGCATTTCGGTTTGTGCCTTCATAGCAATGTAAGCCCTTTCCCTACTCTTAGATATTAACTATGAAGTTAAATGTTCATGTTGCAAGTTTGGGTTTGATCATTGAGAATGATACATGCTATCATGTCATGCAAGTTTATGAAGTCATTGTCTTGATCTTGTGAGCTAAAAGCTACAACCTTTATGTTGAAATGTTGCATTATGCAACATGAGAACCTTCATAATCTTTATGTCAACTTGCATATGAAGTCATAACCCTTATATGATGATATATGCGAGTTTCTAGTCAACATTCCATGTCTTTTGTCACCATGATTCGCTTATGTGCCAAGTTTGGGTTTATGCATGTTTTTGAGGCTTGAGAATGTAGCATGCAAGTTAATGAACACATTTGTGCCTCATTTGCCACCGTGATTAACTTGTGGCTTAATATCCATTTTTGTCATACCTTTGCCAAGTCTCTTCTTTTAATCCATTACGTTGTTGCGAACGTATATGCGAGTTTAAAAGCGTTGGGTTATGTTATGGGTAATTTCTAATGACATGAAAATACAACTTGAAAACATGACTTGAAATATAACATGGAAGTTGACATGTAAGTATGCATAAAAACATAAGCTTGGGAATTGACCTATTAAGTTAGGTCTACCCATTGGGAATTTACCTATTAAGTTAGGTCTACCCATTTGCTTGAAAACTTGAATATGAACATGACACTAGACTAAACATGAAAGTGGCCAACTCGAGGTTGGGTTGAGTTTGCAACATAAAGCTACCCGGAACCGACCGACATAACTAGTAGTTGCAAACAATAGGACCCAATGTGAGAAGTTGGTCATGTTTTGCTTGAACCCGAGGTTAGACCAAGTTGTGGTGTAAAGCTACCCGGAACCGACCGGTTTAACTAGTAACCACAACAAAGTCTAATGTGAGAGGTTGGGGGTGCATTAAGTAATTAATGCCACATAATAGGGTTAAGTTAATTTGATTAATGACTCTTAACCAAATATGACATGGACAAATGGGTTAAGTAATTTGATTAGGCTAATGATACTTAACAAGACATGACAAGGTTGGGTAGGTTAAGTAACTTGATTTGCCTAATGACACTTAACCATTTTTATACGACTAGTGGACGGGGTTAAGTTGACCAACACTTAATCAATCCAACACGATAATTTGGTAAGGTTAAGTAAGTTTTCTTAATGACACTTAACCGAAAGATACAGTTAAGGGATGGGGTTAAGATTAGACTCAACTAGTCTAAACATGGAAATCGGATGGGGTTAAGTTAGCCTAGACTTAATTAGTCCCACTTGGCAGTTCAATGGGGTTAAGTTAAACACTTAACTAATCTAACATGATGATTTGATGTGGTTAAGTGACCTATACTTAACCAATCTAACCCGTTAATTTATTGAGGTTAAGTTAACCTATACTTAACCAATCTAACGTGAAAACATGATAAGGCTAAGTCACGAATCGCTTGAATACACTTGACCGATTTGACTAAGTAAATTGATAGGGTCAAGTTAATATATACTTAACCAATCTAGAATGATAATTGGACGAGGTTAAGTCGTGAATTTCTTAGTATACTTAACCAACTTGACACATGGTTCGTAGGGTTAAGTCTTGAACTTGGATACTTAGCCAATTTTGAGATGGTTTGTAGACGGGTTAAGCCATGAACTTAAGTGACACTTAATCCATTATGTAAACCCTAGTTCTGAGGATTAGGTGGATAACTGAGGTTAACAAGGATAACCGGAATAAGGCTAAGTGGTAAACCTTAGTTGAAGAATAACTAAGTAATGATTCTTAGTCAAGGAAATTTAGACCAGTTCATAGATAGATGAGTAACCTGATACGGTAGGTCATCGTTTAAGTATACGAGTAGGAGCAAGTATCTGATTTAGATAAAGGCTCCAACGAACTGGGTAACGAAGCAGCGGCTTCGGGGAACGTGAGGATATTCTTGGTATCCCTCTGTGAGCTGCCAGGTGATCATACTAGGCTCATGAGAGGTTAAGGTCTGCGTTAGAAGAACCAAGAGTATGCCTTGGTTGCTATACGAGCAACCTAAAGACGGGGATGGATAGGGGATAGTCGACGATACACGGTCGTACCCTAGATAGCATTTTTCGTCAGGCTACCTACCATCTTTGGTCAAGCGTGTACGTGCGGAAATGCAGAGAACACCCAATAGACCATAATTGCTATCTAATTATGGTTGCGGTAAGGCTAGGATTGTGGGTTGGCCAGTAGTGTGTTCTCATACAGGATTTATCCTGTCTTGTCTTTCACTAGTTGAGGGAGGGGTCTCGTGGGATCATAGCCACGTATAGAAAAACATACCTTAGCATCTGCATCGGCAGATAAATTGAAAGCTCCCGACCGAGTCCTGTATTACCTGACCTGCCCTGTGACAGGACTCGGATGGCACGATGTGATATATGTGCATACAGTCATGGAAGAACGATTCACGATGAATGCGTGGGAAAAGGGCGCGGTTGACGGTTAGCGTAAATCCTAGTGGCCCTGGGTGGTTGAACCAAAACCGAGATACGAAAACATGCAATAGGTAAGCATAATCCCTAGTAGTCCTAGGTAGCATAAGTCCTAGTTGTACAAACAATGATTCATGTTGGAAGACCCTAGTTAGATATAGGGTGACAATCCAAAACGATCTTAGGGATCACGGAACTATGTTAAAGTAGTATAGAATCTCTTGGGAAAGCCCGTATGGTCTACGGCAAGGGACTGAACACTTACATGGAATAAAACATACGAGTTGAGTAACCTATATATGCGATATATTAGGTTGACATGGACCATTACACGACTTTTGAGTAAGGGTCATTCATGGTTAACACATGATACGGTGGGGATACTAGTACGGTAGGTGCAGAGCCAAAAGACAGGATAGATACCGTGGGATGTTATACGTGATAGATATCTTGGGGATATTATATTTGACAGGAACTTGACGATGGGATACCTTGTTTTATCTTGACACCGTAATGTATCATGACACCTTAGTTTATTTGAGTTCAGTAGTTCATCCTGTTATTCTGATTTAGCTTATCTATCTTGTCATCATGCTTATGTTCATCTCAGTTTCTCATGTCAGTTAACTTTACTAGTTTTTATACTGATAGTAGATAGGGCTTACTCAGTCTTTTTGACTGACCCGTTTTGTTTCGCCTCTTTTCTTCCGTTTCCCCCCAGGTTACAGGGAGGAAATACTGCTGTTTAGTTCGGATTTCTTCTGCTTGAAGGTCATCATGGATGGCTTGGACTTTTCTTGGCTATGGCTACTTTACTGTTTTTACTTGGGGAATAATTTATGAAAAAGTCTTTATGCTTCTTTACTATTGCAAGACAGGTTTTGATGTACTCTGATGTAAAAGGCTTTAGACCTTAATTATTAATGTTTATGAAAGTTCAATTTTACTTCCGCTATTTTATATGTTCTGTCTTGTGATATTTCTGTGCATGTTTACCAATAATGCCCCTCTAAAGCTAGTGCATTCCTTTGCGAGTGACCCTAGCGGAGGCGGGGTGTTACATTTGGTATCAGAGCCGAAGGTTACCAGACTGGGCAAAAGTTTTTAAAGACCTTCTGAAAACTATTTGAAAATCGTTTACAAAGAAGCATTTTTCAAGAAAATTTTCTTTTAAAAGAAAAAGGCTATTCCCCAAAGGCCACTAGCACTATCCTTGTTTCCTTAATTGAGTCTCTTTTCCTTTCTTTCCTCCATCTATAGTCACAGTGGTTTTAACTGCGACTAGTCTTTTCTATCTACGGAAGTGCTTTCCATACGATGGAGGGGGTTCTCGAGAGACCAGTGGCCGCGTTATAAGAAAGGATAGTGAGAAAAAGGATAAAGAATACGAGCTTAAGGATGAGCAACTTGTTGGTATGGCTTAGTCCTCAACGGAGGGAGAAAGATGAACAATGAAACCCATGACGAGAGAGTACCTTTGGCATGGTAAAACGGGGCGGATAGTTAAGTATCATGGGACAAGGACAAGATCATCGGGAGGGCAATAGTATGCTCTCATTTCTAGGGTACCTCCAAAGGAGGGTAACGATCTTGTTAAAGGTTTAGCTCTTCTTCTCTATCATCCCGTTAGGACTTTGTTTTGATCATCGTATCATTTAAGTTTGCTTCGATAGTTGAGTCTCTGCACCTTAAGTACTAGCATAATGGAGAATCCCATTTTTGTCTCAAAGTCCTATTGGGGAATCAGTCCATTTATACATGACTCGCTTGGATTTGAGAATGTCTATGCCAAGTGTTGAGTTTGGAAATAATGCTTATGTTTATAAGCTATGGATGGGTTCTAGGGATGAAGTGGTTATCCAGTAGAGGGTGCCACTCTCGGTTTTGATAGGAGGGTAGTTAGACCTTTTGACTAGCCTTGGTAATACCCTCGAAGTATCTTGTAACCTTTTTTGAGGTTTTGTCATGACTAGTTACCTAGAATCCCTTGATGCCTTTATTGGAAATTTGAAGCCCGATCGAGTGGTGTTCGCCGATAAGACGGGTGGTTTACTTCATTTATGCATGGGTTATAGAGATCACCCTAGTAAGTGCGCTTGATAACCTGGTTGACATCTGTTTACTTTCAAGAGGAAGTTCTTCTACGTGGAATACCTGGTGGTACGAGATCCAAGATTCACTAGTGAATTTTGGAAAGCTTGCATGAGATCATGAGTACGCAGTCATGTGTGCGCCAAGTGTGCAAGTGGAACGAGAGGCGACAAAGAAATGAGTTCCAGCTCATGTTAGGGAAACAGGAAATAAGAGGCTACGAAATCGCGAAGTTAAAAGACGGTCAAGGCATAATGGAATTAAGCTCACGGAAATACGACTTTGATGGTCAAAGACTAGATACGCGCATGATATCTCTTTTTGGGAGTATATCCTTGATCCCTGTTTTCTGTAGAGCTTACTTGTAGGGTATCTTTTGTGGACGTCCTCTCGGTCCTATTTTCTATTACAAACCCCGTAAGGAGTTTTGTCTTGTTTATCTTCTCGACCCTGTTTCAGGGAATCCTAGGTAGAACCCTATGGATGTAAACATGTATTTGAAACATGTTATGATTGATATGGTTGCAAGTGGTTGCAAGTTGTTGCTCGTGGATGCGCGAATACACATTAGATACTAGCTCGACTCGGTCACATTTCATATTGCATATGCACGAGTATTTATACTTGTTTATGGATGAAATCGAATGTATTATCATGCGGTTGTTGCATATGAATGAATGATTGTTCATGCATATAGTATCTATATGACTAGGACTATTTGCATACATGTTGGATTCATGGCACTATACATATTTTGCATTAGAAAGATTATTCAGGCCTGATCATTAGCATTAGCTAAGGAACATGTACACACACGTTTTGCATATATTCATACAGCATTAGAAATCATCTAAGGACAATGGTCGCTTGTGGATGATGTTTTGAGTAGATGGATGATGGATGGTAGGATATGTTCTTCCTAACTTGGAGATTTCGGGGACGAAATCCTAAAAGGTGGGGAGAATGTAACAACCCGTATTTCGATAACATGTTAAGACGAGAATCAAGGCAGAATTTAATTTTAAATTCTGAATCAAGTAAAACGGGCTATGCCATTGCGTTCGTCTCGGAAAAATACGCGAAATTGAGTCTGAGTTTTCGAGAATCGGAGTCCGTATGACCAAGTTATGGTCCGACGAAGTTTTCAAAAAAATTCAAGTTTAAAAACGAGTTCTAATTTCAAGAATTAGGGCTGGAAGGCTAGGCGGGAAGAATTCCCGCCAGGCGCCCCAAGTCGACAGCCCTGTCGACTTGGGAGTCGACCAGTCTTGACCCAAGTCGATAGCCCTGTCGACTTGGGGGTCGACATATGGTGGCCGGGCAGTTTTGCCTGGTGCACCTATTTCCTGTCTTGGCTAGGTTTTTGGGCCTGGTTTGAAATCTGACGGCTCAGGTTGATCCTAGGGTTAATCCTAAGGTCCTAATCACTCCTAATCTCTATAAATAAGCCCCTAACCTACCCCTAAACCCTCATTATTCATTCATGCAACTAAACTATGGCAAAATTGCTCCACTCATGGCCTCCACTCAAAATCCTAGCCTCCATTTCATTTCTATGAGAGGTTTCATGATCATGAGAGTGTTTGAGAGTCCCTATGTTAGTATGAGAGCTTCTCAAGTTGATTTCAAGGCAAAAGCTTTGATCTTTGTTCATAAAGATGGGGTTTTTATTGATTTGGAGTGTTCATCTTTGGGTTTTTGGGTGATGGCATGCATAGGCTTCATCACAATCTTTGTTTTGCATTTTGGTTTGTGCCTTCATAGCAATGTAAGCCCTTTCCCTACTCTTAGATATTAACTATGAAGTTAAATGTTCATGTTGCAAGTTTGGGTTTGATCATTGAGAATGATACATGCTATCATGTCATGCAAGTTTATGAAGTCACTGTCTTGATCTTGTGAGCTAAAAGCTACAACCTTTATGTTGAAATGTTGCATTATGCAACATGAGAACCTTCATAATCTTTATGTCAACTTGCATATGAAGTCATAACCCTTATATGATGATATATGCGAGTTTCTAGTCAACATTCCATGTCTTTTGTCACCATGATACGCTTATGTGCCAAGTTTGGGTTTATGCATGTTTTTGAGGCTTGAGAATGTAGCATGCAAGTTAATGAACACATTTGTGCCTCATTTGCCAACATGATTAACTTGTGGCTTAATATCCATTTTTTTCATACCTTTGCCAAGTCTCTTCTTTTAATCCATTACGTTGTTGCGAACGTATATGCGAGTTTAAAAGCGTTGGGTTATGTTATGGGTAATTTGTAATGACATAAAAATACAACTTGAAAACATGACTTGAAATATAACATGGAAGTTGACATGTAAGTATGCATAAAAACATAAGCTTGGGAATTTACCTATTAAGTTAGGTCTACCCATTGGGAATTTACCTATTAAGTTAGGTCTACCCAATTGCTTGAAAACTTGAATATGAACATGACACTAGACTAAACATGAAAGTGGCCAACTCGAGGTTGGTTTGAGTTTGCAACATAAAGCTACCCGGAACCGACCGGCCTAACTAGTAGTTGCAAACAATAGGACCCAATGTGAGAAGTTGGTCATGTTGTGCTTGAACCCGAGGTTAGACCAAGTTGTGGTGTAAAGCTACCCGGAACCGACCGACTTAACTAGTAACCACAACAAAGTCTAATGTGAGAGGTTGGGGTGCATTAAGTAATTAATGCCACATAATAGGGTTAAGTTAATTTGATTAATGACTCTTAACCAAATATGACATGGACAAATGGGTTAAGTAATTTGATTAGGCTAATGATACTTAACAAGACATGACAAGGTTGGGTAGGTTAAGTAACTTGATTTGCCTAATGACACTTAACCATTTTTATACGACTAGTGGACGGGGTTAAGTTGACCAACACTTAATCAATCCAACACGATAATTTGGTAAGGTTAAGTAAGTTTTCTTAATGACACTTAACCGAAAGATACAGTTAAGGGATGGGGTTAAGATTAGACTCAACTAGTCTAAACATGGAAATCGGATGGGGTTAAGTTAGCCTAGACTTAATTAGTCCCACTTGGCAGTTCAATGGGGTTAAGTTAAACACTTAACTAATCTAACATGATGATTTGATGTGGTTAAGTGACCTATACTTAACCAATCTAACCCGTTAATTTATTGAGGTTAAGTTAACCTATACTTAACCAATCTAACGTGAAAACATGATAAGGCTAAGTCATGAATCGCTTGAATACACTTGACCGATTTGACTAAGTAAATTGATAGGGTCAAGTTAATATATACTTAACCAATCTAGAATGATAATTGGACGAGGTTAAGTCGTGAATTGCTTAGTATAATTAACCAACTTGACACATGGTTCGTAGGGTTAAGTCTTGAACTTGGATACTTAGCCAATTTTGAGATGGTTTGTAGACGGGTTAAGCCATGAACTTAAGTGACACTTAATCCATTATGTAAACCCTAGTTCTGAGGATTAGGTGGATAACCGAGGTTAACAAGGATAACGGGAATAAGGCTAAGTGGTAAACCTTAGTTGAAGAATAACTAAGTAATGATTCTTAGTCAAGGAAATTTAGACCAGTTCATAGATAGATGAGTAACCTGATACGGTAGGTCATCGTTTAAGTATACGAGTAGGAGCAAGTATCTGATTTAGATAAAGGCTCCAGCGAACTGGGTAACGAAGCAGCGGCTTCGGGGAACGTGAGGATATTCTTGGTATCCCTCTGTGAGCTGCCAGGTGATCATACTAGGCTCATGAGAGGTTAAGGTCTGCGTTAGAAGAACCAAGAGTATGCCTTGGTTGCTATACGAGCAACCTAAAGACGGGGATGGATAGGGGATAGTCGACGATACACGGTCGTACCCTAGATAGCATTTTTCGTCAGGCTACCTACCATCTTTGGTCAAGCGTGTACGTGCGAAAAGGCAGAGAACACCCAATAGACCATAATTGCTATCTAATTATGGTTGCGGTAAGGCTAGGATTGTGGGTTGGCCAGTAGTGTGTTCTCATACAGGATTTATCCTGTCTTGTCTTTCACTAGTTGAGGGAGGGGTCTCGTGGGATCATAGCCACGTATAGAAAAACATACCTTAGCATCTGCATCGGCAGATAAATTGAAAGCTCCCGACCGAGTCCTGTATTACCTGACCTACCCTGTGACAGGACTCGGATGGCACGATGTGATATATGTGCATACAGTCATGGAAGAACGATGAATGCGTGGGAAAAGGGCGCGGTTGACGGTTAGCGTAAATCCTAGTGGCCCTGGGTGGTTGAACCAAAACCGAGATACGAAAACGTGCAATAGGTAAGCATAATCCCTAGTAGTCCTAGGTAGCATAAGTCCTAGTTGTACAAACAATGATTCATGTTGGAAGACCCTAGTTAGATATAGGGTGACAATCCAAAACGATCTTAGGGATCACGGAACTATGTTAAAGTAGTATAGAATCTCTTGGGAAAGCCCGTATGGTCTACGGCAAGGGACTGAACACTTACATGGAATAAAACATACGAGTTGAGTAACCTATATATGCGATATATTAGGTTGACATGGACCATTACACGACTTTTGAGTAAGGGTCATTCATGGTTAACACATGATACGGTGGGGATACTAGTACGGTAGGTGCAGAGCCAAAAGACAGGATAGATACCGTGGGATGTTATACGTGATAGATATCTTGGGGATATTATATTTGACAGGAACTTGACGACGGGATACCTTGTTTTATCTTGACACCGTAATGTATCATGACACCTTAGTTTATCTGAGTTCAGTAGTTCATCCTGTTATTCTGATTTAGCTTATCTATCTTGTCATCATGCTTATGTTCATCTCAGTTTCTCATGTCAGTTAACTTTACTAGTTTTTATACTGATAGTAGATAGGGCTTACTCAGTCTTTTTGACTGACCCGTTTTGTTTCGCCTCTTTTCTTCCGTTCCCCCCCAGGTTACAGGGAGGAAATACTGCTGTTTAGTTCGGATTTCTTCTGCTTGAAGGTCATCATGGATGGCTTGGACTTTTCTTGGCTATGGCTACTTTACTGTTTTTACTTGGGGAATAATTTATGAAAAAGTCTTTATGCTTCTTTACTATTGCAAGACAGGTTTTGATGTACTCTGATGTAAAAGGCTTTAGACCTTAATTATTAATGTTTATGAAAGTTCAATTTTACTTCCGATATTTTATATGTTCTGTCTTGTGATATTTCTGTGCATGTTTACCAATAATGCCCCTTTAAAGCTTGTGCATTCCTTTGCGAGTGACCCTAGCTGAGGCGGGGTGTTACACCTTAACTTTTCGAAAAATTTCGCCATAACCTCCTTTGTACAGCCCTATCGGTAAAACTACAACTCGCCTCTCTAGGCCTTCTCCATCCGAAAAGAAAATCATACAGCCAAGCGGCTTGCCAATTCGGCTCATAAAATTGCCATTCCATATGAAATATAAACTTGTTCCTTTTTGGTTGGGTATACCATTATATCATTTCCATCTGCTGTTAATTCAACATATACCCATGTCATCCCAAACAAATTCCAATCTATTTTATCCCCAAATACAACCATTCTCTTTATCCAAGTCAAATTCCATTCAAACTCCAATTCCAATCTCAATTCAAAATTCTTACTCAATAATTCAACTTACTCGATATCATTATCTTCTAATTCAATTCAATTTTCACATAATTGATTTCGATTCAATTCCAATTGCTTTTCCAAATTTCAATTCAATTTGGTTTTATTTCAACAATCTTTCCTTGGGAATTTTAAATAGCTTTACCATATTGAAAATCAAACTTCCCTTTTCCGGATTCAAACCACTTGCTTTTCTCAAATCAATTCAAAAACAATGTCTTTGGTAGTAATCTGTCACTTACAACTCGGAAATGAATACTGAGGATGTGGCCAGCATCATCAGAGTTATTTCCCAGCGATCAAGTGAGTTCAATACTTTATAACTTTTCAAACTCATATTCAAACATTTTCACTTTGAAATACATTTCAAAATACCATTTACAATGCTTTAAAACAATTTAAAATCTCCCAGGATTTTAAATTTCTCATATGTTTAATTCAAATCCATCTACCAACACGTTTCCAAATTTTCCAGGATTCTAACTTCAATTCTGATTTAATTCAGACTTAATTTGTCTAATTTCATATATTACTCTTATATGAATTTTAATGGGTTATTTATATAACCATTTTAATTTATAATCTCGTTCGATTATAATAACAACCAACACATCTTATATAATAATATCAATATTTATTTTCGGTAAAATTATATCATTTACGATGTTTCAAACTGTAACGACCCGGAAAATCCAAACCAATTTAAAATTTTTATTTTAAATTATTTGGAGAAATGTGGCAGAAATTAAAATTTTCATTTTTTAAATAATATTAAAGCCAGTGAAAATAGTCAATTTTCAAACGATCTCTGTTTTCGATGAAACCACTTTCATTGGAACCGGAATGTCATATTATTGCTAGATTTCAATTTTTAGAATTTTTCGAATTAATATGTGAGCGTGGCGAAGGAAAATGTGTTTGGTCGATTACAGTCAAATTTAATCGACTAAAAATAGCCATTTTTCAAACAGTGTCAGAATTCGACGAAATTAATTTTGTTAGGACCGTATCGTCATAACATAGACAAATATATTTTTTCTGGATTTTTCTGAGTCCGTTTGTGGCCTCGGTGAATTTATTTATGTAGACGAATTAAATTAATAAAGGAATTAAATATTAAATTAAATAATACCGGCCACAGACAGCCGTTTGGGCTGACGGGACCTATCCCATTAGGTCCGGAATATGGGCTATTGGCTAGGATCACTTTCTGCTGGGCTGAAATTGAAACGGTTTGAAAGTTATGGATTTAATTATAAAAATACACTAAAAACAATATAAAAATAGGAAAAACCCTAAAATCTAATACACTATTCACTATCTTCTTCGTTGCCGCTGCCCCCGCTAAAATCAATGGCCGAATTTGCTCCCCCTTCTTCTACTAAGTTCTCCCTCTCCTCCAAGAATTAGACCACATACTCTACATCATTTCGAAGCCCTTGGTCTCCTTCACGATTCCATACCATTTGATCGCCCTCTGGACCCACCATCACCGAACCACCCGAACCCAAAACTACCGCCAAAAGCCTCGTCCGCCTCCCTTAGGGTCCCACTGAGCTGCACCATAGCAGGGTCCCTTTGTGCTCCTCTGGTATCTCTACAACGTGGTGATATCCGATTACACTGAAACGTGACGAAGTGGCCGATAATTGCAACCCTAAGTTTGAACAAAGGGGATAGGTAACGGCCGTGTTACAGGGAAGAGTTAGAAAGGTTTTGGCCTAATTTATTTATTAATTAATTTAATTAAATTGTTTTAAAACTTCAATTAATCATATCTAACTCATTTCAATTTGAAATTCGATGATTTCAGCGGCGTTGTGATCGTGTGACTGAGATCTACGCGTCTAAACTGACTAGAGCTGATTCTGAACAGTTTGAATTTTGGCCAAAAATCTTCAACGACTGTGAGATTTCTGAATTTGAAAAATTAAACAATTTAATTATGTTCGATCAGTTGAATCATTGTATGTTATTTCTGATATGTTATGTGGTGATTGTTGTATAGTTGAATTATATTCGTTGTGTTATCATGTTATAGTATGACTGTTTGGATCTGTAAAATTCAGATGTAATCATAATAAAGGTCTCACCTTTATTTTTATTCTTATTTTTATTTTTATTTTTATTCCTTTCTCTTAAAATTGATCTTTTGTTTTTGGGAATAAAATAAAATAAAGTTTTGATCTTTTGTTCTTGAAAACAAAATAAAATAAAGTTTTGATCATTTGTTTTTGAAAACAAAATTAAATAAAGTTTTGATCTTTTGTTCTTGAAAACAAAATAAATAAAGTTTTGATCTTTTGTCCTTGAATCAAATCAATACAAAGTTGAGCCTTTTATTTTGTTTTATATAATAAAAGAAGATTTGATCTTTTATCTTGAGATAAAATAAATAAAGATTTGATCTTTTACTTTCTTTTACTTTGTTTTTAAAATAAAAGAAAGTTGGATTTGTATAATAAATAAGGATTTGATTTTTATTCTAATTTATAAATTAAATAAAGTTCATATATTTTGTTTGATTTCACAAAATAAAGGTGGGACTTTTTATTTTGATTCATAGAAAATATACACCCGATCATATGTTGTCATTGTGGTAATGACACAAAATTCACCGTTATGCTAATTTAGTTGTAATGACACAAAATTCACCGTTATGCTAATTTAGTTGTAATGACACAAAATTCACCGTTTTGTTAATTTAGTTGAAATGTATCAAAATTTCATCGTTATGTCTTTGTAGTTGAAATGAACATACTTTGGTGTTGGATAAAAAAAGAATTTTTTTATTGGAACTTAGGAAAATAATAGATCATTTACATTTTTTTCAATGTAAAAGAAAAGAAAATATTTACATTTTTCAATGTAAAAGAAAAGAAAATATTTACATTTTTTTTCAATGTAAAATAAAAGAAAATATTTACATTTTTCAATGTAAAAGAAATGAAAATATTTACATTTTTCAATGTAAAAGAAAGGAAAAGTAAATATTTACATTTTTCAATGTAAAAACGAAAAATAGAATTTACATATGTAAATAAAAACAATAAATAGGATATTTACATTTTCCATTGTTATAAAGAGTAATAGAAAATTCACATTTTTCTATTGTAATAAAGTATAATAGGAAATTTCCATTTTTCTATTGTAATGAAGAGAGATAGAAAATTTACTTTTTTTATATGTAAAATATAAGATTTACCTTTTTCTAGGAGAAGATAGAAGAATTTACATTTTTCATTGTAGAAGATAAAATATATATATTTTATAAAAACATAAAAAGTTCACTTTTATGTCATTAAAATGAAATAGAATACAAAGTGCATTTTTATGTCTTTAAATCACATAGGATAAAAGAACATTTTTATAATTAAAGAAATTATACATTTTAAAACATCATTTTTGGTCGCATTAGAATTGGCGAACAAAAATGTCATTTTTATTTGATATAAAAATATACATTGTTGAATTATCATTTTTGGTCGCATTAGAATTGGCGAACAAAAATGTCATTTTTATTTGATATAAAAATATACATCGTTGAATTATCATTTTTGTCGCATTAGAATTGGCGAACAAAAATGTCATTTTTATTTGATATAAAAATATACATCGTTGAATTATCATTTTTGGTCGCATTAGAATTGGCGAACAAAAATGTCATTTTTATTTGATATAAAAATATACATCGTTGAATTATCATTTTTGATCGCATTAGAATTGGCGAACAAAAATGTCATTTTTATTTGATATAAAAATATACATCGTTGAATTATCATTTTTGTCGCATTAGAATTGGCGAACAAAAATGTCATTTTTATTTGATATAAAAATATACATCGTTGAATTATCATTTTTGGTCGCATTAGAATTGGCGAACAAAAATGTCATTTTTATTTGATATAAAAATATACATCGTTGAATTATCATTTTTTGTCGCATTAGAATTGGCGAACAAAAATGTCATTTTTATTTGATATAAAAATATACATCGTTGAATTATCATTTTTGGTCGCATTAGAATTGGCGAACAAAAATGTCATTTTTATTTGATATAAAAATATACATCGTTGAATTATCATTTTTGGTCGCATTAGAACTGACGAACAAAAATGTCATTTTTATTTGATATAAAAATATACATCGTTGAATTATCATTTTTGGTCGCATTAGAGCTGGCGAACAAAAATGTCATTTTTATTTGATATAAAATGATACATTGTTGAAACCATCATTTTTGTCGCATTAGAATTGGCGGACGAAAATATTACTTTCATACAATAAAAGGAATGGATTTTAACAAAGGGAATCGCCCAATGGTTTATATATAAATATAAAATATAAAATTAAACGAAACGAGCGCGGCAGTTCGCGTATCGACAATCGTAACTTCAAACGAATATATAGAAAGATCCGACCGTTGGATTTTCCCAAAACTGGAACCGTTTGGACCGCTTTGGGAAGAGCTTTCCGACGCTATAAATTTCATCAAAATCCGACAGTTAGATTTTAAGATATGTGTAAATCAAATTTTGGTAAAAGCAGCGCCAGCGCCGCCCATTGACCCGAAACATCGTTTATTTATTTCGAAGCTATTTTTAATAGATAAAAATAGCGATAAATAGTTATAAATATGTGAAATTAGGCTCACATCCCTAAAATGGAACTTAATTCACGCCACATCCAGTGAAAGTTTTAATGCATTTCCGGTCCCTATTTTAAGGTGCCGCCCAAAATTTTCATCCCCTTCCGCCTTGTCCCATGCCATGTTACGTGTTTTTCCAATTCTGACCCCAAAAAAATGCGCCACACACTAAAAAATAATAATAATAATTTCTAAAATCTGGAAATAATCCCAGGAGTCCATGCAAATTAAAAAAAAAGTTGCATACTTCTGTGCAACTATTGCTTATAGTAGCATACATGTATGCATATATTTATATAGTGTATTTATGCTGAAAATCTGGACCAACATAAGCATACATGTATGCAACTATTAGCAAATAACTGCATACATTTATGAATACAAAGTTGAACTGAGATTCATGTGTAACGAAAAGTTGCATGCATGGATGCAACTATTCTGTATATATGCATGCATATGTGCAACAATTTTAAAAGGGGCGACGGCTTGCGGATATGCGCATGAGTGCATGCATTTATTATGTACAAGTCACCATCGCCAGAGGCGGAATCATACATGAAGAGTACACAAAAGAAATATCAGTCTACATCGCCAATGGCGGAATCATAACATAGATACAGTAATGGCGGAGAAAATCCAGGTCAGCACGGTGTAGTCAAGCCTCGCCATGAGCCAAAAGGTGCGTCAGAATCTGTAACTAGGCTGCCCGCAATAAATCTTCCAGATTTCTATTCACCCGCTCAGTTTGGCCATCTGTTTGTGGGTGATAAGCGGTGCTCATATTCAGTTTCGTTCCCAATTCTGTCTGGAAAGCCTCCCAAAATTTGCTAGTAAATAGGAGATCTCTATCACTGACTATGCTGATGGGAATTCCATGCAGCTTAACAATTTCTTTGAAGTATATCTGCGCTAGGCTAAAATCATATCATTAGCATAAATGTGTGCAACAATGTCTGAAAACGGCGAATGCTTTAAAAAACAGGCCAAATTTGAATATATGCATAAAAGGATGCATGTAATGCAGTTTAGCTGCATACATGTATGCATTTATACTGCAGTTTGGGCGCAACACTGAAATATAAGCATGAATGTATGCAACTATTTACAAATAGGTGCATCTTTTGATGCAAAAACCTGCTGTTTCGCTGATTTTGTGTTATTTTTGAGTTTTGACGTGGTTTTTGATTGTTTTTCCACCTGAATTTTTTGGCATGAAGGTGTTTTTTTAATAATGAATTTTCGTGATTTTTTTATATGTTTTGGAAAAATAGGGACCTAATTTACAATAAGTTTAGGACCAGATGTGAGCCTAATTATGAAACTTAATAGGGACCTGTGACAAACTGACCCTATAAATATATATCAAATGTTTTAAACTATAATTATGCGACAATTATTTGAAAAGACCGAGTTTAACTCATTTCAAATAATTGAACAGCGATTGAATCAAAGATGTAAGAAGGCGATGGTTGAAGACCAGCGATCTTCACATCGAATGGACGATGACTTCTGATACCTTGGACTGACTTGCTCCCAGGATTGTGTTGAAGCAGTAATTGTTCGGATGTGTGTGTTGATCGTGCGGATTAGCGAGAACCTCTTTGGTGTCTCCGGTTTCGTTCAGACCTAGAACGGACTTGTAAATGGATGCGTGTCTGACGTTGAAATTCACTTCATGTAATTAAATCGATTTCTATTAATATATGTCTGTTTGGTGGTAGAGAATTTATTCTCTACTTAACACCCTGATACGTAGTGATAGTTATCGATCGCATGGCATTGAATTGTCAATATGGCACGCCAAGGTGCAATGATCAAGGCTTTGTTGAAAAGCAGGCCTTGTGGCTGATGATCAAAGCATAGCCTGGTTAGGCATAGCTTTGTGTATATCGTGACTTCGCGAGCCTCACACCCCGGTATGAGTCAAAAACGGGATATGGACCGTAGGGAGTGCACATGTTTCTTTCTAACTAGGAGTGGTGCTTGGGTTTTGACTCGGCCCGACATTTTACTTATGTGGATTTTGGATTGAGGTACCTCGGATTTTTATAGGCCGGAAGTGGTCATATTATAGGTCCAAAGGGACCGGGAAACGTGTGTTCAGGCATAACTAATCCACTACCGTTAGGTAGGGACCGGCCCTACCGCAACCAAGGGTTCACTGCGGGGGATCCTGAGGCATTTGCTAGAGTGTCTCGAATCGGAAGAGGACGATCCCTAGCCTCGATTTCATGACAGAAAACCAATTCCCAATACTACAACATTTCGGTTTTGATTGTAAACTTATATACGTCGACATAGTAGGATGGGGTACTATGCCGTCTAGGATTGATATATTTATATTGAAGTATTTTAATACTGCTTAAACACTAATGATAATATTAAAATATTACTTTTCACGTATTAATCATGTTTGATCATCATAAGGGAAAACTCTATCCTCCTGTGTGCGTTGCATTGTGTGATAGGATCTGAGTCTTATGACGATTCCATTTTTCAAAAGTCATTTCGCTGTTTTATATAAATTTTATAAAATATGGCACTGGCAATCCAATGGAGTAAACCTGTTCCGTGTTAGCGGCGTGGTCCTGAGATTCGCCATCTTGATAGTTAATTTAGTTAAGAATTCTCACACCAGTCCCATGACTGACTCATAGTTTGTTTCACTTTTGCAAACTCGGGTGCCCTCTTTCCACATGGGCAGCCAATTGACAGGTTTCTAGGTGATACTTTCTGGTTGGAGCTTGCTTTGGAAGGAAGAAGAAGACCTTTTCTCCATCTTTTATTCTGCTTTTGAGACATTTTTCCATCTTTTGCTTTTGATGTATGTAATGGGATTTGAAACTTATTTCCTTTCATTTGGGACTTGTTTCTCTTTTGTTAAGACTTCTATTATGCTAAGTGGATCCTGTAAAACTGCATACTATGATGATTCTGTTGTGATGCTGATGACATTTTATTTCCGCTGAAATGTTTATGTGTTATGTTCTTTCTCTGAGATCTGTTGATTGTTGTAAATATGTTGTATTCCAAAATGATTATCCTTACTTTCGGTCTACGGAACTTTGGGGTCATCACAGTTGGTATCAGAGCCTAAGGTTAACCTTAGCTAAGGAATATAACATATTTAGAACAATTCGTCTAGATAGAATCCACATTATTCTAAGACGAGTAGCTCATTAGAGATAGGACCAATAATGTCCTAAAGTGAGCACAGCAGAATAGCACATATTTACCAGTCATTACATCATCATCTTTTCATCTCGTCCTTATCTTATCTTTTCTTGAAAATCCTCATTTTTGTTGGTCTGACTCTTTCCTTGATGGTACAGACTGATTTAAATGGATACTAGAGCAAGAACAGCCCAAGGCGGAGCCCGAGGTGGAGCTCGAGGCGGGGATAGAGGAGGAGCCCGAGTAGGAGCTGGAGAGCAAGCTAGAGACGAGACACCCATCACTCAGGAACAACATAATTCAGAGGTCGTAGTCGAACCACCTCCACCTCCACAGCCTTTCGATTTGGAGAGAATGTCAAAGAAATTCAAGAACCTTGGAGGTGTACCTTTTACAGGGCGGGAGTCTGCGATTCAGGCAGAAGCATGGCTTAAAGATTGCGAAAAGATCCTAGAAGGCTTGGAATTGGAAGATCAGTGAAAGCGTTATCTTACAGTTTGGCAAATAAAAGAGGAAGCAGGGCATTGGTGGGATACGATCAAAATCTGGAATGACGTGGCCAATATGTCTTGGGCCAGATTTAAGGAGCTTTTCAATGAGAAATATATACCCCCCACAAGCTAGAGAGCGTATGCGCGAGCAGTTCGTTAACCTACAGCAAGGGAATATGATCGTTTCTGAGTATGTGAGGAAGTTTGATAAGCTTTCACGATATGCCCCTAGTTTGATACAAGATCCAGTAGAGAAGAATAAGAAATCTATCAAGGGGTTGTCCAAGAAATATTTGAATCGAGTCACTGCCCATATTAAGCTTCCTTTCAATGAAGTAGTGGAGATGGCGTGCCGCTATGAGGAAAATGACGAGTCTGGACCACAGGATAGAGGGAAAGGTCAAAGAAATAACCAGAAGGAACAGGCTAACAAGAAACAGTAGGCGAGCAATTCTTCTGCAGCTAAACCCCAAGGGAAGAAGAGGGATAGGAGCAAGGTGACCTGCTATAACTACGGCAAGATTGGACATTTCGATTACGAGTGTAGAGCTCCTAAAAAGGCCAAGAGGAATGATTCAGGCCCTAGTCAGAACCATGGTCAGAGTTCCCAGAACCGTGGTCAAAATCCTCAGAATCGTGGCCAGAGTTCGCAGGATAAAAGGGAATGCTACAATTGCCATCAAAAGGGGCACATTAAGGCGAACTGTCCGCTGCTAAGGAATGCTCAGGTGGCACATGTTTATGAGGGAGCAGATACACCAGCTTCGACTGAGGGGCCTAATAAACCCGATGTCTTAGGAGGTATGCTTAATATTAAGAACATCCCTATTACTGTCTTATTTGATACTGGTGCTGCAAGAAGCTTTATTTTTAAAGATGCAAGTAAAAAGTTGAAACTGAAACCAAGAAAACTCAAAAATTTGATTAGAGCTAATAGTCCGATAGGAGGTTCCCTCATTCTAGATCAGTATTGTAAAGTGCTTATCTCCTATTCTCGCTATCAGTTTCCTTTTAATTTGATCATCATGGAGTTTTCTGGATATGACATCATACTTGGTATAGATTGGTTAGCAAAATCTGAAGCTGAGTTAGTATGCGCCGAAAGAATTGACAAAGTTAAAACTAATCTCGGAAATGTATGTATCCCCTGCCATGGCTCAGCCACCGACAGGAAAACATTCTGGTCTTCTCTAGAAGTTACCCCTACTTCTATTGAGGAGATCCCTGTCGTCAATGATTATGCTGATATATTCAAAGAAGTTGAGGGCCTACCTCTGCATAGAGAAATCAGCTTCCGAATTGATTTAGCTCCGAATGCAAGGCCTGTTGTACATCCCATTCGGAGAATGTCGCCAACGGAAAGAGAGGAGCTGAAAAATCAAACCAAGCAGCTTTTGTGGAAGGGTCTGATCAGGCCCAGCTTCTCAGAATGGGGAGCAGCAGTGGTGTTCGTCCCAAAATCAGACGGTACTCTCAGGCTATGTGTAGACCACCGTGATCTCAACAAACAAACTCTAAAGAACAAATATCCACTGCCTCGTATTGATGACTTGCTTGACCGATTGCATGGGGCACGAGTATTCTCTAGGATGGACCTAGCTACAGGCTTCCATCAACTTCGCATTACAGAGGAGTGTGTGCCTTTAACTGCTTTCAGAGGACCGGATATCTTTTATGATTGGCTAGTAATGCCCTTCGGTCTATGTAATGCTCCAGCATATTTTGTTGATTTGATGAATAGAGTATTCAGAGATGTTTTAAATAAATTTGTGCTCGTGTTCATCGATGACATCCTCATCTTTTCTAAATCCGTTGCTGAGCACGAACAGCATCTGAGAGAAGTCTTAGAGATCTTGCGAAGAAATGTGCTGAAAGCAAAATTTTCTAGATGCATATTCTGGCAAGAAGAGGTGAAATTCCTCGACCATGTTGTATCAAAGGAAGGCATCTCAGTAGATCCAGGAAAGATCTCAGCCATCCAAGAATGGAAGCAGCCTAGAACTCCCACGGAGGTCAGAAGTTTCTTGGGACTGGCCGGCTATTATCGGAAATTTGTCAAAGATTTTTCGAAGGTAGCTTGTCCATTGACAAACCTGAGCAAGAAGCATACGAAATTCAAGTGGACACCGGAATGCGAGACAGCTTTCCAAGAGCTAAAGAAGAGGTTAACCAATGCTCCTGTGTTGACCATCATAGATGGCAATCAGGATTTGAAGGTCTGGACCGACGCCTCTAAGCAAGGTTGTTTCTTTTTTAAATTAACATGTCTGAGATAACATTTTTTCCTTTAATGACAAATCTAATTTTAACATGTTATCCCTTATTTATTTAAGGTATTGGTGCAGTGCTGATGCAAAGAGGCAGGGTAGTCGCATATGCTAGCCGCCAACTGAAACCGCATGAGAAGAATTATGTTACGCATGACCTTGAACTAATGGCCATTGTGTTTGCTCTTAAAATATGGAGGCATTATCTTTTGGGTGAAAAGTTTGAAATTTACACGGATCACAAATCTTTGAAGCACCTTTTTACCCAAAAAGATTTGAATATGAGGCAGCAGCGCTGGGTCGAATTTCTTGCATCATATGACCTGGATATCGTATATACTCCGGGAAAAGCCAACGTTGTAGCCGATGCACTCAGTAGAAAGAATGCAGAATGCAACAATCTCATTATCTCCAATCTCATTATCACTCCTACTCTGATTGATAAAGTCTCTGCTCTTCAAAAGAATGATGACTTTATTCAGAAGCTTTGTGAGCGAGTCCGTAAGGGCGAAGCCTCAAGTTTCCAGATTGACGATAATGGGCCCTTAGATTACAAGGGCGAATTTGTGTGCCAGACATTGCTGAGCTAAAAAGAGAAGTGATGGATGAGTGCCACAAATCAAAGATCAGCGTCCATCCAGGTTTAAACAAAATGTACCATGATCTCAAGCACACCTTTTGGTGGAAATCGATGAAGAGAGATATTTCTATTTATGTTGCTAGACGTCCCACTTGTCAGCAAGTCAAAAGTGATCAACAGAAACTGGCAGGTTTGTTGCAACCACTAGGAGTTTCTGGTTGGAAGTGGGAGGAAATTTCTATGGATTTTATAGATGGCTTGCCCCGAAGCCGAAAAGGCAATGATAGCATATGGGTGATTGTCGACTGCTTCAAAATCTGCCCATTTCATCCTTGTTCGGTCCAATAGAACAGCTCGAAGTTTAGCACAGCTCTATCTTAAAGAGATAGTCAGACTGCATGGGGTTCCCAAAAGCATTGTCAGTGATCGGGATCCATTATTTACCAGTAAATTCTGGGAAGCTTTTCAAGAAGAGCTTGGGACCAAGTTAAATCTGAGCTCTGCCTATCACCCTCAGACAGATGGCCAGACTAAGAGGGTGAATCGTGTTTTGGAAGAATTATTGCGTGCTTGCATTCTTGACTATGGCGGTTCATGGGAGGACCACTTGCACTTGGTGGAATTCTCCTATAATAATAGCTACCAAGCAAGCTTGGGGATGTCACCGTTTGAATTACTTTCTGGCAGGCCGTGCAGATCTTCGGCATGTTGGGTGGAGTCAGGTAATCGACTAGTCTTGGGCCCCGACATGGTTCGTGAAGCATCAGATAAGGTTGACTTGATTAAGAAGCGGTTGGTGACTGCTCAGAGCCAATAAAAGAGCTATGCAGACCGGCGAAGAAGGAATCTAGAATTCTCCATGGGTGATCGAGTATACTTGAAGGTTTCTCCTTTGAGAGGCGTGATTCGTTTTTGGGAAGACGGGAAAGTTGGCACCGAGATTCATTGGTCCATTCCCTATTCTCGAAAGTATTGGTACTCTCACTTATAAAGTGAAGCTGCCCGACTGGTTGCCAGGGGTGCATGATGTATTTCATGTGTCTCAACTCAGCAAGCATGTGCACGATCCAGATCTGACTGAGGATGAATTAAACCAACAGGTCCTAGATATTGCTCCAAATCTGACAGTGAGAAAGGACCCGATTAAGATCATTGGCAAAGAAACCAAAATCTTGAGGAACAAGAAGATCAACCTAGTCAAGGTTCAATGGAGTGGGGATCCTAGAGACTGTACTTGGGAGACAGAGGATAACATCAAAAAGGCTTACCCCAAGTGCATAGTGGATATCTCCGAGTAACACTTGTACTAAGGTACGTTTATACCAATTTACATTTTCCATCTTGGTTCCTGCTTTGCTTTATTTCCTTTTCGAGGACGAAAATTCTTAAGTGGGGGAGATTGTAACGACCCGGAAAATCCGAACCAATTTAAAATTTTTATTTTAAATTATTTGGTGGGAAAATGTGGCAGAAATTAAAATTTTCATTTTTAAATAATATTAAAGCCAGTTAAAATAGTCAATTTTCAAACGATCTCTGTTTTCGATGAAACCACTTTCATTGGAACCGGAATGTTATATTATTGCTAGGTTTCAATTTTTAGAATTTTTCGAATTAATATGTGAGCGTGGCGAAGGAAAATGTGTTTGGTCGATTACAGTCAAATTTAATCAACTGAAAAATAGCCAGTTTTCAAACAGTGTCAGAATTCGATGAAATTAATTTTGTTAGGACCGTATCGTCATAACATAGACAAATATATTTTTTCTGGATTTTTCTGAGTTCGTTTGTGGCCTCGGTGAATTTATTTATGCAGACGAATTAAATTAATAAAGGAATTAAATATTAAATTAAATAATACAGGCCACAGACTGCCGTTTGGGCTGACGGGACCTGTCCCATTGGGTCCGGAATATGGGCTATTGGCTAGGATCACTTTCTGCTGGGCTGAAATTGAACCGGTTTGAAAGTTATGGATTTAATTATAAAAATACACTAAAAACAATATAAAAATAGGAAAAACCCTAAAATCTAATACACTATTCACTATCTTCTTCGTTGCCGCCGCATCCCCCTAAAATCAATGGCCGAATTTGCTCCCCCTTCTTCTACTAAGTTCTCCCTCTCCTCCAAAAATTAGACCACATACTCTACATCATTTCGAAGCCCTTGATCTCCTTCACGATTCCATACCATTTGATCGCCCTCTGGAGCCACCATCACCGAACCACCCGAACCCAAAACCGCAGCCAAAAGCCTCGTCCGCCTCCCCTAGGGTCCCACCGAGCTGCACAATAGCAGGGTCCCTTTGTGCTCCTCTGGTAGCTCTACAACGTGGTGATATCCGATTACACTGAAACGCGACGAAGTGGCCGATAATTGCAACCCTAAGTTTGAACAAAGGGGATATGTAACGGCCGTGTTACATGGAAGAGGAAGAAAGGTTTTGGCCTAATTAATTTATTAATTAATTTATTTAAATTGTTTTAAAACTTCAATTAATCATATCTAACTCATTTCAATTCGATGATTTCAGCGGCGTTGTGATCATGTGACTGAGATCTACGCATCTAAACTGACTAGAGCTGATTCTGAACAGTTTGAATTTTAGCCAAAAATCTTCAACGACTGTGAGATTTCTGAATTTGAAAAATTAAACAATTTAATTATGTTCGATCAGTTGAATCATTGTATGTTATTTCTGATCTGTTATGTGGTGATTGTTGTATAGTTGAATTATATACGTTGTGTTATCATGTAATAGTATGACTGTTTGGATCTGTAAAATTCAGATGTAATCATAATAAAGTTCTCACCTTTATTTTTATTCTTATTTTTATTTTTATTCCTTTCTCTTAAAATTGATCTTTTGTTTTTGGGAATAAAATAAAATAAAGTTTTGATCTTTTGTTCTTGAAAACAAAACAAAATAAAGTTTTGATCTTTTGTTTTTGAAAACAAAATTAAATAAAGTTTTGATCTTTTGTTCTTAAAAACAAAATAAAATAAAGTTTTGATCTTTTGTCCTTGAATCAAATCAATACAAAGTTGAGCCTTTTATTTTGTTTTATATAATAAAAGAAGATTTGATCTTTTATCTTGAGATAAAATAAATAAAGATTTGATCTTTTACTTTCTTTTACTTTGGTTTTAAAATAAAAGAAAGTTGGATTTGTATAATAAATAAGGATTTGATTTTTATTCAAATTTATAAAATAAATAAAGTTCATATATTTTGTTTGATTTCACAAAATAAAGGTGGGACTTTTTATTTTGATTCATAGAAAATATACACCCGATCATATGTTGTCATTGTGGTAATGACACAAAATTCACCGTTAGGCTAATTTAGTTGTAATGAAACAAAATTCACCGTTATGCTAATTTAGTTGTAATGACACAAAATTCACCGTTATGCTAATTTAGTTATAATGACACAAAATTCACTGTTATGTTAATTTATTTGAAATGTATCCAAATTTCATCGTTATGTCTTTGTAGTTGAAATGTACATACTTTGGTGTTGGATAAAAAAAGAAATTTTTTATTGGAACTTAGGAAAATAATAGAACATTTACATTTTTCTATATAAAGAAAATATTTACATTTTTTTCAATGTAAAAGAAAATAAAATATTTACATTTTTCAATGTAAAAGAAAAGAAAATATTTACATTTTTTTTCAATGTAAAAGAAAAGAAAATATTTACATTTTTCAATGTAAAAGAAAAGAAAATATTTACATTTTTCAATGTAAAAGAAAGGAAAAGTAAATATTTACATTTTTCAATGTAAAAGAGAAAAAGAGAATTTACATATGTAAATAAAAACAATAAATAGGAAATTTACATTTTCCATTGTTATAAAGAGTAATAGAAAATTCACATTTTTCTATTGTAATAAAGTATAATAGGAAATTTCCATTTTTCTATTGTAATGGAGAGAGATCGAAAATTTACATTTTTTTAATGTAAAATATAAGATTTACCTTTTTCTAGGAGAAGATAGAAGAATTTACATTTTTCATTGTAGAAGATAATATATATATATATATTTTATAAAAACATAAAAAGTTCACTGTTATGTCATTAAAATGAAATAGAATAAAAAGTGCATTTTTATGTCTTTAAATCTCATAGGATAAAAGAACATTTTTATAATTAACGAAATTATACATTTTAAAACATCATTTTTGGTCGCATTAGAAATGGCGAACAAAAATGTCATTTTTATTTGATATAAATATACATCGTTGAATTATCATTTTTGGTCGCATTAGAATTGGCGAACAAAAATGCCATTTTTATTTGATATAAAAATATACATCGTTGAATTATCATTTTTGTCGCATTAGAATTGGCGAACAAAAATGTCATTTTTATTTGATATAAAAATATACATCGTTGAATTATCATTTTTGGTCGAATTAGAATTGGCGAACAAAAATATCATTTTTATTTGATATAAAAATATACATCGTTGAATTATCATTTTTGGTCGAATTAGAATTGGCGAACAAAAATGTCATTTTTATTTGATATAAAAATATACATCGTTGAATTATCATTTTTGGTCGCGTTAGAATTGGCGAACAAAAATGTCATTTTTATTTGATATAAAAATATACATCGTTGAATTATCATTTTTGGTCGCATTAGAATTGGCGAATAAAAATGTCATTTTTACTTGATATAAAAATATACATCGTTGAATTATCATTTTTGTCGCATTAGAATTGGCGAACAAAAATGTCATTTTTACTTGATATAAAAATATACATCGTTGAATTATCATTTTTGGTCGCATTAGAATTGGCGAACAAAAATGTCATTTTTATTTGATATAAAAATATACATCGTTGAATTATCATTTTTGGTCGCATTAGAATTGGCAAACAAAAATGTCATTTTTATTTGATATAAAAATATACATCGTTGAATTATCATTTTTGGTCGCATTAGAGTTGGCGAACAAAAATGTCATTTTTATTTGATATAAAATGATACATTGTTGAAACCATCATTTTTGTCGCATTAGAATTGGCGGACGAAAATATTACTTTCATACAATAAAAGGAATGGATTTTAACAAAGGGAACCGCCCAATGGTTTATATATAAATATAAAATATAAAATTAAACGAAACGAGCGCGGCAGTTCACGTATCGACAATCGTAACTTCAAACGAATATATAGAAAGATCCTACCGTTGGATTTTCCCAAAACTGGAACCTTAGGACCGCTTTGGGAAGAGCTTTCCAACGATATAAATTTCATCAAAATCCGACGGTTAGATTTTAAGATATGTGTAAATCAAATTTTGGTAAAAGCAGCGCCAGCGCCGCCCATTGACCCGAAACGTCGTTTATTTATTTCGAAGCTGTTTTTAATAGATAAAAATAGCGATAAATAGTTATAAATATATATGAAATGTTTTAAACTATAATTATGCGACAATTATTTGAAAAGGCCGAGTTTAACTCATTTCAAATAATTGAACAGCGATTGAATCAAAGATGTAAGAAGACGATGGTTGAAGACCGGCGATCTTCACATCGAATGGACGATGACTTCTGATACCTTGGACTGACTTGCTCCCAGGACTGGGTTGAAGCAGTAATTGTCCGGACGTGTGTGTTGATCGTGCGAATTAGCGAGAACCTCTTTGGTGTCTCCGGCTTCGTTCAGACCCAGAATGGACTTGTAAATGGATGCTTGTCTGACGTTGAAATTCACTTCATGTAATTAAATCGATTTCTATTAATATATGTATGTTTGGTGGTAGAGAATTTATTCTCTACTTAACACCCTGATATGTAGTGATAGTTATCGATCGCATGGCGTTGAATTGTCAATGTGGCACGCCAAGATGCAATGATCAAGGCTTTGTTGAAAAGTAGGCCTTGTGGCTGATGATCAAAGCATAGCTTCGTTAGGCATAGCTTTGTGTATATCGTGACTTCGCGAGCCTCACACCCCGGTATGAGTCAAAAACGGGATATAGACCGTAGGGAGTGCACACGTTTCTTTCGAGCTAGGAGTGTTGCTTGGGTTTGGACACGGCCCGGCATTTTACTTATGTGGATTTTGGATTGAGGTACCTCGGATTTTTATAGGCCGGAAGTGGTCATATTATAGGTCAAAGGGACCAGGAAACGTGTATTCAGGCATAACTAATCCACTACCATTTGGTAGGGACCGGCCCTACCGCATCCAAGGGTTCACTGCGGGGGATCCTGAGGCATTTGCTAGAGTGTCTCGAATCGGAAGAGGACGATCCCCAGCCTCGATTTCATGACAGAAAACCAATTCCCAATACGACAACATTTCGGTTTTGATTGTAAACTTATATACGTCGACATAGTAGGATGGGGTACTATGCCGTCTAGGATTGATATATTTATATTGAAGTATTTTAATACTGCTTAAACACTAATGATAATATTAAAATATTACTTTTCACGTATTAATCATGTTTGATCATCAAAAGGGAAAACTCTATCCTCCTGTGTGCGTTGCATTGTGTAATAGGATCTGAGTCTTATGACGATTCCATTTTTCAAAAGTCATTTCGCTGTTTTATATAAACTTTATAAAATATTGCACTGGCAATCCAATGGAGTAAACCCGTTCCGTGTTAGCGGCGTGGTCCTGAGATTCGCCATCTTGATAGTTAATTTAGTTAAGAATTCTCACACCAGTCCCATGACTGACTCGTAGTTTGTTTCACTTTTGCAAACTCGGGTGCCCTCTTTCCACACAGGCAGCCAATTGACAGGTTTCTAGGTGATACTTTCTGGTTGGAGCTTGCTTTGGAAGGAAGAAGAAGACCTTTTCTCTATCTTTTATTCTGCTTTTGAGACATTTTTCCATCTTTTGCTTTTGATGTATGTAATGGGATTTGAAACTTATTTCCTTTCATTTGGGACTTGTTTCTCTTTTGTTAAGACTTCTATTGTGCTAAGTGGATCCTGTAAAACTGCATACTCTGATGATTCTGTTGTGATGCTGATGACATTTTATTTCCGCTGAAATGTTTGTGTGTTATGTTCTTTCTCTGAGATCTGTTGATTGTTGTAAATATGTTGTATTCCAAAATGATTATCCTTACTTTCGGTCTACGGAAGTTTGGGGTCATCACACAAACCATATAGTGTCGGTTCATCGTATTCAAGTGTTTATTAACTCCTACCGATACAGTGGATCAAACTGATCGATCAGAACCCATAAACAACTCAACCAATAAATCTCCACAATATAAAACCATTTTTATATCGAATAACAAATACGCGCTCATATATATACACTCAAACTCAATCTAGGGTATTACTAACCCCATCTCTACTGAGTCATGCCACAGAGCCAAGGTAATACTTAACCTTAAGCTCTGATACCACTGTAACGTATCGAAAATTTTCAATTTAGAAAATTTGACATACAACACCATGTCGAGTATTCAAACATCGAAAACGTCGGATAGTCCATGAAAGAAATTAGAGGGTGAGGATAGATAAGGTAGAAACTTAGAATAGAAGAAGAAGAAGAACACAACATTAGAGTAACACGAACCTCACAGCGGAATGAATAACATATAATATATATCAAATTTTGAAATATAAATCTGTACTTGAATATACATATCATTTCCAAAGTACAGCACTTACAACACAGCGGAAATAAAAAATATCTATATGATCCTGAAGCCTCCTGCTCCAGCTCTTCAAGTATGTGTAAGTCCTGACTACTTGACTGCCTGTATAAAATTGGGCACCCAAGAGTTTAGGGAAAACAAAACAAAATAACTCTGGGTCAGTCATGGGACTGGTATGAGTAAAACAGTTTAAAACAGTTTGAGCCATTAAACAATACCTCATAAGACCACGCCGTATAACAGAACGGGTTTTCCCCTTATGAGAATCCAAAATAAACTTTATATCAAAACTCGTTGATACTATAATAGTGTCTATCAACCACAATATAATAATCATCTAGCAGAAACGCTTTCATCTCACGTTCTACATATATAGTATACAATCAAAACCGCAAGCACGTATTCGGTAATGGATTTCCAACTATGACAAGGTATGGAACCCCCTTTCGCTAGTGTACCTCTAGAGAGGAATACACTTGGTTCAACAAGAACATCTTGCAACCCGGCCATACATGACCGACCATTCATTTCGCTTGAGTGTATCGAATGTATATCATCAACGGTTGTGATCAGCAAACGTTTTCCCAAATGGGACAACATCGACAATAGATTTTTAGAAGTAAATGAAACTCTAGATCAGGTGATTATACACCCTAATAGGTGCGACCTACATAGCCATGATGCCTGTCTGATTTTTGTCATTTCCCTGTTGTGAGGCTAGAGGCCACGCTTATCTCTGACAGATAACACATTTATTCACTTTGAATGTCACATCGTCATACCCGCCAAATCACAAATTGATTTCCCCAAAAACACCATGGGTATACAGCTAAGAAAAATGAATTCCTCCGCCACCTAACGTAAATACGTTTGAAGAGAACAAATTACGCGATCTATTAAATATACTTTGTCAGACATTCTTCCATACAGGTCGTCCTGGGACTGGACAAACCGAAGGCACTATTCGGTATAACTATCTTAGGCAATCTTTACCTAAGATTTATACCACATCCCTTGCACTTTACTCCATCTTCAATTATCTTTAGCATATATGATTCGCAACGCTTATGCCAATACGGAGTTGTTCTTCAGATAATAATCCAACCGGTCCCTCCATATTAACAACGTTAAAATGGTCAAAAACTTCGATAGTCGGTGAGTTAACTATCAAAGAAAAACACATGTGCAAACAACGATATTATTTCAGATGGAAATTATATCTATCAATCATCATTCAACATTTATTCTCTTTAGTTCATTAATTTATTTATCTCCTGTTTCCATATACTCTAAATTCTTATTTTCTATTATCAGAAAACATTTCTGATTCTTATTTGGAAAACATTTCCAAAACTCCTTCACTTTGTTTAAACCGATGTTTAAATCAACATCGCCATGCCAACTCAAACCATTTCACTCATTAACTAAATTCATTAACTTACCTTTACTATCAAACCTTACCATTCCTTAGTTAAGAAGGAAGTCAATCAAGTCGGGGTATAATTACCTCTCAGACCTTAACTGAACAACGTTTTAACTCCGGAATAGTCAAAGTTTATCTTTTTAAATCTTTAACAAACTTCCTTACGTAATTCTCGGATTCTATTTACGAATCCACTTCTTTATTGAAAACATTGATTATAACGCTAACGTTATAAACCCTACTTCTGAAATATCTAACTTAACATCTAACTTTTTATTTCTTACTTTGAATAATTAACCTACTCTAATTTATTTATAAATAAATAAGTCTTGATTTAAAAACCGGAAAGTAAATAATACTTTCCCGAATTCAATATAATCGAATTCGATGATTCACTCTCTTCGAATAACCAATATTCGATTAACTCACTTCGAATAACTAATATTCGATTAGCTCACTTCGAATAACCTATATTCGATTAACTTTCTTCGAATAACTTATATTCGATTAACTCACTTCGAATAACTTATATTCGATAACTCTTTCTTCTGAATAAACGATATTCGATAATCTCTCTTTTCGAATAAACTATATACCTGATTAATCCCTCTTCGAATAAACTATATTTGATTACTCCTTTTTGAATAACTAAATTCGATTAACTCCTTTTGAATAACTAAATTTGATTAACTCCTTTCGAATAACTAAATGTAACGACCAGGAAAATCTAAACCAATTTAAAATTTTTAAATTGGCTAAAATAATGGATTTTGAATATTTAAAATAAATATTTTAAATAATAGAGATGAAAAGTGAGTTGGAATCGACAATTGAAAACGAATATAATTAATTCTAATTATAAACAAGGCCTGAAATGGCGCGGTAGTTTAAAAAATTGAATTCAAACTTTGTCGGACTGTACCGGGTGCAAAACAAAACGGATTTGAGCGAAATCATGTTTTCAAACGATTAGTACGGGAGATCCGACCATCGGATTTTCCTGAAATCGTAACCGTTGGGTCCGCTTTGGAAAAAAATTTCCAACGGCACCAACTTTGTAAAAATCCAACGGTTGGATTGTCTGGAATGTTTAAATCAAATCTGAAGAAAAACAGCGCCAGAATCGATTATATATATATATAATTATAATTAATCGAATAACGACGCTGCAGTTCGTATTTTGAAATCGAAACTTCAAACGATTATACCGGGAGATCCGACCGTCGGATTTTCCCGAAACCGAAACCGTTGGATTCGTTTTGAAAAGATCTTTCTAATGGTGTAAATTTTGTGAAGATCCAACTGTTAGATTTTCAGATATGTGTAAATCAAATCTGAAGAAAAACAGCGCCACGACCGCGTTATGGCCCGAAGCGTCATTTTGAATAAGTTGGCTATTTTAAAATAAATAAAAATAGCGATAAATCATTATAAAATATCATAAACGATATGGAATGGGAATAAACTGAATTTGCTCGATTTATGTGGTATTTGACGGTTGAATGTGTTTGGTGTGAAAATTACATTAAAGAACAAAATTGGTGTTGTCGAATGATTTAACCATTAAAATAAATTGATTTGAAATTCTAAATACGTGAATTATTTGAAAAGGCCGAGTTAATTCTCATTTCAAATAATTGACCGACGATTGAAAGTCGAAGATAAAGATGGTGGTATGAGACCGGAGATCTTCACCTCGTTTGGATGGTAACCGAGGTCCTGATTGGGAGGCATCCCGAAATACGGATAATGAGTGGTGATCGTCCAGACGTACGTGGTGGTCGATGGGTTTGCGAGGTATTTAGTGCCTCCGGTTTCGTTCAGACCCAGAACGGACTTGTAAATGGACTGTGTGTCTGACATTGGAATTTATTCTGTGTTGATTGATCTCTATTAAATATACATCTGTTTGGCGGCGGAGAATTTATTCTTTTGCTTAACTCGCTTCTCTGAAACGCACGAGCTCAGAGGTTGTATATCGATGGACATCAGTCGCATGGCATGAATTGCTAGTGTGGCATGCCTAAGTGGCAAATGATCTGGGCTTCTGTTGAAAAGCAAAGTCTTGTGGTGATGATGAAAGCACCGCTGGTGTGGCGTAGCTTTGTGTATAACGTGAATTCGCGAGCCTCACACCCCGGTATGAACCAGAAACGGGGGAGGACATCAGGGAGGGCCTGCGTCTCTTTCTAGCTAGGAGTTGTGTCGGTGTTTTTACACGGCCTGACATTTTACTTATGTGGATGCCGGATAGCGAGGCGCCTCGGATATATCGGTCGATCCGGGACCGATGGAGTCATTCGTTGGCTCGTTTACGCCCCATAGGGCGGGGAGACGTAGTGTTCAGGCATAATAATCCACATCGGTGGACTGGCCCTGACGATCTAAAGGGTTGATGCGTTCTGATCCTGTGGCTCGGGCTAGAGAGTCACGAATTCGGTGTAACGACCCAGAAAATCTGAACCAATTTAAAAATTTTAAATTGGCTAAAATAATGGATTTTAAATATTTAAAATAAATATTTTAGATAATGGCGATGAAAACTGAGTTTGAATCGACATTTGAAAACGAATATAATTAATTATAATTATATATAGAATTGAAAATGGCGCGGTAGTTCGATAATTTGATTTCAAACTTCAATTGAATATACCGGGTGCAAAACAATCCGGATCTTAGTGAGACCAAAAACATTAGTATCTAATTGATAATATCTTTCTAACGAATCCGACCAATCGAAATTTGATAGCGGGAATCAAAAGATATGTCCAGTCGAAAATTCTGAATAGTCGCTATGGAATTCAGGCCCTTAAAAATGGACATTTTGCAAATGACCTCGGATTTCGACGAAACCACTTTTGTTAGATCCGCAGTGTCAGGTTATTGCTAGGTTTCAAATTTCATAATTTTTCGAATCAATATGTGAGCGTGGCAAAGGAAAACGCGTTTGACCAGTTTCTGTTGAATTTAATCGACTGGAAATTGGCCATTTTTCAAACGGTCTCGGAATTCGACGAAACTAGTTTTGTTAGGACCGTATCGTCAATACGAAGCTAGAAAATATTTTTCTGGAATTTTTCTAGTTAGTATGTGACCCCGGTAATTTGAAATGTGCGTTTAAAATTCAATATAGTGTTTTAAATGTAAATTCAACGGAAACTGATTGTAACGATCAAATCAGCTTGCGATACATATCCCATTGTGTTCGGAATGGGGGTATAACGCTAAGGACGACAGGCGGTGGGCCTCGTTTCGAGGTCGTATGTAAAAGTCAACCTTTTCACAAAATAAATAATTAATTAATAAAAAAAAAATATATTAATTTAATTTCCCTCCCTCCCTTTGTTCTTCTTCCTGGCCCCCCCCCGTTCCTTTTTATTTCGAACGAACAGAAAAAAAAAAAAAAAAAAAAAAAAAGAAAACCCTAAGCTAATCGAAGCCGCCGCCCCCCTAAAGATCGACGCCGACGAAACCCAAGCCGCCGCCCACCTCGAAAGCATCGCGAGCCCCCCCCCTTGAAGTCAACTCCTCCTCCGATTCGCCAATCGAAGCCACCCCGTCGAATCCCATCGCGACGCCACCTCGCCGCCGTCGATCTGCGAGGAAACCCCCCCCCTTTTTCGCAGCTACATAGGTGAGCGTTTTCCTTTTTTTTTCATTTATTTTCTTTTTTATTTTATCTGTAAAACTGATCCATTTTTTTTTTAGGGTTTAAAGAAAAAAAAACTGATGTTAAATAGAAATTATAAAAACTGATTTAGTTTAAAAATAAAAACTGATTTTTTTTTTTTATATAGAAAAAAAACTGATTTTGATTTTTTAAAAAAGAATTGAAAACTGGTTTTTAAAAGTTAAAACAGATTTTATAAAAAGGTTAAACTGATTTTATAAAGATTTTTAAAACTGATTTTATAAGATTTTTAAAACTGATTTTATGAGATTTTTAAAACTGATTTTATGAGATTTTTAAAACTAATTTTAAAAGCATTTTTAAACTGATTTGATTTTTAAAGGGATTAAAAACTGAAATTTTTAAGAGAAAATATCAAAACTGATTTTAAAAAGCAAGATAAAAACTGTTTTAAAAATAAAGAAATAAAACTGATTTATTTTATAAAGTATAAAACTGATTATAAAAGAATTTTTAAAACTGGATTTTTGTAAAGAGAGCATAAAAACTGATTTTGTTTTTAAGATAAAAAAAAACTGATTTTAAAAGCAAAAATAAAAATCATATTTTTATATGTTGAAAGCAAAAATAAAAATCATATTTTTATATATTGAATAGCGAAGTCGAAATTCGATTTTTATATATTGAATAGCATGGTAAAAAATTCTATTTTTACATATGCAGAGAATACGGGTGAAAGCGACAAATAGGCGAAGATTTCTATTAGGAAGTGTCGTGCAGTTGGATAGCTATTGGTGAGATTTCTGATTTAAAAATTATATATATATGTGTTGAAATTGAATGTGAATAGCTATATATAAATTGCTATATATATATATATATATATATATATATATATATATATATACGCCCCCTCGTCCACAAACCATGGACGATATTTATTGGTTGAAATTGTGGTGAAAATTGAATGATTGTTTGGGATTGTTTGTGATGGATATTGGTTGATTGTGGTTGAAAAATACCCGTTTGTGGTTGTGAAATATTTGGTTGAAACCACTTAGGATTAGTTTGTGGAAATGAATAAAAATATATACATGCCGCCTGCGTGCGAACTAGATGCATGTTTCCCATTGTCAAAAACCGCGAGGTTTTAAGGTAGAGCGAGGAGCCGTACTAGGGACGGTGCCGGTGTAACTACCCTGCCGTTATGCTGCCGAAATTTTGAATAATATTTGTGTGTTTGAATTATTTTCATATGCTTAAACTATATTTATTCCTTATATAGAAAACATTCATGTGTTGAATTGATATTCATTCGTTGTTTAGAAATTCATGTGTTGAATGGTATTCTTATTTTGAAATAAATTGTTCGATAATAAAAATCACATTTTTATCTATATATAAAAACTATAGAAAACATTCATGTGTTGAATTGATATTCATTCGTTGTTTAGCAATTCATGTGTTGAATGGAATTCATATTTTGAAATAAATTGTTCGATAATAAAAATCACATTTTTATCTATATATAAAAACTATAGAAAACATTCATGTGTTGAATTGATATTCATTCGTTGTTTAGCAATTCATGTGTTGAATGGAATTCATATTTTGAAATAAATAGTTCGATAATAAAAATCACATTTTTATCGATATATAAAAACTATATAAACATTCATGTGTTGAATTGATATTCATTCGTTGTTTAGAAATTCATGTGTTGAATGGTATTCATATTTTGAAATAAATTGTTTGATAATAAAAAAAGCACCTTTTATAGACTATATGAACTATATAGAAAAATAGTGTTTTGAAATAAATTATTTTACAATAAAAATCACATTTTTATTGTATGTATAAATCGTTGAAATGTGAAGTGTTAAAAATAGCCACTTGTTCAAAATAAACATATATGAGTTGAAATATTCATTAATTAGCTAATGAAATGATTTGCACCTATTTATGTAACATTAGAATGAATGGAGTTTTTAAACCAAATAAAAATCAAATATGAAGTTGAATAGAAAATGAAAAATGATATGAACTGTATATATATGTACATGCATATTCATTGAACAGGTTATAGCAAAGGGGCTAGAGAAGAGGAATAAAATTTTGTGTCCGACAAATAGGTACACATTTACTGATTTGTTTGGGTGATGATTTTGAGCCTGATTGGCTAGCCGCTTGGCTTTTTCTTTTTCTTTTTGAGATTAGAAGGACCGGGACGCTATTTGCGATTTCCCGACGCTCCCGGTGCAGGGGAGGTTATGGCGAAATTTTTCCAAAATTTAAGGAGTTAGAAAAATTTTTGAAGTGAAAAGGATATAGAAATCATTGAATGAACTATATTTATATAACTATATAAATATAAATAAAATTAAAACGAAACGAGGCCGTGCAGTTCGTATTTTGAAACCGTGATTTCAAACGACTAGTACGGGAAATCCGACCATTGGATTTTCCCGAAACCTCAACCGTCGGGTTCGCCTTGGAATAATCTTTCCAACGGCACCAACCTTGTAAAAATCCAACGGTTGGATTGTCTGGAATGTTTAATTCAAATCTGAAGAAAAACAGCGCCAGAAACGATTATATTTATTTATATATATATAAATATAATTATATTTAATCGAATAACGACGCTGCAGTTCGTATTTTGAAATCGAAATTTCAAACGATTGTACCGGGAGATCCGACCGTCGGATTTTCCCGAAACTGGAACCGTTGGGTTCGTTTTGAAAAGACCTTTCTAATGATGTAAATTTTGTGAAGATCCAACGGTTAGATTTTCAGATATGTGTAAATCAAATCTAAAGAAAAACAGCGCCACGGCCGCCTTATGGCCCGAAGCGTCGTTTTGAATAAAATGGCTATTTTAAAATAAATAAAAATAGCGATAAATAGTTATAAAATACCATAAGCGATATGGAATGGAAATAAACTGAATTTGCTTGATTTATGTGATGTTTGATGGTTGAATGTGTTTGGTGTGAAAATTACATTAAAGGACAAAACCAGGGTTGTCGAATAATTTAACCATTGAAATAAATCGATTTGAAATTCTAAATATGCGTGAATTATTTGGAAAGGCCGAGTTAATTCTCATTTCGAATAATCGACCGACGATTGAAATTCGAAGATGAAGACGATGGTCGAAGACCGGAGATCTTCACCTCGTTTGGATGGTAACCGAGGTCCTGATTGGGAGGCATCCCGAAATATGGATAATGAGTGGTGATCGTCCAGACGTACGTGTTGATCGAAGGGTTTGCGAGGTATTTAGTGCCTCCGGTTTCGTTCAGACCCAGAATGGACTTGTAAATGGACTGTGTGTCTGACATAGGATTTATTCTGTGTGGCATGCTAAGATGCAGTGAACAGGGCTTCTGTTGAAAAGCAAAGTCTTGTGGTGATGATCAAAGCACCGCCTGTGTGGCGTAGCTTTGTGTATAACGTGAATTCGCGAGCCTCACACCCCGGTATGAACCTAAAACGGGAGAACGGACCTCAGGGAGGGCCTACGTTTCCTCCTAGCTAAAAGTGGCGTCAGTGGTTTTACACGCCCTGACGAGTTTGACTTATGTGGTTGTTGCTGTTGCGAGGCGCCTCGGTTAGATCGGACGATCCGGGTCCGATGGAGTCACTTGTTGGCTCGCTTACGCCCCAAAGGGCGGCGAAACGTAGTGCTCAGGCATTTTTAATCCACTCCGTGTGGACCGGCCCTGTCGCTCCAAGGATCGATGCGTTCTGATCCTGAGACTCGGGCTAGGCAGTCTCGAATTCGGTAAGGACTATCTTTTGCCTTGGTTCATGACGGAAATCCAATTTCCAAATACGTGATCGTGCGGTTTTGATTGTATACCTATATATGGCGACATAGTGGTATGGGGCATTAATGCCGTCTATGATTGATAGTTATGATTTGAAATTGTTTTCAAAACATATAAACACTAGCAATAATATCAAATGCCTTTGTTTTATTCGTATCAAGCATATCTTGGCCGTTATAAGGTAAAAACTCTATCCTCCGGTTTGCGTTGCATTGTGTGATGGGAACTGAGTCTTATAACGGCTTCATTTTTATAAAAAGCATAGCGATGTTTAAAAGAAAGATTTGTTTTAAAGCACTGGCAATCCAATGGAGTAAACCCGTTCCACGAAAGTGGCGTGGTCCTGTGATTAGCCAATTATATATGTGTTGAGTGGATTTCTCATACCAGTCCCATGACTGACTCGTAGTTTGTTTCACTCTCAAACTCGGGTGCCCCTTTTTCTACACGGGCAGCCTTGTATTCAGGTTTAGCTGGTTCTTTCTGGATAGCTGGAGCTGAAGATGGATTCTATCATTTATTTCTTTTTATGCTGTTCAGCTCCTATTGTACATATTTTGTTTATTTCCGCTGTAGACATTTATGTATAGCTGAACTGTATTTGTACTAAGTAAGATCCTGTATACTGTGTAACTCTGATGATTACTTTTATCCAGTATATTTTGTTGTTCATTCTGGTGTATTTATTTAATTCTGTTCTGCTATTATATGTTTCTGTGTTATATTCCAAAAGATAACCTTGTTTCCGTGAGAACGGGAAATCGGGTCGTCTCAACGTGGTATCAGAGCTCTGGTTAAGCTTAGTTCTGGAATATAACATGTGAACGAACTCGTCAGAAATAGAACCAGTAGTGTTCTAGGACGGGCAACTCTATACAGATAGGATCAGTAATATCCTAGTATGAGTAGCAGAATGAAATAACACCTCGATAGACACATTTACATTTAAAAGTATGTGTTTCTATATTTTTAAATTTTCTTTTCTGTGACCTGACACTTGATCTGCTAATTGCAGAAGTACTAGAAAAATGAGTGCCAGAAACAGAAGGAATACAGAACCCGATCTAGAGGCTCTATTCAAGAGATATCGAAATCTGGGTGGAGAAAAATTCTCGGGCAATGAATCTATTATTCAAACTCAAGCTTGGTTGAGTTCTGTCGAAAAAAATCTTTGAGCATATCCAGCTGAGAGATGACCAGAAACGGTTAGTAGCATCTTGGGCGCTTAAAGAAGAAGCTTTAATCTGGTGGGAATCAATCATCAGAAATAATCCAGAAGGTGATATCACCTGGGACAGATTCAAATTGATTTTCTTAGAAAGATTTACTCCTCCCGAAGTAACCGAGAGATTATGTGATGAATTTTCTTATCTAATACAAGGTGATATGACCATTCCCGAATATCATAAGAAATTCAATGAACTTGCTCACTTTGCTCCTCATCTAATTCAAAATCCGAAGAGGAAGAATATGAGATTTATTCACGGACTTCAAAGGAAATACCAGAATAAAGTATTGGGGCATGTGAAGCTTCCTTTCTCAGAAATGATTTATATGGCTTATCAGTATGAAGATCTCCATAAGAAAGGAATGTTACGCGACGAAGAAGAAGTCAGTTCTAGTGACATGGCAAAGTCAGAAACTGATATTCCTGAAGCCAATACAAGGTCGGAGGTAAATAAGAAGCCCAGTGCCAAGAGAAAAAGGGCTGAATCTGGGAGCGAACGAATAACGACCGCCACGTGCTCAAGCTGCAATAGAAAAGGACATTTGGCGATAAGTTGTAAATCTTGGAACCAACAAAGAAAGAATAAGTTCCCACCCAAGAAGGGATTTCAAGAGAATAGGAAATGTGGTGGATGTCATCAGGCGGGTCATCTTTTAAAGGCCTGCCCGCTATTCAGAAAGACTGAAATAGTTCAAGTAAATGAAATAGCAGAAACTTCCGAGCCCTCAGCTAGTCAAGAAAGGGCCGATGTTTTAGAAGGCACGCTAACTGTCAAAAACATTCCAGTCAAAGTACTGTTTGACACAGGCACGTCACGAAGCTTTATTGCAAAGAGTGCAGTCAAGAAGTTGGATTTGAATTTGAAGAAACTCAAAGAGCCAATGACTGTCCGAAATCCAGTTGGAGGTTCCATCAATCTCAGTTGGGTTTGTGCAGTACCCGTCTCCTTTTCTTGCTATAAATTCCCTATTATCTCTGTAGTCATGAATTTTGATGAATTCGATCTTATTCTGGGATTGGATTGGCTAACCAAATATGAAGCAAGAGTTAAATGCGCCGACAGAGTCGTAAAGGCAAAGATTAAATCAGGTGATTATATAACCATTCCCTGTGAAGGTCAGAATGCTAGTAGAAAAGACTTCTGGGCAGCTTTGAATGTTTCTCCAGCCCAAATTGAAAATATCCCTGAAGTTACTGAGAATATTCCCGATCTCATCAAAGATATTCCTGTCGTCAAGAACTATGCGGATGTGTTCGAGGAAGTTGTTCGCTTACCTCCGCAAAGAGAAATAGATTTCAAGATTGCTTTGGTTCCAAATGCAAGGCCGGTAGTTCACGCTATTCGAAGAATGTCCTTGAAAGAGAAGGAAGAATTAGACAATCAAACACGACAGCTAGTATGGAAGGGTCTAATCAGGCCTAGTTTCTCTGACTGGGGTGCAGCAGTGGTGTTTGTACCAAAATCTGACGGTACTCTGCGTCTATGTGTGGATTATCGTGATTTAAACAAGCAGACCATAAAGAACAAATATCCATTGCCGCGGATTGATGATTTGTTGGATCGATTAAATGGAGCACAAGTATTCTCACGAATGGACCTAGCTACAGGATTCCATCAACTTCGAATTGCCGAAGAGTGTGTTCCAATGACAGCGTTTAGAGGCCCCGACCTATTCTACGAGTGGTTAGTAATGCCATTCGGCTTATGTAACGCTCCAGCTTATTTCGTCGATCTGATGAACAGAGTATTCAGAGGAGTATTGAATAAATTTGTTCTGGTTTTTATTGATGATATTCTAATCTTCTCTAAATCAAAGGCCGAACATGAAAAGCATCTGGAACAGGTTCTAGAAATTCTGAGACGGAATGTATTGAAGGCAAAGTTTTCCAAATGTATATTCTGGCAGGATGAAGTGAAATTTCTCGGCCACGTCGTATCTAAAGATGGAATCGCTGTGGACCCAAGCAAAATCACAGCTATTCAGAATTGGAAACAGCCCAGTACTCCCACTGAAGTCCGCAGTTTTCTCGGATTGGCTAGCTATTACCGAAAGTTCGTTAAAGACTTTTCGAAGATATCTGGTCACTTAACAAAGCTTACAAAGAAGCATTCTAAATTCAAATGGACTTCGGAAAGTGAGGAGGCTTTCGAAGAGTTGAAGTTGAGATTAACGACAGCTCCAGTGCTAACCATCATCGATGGCAACCAAGATTTGAAAGTCTGGACTGATGCTTCTAGAGAAGGCCTTGGCGCGGTGTTAATGCAAAGAGGCCAAGTAATTGCCTATGCTAGCCGTCAACTGAAACCACACGAGAAAAACTACGTAACTCATGATCTTGAGTTATTGGCTATCATATTCTCTTTGAAAATCTGGAGACACTATCTTCTGGGCGAGAGATTTGAACTGTTTACAGATCACCAGTCGTTAAAGTATCTGTTCACTCAGAAGGACTTAAATCTGAGACAGCAACGTTGGCTGGAGTTTCTTGCAGCATATGACTTTGAAATTATATACACTCCAGGAAAAGCCAATGTCGTGGCTGATGCGTTAAGCAGAAAGAACGTAATGATCGCCAGCTTTATTATCACAACTTCCTTGATTGACAAAATATCTATTCTTCAGAAGGAGGATAACTTTATTAAAGATATGATCAAAAGGATTCAGAAAGGCGAACCCTCGTGTTTTCAAATAGATAACGACGAGACCTTGAGGTTAAAAGGAAGGATTTGTGTTCCTGACGTTCCTGAGCTAAAAAGGGAAGTGTTAGACGAGTGTCACAAGTCCAAATTGAGTATCCATCCTGGTGTGGCCAAAATGTACAACGATCTCAAAAGAACATTCTGGTGGAAGGCTATGAAAAGAGACGTTTCAATATATGTTAGTCGATGCCCCACCTGCCAGCTAGTCAAAAGTGATCAACAGAAATTGGCTGGATTATTACAACCGCTAGAAGTTCCTGGCTGGAAGTGGGAACATATTTCTATGGATTTCATTGATGGTTTGCCCAGAACCAGAAAAGGGAATGACAGTATTTGGGTGATCGTAGATCGTTTCACGAAGACCGCCCATTTCATACCTGTCAAATCAAATAGAACCGCTCAGAGTCTGGCGCAGATTTATTTCAGGGAAATAGTTAGACTGCATGGAGTGCCGCTCAGTATAGTAAGTGATAGAGATACAATATTCACTAGCAAATTCTGGGAAGCATTTCAAGTCGAGCTGGGAACGAAGTTAAACTTGAGCACCGCTTATCATCCTCAGACAGACGGTCAGACTGAGAGGGTGAATCGCATTTTAGAAGATCTATTGCGGGCTTGTGTTATAGATTTCGGTGGATCATGGGAAGACCATCTTCATTTGGCTGAATTCTCTTATAACAACAGCTACCAGGCAAGCCTGACAATGTCGCCATTCGAAGCATTGTATGGTAGACCTTGCAGATCTCCTGCTTGTTGGGTCGAGCCTGGAAATAGACTTGTGTTGGGTCCCGATATGATTCGAGAAGCTGCCGACAAAGTCGATTTTATTAGGAAGAGATTACTCGCCGCTCAAAGCCGACAAAAGAGCTACGCCGATAAAAGAAGAAGAGATATATCCTTTGAAGTTGGCGACTATGTATATTTGAAAGTATCGCCGATGAGAGGAGTTATCCGGTTCGGTAAAACTGGAAAGTTAGCACCCAAATTCATTGGTCCGTTTCCTATTCTGGAACGGATTGGAACTCTCGCTTATAGGGTCAAACTGCCTGACTGGTTGCCTGGAGTTCATGATGTATTTCATATATCTCAACTTCGAAAGCACGTTCATGATCCAGACTTGATCGTAGAAGAAGCAGCTCAGCAGGATATTGAAATTACTCCCGAACTAGCTGTGAGGCGTGAGCCGCTAAAGATTATCGGCAAAGAAACCAAAGAGCTGAGAAACAAGAAGGTTCACTTAGTCAAAGTGCAATGGAGTGGAGATCCGCGAGATTGTACTTGGGAAACTGAGGAGAGCATTCAGAAAGCTTATCCTAGATGCCGAGTAGATATCTCTGATTGACTCTGGTGCAAGGTACATTTACCCTACCTTGCATTACCTTTTAATTCTCTATTCTGTTGCTATTTTCTTCCCCTGGATGTGCATTGTTTATTCTATACTCAGAATATTAAAAACAAATTGGTTGTTGTATTGTGGGATTGTAGATTTATCAAACCACTTTCGACTTTATTCCTTTTCGGGGACGAAAAGTTTTAAGTGGGGGAGATTGTAACGACCCAGAAAATCTGAACCAATTTAAAAATTTTAAATTGGCTAAAATAATGGATTTTAAATATTTAAAATAAATATTTTAGATAATGGCGATGAAAACTGAGTTTGAATCGACATTTGAAAACGAATATAATTAATTATAATTATATATAGAATTGAAAATGGCGCGGTAGTTCGATAATTTGATTTCAAACTTCAATTGAATATACCGGGTGCAAAACAATCCGGATCTTAGTGAGACCAAAAACATTAGTATCTAATTGATAATATCTTTCTAACGAATCCGACCAATCGAAATTTGATAGCGGGAATCAAAAGATATGTCCAGTCGAAAATTCTGAATAGTCGCTATGGAATTCAGGCCCTTAAAAATGGACATTTTGCAAATGACCTCGGATTTCGACGAAACCACTTTTGTTAGATCCGCAGTGTCAGGTTATTGCTAGGTTTCAAATTTCATAATTTTTCGAATCAATATGTGAGCGTGGCAAAGGAAAACGCGTTTGACCAGTTTCTGTTGAATTTAATCGACTGGAAATTGGCCATTTTTCAAACGGTCTCGGAATTCGACGAAACTAGTTTTGTTAGGACCGTATCGTCAATACGAAGCTAGAAAATATTTTTCTGGAATTTTTCTAGTTAGTATGTGACCCCGGTAATTTGAAATGTGCGTTTAAAATTCAATATAGTGTTTTAAATGTAAATTCAACGGAAACTGATTGTAACGATCAAATCAGCTTGCGATACATATCCCATTGTGTTCGGAATGGGGGTATAACGCTAAGGACGACAGGCGGTGGGCCTCGTTTCGAGGTCGTATGTAAAAGTCAACCTTTTCACAAAATAAATAATTAATTAATAAAAAAAAAAATATATTAATTTAATTTCCCTCCCTCCCTTTGTTCTTCTTCCTGGCCCCCCCCCGTTCCTTTTTATTTCGAACGAACAGAAAAAAAAAAAAAAAAAAAAAAAAAAAAAAACCCTAAGCTAATCGAAGCCGCCGCCCCCCTAAAGATCGACGCCGACGAAACCCAAGCCGCCGCCCACCTCGAAAGCATCGCGAGCCCCCCCCCCCCTTGAAGTCAACGCCTCCTCCGATTCGCCAATCGAAGCCACCCCGTCGAATCCCATCGCGACGCCACCTCGCCGCCGTCGATCTGCGAGGAAACCCCCCCCTTTTTCGCAGCTACATAGGTGAGCGTTTTCCTTTTTTTTTCATTTATTTTCTTTTTTATTTTATCTGTAAAACTGATCCATTTTTTTTTTAGGGTTTAAAGAAAAAAAAAACTGATGTTAAATAGAAATTATAAAAACTGATTTAGTTTAAAAATAAAAACTGATTTTTTTTTTTTATATAGAAAAAAAAACTGATTTTGATTTTTTAAAAAAGAATTGAAAACTGGTTTTTAAAAGTTAAAAACAGATTTTATAAAAAGGTTAAACTGATTTTATAAAGATTTTTAAAACTGATTTTATAAGATTTTTAAAACTGATTTTATGAGATTTTTAAAACTGATTTTATGAGATTTTTAAAACTAATTTTAAAAGCATTTTTAAACTGATTTGATTTTTAAAGGGATTAAAAACTGAAATTTTTAAGAGAAAATATCAAAACTGATTTTAAAAAGCAAGATAAAAACTGTTTTAAAAATAAAGAAATAAAACTGATTTATTTTATAAAGTATAAAACTGATTATAAAAGAATTTTTAAAACTGGATTTTTGTAAAGAGAGCATAAAAACTGATTTTGTTTTTAAGATAAAAAAAAATTGATTTTAAAAGCAAAAATAAAAATCATATTTTTATATGTTGAAAGCAAAAATAAAAATCATATTTTTATATATTGAATAGCGAAGTCGAAATTCGATTTTTATATATTGAATAGCATGGTAAAAAATTCTATTTTTACATATGCAGAGAATACGGGTGAAAGCGACAAATAGGCGAAGATTTCTATTAGGAAGTGTCGTGCAGTTGGATAGCTATTGGTGAGATTTCTGATTTAAAAATTATATATATATGTGTTGAAATTGAATGTGAATAGCTATATATAAATTGCTATATATTTATATATATATATATATATATACGCCCCCTCGTCCACAAACCATGGACGATATTTATTGGTTGAAATTGTGGTGAAAATTGAATGATTGTTTGGGATTGTTTGTGATGGATATTGGTTGATTGTGGTTGAAAAATACCCGTTTGTGGTTGTGAAATATTTGGTTGAAACCACTTAGGATTAGTTTGTGGAAATGAATAAAAATATATACATGCCGCCTGCGTGCGAACTAGATGCATGTTTCCCATTGTCAAAAACCGCGAGGTTTTAAGGTAGAGCGAGGAGCCGTACTAGGGACGGTGCCGGTGTAACTACCCTGCCGTTATGCTGCCGAAATTTTGAATAATATTTGTGTGTTTGAATTATTTTCATATGCTTAAACTATATTTATTCCTTATATAGAAAACATTCATGTGTTGAATTGATATTCATTCGTTGTTTAGAAATTCATGTGTTGAATGGTATTCTTATTTTGAAATAAATTGTTCGATAATAAAAATCACATTTTTATCTATATATAAAAACTATAGAAAACATTCATGTGTTGAATTGATATTCATTCGTTGTTTAGCAATTCATGTGTTGAATGGAATTCATATTTTGAAATAAATTGTTCGATAATAAAAATCACATTTTTATCTATATATAAAAACTATAGAAAACATTCATGTGTTGAATTGATATTCATTCGTTGTTTAGCAATTCATGTGTTGAATGGAATTCATATTTTGAAATAAATAGTTCGATAATAAAAATCACATTTTTATCGATATATAAAAACTATATAAACATTCATGTGTTGAATTGATATTCATTCGTTGTTTAGAAATTCATGTGTTGAATGGTATTCATATTTTGAAATAAATTGTTTGATAATAAAAAAGCACCTTTTATAGACTATATGAACTATATAGAAAAATAGTGTTTTGAAATAAATTATTTTACAATAAAAATCACATTTTTATTGTATGTATAAATCGTTGAAATGTGAAGTGTTAAAAATAGCCACTTGTTCAAAATAAACATATATGAGTTGAAATATTCATTAATTAGCTAATGAAATGATTTGCACCTATTTATGTAACATTAGAATGAATGGAGTTTTTAAACCAAATAAAAATCAAATATGAAGTTGAATAGAAAATGAAAAATGATATGAACTGTATATATATGTACATGCATATTCATTGAACAGGTTATAGCAAAGGGGCTAGAGAAGAGGAATAAAATTTTGTGCCCGACAAATAGGTACACATTTACTGATTTGTTTGGGTGATGATTTTGAGCCTGATTGGCTAGCCGCTTGGCTTTTTCTTTTTCTTTTTGAGATTAGAAGGACCGGGACGCTATTTGCGATTTCCCGACGCTCCCGGTGCAGGGGAGGTTATGGCGAAATTTTTCCAAAATTTAAGGAGTTAGAAAAATTTTTGAAGTGAAAAGGATATAGAAATCATTGAATGAACTATATTTATATAACTATATAAATATAAATAAAATTAAAACGAAACGAGGCCGTGCAGTTCGTATTTTGAAACCGTGATTTCAAACGACTAGTACGGGAAATCCGACCATTGGATTTTCCCGAAACCTCAACCGTCGGGTTCGCCTTGGAATAATCTTTCCAACGGCACCAACCTTGTAAAAATCCAACGGTTGGATTGTCTGGAATGTTTAATTCAAATCTGAAGAAAAACAGCGCCAGAAACGATTATATTTATTTATATATATATAAATATAATTATATTTAATCGAATAACGACGCTGCAGTTCGTATTTTGAAATCGAAATTTCAAACGATTGTACCGGGAGATCCGACCGTCGGATTTTCCCGAAACTGGAACCGTTGGGTTCGTTTTGAAAAGACCTTTCTAATGATGTAAATTTTGTGAAGATCCAACGGTTAGATTTTCAGATATGTGTAAATCAAATCTAAAGAAAAACAGCGCCACGGCCGCCTTATGGCCCGAAGCGTCGTTTTGAATAAAATGGCTATTTTAAAATAAATAAAAATAGCGATAAATAGTTATAAAATACCATAAGCGATATGGAATGGAAATAAACTGAATTTGCTTGATTTATGTGATGTTTGATGGTTGAATGTGTTTGGTGTGAAAATTACATTAAAGGACAAAACCAGGGTTGTCGAATAATTTAACCATTGAAATAAATCGATTTGAAATTCTAAATATGCGTGAATTATTTGGAAAGGCCGAGTTAATTCTCATTTCGAATAATCGACCGACGATTGAAATTCGAAGATGAAGACGATGGTCGAAGACCGGAGATCTTCACCTCGTTTGGATGGTAACCGAGGTCCTGATTGGGAGGCATCCCGAAATATGGATAATGAGTGGTGATCGTCCAGACGTACGTGTTGATCGAAGGGTTTGCGAGGTATTTAGTGCCTCCGGTTTCGTTCAGACCCAGAATGGACTTGTAAATGGACTGTGTGTCTGACATAGGATTTATTCTGTGTGGCATGCTAAGATGCAGTGAACAGGGCTTCTGTTGAAAAGCAAAGTCTTGTGGTGATGATCAAAGCACCGCCTGTGTGGCGTAGCTTTGTGTATAACGTGAATTCGCGAGCCTCACACCCCGGTATGAACCTAAAACGGGAGAACGGACCTCAGGGAGGGCCTACGTTTCCTCCTAGCTAAAAGTGGCGTCAGTGGTTTTACACGCCCTGACGAGTTTGACTTATGTGGTTGTTGCTGTTGCGAGGCGCCTCGGTTAGATCGGACGATCCGGGTCCGATGGAGTCACTTGTTGGCTCGCTTACGCCCCAAAGGGCGGCGAAACGTAGTGCTCAGGCATTTTTAATCCACTCCGTGTGGACCGGCCCTGTCGCTCCAAGGATCGATGCGTTCTGATCCTGAGACTCGGGCTAGGCAGTCTCGAATTCGGTAAGGACTATCTTTTGCCTTGGTTCATGACGGAAATCCAATTTCCAAATACGTGATCGTGCGGTTTTGATTGTATACCTATATATGGCGACATAGTGGTATGGGGCATTAATGCCGTCTATGATTGATAGTTATGATTTGAAATTGTTTTCAAAACATATAAACACTAGCAATAATATCAAATGCCTTTGTTTTATTCGTATCAAGCATATCTTGGCCGTTATAAGGTAAAAACTCTATCCTCCGGTTTGCGTTGCATTGTGTGATGGGAACTGAGTCTTATAACGGCTTCATTTTTATAAAAAGCATAGCGATGTTTAAAAGAAAGATTTGTTTTAAAGCACTGGCAATCCAATGGAGTAAACCCGTTCCACGAAAGTGGCGTGGTCCTGTGATTAGCCAATTATATATGTGTTGAGTGGATTTCTCATACCAGTCCCATGACTGACTCGTAGTTTGTTTCACTCTCAAACTCGGGTGCCCCTTTTTCTACACGGGCAGCCTTGTATTCAGGTTTAGCTGGTTCTTTCTGGATAGCTGGAGCTGAAGATGGATTCTATCATTTATTTCTTTTTATGCTGTTCAGCTCCTATTGTACATATTTTGTTTATTTCCGCTGTAGACATTTATGTATAGCTGAACTGTATTTGTACTAAGTAAGATCCTGTATACTGTGTAACTCTGATGATTACTTTTATCCAGTATATTTTGTTGTTCATTCTGGTGTATTTATTTAATTCTGTTCTGCTATTATATGTTTCTGTGTTATATTCCAAAAGATAACCTTGTTTCCGTGAGAACGGGAAATCGGGTCGTCTCATTCGGTAAGGACTATCTTTTGCCTTGGTTCATGACGAAAATCCAATTTCCAAATACGTGACTGTGCGGTTTTGATTGTATACCTATAAATGGCGACATAGTGGTATGGGGAATTAATGCCGTCTATGATTGATAGTTATGATTCGAAGTTGTTTTGAAACATATAAACACTAGTAATAATATCAAATGCTTTTGTTTTAGTCGTATCAATCATACTTTGGCCATTATAAGGTAAAACTCTATCCTCCGGTTTGCATTGCATTGTGTGATGGGAACTGAGTCTTATAATGGTTTCATTTTTATAAAAAGCATTGCGTTGTTTAAAGGAAAGATTTGTTTTAAAGCACTGGCAATCCAATGGAGTAAACCCGTTCCACGAAAGTGGCGTGGTCCTGTGATTAGCCATATATTAAATGTGTTGAGTAGATTTCTCATACCAGTCCCATGACTGACTCGTAGTTTGTTTCACTCTCAAACTCGGGTGCCCCTTTTTCTACACGGGCAGCCTTATATTCAGGTTTAGCTGGCTCTTTCTGGATACCTTGAGCTGAAGATGGATCCTATCATTTAGGTAAAGACCCGGAAATTTGAACACTTAATCTTCAAATATTGTAACAGTTTGGAATATTGTTAAATATTGTAAATGTGATTTTATAACCTTGTTAAACATCTTTTCATTAATAATTAATGATCCTTGGCTCATTTCAGAAAAATGTTCTAAAAAATATATTTTTTGGAAAAATGTCGAAAATGTGACCGAAAGCCATTTTATTTATATATAGCTATTTTCTCAATAAATGTTGTTGAAAATTTAAATGAATTTCTAGTTATTCATTAGAAAAGTAATTAGCAAATAAAAATATTTTTCATATTTATGGCTAACTATATTGATGATGTCATCATTTAAAAAAAATGAGCATTTAAGGAAAGTTTTTGTATTTTGGTATTTAAGTATTCAAATAAGTGCTTTATAATTTGAATATGCTTGTTTTAATTGTTTAAATAAGTTAATGGATTTATTTCCAAGTTTTGTTTACTTGAATAAATCATTTTATAAAGAACTAATAGTATGATCGAGATTCAACTTCCAGATTCACATCCTATCGTTGAATAAAAGTTGTTTCATATCATTGCAACGTTGTTTGATATATGTGTATGTATTCACATACATGCTATACACAAATATATGTAAGCATAATTAGTCACATCAAGAGTTTAGAAAATATCCTAAGTGTATGTATATAAGCTTCTTATATATATACAAATGAATGCTTACTTGAAAAAGCAAACTTACCATCTCTTACACACCTTTCACTTCCCTTACACACCATCCCATCTATCATAATTACTATTAGGGTTTTAAGGGCATTTTGGTCTTTTCCCATCCACCTTCCTTTTCCTATATAAGGAGGGGTATACCTCCTTCTTTCTTACACAAAATTCCTAAGCAAAAGTGAAGCTTTTAATGGCTTATCTTCATCTTCTTCCTCTTCCTTACTAACTTTCTCAAACTATATTCAAACCAACTCCAAATCAACTCAAACTTTGAGTGTAGCCTTCTTATACCATTACATGACCTTCTAGCAAGTTAGAAGTTGAAAAATCCAAGCCTCTCTCAATTTTCATCTTTGTTCGTGAGCTATATAAGGAAGGAAGCAAGGAAAAGCAATGAAAGGAAGGAGGTTGCTAGCTTGGATCTTTATTCTTATTCTTGGATCTTTATTCTTATTTTGGATCTTGGATTTGCTAAGGATTAAGGTGAGTTTACTCACTATTTAGGACAACGAACATATATCTTTTGCATGTTTTTAACTATTGTTAAAGTTGCTTGAATGTTGGTAACTTATGTTAAAAATGTTAACTTGATTCTTACTTTAAAAGTAAGTGACATATGTAATCCATGTTAATGGATTGGAATGGACTTGAATGAACTTGGATTTGGACTTGAATTAACTTGTATAACAAGTGGAATGGACTTGAAACAAAGCACATAAGGATTAGTAGGGAATTGAAATATTGTGGACTTGAACTTGAAAGTGCACATATAGCGATAGTCGCTATAGATGCAGTTTGAATTGTTGTGTTTTCAATACTTTGTATGGAACTTTGTAATGACATATTTAGTAATTTCATATCGTATAAGATCTTTTTTTACTTGTATGTTTACTACCTTGAAGTGATTGAATAGTAAAATGCTAAGTAACCCCTTGAAAATGACAAAAACTTCACTAGTGCAAAACTACCCGTTTAACCTTGATTTTTGGATTTCTAAGTATTGTAAAAGTTCTTTAAATTTATGTAAATGGTCTTATCTTCTAAAATATATTCTTTCTAAATATCTTCTTTCAAAATATCTTCTCCTAAAATATCTTCTTTCTAAATATCTTCTTTCTAAATATCTTCTTTCAAAATATCTTCTTTCTAAATATCTTCTTTCTAAATATCTTCTTTCTAAATATCTTCTTTCAAAATATCTTCTTTTCAAAATATCTTCTTCTAAAATATCTTCTTTCTAAATATCTTCCAAATATCTTCTTATAAAATATCTTTCCAAATAAAACAAAGGTTAGAAAAGGGTTATGAATTGCTAAACCTCGTCATGATTAAGTCATTAGATTAAAAAGGTAACTGATAATGCTTAACACTAATTAGCCAACGAAGTAGGCTTATCTATTTGTGAGAGTTAAGATTGATGTCGAGTAGGGACAGAGCAATCGAGCTATAACCTACCGGCTTCCCTCTTGGCCGAGGAATAGATAGGTTGGGAATGTTGGAAACGTGTTAACCATGTTAATTACTTACTTGTTTATTGAATATCATGGATACTGTGCTTAATTCTAATAAGCCGACGAGTAGCCTTATCTATCTGTAAGTGTCAAGAATAGGGTGTCTAGGCAAGGGGTGATATGCAACCAGTGCTCTAACTTACCTGGCCTCACTCTTGACCAAGGGATAGTTAAGTTGATAATGTCGAGAATGAGTTAAGTGCACGAACCATGGTTTCTATAAGCTATTGTTTTGACTAGATAGTCGATTAGTCGACGATCAAACTATACCATTATAACTTAAGAAGTATCGGGAAAGCTTCACGATTCCATACCAATGAGAACCCCCGGGGAGGAGTGTTGGTATGAAACGTCTCTAGCATTCACTTACTTTTGAAAGAAACAGAATTGAGTTAACCGGAAATTCATCGATTAGTTTTGAAGAGTCCGGGATCGATAAGTGTTTTACTCATCGAATACAACTTCAAAACTAGAGTACGAGTTCTACGTTTTGGAAGCGATTGAAGAAGAAAGGTGAATCTATATGAAGGTTGGGAAACTTCTCGTGATGGTCAGATCAAAGTAGTGATTCGTGATCTGTTCGAGAAGTAGGAATCCAATTTGGGATTCGTGTTATGTTCGAGTGATGAAGACTTGTGTGAAAGATACCGAACGAAACCTCGACATCGGATATGGCTAAAAACAGAGTAGGAGCACAATATGAGGTTTTGCTAACCTATGGCAGGATATATTGACTCCATATCTAGTGTATGCTTATATCGAATCGTGCGGGAGCTCCTCGAAGTTGCGCGCGGGAGTTGGATATATTTAGTTCCACGTGGTGCACTTCGCTGTTTCGTGCGTGGGCCAGTTGTGTTTAACTTATGGTATATTTTATCTAAAGATATGCGACGCTCGGAGGTACTTTCTGACCCTTGTGCATGGAGTTTGGATCTGTATTGAGAGATCTCCGATGGAAAATCCAATATACGAACGTACCTTAGCGGTTTTGTTTGTACACTTAATAGTTGTCGAATGTAACCAATGTAACCATTCCATCTATGTGATTTATTTATATTCTACACCCTAGACATTATCTATAATACAACTATAGTAAACTTAATAAATGGTTGGTTTCTTTTGAGGGGAAAACCGGAGCGGTTATCTGCACGGTCCCCTCAATATTGTTACATGCAATCTTGAGTTTTCTCATACCAGACTGATGTCTGACGCTTGGTTTTTGTTTTCCCTAAAATCCTCATGTACTCCTTCGAGTAGGCTGAGTATGGTAGGTTTTACTTTGGATGCTTTAAAGTTTGGAAGATGAGCTGGAGGCTTCCATTATCTATCTACCTATTTCTATTTCAGTTGTACTGTATTAGTTATGTACATATCAGCATTGTGAGGACAGGCAGTTATAACTGTCCAGGCTGATTATGGTACTTAGGTTATTGTAACTCTGAAATTCCTTTATTCAGAGTAACCCTTTGTACTATGTTGATATTATACATTTCCATTCCGCTGTGAGATTCTGATATTCTGTTCTTTCTTCCTTGTTCTACTTCTTTTTTTTATTTTACCCAACAATTCGACTTTCCGGCACTTGGATGTTTGGCACACGAATACCGTGGATGTATTTAGTGTCGTCTTTCGAGGTTCGAAAAGTCGGGTCGTTACATTTGGTATCAGAGCACAAGGTTAAGCGAACACCTTGGCTTTGGTTGGGTATGGCTCATTAGAGATGGGGTAAGTGACACCCTTGAATGAGTCAAGTGTATTATACATATGAGAACGTATTTGTATTTTGAAAGCTACACTTTGAAAATATTCCTTAGGAATGTCTATTTCTTGCAACCCTTTCTTGAATAAGGTCTTTCTTGGTAGTAAACCTTTCTTTGTATCGTTTCATTGAAATAATTCTGTCTTCAAGAATTCTAAAGATGTTTGCTATAATTCAGGTAGTAAACTATGAGTACTCGTACTGCAAATACTAGAGGAGGAAGAGGTAGAGGTGGCCGAGCTAGTACTGTAACTAATGGTGAGAATCATGCACCGAGGAATGCAGCTGCTGTGGAGGATCCAATAATAGGTGTTGTAGAGGAGGTCGTGCAAGTCAGGCCTCATAAGGGATTTGCTTCACTGTGTCATGACTATGAAAGGCTTGGGGGAAGAGGTTTAGTGGCTCGGAAACCATCATAGAAGTTCATACATGGGTCAAGCTATGTGACCGTATATTTGGGGATATGGAGCTAGATGATGCAATGAAGCGTCGATTGGCATCACGACATTTAACTGATACGGCTATGGATTGGTGGAATCTGATTACTTTTGGTGTCCAAGAGGATGAATTTTCTTGGGCCCAATTCAAGGAGGAATTTGAAAAGAAATATGTTCCGGAAGCTGGGAAGACCTTATTATACAAGAGTTTCATGGACTTGAAGCAGAGGACTATGACGGTAGCAGAGTATGAGAAGCGATTCACTACATTTTCTTTATTCGGACCAGGTCTAATTGATACGCCACTGAAGAAGAATGATAAGTTCATTACAGGATTACGTCCTGAGTTTCATCGAGATATGACAAACCACATCTTGGCACCCTATTTGGATTTGGTAAACATGGGATTGAGGTTTGAAGGTTTGGTTCCGAAATCATCTGATTCGGCACCGACAAGCGAGAATAAGAGGAAGTTTCAACCAAATAAAGATATATCTAGGTTTACTTGTCATAACTGCGGGAAGAAGGGCCATTTTGCTAAGAACTGTACGGAGGCTAAGAAGAAACAGGTGGAAAGGGCACCTGTGCTTAAGGCACCAATGGCTAAGTATCCGTAGGTTGAATCACAAACAATCAAGACTCAGTTTGCTCCAAGGGATGGCTGCTACAACTGTCATAAGCTGGGTCATTTTACTAGGGAGTGTCCACTTCTTCAGAAGGGGGAACAACCTCGAGCTTTTGCTTTAGCTTCAACACCTTCCACTTCTGCAACAGCAAAGGGGAAGCAAGTTATGGAAGGTACTCTATCTATTTTTGGAATTCCTATTCGTGTCTTATTTGATACCGGTGCTTCCCTCAATTTCATTTCTCGTACTCTTGTTGATAAACTAAAACTTGAGCCAGTAATGGCATTAGAATCTATTTGTGTGTTGAACCCTATTGGAGGCTCGGCAAATCTTTGTATGGGATGCTTAGGAGTTCCGATTTCTTATTATGACGAACTCTTCCCTTGTAATTTATATGTTTTGGGTTTTATGGGTTTTGATGTCCTACTCGGGATGGATTGGCTGTCTAGATATTCTGGGGTTCTAGATTGTAAGAAGGGAACTGTCTCATTTAAGACAGATGAAGGGAAATATTTCATAGTATTTTGTGGAGGACCCAGCTCACTTATGACTAGTTTCCTTTATTCCTTGGATGTGGCGGAGGAAGAATTGAGTTCTATTCCTATTGTTTGAGAATTTGCAGATGTCTTCGAGGAGGTGTCAGGTTTACCACCTCATCGGGAGATAGAGTTTTGCATTGATTTGGTTAAAGATGCAAAGCCTATCGTGTTGCCTGTTTGAAGGTTAGCACCGAAGGAGAAGTTGGAGCTATCTATTCAGGTGGATGATCTATTACAGAAGGGCTTGATCCGACCAAGTCGTTCGAGTTGGGGAGCGCCTGTTGTCTTTGCTACAAAGGCAGATGGTTCATTAAGATTATGTGTCGATTATCGCGAGCTCAACAAACGAACTATTAGGAACAAGTATCCTTTGCCTAGGATAGATGACTTGTTCGACCAGCTTCATGGAGCTCAAGTGTTTTCTCAACTAGATCTTGCTACAGGATTCCATCAATTGAGGGTAGCAGAGGAGAGTGTACCCTTAACCGCTTTTAGGTCCGATAAATTTTATGAGTGGTTAGTTATGTCGTTTGGTCTAACTAATGCTCCAGCATATTTCGTAGACCTAATGAATCGGGTTTTTCGAGATGTGTTGAATAAGTTTGTTCTTGTATTCATTGATGATATTCTGGTCTACTCTAAGACCAAGGAAGAACATACACGCCATTTGAGGATAGTACTAGAAACATTGAGGGACAATGTTTTGAAGGAAAAATTCTCGAAGTGTCATTTTTGGCGTTCGGAAGTTATATTTTTGGGCCACGTTGTTTCTACTGAAGGTATTTCTGTTGATCCTACGAAGGTCGTATCTGTTCAAGACTGGAGAAGGCCAGAAAGCGCTACAGATATTAGAAGCTTTTTGGGTCTAGTTGGCTATTATAGAAGGCTTATCCAGGATTTCGCAAAGATCGCTTCTTGTTTAACAAAGCTGACGAAGAAAGATATCAAATTTGTATGGACAGAGAAGTGCGAGCAAGCCTTCATAAAGCTTAAGGAAAAGTTAACTAGTGCTCCTGTCCTTACTGTGCCAGATGGAGGTGAAGGTTTGACTGTTTACACCGATGCGTGTGGAACTGGGTTAGGTGCTGTGTTGATGCTACATGGGAGAGTTATTGCTTATGCGAGCCGTCAGCTCAAACCACATGAAACGAGGTATGCGACTCATGACTTGGAGTTATTAGCAGTTGTGTTTGCATTAAAAATGTGGAGGCATCATTTGTTAGGTGAGAAGTTCAAGTTATATACGGACCACAAATCCTTGAAGTATCTTTTTACGCAAAAAGACTTGAACATGAGGCAGCAAAGGTGGTTGGAGTTTCTTGCAGCCTATGATCTAGACATCACGTATACCCCAGGAAAGGCTAATGTTGTAGCCGATGCGCTCAGTAGAAGATATGCAGTTATGGCAAATATAGAAGTTCGACCAACCTTGATTAGTCGTGTCGAAGAGAATCAGCTTAGAGATCTTCATCTTGCCAGGACTGCTAAGTTGGTAAGTGAGAATATTGCTCGAGAGAAATGGCCCGGATTCGAAGTAGATAACCGTGGAATTTTGAGGATGAATGGTAGGTTATGTGTTCCGAATGTTAATGGAATCAGGCAGGATGTTCTAACGGAAAGCCATCATTCACGATTAACGATACATCCAGGGGTAACTAAAATGTATCAAGATATGAAGCGAACATTTCGGTGGGAGGGCATGAAAAGGGATGTCTCTATATTTGTAAGTAGGTGTGCTAACTGCCAACAAGTGAAGGGTAGTCATCAAAAGACGGCCGGGCTACTTCAGCCACTCGAGATTCCTAAGTGGAAATGGGATCATATTTCTATGGATTTTATTGACGGGTTGCCTAGGACGAGGAGAGGTTATGAAGATGTATGGGTTATTGTAGATCGGTTAACCAAGAGCGCGCACTTCTTACCAGTAAAGGCAACAAGGACTGCTTCTAGTTTGGCGTTGTTGTATATTAAGGAGATAGTTAGGCTTCATGGAATTCCAAGTAGTATCGTGAGTGATAGAGATCCAATCTTCACAAGTCATTTCTGGAAGGGATTGCATGATACATTGGGGACCAAGCTCAGTTTGAGTACCGCTTACCATCCACAAACTGATGGGCAAACAGAAAGGGAGTATTAGAAGATTTACTTCGGGCATGCATCTTAGATTTTGGAGGTTCGTGGGAAGATCACTTACCACTTGTTGAGTTTTCATACAACAATAGTTATCAAGCCAGCATTGGGATGGCACCTTTTGAAGCATTGTATGGAAGGCCTTGCAAATCTCCATCATGTTGGATAGAATCTGGAGATCGCCTTGTACTTGGGCCAGATATGGTTCGAGAAGCATCAGATAAGGTCTTAGAGATTCAGAAGCGAATCAAGGAAGCACAGAATCGACAGAAGAGCTATGCAGATGAAAGGCGTAGAGACTTGGAATTTGCAGTTGGAGACTTTGTATTTGTAAAAGTTTCGCCGATGAGAAGTGTAGTTCGGTTTGGAAAGGCTGGGAAGTTAGCTCCTCGTTATATTGGACCATTACCAATTCTAGAAAGGATTGGTACACTCGCGTACAGAGTCGAGTTACCAATTAGGCTATCAGGGGTGCACAATGTATTTCATGTATCACATTTGCGTAAGTATGTGCATGATCCCTCGATGATAGTAGAAGCGTCGCAACAAGATGACTTGGAAGTGGAGCCGAATTTGACTATATTGAGACAACCAGTTCGAATTATTGATAGAGATATAAAGCAACTTAGGACTAAGATTGTGAAGTTAGTCAAGGTACAATGGAGTGAGGATGCTCGGGATTGTACATGGGAAACAGAGGAAAATCTAAGGAAGTCTTATCCAGAATTGATCTTAGACTAAGGGTTTCTTATCTTAGTATCGTATGTCTTTTGGTTTTTAGTTTGTATATAGTTTTTGGAAGTGATCTATATATGCATCTTCTTATTCTATCTTCTTTGATTTTTCATTCTTGTTTGAATTTCGGGGACGAAATGTTTTAAGTGGGGAAGAATGTAAAGACCTGGAAATTTGAACACTTAATCTTCAAATATTGTAACAGTTTGGAATATTGTTAAATATTGTAAATGTGATTTTATAACCTTGTTAAACATCTTTTCATTAATAATTAATGATCCTTGGCTCATTTCAGAAAAATGTTCTAAAAAATATATTTTTTGGAAAAATGTCGAAAATATGACCGAAAGCCATTTTATTTATATATAGCTATTTTCTCAATAAATGTTGTTGAAAATTTAAATGAATTTCTAGTTATTCATTAGAAAAGTAATTAGCAAATAAATATATTTTTCATATTTATGGCTAACTATATTGATGATGTCATCATTTTAAAAAAATGAGCATTTAAGGAAAGTTTTTGTATTTTGGTATTTAAGTATTCAAATAAGTGCTTTATAATTTGAATATGCTTGTTTTAATTGTTTAAATAAGTTAATGGATTTATTTCCAAGTTTTGTTTACTTGAATAAATCATTTTATAAAGAACTAATAGTATGATTGAGATTCAACTTCCAGATTCACATCCTATCGTTGAATAGAAGTTGTTTCATATCGTTGCAACGTTGTTTGATATATGTGTATGTATTCACATACATGCATATACACATATATATGTAAGCATAATAAGTCACATCAAGAGTTTAGAAAATATCCTAAGTGTATGTATATAAGCTTCTTATATATATACAAATGAATGCTTACTTGAAAAAGCAAACTTACCATCTCCTACACACCTTTCACTTCCCTTACACACCATCCCATCTATCATAATTACTATTAGGGTTTTAAGGGCATTTTGGTCTTTTCCCATCCACCTTCCTTTTCCTATATAAGGAGGGGTATACCTCCTTCTTTCTTACACAAAATTCCTAAGCAAAAGTGAAGCTTTTAATGGCTTATCTTCATCTTCTTCCTCTTCCTTACTAACTTTCTCAAACTATATTCAAACCAACTCCAAATCAACTCAAACGTTGAGTGTGCCTTCTTATACCATTACATGACCTTCTAGCAAGTTAGAAGTTGAAAAATCCAAGCCTCTCTCAATTTTCATCTTTGTTCGTGAGCTATAGAAGGAAAGAAGCAAGGAAAAGCAATGAAAGGAAGGAGGTTGCTAGCTTGGATCTTTATTCTTATTCTTGGATCTTTATTCTTATTTTGGATCTTGGATTTGCTAAGGATTAAGGTGAGTTTACTCACTATTTAGGACAGCGAACATAAATCTTTTGCATGTTTTTAACTATTGTTAAAGTTGCTTGAATGTTGGTAACTTATGTTAAAAATGTTAACTTGATTCTTACTTTAAAAGTAAGTGACATATGTAATCCATGTTAATGGATTGGAATGGACTTGAATGAACTTGGATTTGGACTTGAATTAACTTGTATAACAAGTGGAATGGACTTGAAACAAAGCACATAAGGATTAGTAGGGAATTGACATATTGTGGACTTGAACTTGAAAGTGCACTTATAGCGATAGTCGCTATAGATGCAGTTTGAATTGTTGTGTTTTCAACACTTTGTACGGAACTTTGTAATGACATATTTAGTAATTTCATATCGTATAAGATCTTATTTTACTTGTATGTTTACTACCTTGAAGTGAATGAGTAGTAAAATGCTAAGTAACCCCTTGAAAATGGCAAAAACTTCACTTGTGCAAAACTACCCGTTTAACCTTGATTTTTGGATTTCTAAGTATTGTAAATGTTCTTTAAATTTATGTAAATGGTCTTATCTTCTAAAATATCTTCTTTCTAAATATCTTCTTTCAAAATATCTTCTTCTAAAATATCTTCTATCTAAATATCTTCTTTCAAAATATCTTCTTTCTAAATATCTTCTTTCTAAATATCTTCTTTCAAAATATCTTCTTTTCAAAATATCTTCTTCTAAAATATCTTCTTTCTAAATATCTTCCAAATATCTTCTTATAAAATATCTTTCCAAATAAAACAAAGGTTAGAAAAGGGTTATGAATTGCTAAACCTCGTCATGATTAAGTCATTAGATTAAAAAGGTAACTGATAATGCTTAACACTAATAAGCCAACGAAGTAGGCTTATCTATTTGTGAGAGTTAAGATTGATGTCGAGTTGGGACGGAGCAATAGAGCTCTAACCTACCGGCTTCCCTCTTGGCCGAGGAATAGATAGGTTGGGAATGTTGGAAACGTGTTAACCATGTTAATTACTTACTTGTTTATTGAATATCATGGATACTGTGCTTAATTCTACTAAGCCGACGAGTAGGCTTATCTATCTGTGAGTGTCAAGAATGGGGTTTCTAGGCAAGGGGTGATATGCAACCAGTGCTCTAACTTACCTGGCCTCACTCTTGACCAAGGGATAGTTAAGTTGATAATGTCGAGAATGAGTTAAGAGCACGAACCATGGTTTCTATAAGCTATTGTTTTGACTAGATAGTCGATTAGTCGACCATCAAACTATACCATTATAACTTAAGAAGTATCGGGAAAGCTTCACGATTCCATACCAATGAGAACCCCCGGGGAGGAGTGTTGGTATGAAACGTCTCTAGCATTCACTTACTTTTGAAAGAAACGGAATTGAGTTAACCGGAAATTCATCGATTAGTTTTGAAGAGTCCGGGATCGATAAGTGTTTTACTCATCGAATACCACTTCAAAACTAGAGTACGAGTTCTACGTTTTGGAAGCGGTTGAAGCAGAAAAGTGAATCTATATGAAGGTTGGGAAACTTTTCGTGATGCTCGGATCAAAGTAGTGATTCGTGATCTGTTCGAGAAGTAGGAATCCAATTTGGGATCCGTGTTATGTTCGAGTGATGAAGACTCGTGTGAAAGATACCGAACGAAACCTCGACATCGGATATGGCTAAAAACAGAGTTGGAGCACAATCTGAGGTTTTGCTAACCTATGGCAGGATATATTGACTCCATATCTAGTGTATGCTTATATCAAATCGTGCGGGAGCTCCACGAAGTTGCGCGCGGGAGTTGGATATTTTTAGTTCCACGTGGTGCACTTCGGTGTTTCGTGCGTGGGCCAGTTGTGTTTACCTTATGGTATATTTTATCTAGAGATATGCGACGCTCGGAGGTACTTTCTGACCCTTGTGCATGGAGTTTGGATCTGTATTGAGAGATCTCCTATGGAAAATCCAATATACGAACGTACCTTAGCGGTTTTGTTTGTACACTTAATAGTTGTCGAATGTAACCAATGTAACCATTCCATCTATGTGATTTATTTATATTCTACACCCTAGACATTATCTATAATACAACTATAGTAAACTTAATAAATGGTTGGTTTCTTTTGAGGGGAAAACCGGAGCGGTTATCTGCACGGTCCCCTCAATATTGTTACATGCAATCTTGAGTTTTCTCATACCAGACTGATGTCTGACGCTTGGTTTTTGTTTTCCCTAAAATCATCACGTACTCCTTCGAGTAGGCTGAGTATGGCAGGTTTTACTTTGGATGCTTTAAAGTTCGGAAGATGAGCTGGAGGCTTCCATTATCTATCTACCTATTTCTATTTCAGTTGTACTGTATTAGTTATGTACATATCAGCATTGTGAGGACAGGCAGTTATAACTGTCCAGGCTGATTATGGTACTTAGGTTATTGTAACTCTGAAATTCCTTTCTTCAGAGTAACCCTTTGTACTATGTTGATATTATATATTTCCGTTCCGCTGTGAGATTCTGATATTCTGTTCTTTCTTCCTTGTTCTACTTTTTTTTTACCCAACAATTCGATTTTCCGGCACTTGGATGTTTGGCACACGAATACCGTGGATGTATTTAGTGTCGACTTTCGAGGTTCGAAAAGTCAGGTCGTTACAATTTATCTCTTTTTATGCTGTTCAGCTCCTATTGTACATTATGTTTGTTTCCCGCTGTAGACATTTATGTATAGCTGAACTGTATTTGTACTAAGTATGATCCTGTATATTGTGTAACTCCGATGATTACTCTTTTCCAGTATATTCTATTGTTCATTATCTGGTGTATTTATTTATTTCTGTTCTGCTATTATCTGTTTATGTGTTATATTCCACGGATTACTCTTGCTACCGTCAGTACGGGGTTTGGGGTCGTCTCACTAAATTCGATTAACTCCTTTCGAATAACTAAATTCGATTAACTCCTTTTGAATAACTAATTGATAACTCCTTCCCTTTAAGTCTATTCGAATAAACTATATTCGATACTCCTTTAACTCTATTCGAATAAACTATATTCGACTAACTCCTTTAACTCTATTCGAATAACTAATATTCGACTAACTCCTTTAACTCTATTCGAATAACTCATATTCGACTAACTCCTTTGGATTAACTCAATTGGATTTACTCATTTGGAATAACTCATTTGGATTAACTCTCTTGACTAACTTAACTTAATTAACTCGACTTATTTAACTCGACTTGATTAACTCCTATCGAATAACTAATATTCGATTAACTTATATTCGAATATTCCTCTTGACTAACTTAACTTAATTAACTCGACTTATTTAACTCGACTTGATTAACTCCTATCGAATAACTAATATTCAATTAACTTATATTCGAATAACTATGTTTGTTTTAACTCTATCTCGAATAACTATATTCGATTTAATGAGACGACCCGATTTCCCGTTCTCACGGAAACAAGGTTATCTTTTTGGAATATAACACAGAAACAGATAATAGCAGAACAGAATTAAATAAATACACCAGAATGAACAACAAAATATACTGGATAAAAGTAATCATCAGAGTTACACAGCATACAGGATCTTACTTAGTACAAATACAGTTCAGCTATACATAAATGTCTACAGCGGAAATAAACAAAATATGTACAATAGGAGCTGAACAGCATAAAAAGAAATAAATGATGGAATCCATCTTCAGCTCCAGCTATCCAGAAAGAACCAGCTAAACCTGAATACAAGGCTGCCCGTGTAGAAAAAGGGGCACCCGAGTTTGAGAGTGAAACAAACTACGAGTCAGTCATGGGACTGGTATGAGAAATCCACTCAACACATATATAATTGGCCAATCACTGGACCACGCCACTTTCGTGGAACGGGTTTACTCCATTGGATTGCCAGTGCTTTAAAACAAATCTTTCTTTTTAACATCGCTATGCTTTTTATAAAAATGAAGCCGTTATAAGACTCAGTTCCCATCACACAATGCAACGCAAACCGGAGGATAGAGTTTTTACCTTATAACGGCCAAGATATGCTTGATACGAATAAAACAAAGGCATTTGATATTATTGCTAGTGTATATATGTTTTGAAAACAATTCCAAATCATAACTATCAATCATAGACGGCATTAATGCCCCATACCACTATGTCGCCATATATAGGTATACAATCAAAACCGCACGATCACGTATTTGGAAATTGGATTTCCGTCATGAACCAAGGCAAAAGATAGTCCTTACCGAATTCGAGACAATCTAGCCCATGTCTCAGGCAAGCGCGCAGGCAAGCCTTGGATCGTCAGGGCCGGTCCACCGATGTGGATTATTATGCCTGAACAATACGTCTCTCCGCCCTTTGGGGCGTAAGTGAGCCAACGAATGACTCCATCGGACCCGGATCGTCCGATCAAACCGAGGCGCCTCGCAACAGCAACAACCACATAGGTGAAAAGTATATAAATGTCAGGGCTGGTAGGTCACTGACACCACCCTAGCTAGAAAGAAACGCATGCCCTCCCTGAGGTCCTTCTCCCGTTTTAGGTTCATACCGGGGTGTGAGGCTCGCGAATTCACGTTATACACAAAGCTACGCCACACAGGCGATGCTTTGATCATCACTACAAGACTTTGCTTTTCAACAGAAGCCCTGATCACTGCATCTTAGCATGCCACACAGAATAAATCCTATGTCAGACACGCAGTCCATTTACAAGTCCGTTCTGGGTCTGAACGAAACCGGAGGCACTAAATACCTCGCAAACCCTTCGATCAACACGTACGTCTGAACGATCACCACTCATTATCCATATTTCGGGATGCCTCCCAATCAGGACCTCGGTTACCATCCAAACGAGGTGAAGATCTCCGGTCTTGGACCATCGTCTTCATCTTTGAATTTCAATCGTCGGTCGATTATTCGAAATGAGAATTAACTCGGCCTTTCCAAATAATTCACGTATATTTAGAATTTCAAATCGATTTATTTCAATGGTTAAATTATTCGACCACACCAATATTGTTTTTAAATGTAATTTTCACACCAAACACATTCAACCATCAAAAGCCACATAAATCAAGCAAATTCAGTTTATTTCCATTCCATATCGCTTACGATATTTTATAACTATTTATCGCTATTTTTATTTATTTTAAAATAGCCATTTTATTTAAAACGACGCTTCGGGCCATAAGGCGGCCGTGGCGCTGTTTTTCTTCAGATTTGATTTACACATATCTGAAAATCTAACCGTTGGATCTTCGCAAAATTTACATCAATAGAAAGGTCTTTTCAAAACGAATCCAACGGTTCCAGTTTCGGGAAATTCCGACGGTCGGATCTCCCGGTACAATCGTTTGAATTTTCGATTTCAAAATACGAACTGCAGCGTCGTTATTCGATTAAATATAATTTTATTTATATATATAAATAAATATAATCGTTTCTGGCGCTGTTTTTCTTCAGATTTAAATTAAACATTCCAGACAATCCAACCGTTGGATTTTTACAAGGTTGGTGCCGTTGGAAAGATTATTCCAAGGCGAACCCGACGGTTGAGGTTTCGGGAAAATCCAATGGTCGGATTTCCCGTACTAGTCGTTTGAAATCACGGTTTCGAAATACGAACTGCACGGCTTCGTTTCGTTTTAATTTTATTTATATTTATATAGTTATATAAATATAGTTCATTCAATGATTTCTATATCGTTTTCACTTCAAAAATTTTTCTAACACCTTAAATTTTGGAAAAATTTCGCCATAACCTCCCCTGCACCGGGAGCGTCGGGAAATCGCAAATAGCGTCCCGGTCCTTCTAATCTCAAAAAGAAAAAGAAAAAGCCAAGCGGCTAGCCAACAGGCTCAAAATCATCACCCAAACAAATCAGTAAATGTGTACCTATTTGTCGGGCACAAATTTTATTCCTCTTCTCTAGCCCCTTTGCTATAACCTGTTCAATGAATATGCATATACATATATATACAGTTCTTATCATTTATCCTTTTCTATTCAACTTCATATTTGATTTCTATTTGGTTTAAAAACGCCATTCATTCTAATGTTACATAAATAGGTGCAAATCATTTCATTAGATAATTAATGAATATTTCAACTCGTCTATGTTTATTTTGAACAAGTGGCTATTTTTAACACTTCACATTTTAACGATTTATGCATACAATAAAAATGTGATTTTTATTGTAAAACGATTCATTTCAAAACACTATTTTTCTATATAGTTCAGGTAGGTGATAAAATAGAATTTTTATCATAAAACAATTTATTTCAAAATATGAATACCATTCAACACATGAATTTCTAAACAACGAATGAATATCAATTCAACACATGAATGTTTTCAATAGTTTTTATATATAGATAAAAATGTGATTTTTATTATCTAACAGTTTATTTCAAAATATGAATACCATTCAACACATGAATTTCTAAACAACGAATGAATATCAATTCAACACATGAATGTTTTCAATAGTTTTTATATATAGATAAAAATGTGATTTTTATTATCTAACAGTTTATTTCAAAATATGAATACCATTCAACACATGAATTTCTAAACAACGAATGAATATCAATTCAACACATGAATGTTTTCAATAGTTTTTATATATAGATAAAAATGTGATTTTTATTATCTAACAGTTTATTTCAAAATATGAATACCATTCAACACATGAATTTCTAAACAACGAATGAATATCAATCCAACACATGAATGTTTTCAATAGTTTAAGCATATGAAAATAATGCAAACACACAAATATTATTCAAAATTTCGGCAGCATAACGGCAGGGTAGTTACACCGGCACCGTCCCTAGTACGGCTCCTCGCTCTACCTTAAAACCTCGCGGTTTTTGACAATGGGAAACATGCATCTAGTTCGCACGCAGGCGGCATGTATATATATTTATTTCATTTCCACAAACTAATCCTAAGTGGTTTCAACCAAATATTTCACAACCACCAATGGGTATTTTTCAACCACAATCAACCAATATCAATCACAAACAATCCCAAACAACCATTCGTCATCAACCAATTATCACCACAATTTCAATCAATAAATATCGTCCATGGTTTGTGGACGAGGGGCGTATATATATATATATATATATATATATATATATATATATATATATATATAGCAATTCACTTTCATATTCACACACATATATTTATATTTTTAAATCAGAAATCTCACCAATAGCTATCCAACTGCAAGACTCTTCTTAATAGAAATCTTCGCCTATTTGTCGCTTTCACCCGTATTCTCTGCATATGTAAAAATAGAATTTTTACTATGCTATTCAATATATAAAAATCGAATTTCGACTTCGCTATTCAATATATAAAAATATGATTTTTATTTTTGCTTTCAACATATAAAAATATGATTTTTCAACATATAAAAATATGATTTTTATTTTTGCTTTTCAACATATAAAAATATGTTTTTTCAACATATAAAAATATGATTTTTATTTTTGCTTTTCAACATATAAAAATATGTTTTTTTAAACATATAAAAATATGATTTTTATTTTTGCTTTTCAACATATAAAAATATGTTTTTTTTATTTCGACTTTCAACATAAAAAATATGATTTTTACTTTTGCAAGTTCCAATCTTTTTCTACTAAAAGATTAAACCTTTTTCCTATTTTAAAGTTCAAAATAAAATCAGTTTTTCTCTTTTATAAAAAGGCAGTTTTTATCTTCATAGAAAATGCAGTTTTTATTTTTATAAAATGCAGTTTTTATTCTTTATTTCAAAAACAGTTTTATTTCTTTAAAAAAAACAAATCAGTTTTATTTCTTATATAAAATCAGTTTCTCTCTTTTATAAAAATGCAGTTTCTATTTTCTTTTCAAAACAGTTTTTCTTTTAAATTTATTCAGTTTTTAATCACGTTTACATAAAAAAAAAAAGGAAATACTTACAGGGGGGGGAAGAACTTTGCAGTTCGTCAGCGACTTCTCGAAGGCGGCGGCTCGGGCTCGAACGGGATGGCGGCTGATTCGTCGGTGCGATCTCGAGGGGGGGGCTGCTTCGTCGGTGCGATCTCGAGGGGGGGGCTGCTTCGTCGAATCGATTTAGGGTTTGGTTTTTTTTTTTTTTCCTTTCTGTTATGTTTTATAACGAACGGGGGGGGGGGGGGGGGGCAAGCAGAAGATAAGAGGGAGGGAGGAAATAAAATTATTTAATTATTTTATTTTTTAATTATTAAACTTCGCAAAAAGGTTGACTTTCATCCACGACCTCGAAACGAGGCCCACCGCCTGTCGCCCATAGCGTTTCACCCCCATTCCGAACACAATGGGATATGTATCGCAAGCTGATTTGATCGTTACAATCAGTTTCCTTTTGAATTTTCATTTAAATCACTATATTGAATTTTAAACGCACATTTCAAATTACCGGGGTCACATACTATCACTAAAAATTCCAGAAAAATATTTTGTAGCTTCGTATTGACGATACGGTCCTAACAAAACTAGTTTCGTCAAATTCTGAGACCGTTTGAAAAATGGCCAATTTCCAGTCGATTAAAATCAACAGAAACTGGTCAAACGCGTTTTCTTTTGCCACGCTCACATATTGATTCGAAAAATTATGAAATTTGAAACCTAGCAATAACTTGACACTGCGGATCTAACAAAAGTGGTTTCGTCGAAATCCGAGGTCATTTGCAAAATATCCACTTTTAAGGGCCTGAATTCCATAGCGACTATTCAGAATTTTCAACTAGACATATCTTTTGATTCCCGCTATCAAATTTCGATTGGTCAGATTCGTTAGAAAGATATCATCAATTAGATACTAATGTTTTTGGTCTCACTAAAATCCCGATTGTTTTGCACCCGGTATACTCAATTGAAGTTTGAAATCGAATTATCGAACTACCGCGCCATTTTCAATTCTATATATAATTATAATTAATTATATTGGTTTTCAAATGTCGATTCAAACTCAGTTTTCATTGCCATTATCTAAAATATTTATTTTAAATATTTAAAATCCATTATTTTAGCCAATTTAAAAATTTTAAATTGGTTCAGATTTTCTGGGTCGTTACATTTAACCTCATTTCGAATGACTAGATTCGATTTTCTCCTTTAACTCTATTCGAATAAAGTATATTCGATTAATTCCTTCAATCTATTGGTTAACTGTAATCGACTAACTCTATTCAATTAACATTAATCAACTAACTCTATTCAACTAACTCTATTCAACTAACTCTAATCAACTAACTCTATTCGACTAACTCTATTTGATTAACTCTGTTGATTAAACCATTTTGATTTACTCCTTTTGATTTACTCCTTTTTGAATAAGGAATATTCGATTGACTCTTCGTCCGTATTCAGTTTCAAATATCGATGTTGAAACTGATTCTTACTTCTCTATATAAGTCTCGATTTATATATTCCATTTATCCAGTGATAACTATTTTACTTAATTTATAAAATATTATTTATAAATTAATCATCTCAATTTATCTGTTAAACAGATTCTATTTATTATCTACTTTAAATAAATCTTTTCACATTTACTCGTTAAAACAGATTTCCATTTAATCTTTATTCCCTTTTATAATTCTATTTGCCTTACAAACAATCCCTTTATAAAACTCCATTTGTTTTATAAATAATTCCTTTATAAAACTCTATTTGTTTTATGAATAATCCTTTCTAATTATCCTATTTATTTTCCAAATAAATATCCTTATGATATTTTATTTATTTTCTAAATAAATATCCCTTGTACTTCTATTTATTTTCCCAATAAATGTTTCTTATATGATCTTATTTATTAACCCAATAAATATTCCTCTTTATAAAATCCTTTGATTTTATAAATAATTCCCTTTTTATAAAATCCCTTGATTTTATAAATATTTTCTCTTTAATAAATTCTCATTCATTTTATAAACAAATAGCCCTTTTTATAAAATCCTTTGATTTCATAAACAAATTTCCTTTTTAATTCTTATTTGATTTTGCATAGTATTTTCATTTATAAAATCCTTTCTTTATATATAAAATCCATTGATTTTATATAAACAGTTTATTTTCAAAATACACTTTGAAAAACCCCTTTTTACATCCCAGTATTTCTTATGGTATTTAAAATATCAAATAACCATGATTGATATCATTCAAACACACATAATCAACAACAAATTATATATCACATCATATATTACAATATATGGAAAAACAGTAAAATAAATGTTGAGGAATCCAGTTGGATTCTTCTAACCTGTTTCCCTGCATCACAGATGTTATACAACATAATTAACATCGATTTCATTTCAATATGAAATATTCTGCTAAACAAAATCAACATTTGATTAACGATTTATATATATATCGTTATCTATAATTTCAACCAATACACAAGCAATTCAACCAAACAGTTAACACACAGCAATCAACATATAATTATCAGTTCTAAGAATACGTTATAAAAATATAACTGTTCAGAGTTGGTGAGTTTTACTTACATTGTCGGTTATCGTTAAATAACGATAATCTATCGTCAATTCAGATCAGAAGTTTTTCCTTAGCCATAAATTCCAACAATCTCTGAATCGCTCCAAACCAAATTGTATGCGTAGTATTTTCTGATACGATTACAGCGTACTGGTTTCGTCAGATTCTGATACAATAGGAGAAAGTTATTCACTTTTAAAGTTATATGTAAAATAAAAATCAAATAGAACTTGATTTAATAATTACTTTGGGCCTCACCCCTTATTGAAATCGGCCCAAACTTCTACACAGACCCGCCTAACAACCCTCCTTCTTCCCCGATGTTTAACCCGTAGCCTGCTCCTCACACAGCCATTTCGATTCCTTTCTTCAAATCCCACCCCACCATAAATCCATGAACTTACAAACCGACTTCATCTTCGTCCTCCTTTTCTCAAGCTCGACCCCTTAAGCACCATAAGATCCAACTCGAGCTCATCAAAAAGCTTGCGTCGATAGCCTAGCTACCGTGGAATCCCAGAATTTGATCGATGGAAAATTCCACCGATTTCCTCAAAGAAGCTCTTGCCAGCTCCCTTTCGCCTCCTGAGTCTACCGCTAACAACCAAACCATCGATCGTTACACCCAGTTCTCGAAATCACTAACCCTAGACCATGGTACATGAAACCATTGCTCCCGAACAGACTTCAAATTCATTGAAAAGGGTATAGACATGAACAAAAACCCTTGGCGAATTCAATTGTGTATGATTGGGGATTTATAGAATTTTCTTTGCATTTCATTTTGATTTTCCAAATGAATGAGTTGTTTGTGGAGAAGATTTTGTTGGCGGCTTAACAGAACGATTTATAAGGGGACGGGATTTTTTTGTGTGGCTGAAACGATGAGTGCGTGACTCGTTTAGGGTCACCAATCTCTTAGGATATTTTAGTTTTATTCATTTTATATTCGTTTCTGCACTCTAAAAATCCCTACGAACACACACGATACCTAAAAATCGTGAAAATTAACAAGCAGTTAAAGTTTGTCATTACGGTCCCAACGAAACTGGTTTCGTCGAATTCCGGCTCTGTTTGCTCACACAGCGTATTTTTAACCATTAGAATACCGACTGTTTTCCACATTAAAATATCGTACGGCCACATACTGACTTCAAAAATCGCAGAAATTGAAATCTAACAATAATTTAACATTATGAATCCAACAAAATTGGTTTCGTCGAATTCTGAGTTCGTTTGCAAAACTGGCTATTTTTAAAGCTCTAAATACCCCTTTTAAATATATGAATATATTTAATAACAATTAAACTAAATATTTATAAATAAATATTATCGTAAAGATTCACAGTGGAATATCATACAGCTCCCATTGGATTTATAACTCGATATTTCTAAATTCCCAGTTATATCGATATTCGATTTATATTAAAAATCCTTTTATAATATAAATAAATCGTTATAAAGTATAAAGGAATTCCACAGCGATTTTTCTGCAATATGATTTGGACATAAATCAAAATCTCCACGACGAAATCCCAATTTTTCTCTTCCACTAGAAAAATATACTTCACCAGTGTAATGACCCGCATTGGCAGAGGTATTATAATTAATTTATTTATTTATATAAATGGTTGTTTAGAGAATTTAATGGTCGTGGAATTAAACTATGATGAATATTTAATTAAAATAATAAATTAAATAATATATTTAATTCTGAAATAATCAGAATTGGCTGAAATGACGATATGGTGTGAACCGGATCATCTACGATATTTAATTCAGCTTGGGATTGAATTTGAATAACGAATATATTCAATCGACGTCAGTCTGAATGCAGAATTTTAATATAATTAAAATAGAGCGCGTAATGACGCGGCAATTCGCTATTTGGCGATTCGAACTTCAACTGAATGTACATGATTCGTTTTAAGCCGGATTTCTATGAAACAAGAAACGTGTGGAGCTGGTGGAGTATATCTTTCTAGTGGAAGAGAAAAATCGGGATTTCGTCGTGTAGATTTTGATTTATGTCCAAATCAAATATTCAGAAAAACAGCGGTATATTCGTTGGTGGCCATAACAGTTATTTAAAAATATTTGAATATCGGGTTTGAATTTAGACAAGATTCTTTTGGGAAATAGTGATAATTTAATTTTTAGAATTTTAGTGTAATTTTTATTTAATCAAATAAGCAACTTTTTGTTTGGAGTATTTCGCACCCTGTAATCAAAATTTTGGGGTTTCCCAATATGAGTTGAACTACCAATATTGTTATATTTTTGGGATCGTGGTGTGATACTGAGCACGACTGCATTTTCATCTTCGTCTGTAGCGATCGTTAGATAAATTGGAATAATTAATTTAGTTTGAATTGTGTAAAATTTATTACCAACCATTTTCCTTGATCCAAACTAGCCCACGCCCCTAGTAAAAGATCTGGGTATGTTTTCCTTAGGCTAAGTAGGATACACGTACAAGCACAGTGAAAATCTACCCTATCAATTTCTTATCCTTTCATTCCTTAGCGTTTAAGTCTCCTCCTTTATAAATATCGTTCTCTACCTTATGACCTAAATCCATCTCTCTGCTGAAAACAAAAGGGGCCGCCAGTTATTTCGCTCCCTCATCGAAACGTGAAAACCGATATTCCTAAAATCATAATAAGTCAAACAAAAATCCTCAATCTATGAAACAAGATTTATTGTCATCCTCTGGTCCTAATCTTCGCACTGATGTGTTGTATGCTGGATTCGACTGTCTTCTTTTTCCGCTGGGATTTCCAGCATCCTGTTTCTGGATTGCGCGTTCGAAGTGGAGAGGACTGCGAGAGTGTGGAGTTCTAAATGGAGGTAGAAGGTGATTTCCGACTTAAGGGCAGTGACGTTGAAGCTTCATATCGGAGATGTTATTGAGGTGAGGTTCTGTATTTACAAAAAGGACTGTAGCAGTATTCATGGAGACTGGTAGGTGTAGGATGGGGAGGCAAGATGAACGGTGGTGGTTGCGATGGAGTTCGGTGAACAAAATGGTGGGGGGAAAGAGGTCAACTCATGGTCAACGGATTGGAAATGGTTTACTGGAGTTGGATATTGGTGTTCGGGTATGTAAATCCATTGGGGTGTGAGCGTGACAATATGTGTGGGTACTGTGCATCTATGAATGGGAAGAAAGGAGGTCTATGTGTATTGGTGAGGGGGTAGTTTTGTGTAAGATGTGCAGTGTGATGGATAATGGCATGATAAGTGGTTTAGTGTAATTGACTTGTTGAAATTGGTACTTGAAGAAGAATAGGAGAAGATGGCAGACGTTGGTGGAAGTAGATGTACTGTAGAAGGGATATGGGTTGAACATTGGGCCAATGGAAATGTTAAGGCCCAGATATTTTTGTTAACAAAGAAAAAAAAAGAAAAGGAAAGAAAGTAAGGGTGCGGAAGTTTTATGATGGAGCGGGCCTCAGCAGTAATGGGAAGGAAGAAAAGAATTAAAGGCCGGTGAAAAGTCAAATGGGCGTATGGGCTGTCTTTAGGATGGTGAGGCCCAAGATCGAATTTAAATAGAGTTTATTTAGTTTAAATATATATGCAATCCTGAAAATGCTATATCTCGCTCGTACATGGTCAGATTTTCGAATGGTCTGTCACATTTGAATCGAATGGACGACGGCTACGTACTGGAACTGACTGGGAGTGGACTGGAGCTCGTATGAATTTATGGCGAAATAAATTGTTTGATTCAAATCAAATAACAGTTTATCGTTCTTTAACGATGAACTGCAAATGTGAGTAAATCTCACAAACTTTGAACAATTTATAAATTTCATGTTGTATTTTTAGAACTGTTAGATATTGGCTGATTGACTGTGTGTTGACTATTTGATTGAACTGCTAGTCAGTTAGTTGAATTTCTATATTGATTCTGTTTAACAGAATATATCATATGGAACTGGAAGTGATGTTTTCTATATTGTGTAACATCTGTGATGCAGGGAAACAGGTTGGAGGAATCCAACTGGATTCCTCAACATTTATTTTATTTTACTTTTTTATATATTGTGATATATGATGTGATATATAATCTGTTGTCGATTATATGTGTTTGGACGATACTGATCATCGTGATTTGATATGTTGAATACCATAACATACCAAAATGTTGATAAGGGGATATTTTCAAAGTGATATTTGGAATTAAAATATTTATAAATGGAATATTTATAAATAAGAAATATTTATAAATTTGAAATATATATAAATAGGAGATATTTAGAAAAAGGGGAAAACGTTATAAAAAGGAAACTGTTATACGAAGGAAATCATTTTAAAGTGGAGAACCGTTACTAAAAGTAAATCTTTAAAATGAATAAATGTTGTTAAAAGGGGAATCTTTATAACTAGAATAAAGGAGTTAAATCGAATATAGTTTAATCGAATAAAGTAAAAGGAGTTAATCGAATATAGTTTATTCAAATAGAATAAAGGAGTTAATCGAATATAGTTTATTCAAATAGAATTAAAAGAGTTATCGAATATAGTTTATTCGATAGGAGTTAAGTGAATAGAGTTAGAGTGAAATCAAAAGAGTTAAGTGAATAGAATAAATTGAATAGAGTTATCGAATATACCTTATCGAAGGAAAGAATTATCGAATAGAAAAGATTCGAAAGAAAGGTTAAGTAAGGAAATTAGTTAAAGAAACATTAAGTAAACTTTGCCTATTTCAAAGTTAGAAATGTTGTTCAGTTAAGGTCTGAGAGGTAGTATTACCCCAACTTGATTGACTTCATTTTTAACTAAGGAATGGTTAAGGTTCGATAGTAAAGGATGGTTAAGTGAATTTAGTAATTAAAGGAAATGGTTTGAGTTGGCATCGCGATGGTTTGTTTAAACATCTATCTAAGTCCAATGAAGAAGCTTTGGAAATGTTTTCCAAATAAGAAACCAGAAATGTATTCTAATAAAGAAAACAAGAAATGGAAATGTTTTCCATTGTTAATAAAGTATATTTTCCAAATTTAGAAAATAAGAAATATTGAATATAGGGAAACATGAGATAAGTAAATTAATGAACTAAAGAGATAAATGTTGAATGATGTTTGATCGATATAAATTTCCATTTGGAAATAATATCGTTGTTTGCACACCTGTTTTTCTTCGATAGTTAAATCACAGACTATCGAAGTTTTGACCATCTTAACGTTGTTAATATGGAGAGACCGGTTGGATTATTATCCAAAGAACCACTCTGTATTGGCATAAGCGTTACGAATCATATATGCCAAAGGAAATTGAAGATGGAGTTATGCAAGGGCTATCCTGCTTACAGAATAGTGCCTTCGGTTCATCCTGTTCCTGGATGACTTGTATAGACGGATGTCTGATAGAGTATTTCCAGATGATCACGTATATTGATTTCTCCAACCGTACCAAGAGTGGAAGCGGAGAAGGAAACTTCTTTTAGCTAACACATAATGTATGGTTGAGGACGTCAATCGGTGATTTGATGGATTTGACGATGTGGCATTCAAAGTGAATCTGGTGTCATGATGAAGCGTATCCTCTAGCCTCACATCCGGTAAATGACATAAATCGGGCAGGCAGCATGGCTAAGTCGGTCGCACCGAAGTAGGGTGTATAATCACCTGATCTAGAGTTTCATTTACTTCTAAAAATCTATTGTTGATGATGTCCCATTCGGGAAACGGTTGCTGATCCCAACCGTTGGTGATATACATTCGATACACTCAAGAGAAATGAGTGGTCGGTCATGTGTGGCCGGGTTGCAAGATGTTCTTATTGAACCCAGTGTACTCCTCTCTAGAGGTACATTAGCGAAAGGTGGTTCCATACCTTGTCATAGTTGGAAATCCATTACCCAATACGTGCTTGCGGTTTTGATTGTATACTATGTATGTAGAACGTGAGATGAAAGTGTTTCTGCTAGATGATTATTATATTGTGATTGATAGACATTATTATAATATCAAAAGGTTTTGATATAAAGATAATTTGGATTCTCATAAGGGAAAAACCCGTTCCGTTATACGGCGTGGTCTTATGAGATATCGATTACTTGCTTAAACTGTTTTAAACAGTTTTACTCACACTAGTCCCATGACTGACTCGGAGTTTATTTTGTTGTTTTCCCTAAACTCTTGGGTGGCTAAATTTGTACGGGCAGTCAAGTAGTCGGGATTTACAGATATACTGGAAGAGCTTGGAGCAGGAGGCTTCATGATTTTATAGCTATAGTTATTTCCGTTGTGTTGTAAGTGCTATACTCTGATAATGTTATTGTATACATATAATGATTTGATCTCAATGATACGTTATCTATTATATGTTGTTTCGTTCCGCTGTGAGATTCGTGTTACTCGGATATTGTGTTCTTCTTCTTCTTCTATTCTAAGTTTCTATCTTATCTTTCCTCACCCTCTAATTTCTTTCATTAATGACCGGTATTTTTCGATGTCTGGTTAGTCGTCATCGTGTTTATGTTGATAACCAAAGTCGTCAAAAACCCGGGTCATTACAGTTGGTATCAGAGCTTAAGTTAAGTGAATTACCTTGGCTCTGTGGCGTGACTCGGTAGAGATAGGGTTAGTAATACCCTAGATTGAGTTGAGTGTATATATACGAGTGAACGTATTTGTTATTGATATAAAAATTGTTTTATATTGTGGTGGTTTATCGGTTGAATTGTTTATGAGTTCTGGACGATCAGTTTGATCCACTGTATCGGTAGGAGTTTATAAACACTCGAATACGATGGGTCGACACGGTATGTTTTGAAAAGAGGGCAAATTAAAATAAGTTTACCCAAGGTATATCTTGATATAAGAAGATATATATATAAAAATTTTAATATCGTGGAAATATTGGTTGATATTATAATCGAGTAAGATTATAAATTAAATGATTATGTAAATAACCAATCAGAATTCATATAAGTGAAATACGTGAAATCAGATGAGTTAAATCTGAAATTTAAGCCAGAAATTGAATTAAAATTCTGGAAAATTGGATAAGTGTTTGTAAATGGATTTGGATTAAAGATAAGAAAAATTTAAGATCCTGGGAGATTTTAAATTATTTTACAAGCAGTGTGAATTATATTTTGAAATGAATTTCAAGGTGGAAATGTTTAGAAATGGTTTTATAGTATTGAACTCACTTCGATCGCTGGAAAATAGATTCTGATGATGACAACTGCATCATCAGTATTCCTTTTCGAGTTGTAAGTGACGAGTTACTACCAGAGATACTGTTTTGAATTTGTTTTGGGAAAGACGAGTTGTGTTGAATTTCAAAATGGGATTTACAATATAGAATTTGAATTTTTAAATAGATTTGAAATATTAACTTGTTTTAAAATAAATAAAACGAGAAGTTCCTTTATAAACGAAGTTTATAAATAGTTCTTTTATAAACGAAGTTTATAAATGAAGTGAAGAGAATTATCATTGGATAATTCAGAAATACAAATACAAGTGTGAAATTGAAAGGGAAATCTATTTTCCAAAGGTAGAAATATCGATTTCAAAAGGAGTTGAAATCGAGACTTATGTAAAGAATGAATAAAGAAAGTTTGAAAAGGAATTGGAATAAAGGAAGTTCAAACATAGAATGTAAATATAGAAAATTCAAGGGGATTTGAATATAGAAAATTCAAAGGGGATTTGAATATAGAAAATTCAAAGGGGATTTGAATGTAGAAATTCAAATGAGATTTGAATAAAGAATATTTAAATAATGGAAAATTGAATATAGAATTCATATAGAGTAATAATGAAATTTGAATATAGAATTCAAATAGTTTGAAATGAAATTTGAACATAAAATTCAAATAGTTTGAAATGAAATTTGAATATAGAATTCGAATAGTTTGAAATGAAATTTGAATATAGAATTCAAATAGAGTGAAATAGAATTTGAATATATGAAATTCAATGGAAGTAATATAGAATTTGAATATAGTAATTCAAATGGAATTGGAATATAGAATTCAAATGGAATTTAAACTATAGAATTTGAATAATAGAAGTGATATAAAATTTGAATAGAAATTGAATAGAATTGACTAAGTCGAAGAGGAATTAGTTAATCGAGTTTTGAATTTGAAGTTGAACTTTGAAAGGTGAATTGGATTTGTAAATGGATATTCAAAATCGAATATAGAACTTAAATTTGAAATTTGAATTCAAATTAGTTAATAAGCAAGTAAATATATATTTGAACATGTCATGTTCAAATATAAAAGTGAAATAGACTAAAGAGTTAATTAACGAATTGAGTTGAACAATCAGGTATAGTTAAAATAGACTGGGCAGGTACAAATATACATGAGATAGGTATGGATAAGGTATGAAGGTATATAAATAGAATGCTCAACGAAAAGGTATGTATTTAATTCATATATGAGATTTCATGCGCCGTATTGGCTAGCCGCTTGGCTTTTTTTTTTTTTGATTGATGAGGGCCATGGGAGGCTTTTTGAAATATCCCGAAGCTCCCGGTACAAAGGAGGTTATGGCGAATTTTTCCGGGAATTTAAGGAGATAGAATATTTTTAAGATAATTTGATAGTTAGAAATCTATATATTAATATATAGATAATTCGATAAGGAAACGAACTTAGAAATAGAATAGTATAAACAAAAAAAGAAGTATAAGAATAAAATCTAGTAAGAATAGAAAGAGGAAATGTATACGTGTTTGAAAGTGAATCAGTAGTTGTATGGTATTGATTATTCGAGTAAGTAGTCATATCTGTTTTGACGTTATAAATGTTATTCAGTCAAGGTCTGAGAGGTAGTTATACCCCAACTTGATTGATTTCATTATTAACAAATAAATAGTAAGATTTCAGGCTCGAAGATCAATGTTGAATAAGAGTTAGTTGAATATAGTATTTGGGTTGTCGTAACGATGTTTTACACAACATCCGTTTTAACCCAAATAAGTGTAAGCTTGGAAATATAATAAAGAATATTTCCTAAGTATAGAAATAAACAAGATCGGAAAAGAGATAAGTAATTGGAATATTTTCCAATTATAAATAACATATATTTTCTAAAGTTTAGAAAAATAAAGGAAGGCGATATTCGGAAATGTTTTCCAAATAACATAAAAGGCCAATATGGTTATTGAAAATATTAGTTAACAAATATTGATAAAGAAATAGAGAAGTGATTTAACTAATGGAATATTAATTAAGCGCTCAATGACATGTTCAAAAGGAAAGTTTGATTTTTGAAAAGAGTAAACTGTTTGAAAACTCCCAGGGAAAGACTGTTTGAATTAAAAACAAATTTAACAGAAATTTGTGAAAGCAAATTTGAATTAAAAGTAAAGTCAGTAAAGTGGTAACTGAGATTGAATCAGAATGATATCAAGACAAATTTGATTGTGAGATTCAAATTCGAAGTGTAATGTGATAATCAAGTCAAGAGTTGGGAATCAAGAAGAAACTCGAGTTGAAATGATATTTGGCTCGGATATAAGCGAATGGTTGTGGTATGGATAAAAGCAGATTGTAATTTGATTGGGATGACCCTTGTATCCGCTGAATTGATAACAGGTGGTGTAACGACCCAGATTTTTCGTCGATTAATTTTAAATATTCAATATGGTTTTAAATATTGATTCAAAAATAAATGGATTTTTATTATGGAATTTATCAGTTTAAAAATCATTATATGATTTAATATCGAATAGAACGATAATAATAGATTTTTATCGATGAATTTAATGTTTAAAATCAAGTTATATTTTAAATCGTGTTTAACATAATTCGTTAATTTAAAACAATTCGCTCTTCTATACAGTCGAAATAAAATTTCAAAACCAGATCCATTAAATTCAGAATAGCAGTATGACTTAGAGATGTCAGTCGTTAAGTAAAAATAGGGGTTCGTGGTTGAAGCAAGGACCGCAAAATATCTTAGGGTATTATATATAAAAACAAATCAAATCAAAACAGCATTTAGCCGACCTCCTTCTGTAATGAGCCACCCTGAAGTTTCAAATCACACAGCCTGTTCTTCCTCGAGTTGTAAAATTGGTCTCCCTCCTTCAATTTCTAAGAGACAACATTTTAATGCATGTCTGCTCTCGCGCCTATATAATAAACTGATAGCCTTCAAGGCTCAAAACAGACATTCACTCCCACAAAACCAGTCGATCCTGCTTTCCCCTTCTATTCTTTTTCTTCAATCAAAACGCGAAATCAATTGAGCCTCTCCCTTTCATTTCCATCTCCCTGTCCATATCAGAAATCGATCCGCGATATTCTTTTAAGACTCGTAGACGCTGCGAGGTAAATTGAAGGGTTGGCTAAGTGTTAGAAGTCGCGACAGATAGTTTCGGAGTTGCTCGAGCTCGAGCATCGCGTGTACTAAGCAGAACAGGGAGGAGCTACAGTGTTCGAGAGAGGGTTTAGGCGTTTTCGAAGGAGCTTTAAGGGCTGCGATTGATACTCCTTTGGTTGAATTAGGGCACGGGATTTTCCTAGGAGTAAAATCGCGATGAGGCTCGGTGGTTAGGTACGACATTGGAATGCAGTTAAGTCAGTCAGAGGAGGGGTGCGAGATGTACAGTGGTGGAAAGTGATAGAAAAAATGAGGTTGGCAACAAGACGTTCGATGAAATGTCTGAATAGGAATAAGGTAGTGTGGGCTGCTGAAATTGATTGGTGATGGCTGAGTTGATTTCGTCAATTTAGTCGAGTGGTTCGCAAAGACGATAAGGTATACGTCTCCTATGACTTTGAATATACATATAATCGTTCGTTTATTTATGTTAGAAATCAATTAAAATAAATAGATGTTTAATCAGTAAATATAAAATCAAATCATCGTAGGTGTAACTCATTGGAGATGATTCGAGTAGGTTCGTAGATGCAACAATACAGAATTTAAATGGATATTCGACAAAAGGAAAAATCGAGGTGAGTAAATCTCACTCACCTTTTATTTATAATTATTTTTATTTCATTAAAAATAATTGTCTGTTGCTTGTGTGAATGTTTTATGGTTGATTTATATATATTAGTTATTTAGGCTATATATATATATATTGGGTTGATTGATTGGTTGGATTCCCGCAGTCTCATTAGCGGATGCCCGCGGTACCATAGCGGATGATTACCCTATACGCCCCACGCTATGATTAGTGGATGACCTTCTATACCGCGATATTCTGCCACGAAGCAGAATGGGTATTATTTATGTGCTAACATCTGTGGATGCAGGAAAACAGGTTGGAGGAATCCAACTGGATTCCTCAAAAATATATTATCTGTTTGTTTATTTGTTTGCATATATATTGTTATATATGACGTGTTAGAAAAATAAATAATTCGTTGCTTTGTGTGTTTAAATATCACTGGGCCAATTAAAAGGACATTTGAGATTTTAAAAGGGAAAATTCTATTTTTAAATAGAATTTGAATTTTTAATGGAATGGAAATATAAGACTTGTTTTGAAAAATAAAACAAGTAGTTCTTTATAAACGAAGTTTATAAATAGTTCTTTTATAACGAAGTTATAAATGAAGTGAAAAGAATTATCATTGGATATTTCAGAAATAGAAATACAAGCGTCAAATTGGAATTTTGAAATGAAATTTCAAACCAGGATGTGAAATGAAATAACTCAAATAAAATTTGAGTATAACATTTGAATTTTTAAAGGAGTTTAAATATTTGAATTTTAAGAGGAGATTGAATATTAGAAATTCAAATAGAAGTTCAAATAGAACTTGAATAGATGAAATTAGAATGCAAATAGAATTTGAATTCAAGGAATTAAAATATAATTTGAATTCGAAGGAATTCGAATAAAGAAATTCAAATAGAGATTTGAATGTAGAATTTCAAAATAGAATTTGAAATATAGAATTTCAAAGAAGAATTGAATAGAATTTGAAATATAGTATTTCAAAGAAGAATTCAAATGTGAAATTTGAATAGAGATTTGAATTGGAATTCAAATATGAAATTTGAATTGAGATTTGAAATAGGAATTCAAGTGTTGAATTTGAACATGGGATTGAATATAGAAATTCAAGTAGAAATTTGAATATGAGATTTCAAAATAGAATTTGAAACATTTAGAATTTCAAATAGAAATTTAAATGGAGTTTGGATATTTAAGTTCAAGTATGAATTTCAAATATAGAAATTCAAAAAGGAGTTGAATTAAAGTGGGAATTCGAATAGAGGATTTGACATGGAATTCTAATAAAGAATTTGAAAAGGAATTCGAATAAAGGAATTCAAATAGAGATTTGAATATAGAATTTCAAAAATAGAAATTGAAATAAACTTTGAAAATAAGATTTTCGAAGTAGAAATGGGAAATGGAATTTCAAAAATAGGATTTCAAATAGAAAATCCAAATGGTTTTGAAAATGGGATTTGAATTCAGGGGAATTCAAATGGGTTTGAGTGAAGAAATTCAAATGGGTTTTAATATTAGAATTCAAAATGAGTTGAATATTAGAATTCAAATGGGGCCGAAAATGAAATTTGAATATTAGAATTCAAATGGAAATGGAAAATGAAATTTGAATATAAGAGATTCAAATTGAATTCAAATGAGATTTGACCTATGGAATTTGAATATGAAATTCAAATGGGTTTTAAACTATGGAAATTTGAATAAAGAATTTAAAGAGAAGCTTGAATATTTGAATTCCAATAGAATTCAAATATAGAAATTGGGATATAGAAGTTCAAATGGAATTTAGATATAGAATTTGAATAAGAGAATTCAAATGAATTCAAGTATTGAATTTGAATATCCAATAGAAAAGAAATTGTGATTTGAAATATAGAATTCAAAAGTGAGATGGGAATTTGAATCAAGGAATTCAAATGGAGTTGAATTCATTTTAAAGAAGTTTAGAAGTTTATATTTATAAATAAAATTAAAACGAACTCGCCGCAGCACTGCAGTTCGTAAAATAGCGATCTGAACTTCAATCGAATATATAGAACTCGATTGAGGTTGCAATTCTTCGAAACAAGAAACGTCAGGACCGGTTTGATAATAGTTTTCTAATGAAAGAGAAAAATATGAATTTCGTCGTATAGATTTTGAGTTAAGTCAAAATCAAATTTTCAGAAAAACAGCGCCAGAATCGTTTTAAAACTATAATGGTTTATTTAATATTATAAAAGGATTTTAAGCAAATAAAATCCGAAGTTCTATTTAGAAAATTTCAGAGTTGAGTTGTAAAATATATGCGAATTCGAGTTGTGTAAATGAATATGATTTTTGAAACAGAAATCAGATTTTTGATTATTGAATAGAATGAACTAATTCGAATAGTAATTAGTAAACGAGATGTGGAATTAATATTGGGTTTTGAATAAGCGAATTCGATTTGAAAATTTATATTCGAAATAGGAAAGAGAACTAGAATTGAAATTGAAATTCAATTTGGTTGTGAGCAAGTTAAACATTTTATTTGAACGTGCTATGTTCAAACAAAGAAGTAGAATAGGCAAAATAGCTAATTAAAGAATAAATGAGCGGAACTGAATTCAAACGAATGGATTAAGTTGAATTGATTTGGAAACAGGTGAACAGGTGTTAGACAGGTATGGGATGAAGTATATGGAGATTTTTATTTATGTGCTCGACAAAAAGGTACATGTTTAATTCATATATGAGATTTTATGCGCCGTATCGGCAAGCCGCTTGGCTTTTCCTTTTTCTTTTTGATTGAGGAAGATACCGGGAAGCTATTTGAAATTTCCCGATGCTCCCGATACAGGGGAGGTTATGGCGAATTTTTCCGGGAATTTAAGGAGTTAGAATATTTTTAAGAAATTTGACAATTAGAAATCTATATATCGATATATATAGAATTCGATAAGGAAACGAAATCAAAAATAGCGAAAAGGGCCAATATGGTTATTAAAATATTTGGATAACAAATATTGATAGAGAAAGAGGAGAAGTGATTTAATTAATGGAATATTAATTAAAGGGCCCAGTGATTTGTTTGATATGTTGATTGAACACTTGTTTTTATTCGATAGTTAAATCACAGACTATCGAAGTTTTTGACCCTCGTTGTCAATATGGAGAGACCGGTTGGATTATTATCCGAAGAACCACTCCGTATCGGCATTAGCGTTGCGAACCAAGTATGCTGAATATATTGAAGACGGAGTGAAGTGCAAGGGCTTTTCTATTTATAGAAATTGTGCCTTCGGTTTCGTTCAATCCCAGAACGAACGTATATGGACGAATGTCTGACAGAGTATTTCCAATGATCAAATGGGTTGGTCTGTATGAATATATATGGTTGCAACGGATTTATCCCTTAGCATAATATCCAGAATATTTGTGCAAACTTAACTAGTGATTAACGGATCTGACAATGTGGCATTCAAAGTGATTGTGCTATCAATGAATGGTAAGTATGCGTAGCCTCAGGCCTCAACAACCGGGAAAGGACAAAAATCGGGCAGGCAGCATGGCTATGTGGGTCGCACCCATTAGGGTGTATAATCACCTATCTAGAGAAATTCCTTTTGTTTCTAAATCTATCGATGCTGCCCATTCGGGAAACGGTGGTTTGAGTCCAACCGTTGGTGATATACATTCGATACACTCAAGCGAAATGAGTGGTCGGTCATGTGTGGGCCGGGTTGCAAGATGTTCTTGTTGAACCCAGTGTATTCCTCTCTAGAGATACACAGTCGGAAGGTGGTTCCATACCTTGTCATGTTGGAAATCCAATCTCCAATAAGCGCCATGCGGGTTTTTGATTATATACTATATATGTGGAGCGTGAGATGCAAGCGTTCTGCTATTTGGTTATTTACTTGATGTAGACATTATTATAATATCACTGGATTTTCGTATCAAAGTGTTTTGGGTTATAGTAAGGTAAAAACCGTCCGTGTTTATGTGTGGGCTGGTCTTACTATTACCTTTTCTTTGAAAGGATTTTTAAAGTTAAACAAGTAGTTGGAATTTACTCACACCAGTCCCATGACTGACCCAGAGTTTGTTTTGTTTTGTTTTCCCTAAACTCTTGGGTGCCCAAATTTGTACGGGCAGTCAAGTGTTTCAGGATTTTACAGATACACTTGGAGGAGCTTGAAGCAGGAGGCTTCAACGTTAGTTATTTAGAGTTACTTCCGCTGGATCAAATGTTATGTGTACTCTGATGATGGTATGTATATATGTACCAAACAGATTTGTATTTCGAAGCTCATGTTATATAATATATTTTATTCGTTCCGCTGTGAGTTGTGATCTTCGTTTTTTCTTCTATTCTAAGTTTTCTATCTTATCTATTCTCACCCTCTATCTTCTTTCTATTAATGGTTCGTATTTCTGTGTTATTTGGGTTGGACGGATGGTGTATTTAGTCAACTCAGATAGCACAGATTTGCGGGTCGTTTCAGTTGGTATCAGAGCTTAGGTTGAGCGAATACCTAGGCTTGTGTGGCATGTGCTCATTAGAGATAGGGTCAGTAGTACCCTAGAATGAGTTGAGTGTATAGATACGAGAGAGCGTATTTGTAAATTTATATAAAAGTTGTTTTATATTGTGTTGACTAGTCTGTGAGTGGTTTATGAATTCTGGTCGAATCGTGGGACGCCACGAAGTCGATAGGAATTTCTAAACACTTGAACAGGAGATTGAACACGATATTGCTTAAAGTGGGTAAATGAAATAATTTTACCCAAAATTCTATTTTGATATAGAAGAATAATTTTCTAGAATTATTATATGGATGTGTTGGATGTTGATTTTATAATCAAACGAGATTATAAACTTAGAATGGTTATTTATAACCAAAATAGAATTTATATAGGAATTAAATATACAAATGAGATGAATTAGAATTAAATTCAAACCAGAATTAAGAATTCAAAATCCTGGGAAGTTGAATAATATTTTTCAAAGTAATTAAAATAATATAGTTTTATTTTGAAAAGGTTTTGAATGAAAATCATTTTGAATTGATTTTTAATGATAAAGCACTGAACTCACTTCAGTCGCTGGGAAATAATTCTGATGATGACTGCAGCCTCATCAGGGTTCATTTCCGAGTTTCTAAGTGATGAATTGCTACCTTAGAAAAAGTTTTTGATGGAAATTTGTTTGAAGGAAAACAAGTGGTTTGAAAATTCAAATGTTTTGAATTTGAAATGGAAATAAATATATATGTATATATTTAAGTGATTTCAAAGGGATTTGAAATGAGAATCCTGGGATTTGGATTCTGGAATTGGAATTTAACTTAAGCTGATTAAATGGGTTAAAGTGAATCAATCGACTAGGATCAATTTGAATTGGTTTAATAGAACATAGATTGGGCATAAATGGATTGATCGTTGATCATTCGAATTAAGTGAAGGAAGACCAAAGGTTTTGGTGGAATTAGAGGAGTTGAGTTTCAACATAAGTGAGATTTTGGAAAGTAATGGATTTGTACCCTTTTTCCTACTTTGGCAATTTCGAGGACGAAATTATTTTAAGGGGGGAAGAATGTAACGACCCAGATTTTTCGTCGATTAATTTTAAATATTCAATATGGTTTTAAATATTGATTCAAAAATAAATGGATTTTTATTATGGAATTTATCAGTTTAAAAATCATTATATGATTTAATATCGAATAGAACGATAATAATAGATTTTTATCGATGAATTTAATGTTTAAAATCAAGTTATATTTTAAATCGTGTTTAACATAATTCGTTAATTTAAAACAATTCGCTCTTCTATACAGTCGAAATAAAATTTCAAAACCAGATCCATTAAATTCAGAATAGCAGTATGACTTAGAGATGTCAGTCGTTAAGTAAAAATAGGGGTTCGTGGTTGAAGCAAGGACCGCAAAATATCTTAGGGTATTATATATAAAAACAAATCAAATCAAAACAGCATTTAGCCGACCTCCTTCTGTAATGAGCCACCCTGAAGTTTCAAATCACACAGCCTGTTCTTCCTCGAGTTGTAAAATTGGTCTCCCTCCTTCAATTTCTAAGAGACAACATTTTAATGCATGTCTGCTCTCGCGCCTATATAATAAACTGATAGCCTTCAAGGCTCAAAACAGACATTCACTCCCACAAAACCAGTCGATCCTGCTTTCCCCTTCTATTCTTTTTCTTCAATCAAAACGCGAAATCAATTGAGCCTCTCCCTTTCATTTCCATCTCCCTGTCCATATCAGAAATCGATCCGCGATATTCTTTTAAGACTCGTAGACGCTGCGAGGTAAATTGAAGGGTTGGCTAAGTGTTAGAAGTCGCGACAGATAGTTTCGGAGTTGCTCGAGCTCGAGCATCGCGTGTACTAGGCAGAACAGGGAGGAGCTACAGTGTTCGAGAGAGGGTTTAGGCGTTTTCGAAGGAGCTTTAAGGGCTGCGATTGATACTCCTTTGGTTGAATTAGGGCACGGGATTTTCCTAGGAGTAAAATCGCGATGAGGCTCGGTGGTTGGGTACGACATTGGAATGCAGTTAAGTCAGTCAGAGGAGGGGTGCGAGATGTACAGTGGTGGAAAGTGATAGAAAAAATGAGGTTGGCAACAAGACGTTCGATGAAATGTCTGAATAGGAATAAGGTAGTGTGGGCTGCTGAAATTGATTGGTGATGGCTGAGTTGATTTCGTCAATTTAGTCGAGTGGTTCGCAAAGACGATAAGGTATACGTCTCCTATGACTTTGAATATACATATAATCGTTCGTTTATTTATGTTAGAAATCAATTAAAATAAATAGATGTTTAATCAGTAAATATAAAATCAAATCATCGTAGGTGTAACTCATTGGAGATGATTCGAGTAGGTTCGTAGATGCAACAATACAGAATTTAAATGGATATTCGACAAAAGGAAAAATCGAGGTGAGTAAATCTCACTCACCTTTTATTTATAATTATTTTTATTTCATTAAAAATAATTGTCTGTTGCTTGTGTGAATGTTTTATGGTTGATTTATATATATTAGTTATTTAGGCTATATATATATATATTGGGTTGATTGATTGGTTGGATTCCCGCAGTCTCATTAGCGGATGCCCGCGGTACCATAGCGGATGATTACCCTATACGCCCCACGCTATGATTAGTGGATGACCTTCTATACCGCGATATTCTGCCACGAAGCAGAATGGGTATTATTTATGTGCTAACATCTGTGGATGCAGGAAAACAGGTTGGAGGAATCCAACTGGATTCCTCAAAAATATATTATCTGTTTGTTTATTTGTTTGCATATATATTGTTATATATGACGTGTTAGAAAAATAAATAATTCGTTGCTTTGTGTGTTTAAATATCACTGGGCCAATTAAAAGGACATTTGAGATTTTAAAAGGGAAAATTCTATTTTTAAATAGAATTTGAATTTTTAATGGAATGGAAATATAAGACTTGTTTTGAAAAATAAAACAAGTAGTTCTTTATAAACGAAGTTTATAAATAGTTCTTTTATAACGAAGTTATAAATGAAGTGAAAAGAATTATCATTGGATATTTCAGAAATAGAAATACAAGCGTCAAATTGGAATTTTGAAATGAAATTTCAAACCAGGATGTGAAATGAAATAACTCAAATAAAATTTGAGTATAACATTTGAATTTTTAAAGGAGTTTAAATATTTGAATTTTAAGAGGAGATTGAATATTAGAAATTCAAATAGAAGTTCAAATAGAACTTGAATAGATGAAATTAGAATGCAAATAGAATTTGAATTCAAGGAATTAAAATATAATTTGAATTCGAAGGAATTCGAATAAAGAAATTCAAATAGAGATTTGAATGTAGAATTTCAAAATAGAATTTGAAATATAGAATTTCAAAGAAGAATTGAATAGAATTTGAAATATAGTATTTCAAAGAAGAATTCAAATGTGAAATTTGAATAGAGATTTGAATTGGAATTCAAATATGAAATTTGAATTGAGATTTGAAATAGGAATTCAAGTGTTGAATTTGAACATGGGATTGAATATAGAAATTCAAGTAGAAATTTGAATATGAGATTTCAAAATAGAATTTGAAACATTTAGAATTTCAAATAGAAATTTAAATGGAGTTTGGATATTTAAGTTCAAGTATGAATTTCAAATATAGAAATTCAAAAAGGAGTTGAATTAAAGTGGGAATTCGAATAGAGGATTTGACATGGAATTCTAATAAAGAATTTGAAAAGGAATTCGAATAAAGGAATTCAAATAGAGATTTGAATATAGAATTTCAAAAATAGAAATTGAAATAAACTTTGAAAATAAGATTTTCGAAGTAGAAATGGGAAATGGAATTTCAAAAATAGGATTTCAAATAGAAAATCCAAATGGTTTTGAAAATGGGATTTGAATTCAGGGGAATTCAAATGGGTTTGAGTGAAGAAATTCAAATGGGTTTTAATATTAGAATTCAAAATGAGTTGAATATTAGAATTCAAATGGGGCCGAAAATGAAATTTGAATATTAGAATTCAAATGGAAATGGAAAATGAAATTTGAATATAAGAGATTCAAATTGAATTCAAATGAGATTTGACCTATGGAATTTGAATATGAAATTCAAATGGGTTTTAAACTATGGAAATTTGAATAAAGAATTTAAAGAGAAGCTTGAATATTTGAATTCCAATAGAATTCAAATATAGAAATTGGGATATAGAAGTTCAAATGGAATTTAGATATAGAATTTGAATAAGAGAATTCAAATGAATTCAAGTATTGAATTTGAATATCCAATAGAAAAGAAATTGTGATTTGAAATATAGAATTCAAAAGTGAGATGGGAATTTGAATCAAGGAATTCAAATGGAGTTGAATTCATTTTAAAGAAGTTTAGAAGTTTATATTTATAAATAAAATTAAAACGAACTCGCCGCAGCACTGCAGTTCGTAAAATAGCGATCTGAACTTCAATCGAATATATAGAACTCGATTGAGGTTGCAATTCTTCGAAACAAGAAACGTCAGGACCGGTTTGATAATAGTTTTCTAATGAAAGAGAAAAATATGAATTTCGTCGTATAGATTTTGAGTTAAGTCAAAATCAAATTTTCAGAAAAACAGCGCCAGAATCGTTTTAAAACTATAATGGTTTATTTAATATTATAAAAGGATTTTAAGCAAATAAAATCCGAAGTTCTATTTAGAAAATTTCAGAGTTGAGTTGTAAAATATATGCGAATTCGAGTTGTGTAAATGAATATGATTTTTGAAACAGAAATCAGATTTTTGATTATTGAATAGAATGAACTAATTCGAATAGTAATTAGTAAACGAGATGTGGAATTAATATTGGGTTTTGAATAAGCGAATTCGATTTGAAAATTTATATTCGAAATAGGAAAGAGAACTAGAATTGAAATTGAAATTCAATTTGGTTGTGAGCAAGTTAAACATTTTATTTGAACGTGCTATGTTCAAACAAAGAAGTAGAATAGGCAAAATAGCTAATTAAAGAATAAATGAGCGGAACTGAATTCAAACGAATGGATTAAGTTGAATTGATTTGGAAACAGGTGAACAGGTGTTAGACAGGTATGGGATGAAGTATATGGAGATTTTTATTTATGTGCTCGACAAAAAGGTACATGTTTAATTCATATATGAGATTTTATGCGCCGTATCGGCAAGCCGCTTGGCTTTTCCTTTTTCTTTTTGATTGAGGAAGATACCGGGAAGCTATTTGAAATTTCCCGATGCTCCCGATACAGGGGAGGTTATGGCGAATTTTTCCGGGAATTTAAGGAGTTAGAATATTTTTAAGAAATTTGACAATTAGAAATCTATATATCGATATATATAGAATTCGATAAGGAAACGAAATCAAAAATAGCGAAAAGGGCCAATATGGTTATTAAAATATTTGGATAACAAATATTGATAGAGAAAGAGGAGAAGTGATTTAATTAATGGAATATTAATTAAAGGGCCCAGTGATTTGTTTGATATGTTGATTGAACACTTGTTTTTATTCGATAGTTAAATCACAGACTATCGAAGTTTTTGACCCTCGTTGTCAATATGGAGAGACCGGTTGGATTATTATCCGAAGAACCACTCCGTATCGGCATTAGCGTTGCGAACCAAGTATGCTGAATATATTGAAGACGGAGTGAAGTGCAAGGGCTTTTCTATTTATAGAAATTGTGCCTTCGGTTTCGTTCAATCCCAGAACGAACGTATATGGACGAATGTCTGACAGAGTATTTCCAATGATCAAATGGGTTGGTCTGTATGAATATATATGGTTGCAACGGATTTATCCCTTAGCATAATATCCAGAATATTTGTGCAAACTTAACTAGTGATTAACGGATCTGACAATGTGGCATTCAAAGTGATTGTGCTATCAATGAATGGTAAGTATGCGTAGCCTCAGGCCTCAACAACCGGGAAAGGACAAAAATCGGGCAGGCAGCATGGCTATGTGGGTCGCACCCATTAGGGTGTATAATCACCTATCTAGAGAAATTCCTTTTGTTTCTAAATCTATCGATGCTGCCCATTCGGGAAACGGTGGTTTGAGTCCAACCGTTGGTGATATACATTCGATACACTCAAGCGAAATGAGTGGTCGGTCATGTGTGGGCCGGGTTGCAAGATGTTCTTGTTGAACCTAGTGTATTCCTCTCTAGAGATACACAGTCGGAAGGTGGTTCCATACCTTGTCATGTTGGAAATCCAATCTCCAATAAGCGCCATGCGGGTTTTTGATTATATACTATATATGTGGAGCGTGAGATGCAAGCGTTCTGCTATTTGGTTATTTACTTGATGTAGACATTATTATAATATCACTGGATTTTCGTATCAAAGTGTTTTGGGTTATAGTAAGGTAAAAACCGTCCGTGTTTATGTGTGGGCTGGTCTTACTATTACCTTTTCTTTGAAAGGATTTTTAAAGTTAAACAAGTAGTTGGAATTTACTCACACCAGTCCCATGACTGACCCAGAGTTTGTTTTGTTTTGTTTTCCCTAAACTCTTGGGTGCCCAAATTTGTACGGGCAGTCAAGTGTTTCAGGATTTTACAGATACACTTGGAGGAGCTTGAAGCAGGAGGCTTCAACGTTAGTTATTTAGAGTTACTTCCGCTGGATCAAATGTTATGTGTACTCTGATGATGGTATGTATATATGTACCAAACAGATTTGTATTTCGAAGCTCATGTTATATAATATATTTTATTCGTTCCGCTGTGAGTTGTGATCTTCGTTTTTTCTTCTATTCTAAGTTTTCTATCTTATCTATTCTCACCCTCTATCTTCTTTCTATTAATGGTTCGTATTTCTGTGTTATTTGGGTTGGACGGATGGTGTATTTAGTCAACTCAGATAGCACAGATTTGCGGGTCGTTTCAGGTGGAAAGGATATAATGATATGCCGACAAAAAGTACAAGTTTATATTTCATATGGTATGAGATTTTGATGATCCGTATCGGCAAGTCTCTTGGTTGTTTGATTTTCTTTTGGGATGGAGATGGCCCAGAGAGGCGAGTGGGAGTTTGACCGATTGACCAGTAAAAAGGAGGTGCTGGCGAAATTTTTCGAAAAGTTAAGGCGTTAGAATTTTTTTAGGATTTTTGAAAATTTTCGTTGATAAGAATTAATTAATAATTTAATTAAAATTAAATTGTTTCAGTTGAAGCAGAAGTTAAGAAGTGAACAAATATGTTCTAACCAGTCGATAGGGTCGTTCTCTACCTTAGCAATTTCGAGAATGAAATTATTTTAAGTGGGAAAGATTGTAATGACCCGCATTGGCAGAGGTATTATAATTAATTTATTTAATTATATAAATGGTGGTTTAGAGAATTTAATGGTCGTGGAATTAAACTATGATGAATATTTAATTAAAATAATAAATTAAATAATATATTTAATTCTGAAATAATCAGAATTGGCTAAAATGACGATATGGTGTGAACCGGATCATCTGTGATATTTAATTCAGCTTGGGATTGAATTTGAATAACGAATATATTCAATCGACGTCAGTCTGAATGCAGAATTTTAATATAATTAAAATAGAGCGCGTAACGACGCGGCAGTTCGCTATTTGGCGATTTGAACTTCAACTGAATGTACAGGATTCGTTTTAAGCCGGATTTCTGTGAAACAAGAAACGTGTGGAGCTGGTGGAGTATATCTTTCTAGTGGAAGAGAAAAAACGGGATTTCGTCGTGTAGATTTTGATTTATGTCCAAATCAAATATTCAGAAAAACAGCGGTATATTCGTTCGTGGCCATAACAGTTATTTAAAAATATTTGAATATCGGGTTTGAATTTAGACAAGGTTTTTTTGGGAAATAGTGATAATTTAATTTTTAGAATTTTACTGTAATTTTTATTTAATTTAATAAGCAACTTTTTGTTTGGAGTATTTCGCACCCTGTAATCAACATTTTGGGGTTTCCCAATATGAGTTGAACTATCGATATTGTTATATTTTTGGGATCTTGGTGTGATACTGAGCACGACTGCATTGTTATCTTCGTCCGTAGCGATCGTTAGATAAAATGGAATAATTAATTTAGTTTGAATTGTGTAAAATTTATTACCAACCATTTTCCTTGATCCAAACTAGCCCACGCCCCTAGTAAAAGATCTGGGTATGTTTTCCTTAGGCTAAGTAGGATACACGTACAAGCACAGTGAAAATCTACCCTGTCAAGTTCTTATCCTTTCATTCCTTAGCATTTAAGTCTCTTCCTTTATAAATATCGTTCTCTACCTTATGACCTAAATCCATCTCTCTGCTGGAAATGTGACGACCCCAACCCCGTACTGACGGCGGCAGGGGTAATCCTTGGAATATAACACAGAAACAGATAATAGCAGAACAGAAATTAATAAATACACCAGATAATGCACAATAGAACATACTGGATAAACTTGATCAACAGAGTTACACAGTATACAGGATCTTACTTAGTACAAATACAGTTCAGTTATACATAAATGTCTACAGCGGAAAACAAACATAATATACAATAGGAGCTGAACAGCATAAAAAGAGATAAATGATAGAATCCATCTTCAGCTCCAGCTATCCAGAAAGAGCCAGCTAAACCTGAATACAAGCCTGCCCGTGTAGAAAAAGGGGCACCCGATTTTGAAAGTGAAACAAACTACGTGTCAGTCATGGGACTGGTATGAGAAATCTACTCAACACATTTAAAATATGGCTAATCACAGGACCACGCCACTTTCGTGGAACGGGTTTGCTCCATCGGATCGCCAGTGCTTTAAAACAAATCATTCTTTGAAACATTGCAATGCTTTTTATAAAAATGAAACCATTATAAGACTCGGTTCCCATCACACAATGCAACACAAACCGGAGGATAGAGTTTTACCTTATAATGGCCAAAATATGCTTGATACGAATAAAACAAAAGCATTTGATATTATTACTAGTGTTTATATGTTTCAAAAACAATTTCAAATCGTAACTATCGATCATAGATGACATGAGCGTCCCATGCCACTATGTCGCCAAATATAGTTATACAATCAAAACCGCACAGTCACGTATTTGGAAATTGGATTTCCGTCATGAACCAAGGCAAAAGATAGTCCTTACCGAATTCGAGACTGCCTAGCCTGAGCCTCAGGATCAGAGCTCGAGTGATCCTTGGATCGTCAGGGCCGGTCCACCGATGTGGATTAAAATTCCTAAACACTGCGTTTCCCCGCCCTATGGGGCATAAATGAGCCAACGAGTGACTCCATCGGTCCCGGATCGACCGATATTTCCGAGGCGCCTCGTTATCCATCATCCACATATGTAAAATGTCAGGCTACGTAAAAACACTGACACAACTCCTAGCTAGGAAGAAACGCATGCCCTCCCTGATGTCCTCTCCCGTTTCTGGTTCATACCGAGGTGTGAGGCACACGAATTCATGTTATACACAAAGCTACGCCACACAAGCGGTGCTTTGATCATCAATCACAAGACTTTTCTTTTCAACAGAAGTCCTGATCACTGCATCTTAGCATGTCACACAGGCAATTAACACCATGCAACTGATGGCTATCAATCACATAGAATAAATTCCGATGTCAGACACACAATCCATTTACAAGTCCGTTATGGGTCGGAACGAAACCGGAGGCACTATATACCTCGCATATCCATCGATTTCCACGTACATCTGGACGATCACCACTCATTATCCATATTTCGGGATGCCTCCCAATCAGGACATCAGTTACCATCCAAACGAGGTGAAGATCGGTCTTCGACCACCGTCTACATCTTCGATTACTTATCGTCGATTCAGTTATTCAGAATGGGATAAACCCGGTCTTTCTGAGCAACTCGAGTATATAATAAACAAGTGCAACACAAACACATATACGAATCATTTCAATTCATTAGTCGCTAACCATAAATCAGTAAGAGAACGATTTCCCAAATATTAACCCCGAAGGCCGAAACTAACATCAGATCAACACCCAGGAAACCATTCGACTTAGCCAACCTTCAGCTAGTTTCTAATTTCAGATCCATATCGTTTATAATATTTTATAACAATTTATCATTATTTTTATTTATTTTAAAATAGCCAATTTATTCAAAACGACGCTTCGGGCCATAACGCAGCTGTGGCGCTGTTTTTCTTCAGATTTGATTTACACATCTCTAAAAATCTAACCATTGGATCTTCACAAAATTTACATCATTAGAAAGATCTTTCCAAAACGAATCCAACGGTTCCAGTTTAGGGAAAATCCGACGGTCGGATCTCCCGGTATAATCGTTTGAAGTTTCGATTTCAAAATACGAACTGCAGCGTCGTTATTCGATTAAATATAATTATATATATATATAATCGATTCTGGCACTGTTTTTCTTCAGATTTGAATTAAACATTCCAGACAATCCAACCGTTGGATTTTTACAAAGTTGGTGCCGTTGGAAAGATATTTCCAAAGCGAACCCAACAGTTGCGATTTCGGGAAAATCCGATGGTCGGATCTCGCGCACTAATCGTTTGAAATCACGGTTTCAAAATACGAACTGTAGCTTCGTTCTTCGATATATTTCAATTCTATATATATATATATTGATTCTTCGATTTCAAAACTATATGAATTTCATACATTTGATAAAAATGATATTTTTATCTAACTATTTTCTATTTCAACACTTCACTATTTTTAACAATTCATGTATATAATAAAAATGTGATTTTTAATGTAAAACAATTTATTTCAGAACTCGACTATTTTATATAGTTAATATAGGTGATAAAAATAGGATTTCTATTATAAAACAATTTATTTCAAAACAAGATTATTTTATATAGTTCATATCGATGATAAAAATTGGATTTTTATTATAAAACAATTTCTTTCAAAATATGAATACCATTCAACACATGAATTTCAATTCAACGAATGAATTTCGATTCAACACATGAAGGTTTTCTATAGTTTATATATATAGATAAAAAGGTGATTTTTATATTTAAAACACGAATACCATTCAACACATGAATTTCTATCCAATGAATGAATATCGATTCAACACATGAAGGTTTTCTATAGTTTATATATATAGAGTAAAAATGTGATTTTTATATTTAAAACACGAATAACATTCAACATATGAATTCCTATTCAACGAATGAATATCGATTCAACACATGAAGGTTTTCTATAGTTTATATATATATAGTAAAAATGTGATTTTTATATTTAAAACACGAATACCATTCAACACATGAATTTCTATTCAACGAATGAATATTGATTCAACACATGAAGGTTTTCTATTCAACGAATAAATATAGTTTCAACAAATGAAAATAATTCTAACACATGAATATTATTCAAAATTTCTGTAGCATAACGGCAGGGTAGTTAAAATCGGGACCGTCCCTAGTACGGCTCCTCGCTCTACCTTAAAGCCTCGCAGCTTTTGACAATGGGGAATCATGCATCTAGTTCGCACATAGGCGGCATGTATATTTTTTTTCATTTCCACAAACTAATCATGTGTGGTGTCAACCAAATATTTCTCAACCACAAACGGGTATTTTTCAACCACAATCAATCAATTTCAACCACAAACAATTTCAATCAACCATTCGCTGTCAATCAATTTTCACACCAATCACAACCAATAAATATCATCCATGGTTTGTGGACGAGGGGCGTATATATATATATATATATATATATATATATATATAGCATTTCACTTTTATTTCAACACATATATAATTTTTACAACGCATATATAACTTATACATCGAACGTACAACTTATACAACGCTTATACATGAGATGTACAATGCTTATATAACCCATACATCGACTATATAATTTATACATCGTCGTTTTCCATATCGTTTATAAATTAGAAATCTCACATTGGGTTCCACTCCACTAAAAATAGCAGAAGGCTCAGAAAAATATGCGGTCTCTTCTAGAATGTAGAAGACGTCCACACGAGTCCACTATCTCTTGTTTCACTGAATTTCGTCAAGAACGAAAAAGGTATGATTTTCACAAGTTTGCAACATTTTTAAAATGTTGAAATCAGTTAAATAATTAACAGCCGTATACCTTCCTTTTGATTCAAAACGAGGTTTTGAATTTTCTTTTGATCCATTGCACTTGAAGTCGATCGGCCTATGCCACCTTGTAGTGCTTGGAGAGGCGCACAAAACAAGGGTTAGGGGTTCCCACTCGGTGCGGCGGTCAAGGCGTAGCGGGCTTCGAGGTGGCGCAACTTCAGGGCAGTGGTTCTCGGTGATGGAGCGATGATAGGAGGAGCAGTAGGTATGGATTTGAAGAGGAGGAGGAGGGCTTCAAAAAGTTCAACTGGAGGTGGGGCTGATGGTGGCTGTGGCGATCGGAAACGGGGAGGGAAGCTTCGAAGGTCAGCCGCCGTCGAGATCGGGGAGAGATAAAAAGGGTTTCCCTGTTTTTTTTATAAAAAATCTGATTGGCCGGTGGTTTTATAATTTCAAAAATACCCCCTTTCACACATGAACTCCAATCCAAACCCAACGACTGTCGTCCCTAGCTAAATACCCCCATTCTGAACACAATGGGATACGTTTCGTAGGCCCATTCGACTGTTTCAGTCAGTTTTCCTTCAATTTAATATATAAAACATTCAATATTTAATTTGAACGTACATTTCAATTTGCCAGGGCCACAAACTGATTCGAAAATTCCAGAAAAATAAATCTAGTTATGTTTTGACGATACGGTCCCAACAAAACTAGTTTCGTCGAATTCTGAGAACATTTGAAAAATGGCCCATTTCTGGTCGATCCAATTTAACTTTAATTGACCAAAACATATTTTCCTTTGCCACGCTCACATACTAGCTTCAAAAATTATGAAATTTGAAACCTAGCAATAACATCACATCCCGGATCCAACAAAAGTGGTTTTGTCGAATTCCGAGGTCGTTTGCAAAATGGCCAATTTCACGGGCTATATAAATTCCATAGCGACCTTTCTGAAAATTCATTTGGCCATAACTTTTTATTTCTGCTATGAAACTTCGATTTTTCAGAATCATTAGAAAGGTATTCACTAACAGATTTAAATATTTTTGGTTTCACTCAAATCCGTTTTGTTTTGCATCCGGTACAGTCAGTCAAAGTTTGAATTCAAATTTTGAAACTACTATGCCATTTCAGGCCTTGTCTATAATTAGAATTAATTATATTCCTTTTCAATTGTCGATTCAAACTCAGTTTTCATCGCTATTATTTAAAATATTTATTTTAAATATTTAAAATCCACTAAAATAGCCAATAAAAAAAATTAAAATTGGTTCAGATTTTCCGGGTCGTTACAATCTCCCCCACTTTAAACTTTTCGTCCCCGAAAAGGAACAAAGTCAAAAGTGGTTTGATTAATCAACTCTACGTTCAATCTGGCTTCCATTCTCCAACTTTCTAGTTTTTGAGAATTTTCAAATTCTTCAAAAATTTGGCTAACACCCGGAATTTTCGAAATTTTCTGCCATAACCTCCTTTGTACGGGGAGGGGTTTGGAAATTTATTGGGCCGTATTAGGTACCCAATAAATCCTATAAAGCATAAACATATTAATAGTGATATAATCTGGTGTTTACAAGGGAGCGTGTATAGATAATAACTCCAGATAATAAATTCTTGTCGCCCTGTCAAAGCCTGAGGGAGTGTGTATTTTAATTGCTCCAGAGGATAAATCCTCGTCACCTCGTCCCGTGTGGGAAATAAATAATCCATGTGCCGTATCTAATGACTAGAGAGACATGATTATTGTCAACTCCAGACCTGTGTGGGTTTTTTTTAATTAATCTGGCAATTTATCGTTACATTTTAAATAGTCCATATCAGTCATCAGTTCAACTTGTAAAATATAGTCATCGCCATACAAGCCTCTCGCTCGTATGGTAAATCTTCCACCTCGTCACACAAGCTCCAAATGCTTATGTGGTATATGATGAAGTATGCCTATCTTCAAGAAGTATGCCATGTAATGTAGTTCAAAATTAATTGTTACTATCCTATGGCGACGTTTATGATTACATACAGAACAACCAACACTCCTCATCCAATGGCATTCACAGGAGTTGATATAATAATATTTCGCATCCAACTCATTAAGTTTTACCTATTTGTCGGGCACGCAAATAAAATCTTTACTCAACAACTATCCAATTACCTATTCAAACATATATAATGCATATGTATATATTTCTATCTATTTTTAAATCATTTCAATGTGTGAGTCAATCGAATAAATCCTACCATTCATTCTCTTATTAATTAAATTAACTATCGTTTCAATAATTTAGTTAATTTAATTTACTATCACACAACACAAACAACAAGCAATTTGTTTTTAACTTTTCAAAAATAACTAATCAATTTCTATATTCTTTTGAAATCATTCAGACTATAGAATTAAAAGTGCACATCCATGGAAAGAAAATAACAACAAAGTAGAGAACTAAATGGTAATGCAAAGTATGGTAAATGTACCTTGCACCGGAGTCAATCAGAGATATCCACTCGACACTTTGGATAGGCTTTCTGAATGCTCTCCTCAGTTTCCCAAGTACAATCTCGCGGATCTCCACTCCATTGCACTTTGACTAAGTGAACCTTCTTGTTCCTCAGCTCTTTGGTTTCTTTGCCGATAATCTTTAGCGGCTCTCTCCTCATAGCTAATTCTGGAGTAATTTCAATATCCTGTTGAGCTGCTTCTTCCATGATCAAGTCTGGATCATGAAAGCGCTTTCGAAGTTGAGATATGTGAAATACATCATGCACTCCAGGCAACCAATCTGGCAATTTAACCCTATAAGCGAGAGTTCCAATCTGTTCCAGAATAGGAAACGGACCAATGAATTTGGGTGCTAACTTCCCAGTTTTACCGAACCGGATAACTCCTCTCATCGGCGATACTTTCAAATACACATAGTTGCCAACTGCAAACGATATATCTCTTCTTCTCCTATCGGCATAGCTCTTTTGTCGGCTTTGAGCGGCGAGTAATCGTTTCTTAACGAAATCGACTTTGTCGGCAGCTTCCCGGATCATATCAGGCCCTAACACAAGTCTATCACCAGGTTCGACCCAACAAGCAGGGGATCGGCACGGTCTACCATACAATGCTTCGAATGGCGACATTGTCAGGCTCGCCTGGTAGCTGTTGTTATAGGAGAATTCTGCCAAATGCAGATGGTCTTCCCATGATCCACCGAAATCTAGAACACAAGCCCGCAATAGATCTTCTAGTATACGAATCACCCTCTCAGTCTGACCATCTGTCTGAGGATGATAAGAGGTGCTTAGATTGAGCTTTGTTCCCAGTTCTACTTGAAACGCCTCCCAGAATTTACTAGTAAATATCGGGTCTCTATCACTAACTATGCTAAGCGGCACTCCATGTAGCCTTATAATTTCCTTGAAATATATCTGCGCTAGACTTGAGCAGTTCTGTTTGATCTAACAAGTATGAAATGGGCGGTCTTCGTGAAGCGATCTACGATCACCCAAATACTGTCATTTCCTTTTCTGGTTCTGGGCAGACCATCTATGAAGTCCATGGAAATATGTTCCCACTTCCAGCCTGGAACGTCTAGTGGTTGTAACAATCCAGCCAGTTTCTGTTGGTCGCTTTTGACCAGCTGGCAAGTAGGGCATCGACTAACATATATCGAGATGTCTCTTTTTAATGACTTCCACCAGAATGTTCGCTTGATATCGTTATACATTTTACTCACACCCGGATGGATACTGAGCTTAGATTTGTGGCATTCATCAAGCACACCTCTTCTGAGTTCAGGAATTTCTGGAACACCAATTCGTCCTTGTAACCTCAGAATCCCTTCGCTGTCGAGCTGGAAATCCGAAGCATTGCCTTCACGAATTCGCTGACTCATTCCTTTAATAAATTGGTCGTCTTTTTGGAGAGCCGATATCTTGTCAATCAAAGAAGTCGCAATGATAAAACTGGCGATCATTTCATTCTTTCAGCTTAACGCATCGGCCACGACATTGGCTTTCCCTGGAGTGTATAGAATCTCAAAATCATATGCTGCAAGGAACCCTATGTAACGACCCAGAAAATCTGAACCAATTTAAAAATTTTAAATTGGCTAAAATAATGGATTTTAAATAATTAAAATAAATATTTTAAATAATGGCGATGAAAACTGAGTTTGAATCAACAATTGAAAACGAATATAATCAATTATAATTATAAACAAGGCCTGAAATGGCGCTGTAGTTTCGAAAATTGAATTCAAACTTTGTCGGACTGTATCGGGTGCAAAACAATCCGGATTTTAGTGAAACCAAAAATAATGGAATCTAATTGATGATATCTTTCCAACGAATCTGACGAATCGAAATTTGATAGCGGGAATCAAAAGATATGTCCAGTTGAAAATTCTGAATATTCGCTATGGAATTCAGGACCTTAAAAATGGACATTTTGCATACGACCTCGGATTTCGACGAAACCACTTTTGTTGGATCCGGGATGTCAAATTATTGCTAGGTTTCAAATTTCATAATGTTTCGAATCAATATGTGAGCGTGGCAAAGGAAAAAGCGTTTGACCAGTTTCAGTTGATTTTAATCGACTGGAAATTGGCCATTTTTCAAACGGTCTCAGAATTTGACGAAACTAGTTTTGTTAGGACCGTATCGTCAATACGAAGCTAGAAAATATTTTTCTGGAATTTTTTGAGTTCGTATGTGGCCCCACTAAATTGAAATGTGCGTTTAAATTGAATATATAAAGAATTGCACTTTAAAATTTGACGGAAACTAATCGAAATGATCGAATCAGCTTGCGACACATATCCCATTGTGTTCAGAATGGGGGTAATTAGCTAAAGACGACAGTCGTTGGGTCTCGTTTGGGGTTCGATAGAAAAGTCAACTTTTTGAATTAAAAAGAAATAATATATATATATATATATATATATTCACTCCCTCTCTTACTTCATTCAGAAAAAGAGAAAAAGAAAAAAAGAAAAAAAAACGCGCTGCTCCAACAAAATCGCGACGCCACCACCACCGAAGCTCCACCCACGACCGCCGTGCCCCGCTCCACCCCCCCCGATCCCGCTCCTCTCCACCTCGACGCACCCGAACCCCCTCCCTGACCTAATCCGCCCCCCTGAAGCCATCGCGATGCCCCAATTCGCGAGCCCCCCCCCCCCCCAGTCGAGACCATTGAAGCCACCGCCTGCTCCTCCTCCTGCCGCCGACCCTGACGACCCCCCCCCCCTCTTCACAGATACAGTAAGTTGTTGTTATTTTTTTTATTTTTTTTAATTTTAATTCTGAAAATTCTGATTTTTAAAAAGGTTTAATTCTGATTTTTAAAAAGGTTTAAAAACTAATTTTTAAAAGGTTTAAAAACTGATTTTATTTTAAGATATAAAAAGAAAAAGATTTAAACTTTAAAAAGAAAAAGATTTGAACTTTAAAAAGAAAAAGATTTGAACTTTAAAAAGAAAAAGATTTGAACTTGAATAGAAAGATCAGATTTTTAGAATAGAATAGATCAGATCTTTAAAATAGAAAAGACGGAATTTTTATTAAGTAGAAGATGTAAGAGATGATTTATATATATTGAACATCGAAGCATAATAAAAATATGATTTTTTATATATGGAATAACGAAGTAAAAATTCGATTTTTATATATTGAATAGCATAGTAAAAATTCGATTTTTACATATGTAGAGAATACGGGAAACGAAAGCGACAAAAGGCGAGATTGGCGAAGATTTCTATAAAGGAAGAGTCGTGGTATTGGATAGCTATTGGTGAGAATTTCTCACTCTTCAATTTCTTTTTCTATATATATATATATATATATATATGTGTTGAAATAAAAGTGAATTGCTATATATAATATATATATATATGTATGTATATATACGCCCCTCGTCCACAAACCATGGACGATATTTATTGGTTGAAATTGTGTGAAAATTGATTGATAGCGAATGATTGTTTGGGATTGTTTGTGGTTGATATTGATTGATTGAGGTTGAAAAATACCCGTTTGTGGTTGAGAAATATTTGGTTGAAACCACATAGGATTAGTTTGTGGAAATGAAATAAATATATACATGCCGCCTGCGTGCGAACTAGATGCATGATCCCCATTGTCAAAAACCGCGAGGTTTTAAGGTAGAGCGAGGAGCCGTACTAGGGACGGTCCCGGTTTTAACTACCCTGCCGTTATGCTGCCGAAATTTTGAATAATATTCGTGTGTTTGAATTATTTTCATTTGCTTAAACTATATTTATTCATTGAATAGAAAACCTTCATGTGTTGAATCGATATTCATTCGTTGATTAGAAATTCATGTGTTGAATGGTATTCACGTTTTAAATATAAAAACCACATTTTTATCTATATATAGAAACTATAGAAAACCTTCATGTGTTGAATCGATATTCATTCGTTGATTAGAAATTCATGTGTTGAATGGTATTCGCGTTTTAAATATAAAAATCACATTTTTATCTATATATAGAAACTATAGAAAACCTTCATGTGTTGAATCGATATTCATTCGTTGATTTGAAATTCATGTGTTGAATGGTATTCATATTTTGAAATAAATTGTTTGATAATAATAAAAATCACCTTTTATCGACTATATGAACTTTGTAAAATAATCTCGTTTTAAAAGAAATTGTTTTATGATAAAAATCCTATTTTTGTCACCTATATGAACTATATAAAAAAATAGTGTTTTGAAATGAATTGTTTTACAATAAAAATCACATTTTTATTGTATGCATAAATCGTTAAAATGTGAAGTGTTAAAAATAGCCACTTGTTCAAATAAATATATATGAGTTGAAATATTCATTGATTAGCTAATGAAATGATTTGTACCTATGTATGTAACCTTAGAATGAATGGTGTTTTTAAACCAAATAAAAATCAAATATGAAGTTGAATAGAAAATGATAAATGATAAGAACTGTATATATATGTACATGCATATTCATTGAACGGGTTATAGCAAAAGGGGCTAGAGAAGAGGAATAAAATTTTGTGCCCGACAAATAGGTACACATTTACTTTTTTGTTTGGGTGATGATTTTATGAGCCTGTTGGCTAGCCGCTTGGCTTTTTTCTTTTTCTTTTTGAGATTAGAAGGACCGGGAAAGCTATTTGCGATTTCCCGATGCTCCCGGTGCAGGGGAGGTTATGGCGAAATTTTCCAAAATTTTAAGGCGTTAGTAAAATATTTGAAGTGAAAACGATATTGAAATTGTTGAATGAACTATATTTATATAAATATATAAATATAAATAAAATTAAAACGAAACGTAGTCGTGCAGTTCGTGTTTTGAAACCGTGTTTTCAAACAACTAGTATGGGAAATCCGACCATTGGATTTTCCCGAAGCCTCAACCGTCGGGTTCGCCTTGGAAATATCTTCCCAACGGCACCAACCTTGTAAAAATCCAACGGTTGGATTGTCTGGAATGTTTAATTCAAATATGATGAAAAACAGCACCAGAAACGTTTATATTTATATATATATATATATATATATATATATAATTATATATTTAATCGAATAACGACGCTGCAGTTCGTATTTTGAAATCGAAAATTCAAACGATTGTACCGGGAGATCCGACCGTCGGATTTTCCCGAAACTGGAACCGTTGGATTCGTTTTGAAAAGACCTTTCAAATGATGTAAATTTTGTGAAGATCCAACGGTTAGATTTTCAGATATGTGTAAATCAAATCCGAAGAAAAACAGCGCCACGGCCGCGTTATGGCCCGAAGCGTCATTTTGAATAAATTGGCTATTTTAAAATAAATAAAAATAGCGATAAATCGTTATAAAATATCGCAAACGATATGGAATAGAAATAAACTGAATTTGCTCGATTTATGTTGTATTTGATGGTTGAATGTGTTTGGTGTGAAAATTACATTAAAGAACAAGATTGGTGTTGTCAAATAATTTAACCATTGAAATAAATTGATTTGAAATTCTAAATATACGTGAATTATTTGAGAAGGCCGAGTTAATTCTCATTTCAAATAATTGACCGACGATTGAAAGTCGAAGATGAAGACGATGGTCGAAGACCAGAGATCTTCACCTCGTTTGGATGGTAACCGAGGTCATGATTGGGAGGCATCCCGAAATATGGATAATGAGTGGTGATCGTCCAGACGTACGTGGTGATCGAAGGGTTTGCGAGGTATTTAGTGCCTCCGGTTTCGTTCTGACCCAGAACGAACTTGTAAATGGATTGTGTGTCTGACATTGGAGTTTATTCTGTGTTGATTGATTTCTGTTAAATATACATCTGTTTGGCGGCGGAGAATTTATTCTTTTGCTTAACGCCCTTCTCTGAGACGCACGAGCTCAGAGGTTGTATATCGATGGACATCAGTCGCATGGCATGAATTGCCTGTGTGGCATGCTAAGATGCAGTGATCAGGGCTTCTGTTGAAAAGCAAAGTCTTGTGGTGATGATCAAAGCACCGCCTGTGTGGCGTAGCTTTGTGTATAACGTAAAATCGCGAGCCTCACACCCCGGTATGAACCAGAAACGGGAGGAAGGACCTCAGGGAGGACATGCGTTTCTTTCTTGCTAGGGTGGTGTCAGTGACCTACTAGCCCTGACATTTATATACTTTTCACCTATGTGGTTGTTACTGTTGCGAGGCGCCTCGGTTTGATCGGACGATCCGGGTCCGATGGAGTCATTCGTTGGCTCGTTTACGCCCCAAAGGGCAGGGAAACGTATTGTTCAGGAATTTTAATCCACATCGGTGGACCGGCCCTGTCGCTCCTAGGGTCACTCGAGCTCTGATCCTGAGACATGGGCTAGATTGTCTCGAATTCAGTAAGGACTATCTTTTGCCTTGGTTCACGACGGAAATCCAATTCCCAAATTCGACATCGTGCGGTTTTGATTGTATACCTATATATGGCGACATAGTGGTATGGGGCATTAATGCCGTCTATGATTGATAGTTATGATTTGAAATTGTTTTCAAAACATAAGAACACTAGCAATAATATCAAATGCCTTCATTTTATTCGTATCAAGCATATTTTGACCGTTATAAGGTAAAAATTCTATCCTCCGGTTTGCGTTGCATTGTGTGATGGGAACTGAGTCTTATAACGGCTTCATTTTTATAAAAAGCATAGCGATGTTTAAAAGAAAGGTTTGTTTTAAAGCACTGGCAATCCAATGGAGTAAACCTGTTCCACGAAAGTGGCGTGGTCCTATGATTTGCCATATTATATATGTGTTGAGTAGATTTCTCATACCAGTCCCATGACTGACTCGTAGTTTGTTTCACTCTCAAACTCGGGTGCCCCTTTTTCTACACGGGCAGCCTTGTATTCAGGTTCAGCTGGTTCTTTCTGGATAGCTGAAGCTGAAGATGGATTCTATCATTTATCTCTTTTTATGCTGTTCAGCTCCTATTGTACATATTTTGTTTATTTCCGTTGTAGACATTTATGTATAGCTGAACTGTATTTGTACTAAGTAAGATCCTGTATACTGTGTAACTCTGATGATTACTTTTATCCAGTATATTCTATTGTTCATTATCTGGTGTATTTATTTAATTCTGTTCTGCTATTATCTGTTTCTGTGTTATATTCCAAAGATAACCCTTGTTTCCGTCTGAACAGGATTTCAGGTCATCTCAACGTGGTATCAGAGCTTTGGTTAGGCTTAGTTCTGGAATATAACATTTGAACGAATTCATCAGAAATAGAACCAGTAGTGTTCTGGGACGGGTAACTCTATACAGATAGGATCAGTAATATCCTAGTATGAGTAAAGCAGAAGGAAATTACACCTTGATAGACACATTTACATTTGAAGTATGTGTTTCTATATTTCAAAATATCTTTTCTGTGACCTGACACTTGATCTGCTAATTGCATAAGTACTAGGAAAATGAGTGCCAGAAACAGAAGGAATGCAGAACCGGATATTGAGGCCCTATTAATCAAATATCGAAATACGGGTGGAATACCGTTCTCTGGTGAAGAATCTATTATGAAGACACAAGCTTGGATTCGTTCGGCTGAGAAAATCTTTGAAGCATTAAAGCTGAGGGATGACCAGAAAAGATTACTGGCCTCCTGGGCACTCAAAGATGAAGCTTTGTTCTGGTGGGATTCTGTTGTTAAGGATAATCCAGAAGGTGATATCACCTGGGATAGATTCAAAGTGATTTTCTTGGAAAGATTTACTCCTCCCGAAGCAACTGAGCGATTATGCGATGAATTTTCTTATCTGATACAAGGAGACATGACAATTCCCGAATATCATAAGAAATTCAATGAACTTTCTCACTTTGCTCCTCATCTAATTCAAAATCTGAAGAGGAAGAATTTGAGATTTATCAATGGGCTTCAAAGGAAATACCAGAATAAAGTATTAGGGCATGTGAAGCTTCCTTTTTCAAAAATGATTTATATGGCTTGTCAATATGAAGATCTAGATAAGAAAGGTATGCTACAGTACGAAGAGGAAGTCAGCTCTAGTAATAAATTTGAATCTGAAACTGATTATCCTGAGGCAAGTACAATGTCTGAGGTCAGTAAGAAGCCCAGTGCCAAGAGAAAAAGGGATAAATCTGAAAAAGAACCAGCAACAACCGCCATATGCAATAATTGCCATAAGCCGGGGCATTTTCAGGGGAATTGCAAACCCTCGAAAAAGCGAGCAAAGAGTGGATCTAAATCCGGTAATAAGTTTCAAGAGAATAGGAGGTGCAGTCAATGCAATCAGACCGGTCATCTTTCAAAGGCCTGCCCGCTATTCAGAAAACCTAAAGCAGTACATGTAAATGAAGTAGTAGAAGTACTTGCACCCTCGTCTGCGCAGGAAAGGTCTGATGTTTTAGAAGGCACGCTCAATGTCAAAAACATTCCAGTTAAAGTACTGTTTGACACAGGCGCGTCCCGAAGCTTTATTGCCAAGAGTGCCGCTAAGAAGTTGGATTTGAATTTGAAGGAGCTCAAAGAGCCAATGACTGTCCAAAATCCAGTTGGAGGTTCCATCAATCTCAGTTGGGCTTGTGCAGTACCTGTCTCTTTTTCCTTGCTATAAATTCACTATTATCTCTATCGTCATGAATTTTAATGAATTCGATCTTATTCTGGGATTGGATTGGCTAACTAGATATGAAGCTGAGGTTAGATGCGCCGAGAGAGTTGTTAAGGCCAAGGCAAAATCGGGGAATTATATAACCATACCATGTGAAGGCCCGACTTCAAATAGAAAGGATTTCTGGTCAGCTCTCAATGTTTCTCCATCCCAAATAGAAAATGTCCCTGAAATCACAGAGAATATTCCCGGTCTAGTGAAAGATATTCCTGTCGTCAAAAACTATGCGGATGTGTTCGAAGAAGTTGTTCGCTTACCTCCGCAGAGAGAAATAGATTTCAAGATTACTTTGATTCCCAATGCAAGGCCGGTAGTTCATGCTATTCGAAGAATGTCCTTGAAAGAGAAGGAGGAATTAGACAATCAAACACGACAGCTAGTATGGAAGGGTCTGATCAGGCCTAGTTTCTCTGATTGGGGCGCAGCTGTGGTATTTGTCCCAAAATCTGACGGTACTCTACGTCTTTGTGTGGATTATCGAGATCTGAACAAACAGACCATAAAGAACAAATATCCATTGCCGCGGATTGATGATTTGTTAGATCGATTAAATGGGGCACAAGTATTCTCAAGAATGGACCTAGCTACGGGATTCCATCAACTTCGAATTGCCGAACAGTGTGTTCCAATGACAGCGTTCAGAGGCCCCGACTTATTCTATGAGTGGTTAGTAATGCCATTCGGCTTATGTAACGCTCCCGCTTACTTCGTCAATCTAATGAACCGAATATTCAGAGGAGTATTGAATAAATTTGTTCTGGTTTTTATTGATGATATTCTAATCTTCTCTAAATCAAAGGCCGAACATGAAAAGCATAACAGGTTCTAGAAATCCTCAGAAGGAATGTATTAAAAGCCAAATTTTCCAAATGTATCTTCTGGCAAGACGAAGTGAAATTTCTGGGCCACGTCGTATCGAAAGAAGGAATCGCTGTGGACCCAAGCAAAATCACAGCTATTCAGAATTGGAAACAGCCCAGCACCCCCACTGAAGTCCGCAGTTTTCTCGGATTGGCTAGCTATTACCGGAAGTTCATTAAAAACTTTTCAAAGATATCTGGCCATTTAACAAAGCTTACAAAAGAAGCACTCTAAATTTAAATGGACTCCAGAAAGTGAGGAAGCTTTCGAAGAGCTAAAGTTAAGATTAACGACAGCTCCAGTGTTAACCATCATCGATGGCAACCAGGATTTAAAAGTCTGGACTGATGCTTCTAGAGAAGGCCTTGGCGCAGTGTTAATGCAAAGAGGCCAAGTGATCGCCTATGCTAGCCGTCAACTGAAGCCGCATGAGAAGAACTACGTAACTCATGATCTTGAGTTATTGGCTATAGTGTTCGCTTTGAAAATCTGGAGACACTATCTTCTGGGTGAGAGATTTGAACTGTTTACAGATCACCAGTCGTTAAAGTATCTGTTCACTCAGAAGGACTTGAATTTGAGGCAGCAGCATTGGCTGGAGTTTCTTGCAGCATACGACTTCAAAATTATATATACTCCAGGGAAAGCCAATGTCGTGGCCGATGCGCTAAGTCGAAAGAATGTAATGATCGCCAGCTTTATTATCACGACTTCCTTGATTGACAAAATATCTATTCTTCAGAAGGAGGATAACTTTATTAAGGATATGATTAAAAGGATTCAGAAAGGCGAACCCTCGTGTTTTCAAATAGATAACGACGAGACCTTGAGGTTAAAAGGAAGAATTTGTGTTCCTGACATCCCAGAGTTAAAAAGGGAAGTGTTAGACGAGTGTCACAAGTCCAAGCTGAGTATCCATCCTGGCGTGGCAAAAATGTATAATGATCTCAAAAGAACATTCTGGTGGAAGGCTATGAAGAGAGACGTTTCAATATATGTTAGTCGATGCCCTACTTGCCAACTAGTCAAGAGCGACCAACAGAAACTAGCTGGACTGTTACAACCACTAGAAGTTCCTGGTTGGAAGTGGGAACATATTTCTATGGATTTCATCGATGGTCTGCCCCGAACAAGAAAAGGAAATGACAGTATTTGGGTGATCGTAGATCGCTTCACGAAGACCACCCATTTCATACCTGTCAGATCAAACAGAACCGCTCAGAACCTGGCGCAGATATACTTCAGGGAAATAGTTAGACTACATGGAGTGCCGCTCAGTATAGTCAGTGATAGAGATACAATATTCACTAGCAAATTCTGGGAAGCATTTCAAGTCGAGCTGGGAACGAAGTTAAACCTAAGCACCGCTTATCATCCTCAGACAGACGGTTAGACTGAGAGGGTGAATCGCATTTTAGAAGATCTATTGCGGGCTTGTGTTATAGATTTCGGTGGATCATGGGAAGACCATCTGCATTTGGCTGAATTCTCTTATAACAACAACTACCAGGCGAGTCTGACAATGTCGCCATTCGAAGCATTGTATGGTAGACCGTGCCGATCTCCTGCTTGTTGGGTCGAGCCAGGTAATAGACTTGTGTTGGGTCCTGATATGATTGAGAAGCTGCCGACAAAGTCGATTTTATTAAGAAGCGATTACTCGCCGCTCAAAGCCGACAAAAGAGCTATGCCGATAGAAGAAGAAGAGATATATCCTTTGAAGTTGGCGACTATGTATATTTGAAAGTATCGCCGATGAGAGGAGTTATCCGGTTCGGTAAAACGAGAAAGTTAGCGCCCAAATTCATTGGTCCGTTTCCTATTCTGGAACGGATCGGAACTCTCGCTTATAGGGTCAAACTGCCTAATTGGTTGCCTGAAATTCATGATGTATTTCACATATCTCAACTTCGAAAACACGTTCACGATCCAGACTTGATCGTGGAAGAAGCAGCTCAACATGACATTGAAATAACTCCAGAATTAGCTGTGAGAAGAGAGCCGCTAAAGATAATAGGCAAAGAAACCAAAGAGCTGAGGAACAAGAAGGTTCGCTTAGTCAAAGTGCAATGGAGTGGAGTTCCGCGAGATTGTACTTGGGAAACTGAGGAGAGCATTCAGAAAGCATATCCTAGATGCCGAGTAGATATCTCTGATTGACTCCGGTGCAAGGTACATTTACCATACTTTGCATTACCATTTAATTCTCTACTCTGTTGTTATTTTCTTTTCATGGATGTGCACTTTTAAATTCTATAGGATGAATGATTTTGAAAAGAGTATAGAGATTAATTAGTATATTTTTGGAAGATTAAAAACAAATTGGTTGTTGTATTGTGGGATTGTAGATTTATCAAACCACTTTCGACTTTGTTCCTTTTCGGGGACGAAAAGTTTTAAGTGGGGGAGATTGTAACGACCCAGAAAATCTGAACCAATTTAAAAATTTTAAATTGGCTAAAATAATGGATTTTAAATATTTAAAATAAATATTTTAAATAATGGCGATGAAAACTGAGTTTGAATCAACAATTGAAAACGAATATAATCAATTATAATTATAAACAAGGCCTGAAATGGCGCTGTAGTTTCGAAAATTGAATTCAAACTTTGTCGGACTGTATCGGGTGCAAAACAATCCGGATTTTAGTGAAACCAAAAATAATGGAATCTAATTGATGATATCTTTCCAATGAATCTAACGAATCGAAATCTGATAGCGGGAATCAAAAGATATGTCCAGTTGAAAATTCTGAATAGTCGCTATGGAATTCAGGACCTTAAAAATGGACATTTTGCATACGACCTCGGATTTCGACGAAACCACTTTTGTTGGATCCGGGATGTCAAATTATTGCTAGGTTTCAAATTTCATAATGTTTCGAATCAATATGTGAGTGCGGCAAAGGAAAACGCGTTTGACCAGTTTCAGTTGATTTTAATCGACTGGGAATTGGCCATTTTTCAAACGGTCTCAGAATTTGACGAAACTAGTTTTGTTAGGACCGTATCGTCAATACGAAGCTAGAAAATATTTTTCTGGAATTTTTCGAGTTCGTATGTGGCCCCACTAAATTGAAATGTGCGTTTAAATTGAATATATAAAGAATTGCACTTTAAAATTTGACGGAAACTAATCGAAATGATCGAATCAGCTTGCGACACATATCCCATTGTGTTCAGAATGGGGGTAATTAGCTAAGGACGACAGTCGTTGGGTCTCGTTTGGGGTTCGATAGAAAAGTCAACTTTTTGAATTAAAAAGAAATAAAATATATATATATATATATTCACTCCCTCTCTCCCTCTCTTACTTCATTCAGAAAAAGAGAAAAAGAAAAAAAGAAGGAAAAAAACGCGCTGCTCCCCCAAAATCGCGACGCCACCACCACCGAAGCTCCACCCACGACCGCCGTGCCCCGCTCCACCCCTCCCCCCCCCGATCCCGCTCCTCTCCACCTCGACGCACCCGAACCCCCTCCCTGACCTAATCCGCCCCCCTGAAGCCATCGCGACGCCCCAATTCGCGAGCCCCCCCCCCCCAGTCGAGACCATTGAAGCCACCGCCTGCTCCTCCTCCTGCCGCCGACCCTGACGACCCCCCCCCCCTCTTCGCAGATACAGTAAGTTGTTGTTATTTTATTTTTATTTTATTTTAATTTTAATTCTGAAAATTCTGATTTTTAAAAAGGTTTAATTCTGATTTTTAAAAAGGTTTAAAAACTGATTTTTAAAAGGTTTAAAAACTGATTTTATTTTAAGATATAAAAAGAAAAAGATTTAAACTTTAAAAAGAAAAAGATTTGAACTTTAAAAAGAAAAAGATTTGAACTTGAATAGAAAGATCAGATTTTTAAAATAGAATAGATCAGATCTTTAAAATAGAAAAGACGGAATTTTTATTAAGTAGAAGATGTAAGAGATGATTTATATATATTGAACATCGAAGCAAAATAAAAATATGATTTTTTATATATGGAATAACGAAGTAAAAATTCGGTTTTTATATATTGAATAGCATAGTAAAAATTCGATTTTTACATATGTAGAGAATACGGGCAACGAAAGCGACAAAAGGCGAGATTGGCGAAGATTTTTATAAAGGAAGAGTCGTGGTATTGGATAGCTATTGGTGAGAATTTCTCACTCTTCAATTTCTTTTTCTATATATATATATATATATATATATGTGTTTTAAAATAAAAGTGAATTGCTATATATATAATATATATATATATATACGCCCCTCGTCCACAAACCATGGACGATATTTATTGGTTGAAATTGTGTGAAAATTGATTGATAGCGAATGATTGTTTGGGATTGTTTGTGGTTGATATTGATCGATTGAGGTTGAAAAATACCCGTTTGTGGTTGAGAAATATTTGGTTGAAACCACATAGGATTAGTTTGTGGAAATGAAATAAATATATACATGCCGCCTGCGTGCGAACTAGATTGTAACACCCCACCTCCGCCAGGGTGGCTCTTGCAAGCAACTCTGACTTTGGTGGGGCGTTACATTTGGTATCAGAGCCAGGTTTACGAGAAGGGATAAAAAGGTTTTTAAAACTCTTTGAAAAACTATTTTCAAAACCAAGTATTAAGTATTTTCCAAAAGAAAAGTCTAGTTTATTTTAAAGGCTATTCCCCAAAAATCCATTAGCAAAATTCCTTCGTTTTTCTCCATTCTGAATCTATCTTCTTCTTCGTTTCCAGTATGGCCGACAACTTTGCCATCCCGGAGGGAGTACACGTACCTGTTTGGTATAGGAGACTTTTGGAGGCTAGGGCGACCGAAGCCGGCCCCGCAAATATTACTCCTCCTCCGGTAGTTGATGTTCCTCTTCCTCCTTCCCCTCAGCATCCTCAAATTGACTTCGCCGAGATTTGCCAAGATTTTAAGGCGATGGGTTGCAAGAATTTCTTTGGAACCGAGACTTTAGTAGAGGCAAGGAATTGGTTGAAAGAGACCGAAGATCTTTTAGCCACCTTTGATATAGGTGACCGCAGGAAGGTTTTATTGGCAGTATGGTTGCTAAAGGAAGAAGCTGCACGTTGGTGGGTAGTCACCACCGCTACTAGGCCAATCGAGACTTGGGATGACTTTAGAGGAAGGTTTGGACTGAGGTTCTTATCACTGAAGCAAGGGGACATGACTATTAGGGAATACATAGATAAGTTTAATCAACTGGCTCGGGTCGATTTAGACTTAGTTAATACAACTCAGAAGAAGGCCCTACACTTTGCTCTAGGATTAAACGAGCCATTACATGGTTTGGCCATGTCTCATATACCCTTGGGGGCGACTTTCGAGAATTTGGTGAATATGGCCCTACTTCAAGAAGAAGATAACAATGACAAGGAAGAGGTCAAGGCGAATGAGTCTCAAGGCAAGAGGGTAAATTCCGGGAAACGGGGCAAGAATAACAATAACCGCAAGGACAAGCCAAGAGGGAATATGAAATGTAACTTCTGTGGTAAGGTTGGACATATAGCCAGGGAATGTAGGAAGAAAGAGAAGAGAAAGCGGGGCGAATGCTTTCATTGTGGTGAGTTTGGACATCTCAACAAGGATTGCCCGAAGAAACAAGGGCAAGGTCAGACTCAGTGTGCAGGACTATCTGGAGGGCGAGTTCATCCCCTCAACACCGTTCTTCCAGCTTATGATAGAGGTAGTGTTTCTGTTGAAAATCTGGCTTGCATTTTCTGATTTACCCTGTTCGAACTTTGTTCGATTCTGGCACATCGCATAGTTTTATTTCATCTGATCTAGTTGAAAGTTTGCACCTAAGTACTAGTCTAGTTGATGATCCCGTATGGGTTTCAAATCCAATTGGGGGTTCTGCCCGCTTGTCTGTGGTCTGAGTGGATTTGAAAATTTCTATCCTAAGTATAGAATTCTCGTGGGATGTTTATATTCTCGGTTTCGGGGGATATGGGTTGGTTTTGGGCATGGAATGGTTGTCCTGTTTTGGGGCCATTCTTGGTTTTTGTGTATAGGGTTGTGAGGCTCATGACTCGCCTCGGTAATACCCTAGAAATTTCTAGCAACCCTATGGGTCCCGTCATGTTATGTTATCTTGAATCCCTCGACTCGTCTATCGATAATTTGCAATCGGTGAGGGTGGTCCGAGAATATCCTGATATCTTGGGTGAAGTGAAGGGGTTACCCTTAGACATGGAATAGATTTCCGCATTATCTGGTTGGTACTACCAAGCCAGTTTCGTGGCCGGTTAGGCACATGACCTCACGAGATGAGAGTTAAGAAAGCAAGTCAAGGAGTTGCTTGAGAAGAACTTCCTGGGACGAAGCATTTTCGAGTAGGGTGCTCCAGTAGTATTCGTTACTGATGTGGACAGTTTGTTTCGCTTATGTGTTGATTATCGTGAGAGGAATAGATAACCGTTACCAAGGATCAATGATTGGTTTGATCAGCCTGTAGGAGCATCTATTTTCTTTTGATCTAGCTACCGGATTCCATCAGCTTAGGATGGCTGAGGATGGAATTGACAAGACTGCGTTTAGGACTCTAGATGGATTTTTAGAATGGCTAGTCATGCTATTTGGTTTGGCTAATGCACCCGCATATTACGTGAACTTGATGGGTAGGGTGTTTAGGGAGTCCTTGAACAAGTTTGTCGTGGTCATCGTAGACGATATTTTGATCTCCTTAAAAGAACGAGGAAGAGCATGCTATACATCCCAAGGAGGAGATGGATACGCTTAGAGCCACCAGTTGAAGGTCAAGTTCTCCAAATGTCACTTTGGAGGAAAGGAGTTGGATTTCTTGGGCACATAGTTCCTAAGTAAGGCTTAGCGGTGGATTCCGCTAAAGTGGGTGCGGTTTAAGACCGGAAAACTCTGAGGAGGGCAATTGAAGTAAGAAGCTTTCTCCGTTTGGCTAGTTAGTTAGCATTCCCGGAGCTTAGACTTACTCTTCTGGATCAAGAAGGGGGTTTCACAGGAAGAAGACCCGCAGTTGGTCAAGAACATGGACCAGTCGATTCGAGGCGAGATGTTAAGTCACCTCGCTAGGTATATTATAGATAACAAAGGATGACTAAGGCGCGATGAGAGATTATGTGTTCCTCAAGTAAAAGAGGGTTCTTGAAAATGCGCATCACTCGAGGAGGTGGCCGAGTTGGTCTCGGGATGCATGTTGTGCCACCAAGTTAAGGCCAAGTCATGGAAGCCCAGCGGGCCATTACCTTCATTGGAGGTTTCGCAAGGGAAGGGTGAAAACATCGCGGAAGATTATGTGGATAGATTACCTAGATCAAAGAAAGGGAATACGGGTATGGGGGGTCATAATAGGTGGACTCACGAAGAGTGCTCATTTCAGTCCGGTGAAGAGCAAGAGGACTGCGTCATGGTTAGCAACGGTTTACCCTCAAGAAGTTGGCCAGTTTTGGAATAGCCTACAGGAAGCCATGGGTAGGCAGTTGAATCTAGGTATGGCCTATCACTCATAGGCGGATGGTTCATTTCGATTAAGCATGAGTTATAGAAATCACGTTTATAAGGGCAATTGGCAACGTGGATTGGTATTTTCAAGAAAAGTTCTGTTGCATGGAATACCTTATAGTAAGTAGACGAGATCCAGGATTCACTGGTGAATTTTGGAGAGCTGGCATGAGATCATGAGGTTATGGTATGTTTAAGCCAAGAATACAGAAGGGAGAATAAGTGGAAAAGAAAGACGAGAGGCGATAATGAAATGCGTTCCAACTCGAATTTGGGAAATAGGAGTTAGGAAGCCAAGGAATCATGAAGTGAAAGATAGTCAAAGTACAGTGGAGTTAAGCTCAAGGAAACGTGACTAAGAAGAGTGAGGACTAGATACGCACATCATATCTCTTTTTAAGAGTGCATCCTTGATCCTTGTTTTCCTGTGGAGCTTGCTTGCAAGTTATCTTTTGTATGTATCCTCTCGGTCCCATTCTCGATCTTATTTCTGTTGTAAACTCCACAAGGGGGTTAAGACTCGTCGGTTAGTACTATATGTCAAAGTTTGAATGGATTTCTTGTAATCCAAAAAGGAGTTTATCTAGTTTATCTAGCTTATCGTGTCTATCTTGTCATGAGAACCTTAGGTAGAAACCCTTTGGATGAAACATGTATTTGAAACATGTTATGCTTGATGTTTGCAAGTGGTTGCAAGTGTTTGCAAGTGGTTACTCGTGGATGCATTATACACATTAGGCACTAGATCGGCTCACACACTCTTCATGTTGCATATGCATGAGTGTTTATGCTTATTCATGATTGAAACTTGTTGTGCCACCACATGGATGTTGCATATGGATGAATGTTATGTGCACTCATATAGATGCTATGAATTTAGGAATCTGCATACATATGGATTCATTTCACTGACATACATATGCATTAAGGAGGTTTATTGTATCAGTAACCGCCTGATTTACATACATATGCATTAAGGAGGTTTACTGTATCAGTAACCGCCTGATTTTTGCATTAGGTAAGTACATATACACACACTTTTGCATATGTTCATCCAGCATTTAGAATCTTGTAAGGACAATGATTGCTCGTGGATGATGCTTTGAGTAGATGGATGATTGGATGGTAGGATACGTTCTTCCTAACTTGAAGAATTCGGGGACGAAATCCTTTAAGGTGGAGAGAATGTAACAACCCGTATTTTCAAATAACCTGTTATAACGTAAATTGAGGCAGAATTTAATTATAAAATGTGAATCAAGGGAAACGGGCTATGCCATTGCGTTCGTCTCGGAAAAATACGCGAAATAGAGTCCGAGTTTTCGGAAATCGGAGTCCGTATGACCCAGTTAAAGCCCATTGAAGTTTGCAGAAAATTCCTAAGTGAAAACAGATTTAAAATTTAAATTAAAAACAGGGATTAGGGCACAGCTGGCGTCAGCGGGAAAATTCCCGCCAAGACCCCCAAGTCGACAGGCATGTCGACAGGGGTCTAAGGGAGTCGACTGCCCTGTCGACAGCCCTGTCGACAGGGGGGTGCCCGGCTGTTTAGCCTGGTGCACCATTTCTGATTAGGGTTGGGTCTTGTGGCCTGTTTCTAGAGAGTTCCGAGATCTAATGGACCTAATTGAATCTAGGGTTAATCCTATGGCCTAAAAACACTAGCCTAATCTATAAATAAGACCCTAACCTACCCTAAATCACTCATTATTCAATCTAGTAACTAAACTATGCCAAAATCAAAACTCTCATGGCCTCCACTCTCTTCATACAATTCCTAAATTAATTCCTAGGTGATTTTCCATGCATACAAGTATATTTAGGCTTGTATGATCCTCCTTAGCTTGCATTAAAGGCTTGTTTCTCTATTGGCATCATAAAGGAGGAGTCTTGATCAAGTTTGCTTGCATTTGGGGGTTTTAATTAGTTGCATAAGGGGTTCCTTACAATTGCTATACTCATTTGAGTCCGCATAAGCATTGTAAGCCCTCTTACCTTCATTTTAGAAACTCTAAAGTTAATATGTGATGCAAGTTGGGATTTATGTATGTTTATTAAGTTATGCATGTTTATGCAAGTTTGCTAAGCCATGATTTGCAAGTTTATTGAGTTATGCATGTTTATGCAAGTTTGCTAAGCCATGATTTGCAAGTTTATTAAGTTATGCATGTTTATGCAAGTTTGCTAAGCCATGATTTGCAAGTTTATTAAGTTATGCATGTTTATGCAAGTTTGCTAAGCCATGATTTGCAAGTTTATTAGGTTATGCATGTTTATGCAAGTTTGCTAAGCCATGATTTGCAAGTTTATTAAGTTATGCATGTTTATGCAAGTTTGCTAAGCCATGATTTGCAAGTTTATTGAGTTATGCATGTTCATGCAAGTTCATTATGCCATGTTATGCATGTTTAATAAGTTATGCATGCTTATGCAAGTTTAAAATGACAAGTTGTGTATGTTTGACAAGTTATGCATGTTTATGGTAATATGCAAGTTCACTATGCTAAGTTATGCGAGTTTAACATGTTATGCATGTTTATGGTAATATGCAAGTTCACTATGCTAAGTTGTACAAGTCTAACATGTTATGCATGATTGTTGTGCAAGGTTATCATGTATGTTGTGCCAAGTTCCCTCTTCCTATCCTTGATGCGTTACTACGAATATGTAAGTGATAGAATGACGTTGGGGGTTTGGGTAAACTTAAAATACATGAAAATATAAGATTGGGAATTTACCTATTAAGTTAGGTCTACCCCTTGGGAATTTACCTATTAAGTTAGGTCTACCCAAGCATTTGTTGACTTGTAATTATGTTTTGAAATAAAGTGGACATGACACTTAGAAAACATAAGTGTGGCCAACTCGAGGTTGGGTTGAGTTTGTAGCGTAATTCTACCCGGAACCGACCGGCTTAATTAGTGGCTACAAACAATAGGACCCAATGTGAGAAGTTGGTCATATGGTGCCAAAACCCGAGGTTAGACTAAGTTGTGGTGTAAACCTACCCGGACCCGCCCGGCCTAACTAGTAACCACAACAAAGGTCTAATGTGAGAGGTTAAGGTGCATTAAGCTAATTAATGCCTCATGATTAGGGTTAAGTCAGGGTCCACTAATACTTAACCAATTTGGGAATTCGAGGGATTGAAATGGGGTTAATTTGTGAACTGTCGGTTTCGCTTAACCAATTAATCCATGATTAGAGAAGGGTTAAATCACACTTAACCCTCTTAGAAACCCTAGCAGCGTGGTCCGTTCCGGCAGTAATCCCAGTTGGGTATCATTCACAACCCTAGAGGACTAGGCTAGGGCGGGGCACGATTACTGGACGGATGTAAGCGACCAAAGGGCGATGGCTGAGTGGTACAGCGGTGCGGGTTCAGGCGGGCTACGGACGTGCACGTAGTCCGGTGTTGGACAAACTCGAGGCACGGGTACCAGTAGGTTAGGGCTGTGCGTTATTGCTTAAGTGTCCGGGGTTGACACCCGAGGGCTTGATACACCCAAAGGTGGACCCAGCACAGACTAACTACAACCATATGTGGGCCATATGGACACCAACACTTGACGTGTTAGGTTTATAGGGAGCCGATCGACTAGACCGTTGGGCTGGACCTTATATTAAGGTCACTTCATGTTATTGGGTTAAAAGCTTGGGCCAAGGGATCAATACCTGTTATGCTGGTTTGCTAGTACACCGTGGTGCAAAACTTAACCTTGTTTATGCGATGACACCTCTATCTATCTTGTAGTTGATTTATCCTGCCAGTATGTTGTTATTTATGATCATCTCAGTTTCCATCATGATGTTAACTTTATTAGTTTATAGACTGATCGTAGCAGGGCTTACTCAGTCTTTTTGACTGACCTGTTTTCTTTCGCCTCTTTTCTTCCGTTTCCCCCCCCCCCCCCCAGGTTCTCAGGGAGGGAATACTGGAGCCTAGCTTGGATTTTAGCTGCTTCCTTGGATAGCTCAAGTATGCTTTGGACTTGAGCCGCTATGGTTTATCACTCTTATTTGGGGATAGTACTTATGTATTTCAGTTTATCAGATGATGTATTTATCTAGACTTGTAATTTTGGGAAATTGACATTTTGATGTACCAGACTTGTGTTTTGAAATGGTTTATAAATCTTCCGCTGTTTTATTTACTTACTCTGTTATATATATATATATATATATATATATATATATATATATATATATATATATATATATATATGTCATGTCCTGCCTTGCTATATCATTATGCATGTTTACCTTGTTTTAAAAACGCCCCACCAAAGTCAGAGTTGCTTGCAAGAGCCACCCTGGCGGAGGTGGGGTGTTACATAGATGCATGATCCCCATTGTCAAAAACTGCGAGGTTTTAAGGTAGAGCGAGGAGCCGTACTAGGGACGGTCCCGGTTTTAACTACCCTGCCGTTATGCTGCCGAAATTTTGAATAATATTCGTGTGTTTGAATTATTTTCATTTGCTTAAACTATATTTATTCATTGAATATAAAACCTTCATGTGTTGAATCGATATTCATTCGTTGATTAGAAATTCATGTGTTGAATGGTATTCGCGTTTTAAATATAAAAACCACATTTTTATCTATATATAGAAACTATAGAAAACCTTCATGTGTTGAATCGATATTCATTCGTCGATTAGAAATTCATGTGTTGAATGGTATTCGCGTTTTAAATATAAAAATCACATTTTTATCTATATATAGAAACTATAGAAAACCTTCATGTGTTGAATCGATATTCATTCGTTGATTTGAAATTCATGTGTTGAATGGTATTCATATTTTGAAATAAATTGTTTGATAATAATAACAATCACCTTTTATCGACTATATGAACTGTGTAAAATAATCTCGTTTTAAAAGAAATTGTTTTATGATAAAAATCCTATTTTTGTCACCTATATGAACTATATAGAAAAATAGTGTTTTGAAATGAATTGTTTTACAATAAAAATCACATTTTTATTGTACGCATAAATCGTTAAAATGTGAAGTGTTAAAAATAACCACTTGTTCAAATAAATATATATGAGTTGAAATATTCATTGATTAGCTAATGAAATGATTTGTACCTATGTATGTAACCTTAGAATGAATGGTGTTTTTAAACCAAATAAAAATCAAATATGAAGTTGAATAGAAAATGATAAATGATAAGAACTGTATATATATGTACATGCATATTCATTGAACAGGTTATAGCAAAAGGGGCTAGAGAAGAGGAATAAAATTTTGTGCCCGACAAATAGGTACACATTTACTGTTTTGTTTGGGTGATGATTTTATGAGCCTGTTGGCTAGCCGCTTGGCTTTTTTCTTTTTCTTTTTGAGATTAGAAGGATCGGGAAAGCTATTTGCGATTTCCCGATGCTCCCGGTGCAGGGGAGGTTATGGCGAAATTTTCCAAAATTTTAAGGCGTTAGTAAAATATTTGAAGTGAAAACGATATTGAAATTGTTGAATGAACTATATTTATATAAATATATAAATATAAATAAAATTAAAACGAAACGTAGTCGTGCAGTTCGTGTTTTGAAACCGTGTTTTCAAACAACTAGTACGGGAAATCCGACCAATGGATTTTCCCGAAGCCTCAACCGTCGGGTTCGCCTTGGAAATATCTTCCCAACGGCACCAACCTTGTAAAAATCCAACGGTTGGATTGTCTGGAATGTTTAATTCAAATCTGATGAAAAACAGCGCCAGAAACGATTATATTTATATATATATAAATATAATTATATATTTAATCGAATAACGACGCTGCAGTTCGTATTTTGAAATCGAAAATTCAAACGATTGTACCGGGAGATCCGACCGTCGGATTTTCCCGAAACTGGAACCGTTGGATTCATTTTGAAAAGACCTTTCAAATGATGTAAATTTTGTGAAGATCCAACGGTTAGATTTTCAGATATGTGTAAATCAAATCCGAAGAAAAACAGCGCCACGGCCGCGTTATGGCCCGAAGCGTCATTTTGAATAAATTGGCTATTTTAAAATAAATAAAAATAGCGATAAATCGTTATAAAATATCACAAACGATATGGAATAGAAATAAACTGAATTTGCTCGATTTATGTTGTATTTGATGGTTGAATGTGTTTGGTGTGAAAATTACATTAAAGAACAAGATTGGTGTTGTCAAATAATTTAACCATTGAAATAAATTGATTTGAAATTCTAAATATACGTGAATTATTTGAGAAGGCCGAGTTAATTCTCATTTCAAATAATTGACCGATGATTGAAAGTCGAAGATGAAGACGATGGTCGAAGACCAGAGATCTTCACCTCGTTTGGATGGTAACCGAGGTCCTGATTGGGAGGCATCCCGAAATATGGATAATGAGTGGTGATCGTCCAGACGTACGTGGTGATCGAAGGGTTTGCGAGGTATTTAGTGCCTCCGGTTTCGTTCTGACCCAGAACGGACTTGTAAATGGATTGTGTGTCTGACATTGGAGTTTATTCTGTGTTGATTGATTTCTGTTAAATATACATCTGTTTGGCGGCGGAGAATTTATTCTTTTGCTTAACGCCCTTCTCTGAGACGCACGAGCTCAGAGGTTGTATATCGATGGACATCAGTCGCATGGCATGAATTGCCTGTGTGGCATGCTAAGATGCAGTGATCAGGGCTTCTGTTGAAAAGCAAAGTCTTGTGGTGATGATCAAAGCACCGCCTGTGTGGCGTAGCTTTGTGTATAACGTAAAATCGCGAGCCTCACACCCCGGTATGAACCAGAAACGGGAGGAAGGACCTCAGGGAGGACATGCGTTTCTTTCTAGCTAGGGTAATGTCAGTGACCTACCAGCCCTGACATTTATATACTTTTCACCTATGTGGTTGTTACTATTGCGAGGCGCCTCGGTTTGATCGGACGATCCGGGTCCGATGGAGTCATTCGTTGGCTCGTTTACGCCCCAAAGGGCGGGGAAACGTATTGTTCAGGAATTTTAATCCACATCGGTGGACCGGCCCTGTCGCTCCTAGGGTCACTCGAGCTCTGATCCTGAGACATGGGCTAGATTGTCTCGAATTTGGTAAGGACTATCTTTTGCCTTGGTTCACGACGGAAATCCAATTCCCAAATTCGACATCGTGCGGTTTTGATTGTATACCTATATATGGCAACATAGTGGTATGGGGCATTAATGCCGTCTATGATTGATAGTTATGATTTGAAATTGTTTTCAAAACATAAGAACACTAGCAATAATATCAAATGCCTTTGTTTTATTCGTATCAAGCATATTTTGACCGTTATAAGGTAAAAACTCTATCCTTCGGTTTGCGTTGCATTGTGTGATGGGAACTGAGTCTTATAACGGCTTCATTTTTATAAAAAGCATAGCGATGTTTAAAAGAAAGGTTTGTTTTAAAGCACTGGCAATCCAATGGAGTAAACCCGTTCCACGAAAGTGGCGTGGTCCTGTGATTTGCCATATTATATATGTGTTGAGTAGATTTCTCATACCAGTCCCATGACTGACTCGTAGTTTGTTTCACTCTCAAACTCGGGTGCCCCTTTTTCTACACGGGCAGCCTTGTATTCAGGTTTAGCTGGTTCTTTCTGGATAGCTGGAGCTGAAGATGGATTCTATCATTTATCTCTTTTTATGCTGTTCAGCTCCTATTGTACATATTTTGTTTATTTCCGTTGTAGACATTTATGTATAGATGAACTGTATTTGTACTAAGTAAGATCCTGTATACTGTGTAACTCTGATGATTACTTTTATCCAGTATATTCTATTGTTCATTATCTGGTGTATTTATTTAATTCTGTTCTGCTATTATCTGTTTCTGTGTTATATTCCAAAGATAACCCTTGTTTCCGTCTGAACGGGATTTCGGGTCGTCTCACCCTAGCCAACGTTGCTGCCTCAGATTCAGGTCTTTCTAGGTGAACAAATACTTTAACGACTGATGGTCTGTATACAGTTCGAATTTTTCACCCAGAAGATAGTGTCTCCATATTTTCAAAGAGAATACAATAGCCAACAACTCAAGATCATGAGTTACATAGTTTTTCTCGTGCGGCTTCAGTTGACGGCTAGCATAAGCAATCACTTGGCCTCTTTGCATTAACACTGCGCCAAGGCCTTCTCTAGAGGCATCTGTCCAGACTTTCAAATCCTAATTGCCATCGATGATGGTTAACACTGGAGTTGTCGTTAATCTTAACTTTAGCTCTTCAAAAGCCTCTTCACATTCTGGAGTCCATTTGAGTTTTGAGTGCTTCTTTGTAAGCTTCGTTAAGTGACCAGATATCTTCGAAAAGTTTTTAATGAACTTTCGGTAATAACTAGCCAATCCAAGAAAACTGCGAACCTCTGTAGGAGTACTAGGCTGTTTCCAATTTTGAATAGTTGTGATTTTACTTGGATCCACAGCAATTCCTTCTTTAGATACGACGTGGCCTAGAAATTTCACTTCATCATGCCAGAATATACATTTGGATAGTTTGGCTTTTAATACATTCCTTCTGAGGATTTTCAGAACCTGTTCCAAATGCTTTTCATATTCGGCCTTTGATTTAGAGAAAATTAGAATATCGTCAATAAAAACCAGAACAAATTTATTCAAAACCCCTTTGAACACTCAATTCATCAGATCGACGAAGTAAGCTGGAGCGTTACATAAGCCGAACGGCATTACTAACCACTCGTAGAATAAGTCTGGACCTCTGAATGCTGTCATAGGAACACACTCTTCGGCAATTCGAAGCTGATGGAAGCCTGTAGCTAGGTCCATCCTTGAGAATACTTGTGCTCCATTCAGACGATCCAATAAATCATCGATTCTCGGTAATGGATATTTATTCTTTATTGTTTGTTTGTTCAGATCATGATAATCCACATATAGCCGCAGAGTACCGTCAGACTTTGGGACAAACACCACTGCTGCACCCCAATCAGAGAAACTAGGCCTGATTAGACCCTTCCATACTAGCTGTCGTGTTTGATTGTCAAGTTCTTCTTTTTCTTTCAAGGACATTCTTCGAATAGCGTGAACTACCGGCCTTGCATTCGGAATCAAAGCGAACTTGAAATCAATTCCCCTCTACGGAGGTAAACGAACAACTTCTTCAAACACATCCGCATACTTCTTGACGACATGAATATCTTTTACGAGGTCGGGAATATTCTCTGTGACTTCGGGGACATTTTCTATTTGAGTAGGAGAAACATCAAGAGATGACCGGAAATATTTTCTATTAGCATTCTGACCTTCACAGGGATTGGTTATATAATTCCCTGATTTAATCTTAGCCCTAACAACTCTCTCGGCGCATCTAACCTCTGCCTCATATGTGGTTAGCCAATCCAATCCCAGAATAAGATCGAATTCAGTAAAATTCATGACGATAGAGATAGCAGGGAATTTATAGCAGGAAAAAGAGACAGGTACTGCACAAACCCAACTGAGATCGATGGAACCCCCAACCGGATTTTGGACAGTCATTGGTTCTTTGAGCTTCTTCAAATTCAAATCCAACTTCTTAACTGCATTCTTGGCTATGAAGCTTCGTGACGCGTCTGTATCAAACAACACTTTAACTGGAATGTTTTTGACATTGAGTGTGCCTTCTAAAACATCAGCCCTTTCCTGAGTAGACGAAGATGCAGGCACTTCTGCCATTTCATTTACATGTACTGCTTCAGGTTTTCTAAATAGCGGGCAGGCTTTGGAAAGGTGACTGGCCTGATGGCATTGGCTGCACTTTCTATTCTCTTGAAATCCCTTCTTGGATTTGAACTCATCCTTTCTTCGTTTGTTTCTCAAAGCCTTATATTTCCTAGACAGGTGGCCTTTTTGATTGCAGTTGAGGCATATGGCGGTCATTACTGGTTCTTTCTCAGATCTGGCCCTTTTCCGGTTTACTTTAGGCTCCTTACTGACCTCAGACATTGTACTGGCCTCAGGACGATCAGTTTCAGACTCAATTTTATTACTAGAGCCGACTTCCTCTTCGTACTGTAACATACCTTTCTTGTCGAGATCCTCGTACTGGTAAGCCATATAAATCATTTCTGAAAAAGGAAGCTTCACATGCCCCATTACTTTATTCTGGTATTTCCTTTGAAGCCCGTTAATAAATCTCAGATTCTTTCTCTTCGTATTTTGAATTAGATGGGGAGCAAAGTGAGAAAGTTCGTTGAATTTCTTATGATATTCCGAAATGGTCATATCTCCTTGTATCAGATAAGAAAATTCATCACATAGTCGCTCAATCGCTTCAGGAGGAGTAAATCTTTCCAGGAAAATCACTTTGAATCTATCCCAGGTGATATCACCTTCTAGATTATCCTTAATAACTGAATCCCACCAGAACAAGGCTTCGTCTTTGAGTGCCCAGGGGGCCAGTAATCTTTTCTGGTCATCCCTCAGCTTTAATCCTTCAAAGATTTTCTCAGCCGAACGAATCCAAGCTTGTGTTCTCATAATAGATTCTTCGCCCGAGAACGGTTTTCCACCCAGATTTCTATATTTCATAAATAGAGCTTCTATATCCGGGTCAGTATTACTTCTTCTGTTTCTGGCACTCATTTTCTAGTACTTCTGCAAATAGCAGATCAAGTGTCAGGTCACAGAAAAGATATTTTAAAGCATAGAAAATATACTTGAATGTAAATGTATCTATCGAGGTGCTATTTCATGCTGTTACTCATACTAGGATATTACTGATCCTATCCAAAATGAGTTACTCGTCCTAGAACACTACTGGTTCTATTTCTGACGAGTTCGTTAATATGTTATATTCTAGCACTAAGCTTAACCAAAGCTCTGATACCACATGTGACGACCCCAAACCCTGTACTGACGGCGGCAAGGGTAATCCTTGGAATATAACACAGAAACAGATAATAGCAGAACATAAATTAATAAATACACCAGATAATGCACAATAGAATATACTGGATAAACGTAATCATCAGAGTTACGCACTATATAGGATCTTACTTAGTACAAATACAGTTCAGCTATACATAAATGTCTACAGCGGAAAACAAACATAATGTACAATAGGAGCTGAACAACATAAAAAGAGATAAATGATAGAATCCATCTTCAGCTCCAGCTATCCAGAAAGAGCCAGCTAAACCTGAATACAAGGCTGCCCGTGTAGAAAAAGGGGCACCCGAGTTTGAAAGTGAAACAAACTACGAGTCAGTCATGGGACTGGTATGAGAAATCTACTCAACACATTTAAAATATGGCTAATCACAGGACCACGCCACTTTCGTGGAACGGGTTTACTCCATCGGATCGCCAGTGCTTTAAAACAAATCATTCTTTGAAACATCGCAATGCTTTTTATAAAAATGAAGCCATTATAAGACTTAGTTCCCATCACACAATGCAACGCAAACCGGAGGATAGAGTTTTACCTTATAATGGCCAAAATATGCTTGATACGAATAAAACAAAAGCATTTGATATTATTACTAGTGTTTATATGTTTCAAAAACAATTTCAAATCATAACTATCAATCATAGACGACATGAGCGTCCCATGCCACTATGTCGCCAAATATAGGTATACAATCAAAACCGCACAGTCACGTATTTGGAAAATGGATTTCCGTCATTAACCAAGGCAAAAGATAGTCCTTACCGAATTCGGGACTGCCTAGCCCGAGCCTCAGGATCAGAGCTCGAGTGATTCTTAGATCGTCAGGGCCGGTCCACCGATGTGGATTAAAATTCCTGAACACTGCGTTTCCCTGCCCTATGGGGCGTAAATGAGCCAACGAATGACTCCATCAGTCCCGGATCGACCGATATTTCCGAGGCGCCTTGCTATCCATCATCCACATAAGTAAAATGTCAGGCCGTGTAAAAAAACTGACACAACTCCTAGCTAGGAAGAAACGCATACCCTCCCTGATGTCCTCTCCCGTTTCTGGTTCATACCGGGGTGTGAGGATCGCGAATTCACGTTATACACAAAGCTACGCCACACAGGCGGTGCTTTGATCATCAATCACAAGACTTTGCTTTTCAACAGAAGCCCTGATCACTGCATCTTAGCATGTCACACAGGCAATTCACACCATGCAACTGATGGCTATCAATCACATATAGATTAAATTTCAATGTCAAACACACAATCCATTTACAAGTCCGTTCTGGGTCGGAACGAAACCGGAGGCACTATATACATCGCATATCCATCGATTTCCATGTACGTCTGGACGATCACAACTCATTATCCATATTTCGGGATGCCTCCCAATCAGGACATCAGTTACCATCCAAACGAGGTGAAGATCGGTCTTTGACCATCGTCTACATCTTCGATTACTTATCATCGATTCAGTTATTCAGAATGGGATAAACTCGGTTTTTCTGAGCAACTCGCATATATAATAAACAAGTGCAACACAAACACATATACGCATCATTTCAATTCATTAGTCGCTAACCGTAAATCAGTAAGAGAACGATTTTCCAAATATTAACCCCGAAGGCCAAAACCAACATCAGATCAACACCCTGGAAACAATTCTACTTAGCCAACCTTCAGTTAGTTTCTAAAATTCACATCCATATCGTTTATAATATTTTATAACGATTTATCGCTATTTTTATTTATTTTAAAATAGCCAATTTATTCAAAACGACGCTTCGGGCCATAACGCGGCCGTGGCGCTATTTTTCTTCAGATTTGATTTACACATCTCTGAAACTCTAACCATTGGATCTTCACAAAATTTACATCATTAGAAAGATCTTTTAAAAACGAATCCAACGGTTCCAGTTTCGGAAAAATCCGACGGTCGGATCTCCCGGTATAATCGTTTGAAGTTTCGATTTCAAAATACGAACTGCAGCGTCGTTATTCGATTAAATATAATTATATTTATATATATATAATCGATTCTGGCACTATTTTTCTTCAGATTTGAATTAAACATTCCAGACAATCCAACCGTTGGATTTTTACAAAGTTGGTGCCGTTGGAAAGATACTTCCAAAGCGAACCCAACGGTTGCGGTTTCTGGAAAATCCGATGGTCGGATCTCCCGCACTAATCGTTTGAAATCACGGTTTCAAAATACGAACTGCAGCTTCGTTCTTCGATATATTTCAATTCTATTTACATATATATATATCGATTCTTTGATTTCAAAACTATATGAATTTCATACATTTGATAAAAATGATATTTTTATCTAACTGTTTTCTATTACAACACTTCACTATTTTTAACAATTCATGTATATAATAAAAATGTGATTTTTAATGTAAAACAATTTATTTCAGAACTCGACTATTTTATATAGTTAATATAGGTGATAAAAATAGGATTTTTATTATAAAACAATTTATTTCAAAACAAGATTATTTTATATAGTTCATATCGATAATAAAAATTGAATTTTTATTATAAAACAATTTCTTTCAAAATATGAATACCATTCAACACATGAATTTAAATTCAACGAATGAATTTCGATTCAACACATGAAGGTTTTCTATAGTTTATATATATAGATAAAAAGGTGATTTTTATATTTAAAACACGAATACCATTCAACACATGAATTTCTATCCAACGAATGAATATCGATTCAACACATGAAGGTTTTCTATAGTTTATATATATAGAGAGTAAAAATGTGATTTTTATATTTAAAACACAAATACCATTCAACACATGAATTCCTATTCAACGAATGAATATCGATTCAACACATGAAGGTTTTCTATAGTTCATATATATAGAGTAAAAATGTGATTTTTATATTTAAAACACGAATACCATTCGACACATGAATTTCTTTTCAACGAATGAATATCGATTTAACACATGAAGGTTTTCTATTCAACGAATAAATATAGTTTCGACAAATGAAAATAATTCTAACACATGAATATTATTCAAAATTTCGGCAGCATAACGGCAGGGTAGTTAAAACCGGGACCGTCCCTAGTTTGGCTCCTCGCTCTACCTTAAAGCCTCGCAGCTTTTGACAATGGGGAATCATGCATCTAGTTCGCACGCAGGCGGCATGTATATTTTTTTTTTCATTTCCACAAACTAATCCTATGTGGTTCCAACAAAATATTTCTCAACCACAAACGGGTATTTTTCAACCACAATCAATCAATTTCAACCACAAACAATTTCAATCAACCATTCGCTATCAATCAATTTTCACACCAATCACAACCAATAAATATCGTCCATGGTTTGTGGACGAGGGGCGCGTATATATATATATATATATATTTATATATAGCATTTCACTTCTATTTCAACATATATATAATTTTTACAACGCATATATAACTTATACATCAAACGTACAACTTATACAATGCTTATACATGAGATGTACAATGCTTATATAACCCATACATCGACTATATAATTTATACATCGTCGTTTTTCATATCGTTTATAAATTAGAAATCTCACATTGGGTTCCACTCCACCAAAAATAACAGAAGGCTCAGAAAAATATGCGGTCTCTTCTAGAATGTAGAAGACGTCCACATGAGTCCACTGTCTCTTGTTTCACTGAATTTCGTCAAGAAACGAAAAAGATATGATTTTTACAAGTTTGCAACGGTTTTAAAATGTTGAAATCTGTTAAATAATTAACAGCTGTATACCTTCCTTTTGATTCAAAACTAGGTTTTGAATTTTCTTCCGATCCGTTGCACTTGAAGTCGATCGGCCTATGCCACCTTGTAGTGCTTGGAGAGGCGCACAAAACAAGGGTAAGGGGGTCCCACTCGTTGCGGCGGTCAAGGTGTGGCGGGCTTCGAGGTGGCGCAACTTCAGGGTGGTGGTTCTCGGTGATGGAGCGATGATAGGAGGAGCAGCAGGTATGGATTTGAAGAGGAGGAGGAGGGCTTCAAAAAGTTCAACTGGAGGTGGGGCTGATGGTGGCTATGGCGATCGGAAACGGGGAGGGAAGCTTCGAAGGTCAGCCGCCGTCGAGATCGGGGAGAGATAAAAAGGGTTTTTCTGTTTTTTTTATAAAAAATATGATTGGTCGGTGGTTTTATAATTTCAAAAATACCCCGTTTCACACACGAACTCCAATCCAAACACAACGACTGTCATCCCTAGCTAAATACCCCCATTCCGAACACAATGGGATATGTTTCGTAGGCCCGTTCGACTGTTTCAGTCAGTTTTCCTTCAATTTAAAATATAAAACATTTAATATTTAATTTGAACGTACATTTCAATTTGCCAGGGCCACAAACTGATTCGAAAAATTCCAGAAAAATAAATCTACCTATGTTTTGACGATACAGTCCCAACAAAACTAGTTTCATCGAATTCTTAGCCCGTTTGAAAAATGGCCCATTTCTGGTCGATCCAATTTAACTTTAATTGACCAAAACACATTTTCCTTTACCACGCTCACATACTAGATTTACAAATTATGAAATTTGAAACCTAGCAATAACATCACATCCCGGATCCAACAAAAGTGGTTTCATCGAATTCCGAGGTCGTTTGCTAAATGGCCAATTTCACGAGCTATATAAATTCCATAACGACCTTTCTGAAAATTCATTTGGCCATAACTTTTGCTTTCCGCTATGAAACTTCGATTTTCAGATTCGTTAGAAAGGTATTCACTAACAGATTTAAATATTTTTGGTTTTACTCAAATCCGTTTTGTTTTGCACCCGGTATAGTCAATCAAAGTTTGAATTTAAATTTTTAAACTACCGCGCCATTTCAGGCCTTGTTTATAATTAGAATTAATTATATTCCTTTTCAATTGTCGATTCAAACTCAGTTTTCATCGCTATTATTTAAAATATTTAATTTAAATATTTAAAATCCACTAAAATAGCCAATAAAAAAAATTAAATTGGTTCAGATTTTCCGGGTCGTTACAGAAAACAAAAGGGGCCGCCAGTTATTTCGCTCCCTCATCAAAACGTGAAAACTGATATTCCTAAAATCATAATAAATCAAACAAAAATCCTCAATCTATGAAACAAGATTTATTGTCATCCTCTGGTCCTAATCTTCGCACTGATGTGTTGTATGCTGGATTCAACTGTCTTCTTTTTCCGCTGGGTTTCCAGCGTCCTGTTTCTGGATTGCGAGTTCGAAGCGGAGAGGACTGCGAGAGCGTGGAGTTCTAAATGGAGGTAGGAGGTGATTTCCGACTTAAGGGCAGTGACGTTGAAGCTTTAGCTCGGAGATGTTATTGAGGTGAGGTTCTGTATTTACAAAAAGGGCTGTAGCAGTATTCATGGAGACTGGAAGGTGTAGGATGGGGAGGCGAGATGAACGGTGGTGGTTGCGATGAAGTTCGGTGACCAAAATGGTGGGGGGAAAGAGGTCAACGCACGGTCAATGGATTGGAAATGGTTTACTAGAGTTGGATATTGGTGTTCGGGTATGTAAATCCGTTGGGGTGTGAGCGTGACAATATGTGTGGGTACTGTGCATCTATGAATGGGAAGAAAGGAGGTCTGTGTGTATTGGTGAGGGGGTAGTTTTGTGTAAGATGTGCAGTGTGATGGATAATGGCATGAGAAGTGGTTTAGTGTAATTGGCTTGTTGAAATTGGTACTTGAAGAAGAATAGGAGAAGATGGCAGACGTTGGTGGAAGTAGGTGTACTGTAGAAGGGATATGGGTTGAACGTTTGGCCAATAGAAATGTTACGACCCAGATATTTTTGTTTGCAAAGAAAAAAAAAATAAAAGGAAAGAAAGTAAGGGTGCGGAAGTTTTATGATGGAGCGGGCCTCAGCAGTAATGGGAAGGAAGAAAAGAATTAAAGGCCAGTGAAAAGTCAAATGGGCGTATGGGCTGTCTTTAGGATGGTGAGGCCCCAGATCGAATTTAAATAGAGTTTATTTAGTTTAAATATATATGCAATCCTGAAAATGTTATATCTCGCTCGTACATGGTCAGATTTTCGAACGGTCTGTCACATTTGAATCGTATGGACGACGGCTACGTACTGGAACTGACTGGGAGTGGACTGGAGCTCGTATGAATTTATGGCGAAATAAATTGTTTGATTCAAATCAAATAACAGTTTATCGTTCTTTAACGATGAACTGCAAATGTGAGTAAATCTCACTAACTTTGAATAGTTTATAAAATTCATGTTGTATATTTAGAACTATTAGATATTGGCTGATTGACTGTCTGTTGACTGTTTGATTGAACTGCTAGTCAGTTAGTTGAATTTCTATATTAATTCTGTTTAACAGAATATATCATATGGAACTGGAAGTGATGTTTTCTATATTGTGTAACATCTGTGATGCAGGGAAACAGGTTGGAGGAATCCAACTGGATTCCTCAACATTTATTTTATTTTACTTTTTCATATATTGTGATATATGATGTGATATATAATCTGTTGTCGATTATATGTGTTTGGATGATACTGATCATCGTGATTTGATATGTTGAGTACCATAACATACCGAAATGTTGATAAGGGGATATTTTCAAAGTGATATTTGAAAATAAAATATTTATAAATGGAATATTTATAAATAAAAAATATTTATAAATTTGAAATATTTATAAATAGGAGATATTTAGAAAAAGGGGAAAATGTTATAAAAAGGAAACTGTTATAAGAAGGAAATCATTTTAATGTGGAGAACCGTTACTAGAAGTAAATCTTTAAAATGAATAAATGTTGTTAAAAAGGGAATCTTTATAAATAGAATAAAGGAGTTAAATCGAATATAGTTTAATCGAATAAAGTAAAAGGAGTTAATCGAATATAGTTTATTCAAATAGAATAAAGGAGTTAATCGAATATAGTTTATTCAAATAGAATTAAAAGAGTTATCGAATATAGTTTATTCGATAGGAGTTAAGTGAATAGAGTTAGAGTTAAATCAAAAGAGTTAAGTGAATAGAACAAATTGAATAGAGTTATCGAATATACCTTATCGAAGGAAAGAATTATCGAATAGAAAAGATTCGAAAGAAAGGTTAAGTAAGGAAATAAGTTAAAGAAATATAATGTGAACTTTGCCTATTTCAAAGTTAGAAATGTTGTTCAGTTATGGTCTGAGAGGTAGTATTACCCCAACTTGATTGACTTCATTTTTAACTAAGGAATGGTTAAGGTTCGATAGTAAAGGATGGTTAAGTGAATTTAGTAATTAAAGGAAATGGTTTGAGTTGGCATCGCGATGGTTTGTTTAAACATCTATCTAAGTCCAATGAAGAAGCTTTGGAAATGTTTTCCAAATAAGAAACCAGAAATGTTTTCTAATAAAGAAAACAAGAAATGGAAATGTTTTCCATTGTTAATAACGTATATTTTCCAAATTTAGAAAATAAGAAATATTGAATATAGGGAAACAGGAGAGAAGTAAATTAATGAACTAAAGAGATAAATGTTGAATGATGTTTGATCGATATAAATTTCCATTTGGAAATAATATCGTTGTTTGCAGACCTGTTCTCTTCGATAGTTAAATCACAGACTATCGAAGTTTTGACCATCTTAACGTTGTTAATATGGAGAGACCGGTTGGAATATTATCCAAAGAACCGCTCTGTATTGGCATAAGCGTTACGAATCATATATGCCAAAGGAAATTGAAGATGGAGTTATGCAAGTGCTATCCTGTTTACAGAATAGTGCCTTCGGTTCATCCTGTTCCTGGATGACTTGTACGGATGGATGTCTGACAGAGTATTTCCAGACGATCACGTATATTGATTTCTCCAACTGTACCAAGAGTGGAAGCAGAGAAGGAAACTTCTTTTAGCTAACACATAATGTATGGTTGAGGACGTCAACCGGTGATTTGATGGATTTGACGATGTGGCATTCAAAGTGAATCTGGTGTGATGATGAAGCGTAACCTCTAGTCTCACATCCGGTAAATGACATAAATCGGGCAGGCAGCATGGCTAAGTCAGTCGCACCGAAGTAGGGTGTATAATCACCTGATCTAGAGTTTCATTTACTTCTAAAAATCTATTGTTGATGCTGTCCCATTCGGGAAATGGTTGCTGATGCCAACCGTTGGTGATATACATTCGATACACTCAAGCGAAATGAGTGGTCGGTCATGTGTGGCCGGGTTGCAAGATGTTCTTGTTGAACCCAGTGTATTCCTCTCTAGAGGTGCACTAGCGAAAGGTGGTTCCATACCTTGTCATAGTTGGAAATCCATTACCCAATACGTGCTTGCGGTTTTGATTGTATACTATGTATGTAGAACGTGAGATGAAAGCGTTTCTGCTAGATGATTATTATATTGTGATTGATAGACATTATTATAATATCAAAAGGTTTTGATATAAAGATAATTTGGATTCTCATAAGGGAAAAGCCCGTTCCGTTATACGGCGTGGTCTTATGAGATATCGATTACCTGCTTGAACTGTTTTAAACAGTTTTACTCACACCAGTCCCATGACTGACCAAGAGTTTATTTTGTTGTTTTCCCTAAACTCTTGAGTGCCTAAATTTGTACGGGCAATCAAGTAGTCGGGATTTACAGATATACTGGGAGAGCTTGGAGCAGGAGGCTTCAGGACTTTATAGATATAGTTATTTCCGCTGTGTTGTAAGTGCAGTACTCTGATAATGTTATTGTATACTATAATGATTTGATCTCAATGATATGTTATCTATTATATGTTGTTTCGTTCCGCTGTGAGATTCGTGTTACTCTGATATTGTGTTCTTCTTCTTCTTCTATTCTAAGTTTCTATCTTATCTTTCCTCACCCTCTAATTTCTTTCATTAATGACCGGTATTTTTCGATGTCTGGTTAGTCGTCATCGTGTTTATTTTGATAGCCAAAGTCATCAAAAACCCTGGTCATTACAACCAGCTCTGAACATTTCTTGTTTCACAGACATTCGACTTCAAACGGCTTCTGTATATTTGTTTAAAGTTCGAATCGATAAATTACGAACTGCAGCGCCATTTCGAGCTCAATTATATTTATAATATAATTAATACATTTAACTGTCGTTTATATAATATATTCGTTAATATAATTCAACTCTAAACTGAATTTTATATTATAAATTGTCCAGTTCACATTATATTGCCATTTCGGCTAATTCTGATTATTTCAGAATTTAATATATTATTTAATTATTATATTAATTAAATATTCACCATTATTTAATTTAAACCATTTTAAATTACCAAACCATATTTTAAATAATTAAATAAATTAATTATTCGACCGTAAAATACGGGACGTTACAAAAATCATATACAGGAACAACGATATGATATTTAATATTTAATAAGAAAGCTATAAATCCAATGTAAATAGGTAATACACGGTAGATGCATACCTTTTTGAAGGGTTCGTTGTCAATGCTTGGTTGTTCACCTTCACATGTCCTATGTGTTTCCTGTTCAAAATACATCCACAAATTGTTGAAGTTTTTGAATCAATACTTGTTTACATTAACATCTAAGTTATTAGACATTGTAAGCGGAATCAAAATCTCCAACTATAGAAAGGGGATTTTTTGAATAAGCATTTATGCAAACACTTCTTATGCAACCAACATAAACATCTAAGCCACAGGAAATTTTGAAAGCTTCATTACGTCCAACCGCCCAGACGTTATCACAGCCTTTACCATTATAATTCAACAGATCCAATAGATCACTAAGATGTATTCTTAAAAAGAAAACAAAAGGAAACAATGAAATGTAATTCATAAAAGAACCGAATGGAAAGAAAAAAAATAGCAACAATTTTACTCTGAAAAGCCACTAGCTTTTACACAAACACACGCAACGTAATGTAATTTTGAAAAGAAGCAACAGTAAAAGCAATAAAAGGACTCACCTTCAAATCCTTAAGCAAGTAGCCGAAGCCTTTCCGCATCGATTTGGATGTGTGGTCAGTGACTCAGGCGTAGGTTTCATATATGTGGTCGGTTTAGGCGAGGGGAAGCAAGGGAGCGAAGGCGGCTTGCTTTCTGGTGCAGATATATTATTAGGAGGAACAAGGCAGCAGGAGCAATGGCAGACGCAACGTAAGGCTGAAAGGAGGGTGTTCGATGGTAGAGGAAGAAGCCAGTCCGAGGCTTAATCCGAAGGTGGAGCTCCGATTTTCAGGTTATGGGGCTGGATTGATCGAGAATTTTCGATGAGGAAGAAGAAGGAATATGAAGAAACGTAAATTTGGGGAAAGTTAATTTTGACTAAGGAGAAAAGCGGTAAACATATGTTAATGTTTGGGTTTGGCACTGAAAATTTACGTTTGCCGCTAAAAATTTTGTTTTAGAGCCAAAAACGAGTTTTTTTTTTTTGGTGTCAAAAGCATCTTTTACCACTAACAAAAAAAAGTTGTAACATTTCATTGTTTTCTAACCTACGTAATATTTCATTGTTTTCTGATCTGTTAAACACTCTCAATATTCGAGGCCAAAATGTATATTAAAAAAAATCGGGTACGATCTAAATTTTTAAATAGGCTTAGTAGTCAAGATTCGACGGTTAGTCCAAAAATTCCAACAACTAAATGAGGACGAGTAGGATAATTTGAAAAGGGGCATGACCAATTTACAGACTTTATCCAATGCATGAAGTCTAATTATTCGTTAATCGTTATGTATATATTACCAATTATAAATAATTAAATATTTAATAGTAATAATTAAAAGCTAATTACTATTCATTAATAATTATATTTATAATTAATTATTTAATATTTCAAATTAATTATTATTATTTAGTAGCCAAATTTGTTATTAGTTACCAAAATTATATTTATTAAAATTTCTGAAATAGTTACTACCAAATCAAATATTACTTATTAATAATAGTTGTTATTTAACTTTTACTTATTTCTACTTAGATATAATAGATTAATAATTATTAAAAGCTTATAATGTATGTAACTAATTATTGATTAATAAGCAGTTAACATACATTACCTATTAAAAATAAATTACTATTATTAAATATTAATTATTTAATAATAATTAATAAATATTATTGATCCCTAAGTTTATTATTAATTATTAATTATTATTAAATATTAATATAATTAGTTATTAAATATAGATATTATAAACATGAAGTTTGTAACAGACATTTATTACAACTAACAAAATAAAAAGTTGTTAAAAAATGTTTATTACAACTTTAGGGAATTGACAGTTGTAAAAAAAACATTTATTACAAAGGTGCTTTTACCACCGTTGTAAAATTAAAGTTGTAATATGGTGTTTTTGTTGTAGTGAAAACAACAGCTTGTACAAAGATTATTTTCCAACACCGAAACACCCTTACCCATTACAACAAAGCATCTGTCTTTTTTAACAAAATAAAGAAGCATAAAACGACAATGATATTCCTCAATAAAGCATGAGCCAGCCATAGCAATAGAAAAGAGAGTCCAAAGCAATACATCGTCTATCTTCGAGCTTGGAAAGAAGACTGAGCTAAGTGGTGATATTCCCTCCTTGTGAACCGGGGGAAGGGGGGAACGGAAGAAAAGAAGACGAAAGAAAATGGGTCAGACATAAGACTGGTAAGTCCAGTGATTATTTAGCATATAAAAAGGTAAAAGGATCATGACATGAATAAACTGAATACCAGACATAACCATGATAATAAGAATAGCAAGATAATAAATGATGATCGTTAAATATGACAAGGTAAGATACACTGAATGCGCTTCGGTTCTTTCTCTGATTTCCCATTTTCTCTACACCACCCAACTAGCATCCTAACTAGTGTCTTTTACGGAACGATCTGTATCTCTTACTAGTGTCCCAACTGGTATCCTGTGAAAAAGGATCCATATCCCTTACTAGTGTCCCAACTCGTATCCTATGTTATATAATAAGGTGATCCCAACCCCGCAATTGTGGTAGCCTTCAGCTGTACATCTAGTATGAGGATCTTACCTCAATCAGCCTAATTGCCATGAAGATGTTAGATGTACCCTTACTACCCTATCAATCGGCTCCCTACTTGTATTAATTTTCCTTGTGTATGTGTCAATCGGCCGTCTCTTGCATGTAGATACCTTGTGCTGGTCCCACCATATGATGTATCAATCCCAAAGATAACAACCCGACCCAAATTCTAGATGCACAGTGTATACTACTGATGCCCAGTGCCTGCTTTTCCACTCCAGAGCACGTGCATGCCCATACTCTGTTGGAACTACACTGTTGCACAACCTGCCGCTATTTTGACCGCTTATAATCAGCCCAGTAATCGTGCCCCACCCTGCCTAGTTTCAGGGTACCGTGATACATCTATGTGGGTTACTACTGAAATGGGTCCCTGTTACAAGGGTTTCCTAGGGTTTATTCGTATACCTCCCAAATTGGCTATCCATCCATTCAAGTTAACTTAACCCATCCACACATCATGTCATGTTGGTTAAGTGTTTCTTATTAACTTAACCCTTCTCATTCAATCATGTTGTAATTGGTTAAGTGTTTTCTATTAACTTAACCTTGTTCACTCATCATATTATATTGGTTAAGTGTTTCTCCTTAGCTTAACCCCATTCGTTCATCATGTTATATTGGTTAAGTGTTCCCTATTAACTTAACCCCACTCGTTCATCGTGTTATATTGGTTAAGTGTTTCCCATTAACTTAACCCCACTTGTTCATCATGTTATATTGGACAAGTTTGGTTAAGTGTTTCCCATTAACTTAACCCCGCTTGTTCATCATGTTATATTGGTCAAGTGTTTCCCATTAACTTAACCCCGGTCGTTCATCATGTTATATTGGTTAAGTGTTACCTTGATTAACTTAACCCTACCATTCTTAGCTTGTCTGTTCCTTAGCTCTAATTCATTCATTAAAGCACCAACCTCTCACACTGGATCTATATTGTTGCAGTCGCTGGATGTGTCGGGCGGTTCCAGACAGCCTTACACCGCAACTCAATCTAACCTCGGGTTTTTGGGCTTAATGTGCTAACCTCTCACATTAGATCTATATTGTTGCGGTCGCTGGATGTGCCGGGTGATTCCGGGCAATCTTACATTGCAACTCAATCTAACCTCGGGTTAGGCATGTTCATCTTTAGCCAATTTACATATTTGTCATATGTGTCCAAATCTATGTGTCAAATTTTCCACGAGTCTAGCCAATACAAGTTTATGCCACATTCCCATGCTATGCCCAAAATTCACTCAATTAAATTATACCCAATTTTCCCTGCATATAATCACACGTACAACGAGATTCAATCTAAGTTCTGAACTAACTTAGTATTCACAAAAGCAAGTAAAAGGGGAAAAATAGAGAAGGAGCATAAGAATTGACATAAGGAAAAATAAGCATGTAAAGATGTACCCAATTCAAGGATCATGTTTCAATGTTGTTCATTAACAATATGTGTAGACAAGCTAAGCAATTTACACCATAGGTATAAAGATTAGATAGAATTGGACTTTAGAGAATAACTAATTTTTATGTACAACATGATAAGTCCCACTATATCAATCACAATAGTCTCATAGGCATAGGATGTACAACATGATAAGTTCCACCATATAAATCAAAACAGTCTCATAGGCATGATAGGCTCCACTATGTCAATCCAACAGTCTCATAGGCATGATAGGCGTTATTATGTCAGTCACAATAGTCTCATAGGCATGACAGGTTCTAGTATGTCAGTCCAACAGTCTCATAGGCATGATAGGTTTTATTATGTCAGTCCAACAGTCTCATAGGCATGATAGGTGTCATTACATTAATCACAATAGTCTCATAGGCATAAGCAATTCAGATTTGACAAAAGGATAGGCACGAATCAGAATTAGGTATCGTTCTAGATCCGATTATTATAGTCATGATTTCTATTAAATGTTTATATCTAAATAATAACTGAACTTACAGAAAAAGGACGGATCTTGTATTCTGGGATCTGATTTCTGAATTTATTAAGCTAACCTTTGATGTAGACGTTTGATTTGAAGTTCTTCTAATCGATTACTACTTTGGATTTGATTTTCTAGTTTGGAGAAGATGAAGGAGGCTAGGCTAGCTTGTAGATGAACACCATGACAGCACCATAGTTTTAGGGTTATGATGTTAGGATTTAGGTTTAGCTACGTATATATAAATGTCTAGGATTAATTCTAGCCTTTAGATCAACCTAGGAGTCATCAGAGTCACACAGCTCGAAGACAGGTTATCCAACAAATCAGAACAAGACATGTCATCACATAACACTCCAGAATGTTGTGCTGGACGGCACTCAGTATGGGCGCACTTGGCAGGTGCGCCGGTGCAATTTTATACTGGCACACTTCACAAGTGCGCCAGTGCATTCTTGTACTGGCGCCCTTTACAAGTGCGCTAGTGCATTCTGGCATATTTCTAGGTTTTCCGCCTAACTTCGTTCGTCCATATCTCCTTCATACGGTATCTGTTTTACGCAAAATCGGACTCTATCTCCAACAGAATTCTGAGGCGAAACCCATTTCACCCAATTCTTCTCTTAAAGATTAATTATTCTTTAGTTATCTCTTATGTCCCTCTTTAAAATTATGGGGTGTTACTTTCCCCCTACTTAAAGGATTTCGTCCCCGAAATCTTCAAGTCAAGAAGAATGTATATCCTACCATCCCACACCCATCTACTCAACCATTCAATCACACGCATCCATTGTCCTTAAAAAGGTTTCTAATGCTTTTCATGAACATATGCATAGTGTTTGTATATGTCCTTACCCAAATGCAAAATCAGGCGGTCTACTGATTCAGTTGACCTCCTTAATGCAATTCATGATAGTGCCATGCGTCCATTATGTATGCAAAAGAACCCTGTTGATACATATCATTTCTATACGAGTGCACAACCATATATTCAAATGCAACATCCATATGATAGCACATCAAGTTTCAATCCATATATATAAAAATTCACTCATGCATATGCAATATGGAAGTGACGAAGCCGATCTAGTGCCGTGTGTGTGTATATATGCATCTACGAGCAACCACTAACAAACACTTACATCCACTTCCATCCACCAAACATAACATGTCTCAAATACATGTTTACATCCATTGGCTTCTACCTAAGGATTGAGGATAGGACTGAGAGGATATACTTAAAAGATCAAGACTAGCATGCAAATAAATCTTTACAGAAAAAGAGAGATCAAGGATATACCCTCAAAAAGGGTGTGATGCGCGTATCTAGTCTCCAGTCTTCTAAGTCGCATCTTCTTGAGCTTCACTCCATTGTGCTCTGACTGTCTTGATTTCACGATTGCGTAGCTTCTTAATTTCTATTTCCAAAATATGAGTTAGAACTCATTACACTGTCGCCTCTCATTCCACCTCTTCTCCTTTTAGTATACCCTTTACTAAAACTTCTGCTGTATCATGCTAATATTTCCTCAAAGGTTCTTCAAAATTCACTAGAGGGTATTCCATATAGAAGAACTATCTCTTCAAAATAAGCAGATGCTAACAATGTTAACAAGTGTATTTACTAAGGTGATTAGAGGTCTCTTCTCTACTTAACTTATCCATTGCGTCAACTATCTGAGAGTCTTTTCTTTGAAGTCCCTATTTGATCCAAAAGAGTAGGTCTTACTCCTAGCGATGCCGACTACTAACTTAACCAAAGGTTTTTAAATCAAAGGTTGATATGTATTCTGAACTTTTCCTTTTCACATAAAGAGGACTTGAAGTCAACCTTTTTCTTCTTAAGGCATCCGCTACGACCTTACCCTTCCTTCTTACATCAAAATGGTGCCTAGTCCCGTGCCGGATGCATCTGTATATACCGTAAACCTTTTACTACCGTCAGGTAAAAGTCAAAACTGGGGCCGTTGTAAGAGCCCTCTTCGATCGATGGAAAGCGACATCACAATCAATATCCCGAGCAAAGGTTAGATTCTTCTTCATTAATCCAGTAAGTGGGGCTAATACCTTCGCAAAGTTCTTAATGAACTTGCTATATTAACCCGCTAGTCCAAGAAAGCTTCTTACTCTTGTTGCATTCCTTGGGACCCTTCAGTCTTGCACCACGACTACTTTTGCGGGATCTACTGCTATCCCTTCTTTGGACGCTACATGTCCTAGAAACCTTACTTCTTTTCTCCAAAAATGACATTTTGGAGAACTTCGCCTAAAGTTGATGTGCTCGAAGTGTATCCATGACTTCTCTTAAATGCAAAGCATGTTTTCCCTCGTTCTTTGAGAAAATCAAGATATCGTCCACGAAGACTACTACAAACTTATTAAGGAACTCCCTATACACCCTACTCATCAAGTCAACAAAATAAGCGGGTGCATTCGTCAAACCGAAAGGCATGACGAGCTACTCAAAGAAACCGTCAGGGGTCCTAAAAGCAGTCTTGTCTATACCGTCCTCAGCTTCTCTTAGCTGATGAAACCCTATAGCCAAATCTAGTTGGGAGAAAACAGACGCACCTACAAGCTGGTCAAACATACCATCTATTCTTGGAAGTGGGTGCCTAATTTTCTTAGTCAGCTTGTTTAATTTTCTAAAATCCACGCATAAGCGAAGTGGACCATCCTCCTTAGTAGCAAACACTACTGGAGCACCCCATTCAAAAATACTTCGTCAAATAAACCCCTTCTCAAGCAACTCTTTAACTTGCTTGCTGAGCTCTTTCCTTTCCCTTGGAACCATGTGTCGTACGGGTAATGCAACTAGGTTGGCGTTATCAACCAAGTACATGTGGAAATCTATTTCGTGTTTTGGGGATAAACCCTTCACTTCATCAAAGACATCGGCATACTCATGGACTACTTGAACGAATTGCAAATTATCAACAGATGCATCAAGAGGTTCTAGGTAACTAAGCATGACAGAACCTTTAAGGTTACATGAGATTTCGAGGGTATTACCGAGGCGAGTCAAAAGTCTAACTACCCTCCTTTCACAATTGAGAATGGCACCATTACTGGATAACCAATCCATCCCTAGAATTAACCCATAGCCCATGAAACCAAAAACCTAAGCATTACACTTAAACTCAGTACTTAATATAGCTATTCTCAAATCCTTACAAACCAAAGATAAATGAACCGAACCACCAATTGGATTTGAGACAATAATAGGATCTTCTACTATACAAGTACTAAGGTGCAGAGACTCAACTATGAAAGCAGATAGAAAAGAATGTGAAGTGCCAGAATCAAACAAAGTTCTAACAGGATGATTGAAAAGAAAAACTAAACTCTCAACAGAAACGTTCCTACCTCTCTTAGGTACACTAGCAGTGAGAGCATGCAATTTCCCTCTAGAAGAGTATGTCCTTTGCCCTTGTTCTTGTCCTTGTCCTTCGGGCAATCCTTGATAAGATGCCCTGCTTCACCATACTGAAAACAACCACCTTTCTTTTTCTTCCTACAATTAAATGACCCACTATACCACAGAAAAGACACTTCCTCTTGTCGTGGAATCTACTATTTTTTCCACCCTTCTTATATCCCAATCCCTTATTTGTGATTCTTCCACTTAGGCCTCTTTCTTTTCACCTTTCTCCTTCTGTGTGGATTAATCCATATCGACAAGCTTCTTATCCTTACTATCCTTGTATTGCTTGTCGACAAGTTTCTCGAAACCACCTCCATCGCACGACAACATACAAAGATTGAAAGAAGATTAGCCGCAGGTGAAACTACTACGGCTACAGATGGAGGTTGGGCACTACTTTTCCCCCGACATGTGTCGTATGCCTACTAAACTATGGAGAAAAGAAAGGAAGAAGAGATTCAGATAGAGAATCGAAAGATAGTGCATATGTCTTTGGGGAATATGCCTTTTAAAAACAATACTTTTCTCTTGAAAAACGATTCTTTAAAACATGTTTTTTGAAAATAATTCTTTATAAAAAGGCTTTTAAAAATGGGTTACAAAATCCTTTATCTGTTCTGGCAACCTTCAGCTCTGATACCACGTGTAACACCCCACCTTCGTTAAGGTCACTCATAAAGGGAATGCATTAACTTCAGTGGAGCATCATAAGTGTATAGAACAGATAAATTACAAAACAGACAAAATTTTAAACAACGGAAAATATAGAAAACTTTACTTCATTGATAAAACAGCAACTTGGTAAAACTACTTGTACAAAGATTGTTTTCCAACACCAAAACACCCTTACCCATTACAACAAAGCATCTGTCTTGTTTAACAAAATAAAGAAGCATAAAATGAAAATGATATTCCCCAATAAAGCATGAGCCAGCCATAGCAGTGGAAAAGAGAGTCCAAAGCAATACATCGTCTATCTTCGAGCTTGGAAAGAAGACTGAGCTAAGTGGTGATATTCCCTCCCTATGAACCTGAAGGAGGGGAACGGACGAAAAGAAGGCGAAAGAAAATGGGTTAGACATAAGTCTGGTAAGTCCAGTGATTATTCAGCATATAAAAAGGTTAAAGGATCATGACATGAATAAACTGAATACCAGACATAACCATGATAATAAGCATAGCAAGACAACAAATGATGATCGTTAGATATGACAAGGTAAGATACACTGAATGCGCTTCGGTTCTTTCTTTGATTTTCGATTTTCTATGCGCCACCCAACTAGCATCCTAACTAGTGTCTTTTATGGAACGATCTGTATCCCTTACTAGTGTCCCAATTGGTATCCTGTGAGAAAGGATCCATATCCCTTACTAGTGTCCCAACTAGTATCCTATGTTATATAATAAGGTGATCCCAACCCCGCAATTGTGGTAGCCTTCATGGGTACAACTAGTATGAGGATCTTACCTCAATCAGCCTAATTTCCATGAAGATGTTAGATGTACCCTTACTACCCGATCGATTGGCTCCCTACTTGTATTAATTTTCCTTGTGTCAATCGGCCCTTTCTTGCATGTAGATACCCTGTGTTGGTCGCACCATAACGTGTATCAATCCCTATGATAGCAACCCGACATAAATTCTGGATGCACATTGTAAACTACTGATGCCCAGTGCCTTCTTTTCCACTCCGGAGCACATGCACGCCCATACTCCGTCGGAACTACACTGCTGCACCACCTGCCGCTATTTTGGCTGCTTATAATCAGCCCAATAATCGTGCCCCACCCTGCCAAGTTTTATGGCACCGTGATACATCTATGTGGGTTACTGCTGAAATGGGTCCCCGTTACTAGGGTTTCCTAGGTTCTATTCGTATACCCCCCAAATTGGCTATCCATCCATTCAAGTTAACTTAACCCATCCACACGTCATGTCATGTTGGTTAAGTGTTTCTTATTAACTTAACCCTTCTCATTCAATCATGTTGTAATTGGTTTAATGTTTTCTATTAACTTAACCTTGTTCACTCATCATATTATATTGGTGAAGTGTTTCTCCTAAGCTTAACCCCATTCGTTCATCATGTTATATTGGTTAAGTGTTCCCTATTAACTTAACCCCACTCGTTCATCATGTTATATTGGTTAAGTGTTTCCCATTAACTTAACCCCACTTGCTCATCATGTTATATTGGTTAAGTGTTTCCCATTAACTTTACCCCAGTCATTCATCATGTTATATTGGGTAAGTGTTACCTTGATTAACTTAACCTTACCATTCTTAGCTTGTCTGTTCCTTAGCTTTAATTCATTCATTAGAGCACCAACCTCTCACACTAGATCTATATTGTTGTGGTCGCTGGATGTGCCGGGCGGTTCCAGACAGCCTTACACCGCAACTCAATCTAACCTCGGGTTTTTGGGCTTAATGCGCTAACCTCTCACATTAGATCAATATTGTTGCGGTCGCTGGATGTGCCGGGCGATTCCGGGCAGTCTTACACTGCAACTCAATCTAACCTCGGGTTAGGCATGTTCATCTTTATCCAATTTACATATTTTCATATATGTCCAAATCTATGTGTCAAATTTTCCCAAGTCTAGCTAATACAAGTTTATGCCACATTCCCATGCTACGCCCAAAATTTACTTAATTAAATTATACCCAATTTTCCCTGCGTATAATCGCACGTACAATGAGATTCAATTTAAGTTCTGAATGAACTTATTATTCACAAAAGCAAGTAAAAGGGAAAACATAGAGAAGTAGCATAAGAATTGACATAAGGAAAAATAGGCATGTAAAGATGTACCCAATTCAAGAATCATGTTTCAATGTTGTACATTAACAATATGTGTAGACAAGCTAAGCAATTTACGCCATAGGTATAAAGATTAGATAGAATTAGACTTAAGAGAATCGCTAATTTTTATGTACAACATCATAAGTCCCACTATATCAATCACAATAGTCTCATAGGCATGATATGTTCCATCATATAAATCACAATAGTCTCATAGGCATGATAGGTTCCATTATGTCAATCCAACAGTCTCATAGGCATGATAGGTTCTATTATGTCAGTCACAACAGTCTCATAAGCATGATAGGTTCTATTATATCACTCCAACAGTCTCATAGGCATGATATTTCAATTATGTCAGTCCAACACTCTCATAAGCATGATAGATGTCATTACATCAATCACAATAGTCTCATAGGAATAAGCAATTCATATTTGACAAAAGGATAGGCACGAATCAGAATTAGGTATCGTTTTAGATCTGATTATTACAGTCATGATTTTTATTAGATGTTTAAATCTAAATAATAACTGAACTTACAGAAAAAGGACGGATCTTGTATTCTGGGATCTGATTTCTGAATTTGTTAAGCTATCCTTTGATGTAGATGTTTGATTTGAAGTTCTTCTAATCGATTACTACTTTGGATTTGATTTTCTAGTTTGGAGAAGATGAAAGAGGCTAGCTTGTAGATGAACAACATGACGGCACCATAGTTTTAGGGTTATTATGTTAGGGTTTAGGTTTAGCTACGTATATATAGATGTCTAGGATTAATTCTAGCCTTTAGATCAATTTAGGAGTCATCAGAGTCACACAGCTCGAAGACAGGTCATCCAGCAAATCAGAACAAGACACATCATCACAGAACACTCCAGAATGCTGTGCTGGATGGCCTTCGGTATGGGCACAATTGGCAGGTGTGCCAGTGCAATTTTATACTAGCGCACTTCACAAGTGCGCCGGTGCAATCTTGTACTAGCGCACTTCACAAGTGCGCCAGTGCATTCCGGCCTATTTCTGGGTTTTCCGCCTAACTTTGTTCGTCCATATCTCCTTCATACGATATCTGTTTTACGCAAACCGATATCTCTAGCAGAATTCTGAGACGAACGCAATGGCATAACCCATTTCACCCAATTCTTCTCTTAAAGATTGATTATTCTTTTGTTATCTCTTATGTCCCGCTTTAAAATTATTGGGCATTACATCTGAGCTTCAAGAGATATAATCCAAGGTGAAAGCAACTAAACATGAATCAAGTTATTGACCTGAAACAACTCGATCTGATCTGAGTATAAAATCACGGGTCAGCCTAGTTTACGCATAGTGAGTAAATCATATTAGGTGAAATATAAGATCGCAAAGGATTACTCTTTTTGAATAGAGAAAGAGTAGATTCAACCTCGTACAACATAAGATCCATAAGCTAAGGTACAACTACACATCATATAATAATCTCCAAAATGAGATCAACAACAACTTGCGAGGGTTAAGCATAAAGGCTAGGCATATATACATTTAGATCCCTAACTCAATAGAATAAAATGATCAACAAAGCATCGAAGTATAAAACGCACATGAGTGTTCCAGAACAACATAATGAAATCAACATATGTATTGAAGCATCATGGTAGCTCTAAAGCTACATAAATGAAATCAACATTAACGATAATGATAACACCATAAACTGGATCCAAACTGCAAATAGAGATGGAATCAACAATGGCATCAAATAGTAGGTCCAAAACAACAAATAGCAACAAAATCAACAGTAGCATCATAAAGTGGATCCAAAACAATAGATAATAACTAAATCAATAGTAGCATCATAAAGTGGTCCAATACAACAAGTAGCATCAAAAGTAGATCCAAACAACAGATTGCATCAAAAATAGATCCGAAGAACAAATAGGACGTGCATTAAATATATATAGCCCCTGAGCTTTGCTAAGTACTATATACATATTCGGGCACCCACACCACCGACCGAGGGTAACTTGACCCCTTCCTCCCTCTTCCCATCCCCTCTACCCCTTCCCTCGGTCAAGTGAATATGCATATCTAAAATCCATCAAAACTTAGCTTTGCCCCGGAGCACGTATTGGAAATGAAAAACAAAATTCATGTGTCCTAGACTTCCAAACAATAACTCGAAAAGTGAAAATAATATATCCCATACTGAACCTTTCACTAATCCAAATTGCTTCAATCAACGAGTTTGAAATTAATCAATTTAATTAACCTACTTATCTTATACCACGTGGTTTATTATATCGTTTAAGTCACATTCTCGTCTTCTGGAAGAGTACAAAAACATATAGTTTACATATCAAAAATACTTGATTCGAGAAAACGAGTTCATAAAATGACTTTGAAAATCGTTCGAATCATTTCTTCGGAAATTTCAATATATCGGAAAATAGTGTACATTATATTGCTTTGAGACGATTTTATAAAACAAAACTTAGAAAAGCATTTGTCTCAACGCGATAGATATATATAGAAAATTCCTTATAAAAATCAGTTTACAAAAACATGCATAGTGCCAACAAATTCACGAAATCATTCATGAAATCAACTTCAATAATGCATACGAAAATGCTACAATCTAAAATAAGGAATTAACAAAAGGTTAGCTTTTGTTTAAGCCTATAGAGAAAAATTCGTATTAACCACACTAACGCAATAGAAACCATCAAAAGTGACCCACCAACAATGCAAAAACACTTAGCAAAATAAAATGGAAATTGGAACAAAGAAGGAAGGACCTGACACACTAATTTGCATTACCCGGTTGACCATACCTAGGCTCGAATCAACCTTAGGGTTGACCCGTAAAGTGGTAGTTATGGTCGTTAATGAAATACAATAGTTACGGTAATTAATTAATTAATGGGTTTGGGTAGTAATTACCACAATTAATACTAAGTCCAATAAATAAGTAAATAATCCTATAATTATGAACCGTATATTAGGGAAATTAATTCTTTCTTATCTATAGCTTAATTCTAGGAAAAATATCTCTAATTAATATTAGAACTGGACTAAGTAGGTTGATGATTCGAGGTCGGTTGAGTTATACGGCAGAAGTTTGTATTTCTCAACCATCGGATATATGTACAACTGATGTGAGATATCATCAATAATAAGAACCCATGACAATTATTTGTGCACAACGCAAATTTATCCTATATATCTATTCAAGTGTTGAGGTCTTAAGTAGATGCATGGTCTGCCTCCCTTCCAAAAGTAAAAACCTAAAAGGGAAATTTAATAACACGGCCTGCTTCAAAATTAAGGTCTTAAGTAGCAAGATCCGCCTACCGAGGGTATTAAGTGATTGGATTCATCCTTTGCCTTCAAGGCAAAGGTATAATCATAAGCTCTACCTTGTAAGGTATTAAGTGATCTTATAGCTCGCATTTTTTCAATAAGAAGTATTAAACGGTTAATCAGGTACGAGTTTGGAAATCCCTAAAAGGGTCTACTTCATTTAGGTAGTGAGTGTAGGAGGTAAAGTCCGCCTTAGGATAAGGTACTAAATGACCACTATGGAGGTACCAATGATCAGTATATCCTGTGGGAAGTATTAAGTTGCTCGGGGATTGTCCAATAAGGTCAAACAGATAGTAACGTAAGGGTCTACCAAGAGAAGGTATTAAACGATGAGTAGTTGTCTGCCTATCCTGTAGGTAATAAGTAACTTCTTACTATCTCTTGCCATATGTGAGGATTGGGATATGCAAATGACGCAAGTCTTAACTTAGGGGACTTAGCAGCTAGTGTCCTCTACTTTGAATTAATGTGTTTGTAAACCACCTAGTTTTTAGGTAATCGTAAAGGATTTGCCTTATATATTATATTGTGAGTGAGGTCGTAAGTGGCTACATAACCTACCTCTTTTGTTAGTATGGTATTAAGAGGTCAAAAATCCCATCTCCTACTTATTAGTTTTTGGTTAGTAGGGTGGTTTAAGGGCTTTATATATGCGTAAATTTTCTATCTTGGTGTGAAGACCCGTAACTTCCCCGTAAAGGAAAGCGACGGATAGTTCGAGAACAAACCACAACAGAACACATACAGAAGAACATCTCATTGTATATTACAACAATGCATCAGATTACAAGAATATACAGAGTAAAAATAAATATTACACAGAAATATCAGAGATTTAAATTACATTTAAATACATAGCAGCGGAAAATAATACAATACACAAACTAGAAGAAGATATACGGATACAAAGCTTTCCGGATATCGTTCCAGCTGTAAACCAGGATCCTGTGAATATAAATCTGCAAAACCACAACTACTAGCTGCCCGTGTCAAAATAAGGGCACCCAGAGTTTAGGTTAAAACAATAAACTCCAGGTCAGTCATGTGACTGGTGTGAGAACTAAAACAGTTATTAATCTTTATTTTAAATCATTAGGTAAATCAAGGGACCACGCCGTATAACACGGAACGGGTTTCCTCCCAAGAATACCAGTGCATAGAACAAACAGCGCAATGCTAAATAAAGAAAATGAAGCTGTTATAAGACCCAGGTCCTATCACACAATGCAACGCAAGCCGGGGGATAGGGTTTTCCCTTATAACAGCCAAAGAATGCTTGATACGTTTAAAACAAATCATTTGATACTATAATAAGTGCATAGTGTATAAAACAACTTCAAATCATAAGTATCAATCATAGGCGACATGAGCGTCCCATGCCACTATGTCGCCATATATAGGTTTACAAATAAAACCGCAAGTGTCACGTATTTGGAAATTGGTTTTCCATCTATGAACCGAGGCCAGGGATCGTCCTCAACCGATTCGAGACTGTCTAGCCCGAGCCTCAGGAACAGCCGCAACTGCCCCTTGGATCGTCAGGGCCGGTCCACACGGAGTGGATTATTATGCCTGAACAATACGTCTCCCCACCCTATGGGGTGTAAGTCTGGTCCGTCAGCCGACCAGAATGCATTCGGCCGAAACCGATATAACCGAGGCGCCTCGCAACCGCAACAACCACATAAGTCAAACTCGTCAGGGCGTGTAAAACCACTGACGCCACTTCTAGCTAGAAAGAAACGCAAGTCCTCCCTGATGTCCTCTCCCGTTTTTGGTTCATACCGGGTGTGAAACACGCGAAGGAAACGTTACACAAAGCTACGCCACAAAGGCCGTGCTTTGATCATCACCACAAGACTTTGCTTTTCAACAGAAGCCTTGATCATTTGCATCTTAGCATGCCACACAGGCAAACCATCCTATGCAACCGATATCAGTCACACAGAACGAAATCCGATGTCAGACACACAGTCCATTTACAAGTCCGTTCTGGGTCTGAACGAAACCGGAGGCACCTAGTACCCCGCATATCCATCGATCTCCAAGTACGTCTGGACGATCACTAACTGTTTCCATCTTCTTGGGTGTACTGCCCAATCAAGATCATCAGTTATCACCCAAACGACGTGAAGACCTCCGGTCTTCGACCATCGTCTTCATCTTCGACTTATCGTCGTATCAGTTACTCAGAATGGGATAAACCCGGTCTTTCCGAATAACTCGCGTATATTTTAAATAAGTGTTACACAAACACAACATACGCCTCATTCCAATTCATTAGTCACTAACCGTAAATTAATCAAGAGAATAATTCCCCAAATATTAACCCCGAAGGCCGAAACCAACATCAGATCAATATCCAGAAAACCATTCTGCTTGGCTAACCGCCAGTTAGTTTCTAAATTTCACATTCAAATCTAATTAAAGATTTAACTATCGCCTGGAGCAAAACTGGTGATACTCCATTCTCGATCTTTTCAATCTAATTAAAGATTCATTAAAACTCCACTTAGTTTTAATCTGTGACTGGGTTAAAGAATCAGTGTCATTTAAAACACGGTTCACGATAAACCCAAAGTCACATCCCATTAATTATCGGGTTAAAGAACAAGTGTTATTTAAAACACTGTTCACGATAAACCCAAAAATCAATATCCATTCAATTCCAATTAAATATTATTTAATTGGTACACTTCATTAAATCTAAATAAAAAGATTTAATCTTTTCTCAACTGGGTTCAAGAACAGTGTTAGTGAAGACACCATTCACGACAAACCCAAATCACATTCATTAATTATCGGGTTAAAGAACAAGTGTTATTTAAAACACTGTTCACGATAAACCCAAAAATCAATATCAATTCAATTCCAATTAAATATTATTTAATTGGTACACTTCATTAAATCTTAAATAAAAAGATTTAATCTTTTCTCAACTGGGTTCAAGAACAGTGTTAGTGAAGACACCATTCACGACAAACCCAAATCACATTCATTAATTATCGGGTTAAAGAACAAGTGTTATTTAAAACACTGTTCACGATAAACCCAAAAATCAATATCAATTCAACTCCAATTAAATATTATTTAATTGGTACACTTCATTAAATCTTAAATAAAAAGATTTAATCTTTTCTCAACTGGGTTCAAGAACAGTGTTAGTGAAGACACCATTCACGACAAACCCAAATCACATTCGATATTCAATACAAGGCTCTGAATAGAAAATATATCAGCTTATATTCAATATCGAATTCTACGACTAACAAATGTCGTATTGGAAATAACGATATAAATATATATATCTTTCAAATTTCCATAACAACACCTGTATAATCACGAAATCCAACATCGAAATATTCCGAAGACAATTTCGATTCAAATCCATTCCAATGCAATCATTGGAAATTTTGGTTATTTTTAAAACCCTTTTCGAATTCAATTTATTTATTTAAAAATAAATAGAATTATAATTCTAGTTCAAAACTAGTTCAATTCGATAAAAATCTATTTTTATCTTTTCAAATAGGGAGTTTTTCATCCCAATTCTTTCTAAATCATTTCTTATGATTTTACACAAATTATTACTATTTTTAATAATTTTATCAAGGCCCGTACAGTCGATTTCCATCAACGGTCATCGAACTGCACTTACAGCGACCTTTTTCGAATTTGATTTGGACATAATTCCAAATCCAACCGTTAGATTTCTAATTTCTAATATTCGATAGAAAGCTCTTTTCGATACGAACCCAACGGTTCCGGTTTTAGGAGAATCCGACGGTCGGATCTCCCGTAATGTCCGTTTGAAATAAATGGTCGAAATTCGCGAACTGCCGCGGCGCGGCGCGTTCTATTCAGGCCATTATATTATATATAATATATATAATATATATTTCGTCAATTCCTATTTAAAACGAATTATATAAATAGTTTTAAATTCGTTTCAAAAGCCATTTCAACTTCCTTTTCAATTCAAATCAAAATTGAATTCTTCTTTATAAATTCGTTTTAAAATTCATTTCTATTCAATTCAAATTTCAATTCAATTTGAATTCATATTCAATTCAATTCATTTTGAAATCATTTTCAATTCAATTCATTTCGAAATCGTTTTCAATTCATTTTGAATTCAATAAAATCGATATAAATATCGTTCACGTCAAAATGGCGTCAATCTAATCAACACGGCTTCATAAATTTCTATTTTCAAAATAGTTGTTATTATCAAAATATTTCGTTCAACACATGACCAATCTCAATGAATGAGTACTGTCAACACATGAACTTTTATTTTATAATATTATTTATTTTTCAAATTGGAATGAGGCCCAATCAATTACCATATAAAGTTAATTATATGGATTTTCATACAACACATGTATATCATAGCATTGAAAAATAATCAACCATCAACCAAAGTGCACTACACTGTATAAGCATCAAATATAGACATTTAACGCTTATAGCAGCTTGTCAATCAATCGATCGACATATTTAATCAATCAGGATGAGTGAACTTCAAATTTCATCCTAACACCCGTGTGGGGTTTCAAACAATCAAACACATATTTTATTTGTGCAGTTAGGCGATGTGTAAAATTTATCGACCCAATCAACGTCATTCAAATAGGTGTACATAAACAAACCGTCTGGTTTGTAAATGAATATTTATTTATTCACATTCACGTTAAAAATTATATTTTTAACGATAACACATTTTATTTTAACATATGAATTTCTATTCAGTTCATTCGTTAAATAAAATGCTATTTTTATTTTTCTAACTTATTTTAGAAAATTTCGGCGGCATAACGGCACGATACTAGAAACGGGACAAGGCCTAGCCTTATCCCCGGTCTAGTGAAGGCCCACGCCATTCACACATCAATCAAATCAATTCGTTATGCAAACCACAAACTTTGGAGTAAGGGTCTAACCTAGCCTTACTCCTTCGCCTTATAACGGCGCACGTCTAATCCTAACCAATTTATCGATTCGATTTTTCACACCACAAACCACATTCAAACCAATATCGCAATCAATCACCAAACAGTCAAACAAACAAGTCCATGGTCTGTGGACGATTGTGTCGGGTGCTACTAAGCACCGTCTGCATCCTAGTATATATATATAACTAGAAATAAAATAGAAAGGTGAGAAATTCTCACTTTTAGCTATCCAACCATCTCGACTCTTCTTTTGCAGGAGTCTTCGTCGTTTCGCCTTTTTGTCACCTTCGTTGCCCAAGGCCACTATATATATAAAAATTGAATTTTTATTTCAAAGTTCAATATATAAAAATCGAATTTTTATTTCAAAGTTCAATATATAAAAATCGAATTTTTATTTCAAAGTTCAATATATAAAAATCGAATCTTTATTTCAAAGTTCAATATATAAAAATCGAATTTTTACTTCAAAGTTCAATATATAAAAATCGAATTTTTATTTCAAAGTTCAATATATAAAAATCGAATTTTTATTTCAAAGTTCAATATATAAAAATCGAATTTTTACTTCAAAGTTCAATATATAAAAATCGAATTTTTATTTCAAAGTTCAATATATAAAAATCGAATTTTTATTTCAAAGTTCAATATATAAAAATCGAATTTTTATTTCAAAGTTCAATATATAAAAATCGAATTTTTATTTCAAAGTTCAATATATAAAAATCGAATTTTTATTTCAAAGTTCAATATATAAAAATCGAATTTTTATTTCAAAGTTCAATATATAAAAATCGAATCTTTATTTCAAAGTTCAATATATAAAAATCGAATTTTTATTTCAAAGTTCAATATATAAAAATCGAATTTTTATTTCAAAGTTCAATATATAAAAATCGAATTTTTGTTTCAAAGTTCAATATATAAAAATCGAATTTTTATTTCAAAGTTCAATATATAAAAATCGAATCTTTATTTCAAAGTTCAATATATAAAAATCGAATTTTTATTTCAAAGTTCAATATATAAAAATCGAATTTTTATTTCAAAGTTCAATATATAAAAATCGAATCTTTATTTCAAAGTTCAATATATAAAAATCGAATCTTTATTTCAAAGTTCAATATATAAAAATCGAATCTTTATTTCAAAGTTCAATATATAAAAATCGAATTTTTATTTCTTCTACCCAATAAAAATTTCGCCTTTTCTATTTTAAAAATATGATCTTTCCTATTCAAAAAAACCCGATCTTTTCAATTTTAAAGTTCAAACCTTTTTCTAAAAAAAATCAGTTTTTAAAATCATATAAAATCAGTTTTTACTTTTATTTTAAAATCAGTTTTAAAACTTAATAAAAAAAAAAATCAGTTTTTGAACACTTATAAAAATCAGTTTTAAACACTCATTAAAAACAGTTTTAAACACTTATTAAAAACAGTTTTAAACACTTATTAAAAACAGTTTTATCAGTTTTATACCTTAAAAACGAAATCAGTTTTTATTTTATAAAAATCGAAATTAGTTTTTAATCTCTAAAATAAAAATAAAATACTAGTAAAAATGCTTACTGTATGCGAAGAGGGGGAGGGCGTCGGCTTCGTCGAGGGTTCGGAGGAGGAGGAGTCGGCGATGCAAGGAAGGGGGGGGAAGAGAAGGAAAGGTGGGTGAGGCGGAGGGCGGATTCAGGCGTCGTCGGTTCTGGTCTTCGCGAGGTGGAGAAGTAGAAAGGAGAGAGAGAGAGCTGGAGGGGGGTGGGCCTCGCCATAGGCGGCGACGGTGATCGCCAGGTCTGGGCGGAGGGAGGCGTCGCGGTCTCCTTCCCCTTTCCGTTCTCTCTTTTTTTTTTTTTTTTTACATCTGGATCGAAATGAAAATGAGGGGGGGGGCCAGAAGTTATAGAAGAAGGTTTTTTTTTTTAATTATTTAATTCCTTTTAAAGTTGACTTTTCGTTTGAACGCGAAATCAAGCCCACCGACTGTCGCCCCTAGCGTTTCACCCCCATTCCGAACACAATGGGATATGTATCGTAGGTTGATTCGACTGTTTGAATCAGTTTCCGTTAATATTTACATTTAAATTACTATATTGAATTTTAAACGTACATTTCAAATTACCGGGGTCACATACTAACTAGAAAAATTCCAGAAAAATATTTTCTAGCTTCGTACTGACGATACGGTCCTAACAAAACTAGTTTCTTTGAATTCTGAGACCGTTTGAAAAATGGCCAATTTCCAGTCGATTAAAATCAACTGAAATGGTCAAAACACGTTTTCCTTTGCCACGCTCACATACTGGTTCGAAAAATTATGAAATTTGGAATCCAGCAATAACTTAACATCACGGACCCAACAAAACTGGTTTCGTCGAAATCCGAGGTCGTTTGCAAAATTGCTATTTTTAAGGGCCTTATATATATAAAAATATATATAAATTCCACAGCGACTATTTCTAATTTTAAACTGGACATATCTTATCATTTCTAAGATGAAATCCCAGTTTGTCAACTTCGTTGGAAAGATATCATCAATTAGATCCTAATGTTTTTGGTTTCACTAAAATCCGGATTGTTTTGCACCCGGTACATTCAATTGGAGTTTGAAATCGAATTATCGAACTACCGCGCCATTTTCAATTCTATTTATAATTATATATAAATATTTTATATTCTAACGACGACGTATATAATATATACGTTCAAATTATATTCAAAATAAATTTCTCGTCGATATTATTTAAAATAATTCATTTTAAATAATCAAAATTCGCTAAAATGGCCAAAATAAAAATTTCAAACTGGCTCGCATTTTACGGGTTGTTACAATCTCCCCCACTTAAAACTTTTCGTCCCCGAAAAGGAACAAAGTCGAAAGTGGTTTGATTATTCAACTCTATGTTCGATCTGGCTTCCATTCTCTAACTTTTCAGTTTCCGAGAATTTTCAAAATTTCAAAAATTTGGCTAACACCCTAAATTTTCGAAAAATTTCGCCATAACCTCCCCTGTACCGGGAGCATCGGGGAATTTCAAATAGCTTCCCCGGTCCTTCAGATCTCAAAAAGAAAAAGAAAAAGCCAAGCGGCTAGCCAATAGGCTCACAAAATCATCATCACCCAAACAAAACAGGAAATTATGTAGTAAACATGTACCTATTTGTCGGGCAAACAAATTTTATTCTCTGGCTCTAGCCTCCTTGCTATGACCTGTTCAATGATATATATGTATATGCAAGCAAATGCGACCAATTTTCGATACAAGTCAATATTTGATCCTATTAGGCATAATGGTTCAAAATTATCAAACAAATAAACAAACATCACAAACATCAATCAATTTATGAAATAGAGTTTCAAATTAATAATTTTGATACATATACAAAAATCAGGTTTTTGATGCCAATTCACAACGATGTATTCTAGCTATATATAAGTTTTGGTTCTCACACCAGCCTAATGGAAATATATAGAAAATCACACCTTCGAAACTCGAACATAAATGTTGATGATGCGATCGCTATCATCAATATCATCTTCGGGCGACTAGAGTGCGATGCTATATCTATCCAATATATTAAAATTTCAAATACACGTGGATCAGACGTATACGCAAAATCTATATATACTGGATTGTCCACATCAATATAAATAAATAACCAAATACGAATAATTGATTTAAATCTTCAAAACCAAAAATTTGTTTTCATTTTCAAAAATATACTCTTCACACTCGTTCTAGGATACTACTGATCCCATCTCTAACGAGTCATTCTCGTTGGATATTACTAATCCAATATCTGATGAATTCTTTCGTATAGTTCTAATGTGTCTTGTTCTCTAGCTTTGTAAACCAAAGCTCTGATACCAAATGTGAAGACCCGTAACTTCCCCGTAAAGGAAAGCGACGGATAGTTCGAGAACAAACCACAACAGAACACATACAGAAGAACATCTCATTGTATATTACAACAATGCATCAGATTACAAGAATATACAGAGTAAAAATAAATATTACACAGAAATATCAGAGATTTAAATTACATTTAAATACATAGCAGCGGAAAATAATACAATACACAAACTAGAAGAAGATATACGGATACAAAGCTTTCCGGATATCGTTCCAGCTGTAAACCAGGATCCTGTGAATATAAATCTGCAAAACCACAACTACTAGCTGCCCGTGTCAAAATAAGGGCACCCAGAGTTTAGGTTAAAACAATAAACTCCAGGTCAGTCATGTGACTGGTGTGAGAACTAAAACAGTTATTAATCTTTATTTTAAATCATTAGGTAAATCAAGGGACCACGCCGTATAACACGGAACGGGTTTCCTCCCAAGAATACCAGTGCATAGAACAAACAGCGCAATGCTAAATAAAGAAAATGAAGCTGTTATAAGACCCAGGTCCTATCACACAATGCAACGCAAGCCGGGGGATAGGGTTTTCCCTTATAACAGCCAAAGAATGCTTGATACGTTTAAAACAAATCATTTGATACTATAATAAGTGCATAGTGTATAAAACAACTTCAAATCATAAGTATCAATCATAGGCGACATGAGCGTCCCATGCCACTATGTCGCCATATATAGGTTTACAAATAAAACCGCAAGTGTCACGTATTTGGAAATTGGTTTTCCATCTATGAACCGAGGCCAGGGATCGTCCTCAACCGATTCGAGACTGTCTAGCCCGAGCCTCAGGAACAGCCGCAACTGCCCCTTGGATCGTCAGGGCCGGTCCACACGGAGTGGATTATTATGCCTGAACAATACGTCTCCCCACCCTATGGGGTGTAAGTCTGGTCCGTCAGCCGACCAGAATGCATTCGGCCGAAACCGATATAACCGAGGCGCCTCGCAACCGCAACAACCACATAAGTCAAACTCGTCAGGGCGTGTAAAACCACTGACGCCACTTCTAGCTAGAAAGAAACGCAAGTCCTCCCTGATGTCCTCTCCCGTTTTTGGTTCATACCGGGTGTGAAACACGCGAAGGAAACGTTACACAAAGCTACGCCACAAAGGCCGTGCTTTGATCATCACCACAAGACTTTGCTTTTCAACAGAAGCCTTGATCATTTGCATCTTAGCATGCCACACAGGCAAACCATCCTATGCAACCGATATCAGTCACACAGAACGAAATCCGATGTCAGACACACAGTCCATTTACAAGTCCGTTCTGGGTCTGAACGAAACCGGAGGCACCTAGTACCCCGCATATCCATCGATCTCCAAGTACGTCTGGACGATCACTAACTGTTTCCATCTTCTTGGGTGTACTGCCCAATCAAGATCATCAGTTATCACCCAAACGACGTGAAGACCTCCGGTCTTCGACCATCGTCTTCATCTTCGACTTATCGTCGTATCAGTTACTCAGAATGGGATAAACCCGGTCTTTCCGAATAACTCGCGTATATTTTAAATAAGTGTTACACAAACACAACATACGCCTCATTCCAATTCATTAGTCACTAACCGTAAATTAATCAAGAGAATAATTCCCCAAATATTAACCCCGAAGGCCGAAACCAACATCAGATCAATATCCAGAAAACCATTCTGCTTGGCTAACCGCCAGTTAGTTTCTAAATTTCACATTCAAATCTAATTAAAGATTTAACTATCGCCTGGAGCAAAACTGGTGATACTCCATTCTCGATCTTTTCAATCTAATTAAAGATTCATTAAAACTCCACTTAGTTTTAATCTGTGACTGGGTTAAAGAATCAGTGTCATTTAAAACACGGTTCACGATAAACCCAAAGTCACATCCCATTAATTATCGGGTTAAAGAACAAGTGTTATTTAAAACACTGTTCACGATAAACCCAAAAATCAATATCCATTCAATTCCAATTAAATATTATTTAATTGGTACACTTCATTAAATCTAAATAAAAAGATTTAATCTTTTCTCAACTGGGTTCAAGAACAGTGTTAGTGAAGACACCATTCACGACAAACCCAAATCACATTCATTAATTATCGGGTTAAAGAACAAGTGTTATTTAAAACACTGTTCACGATAAACCCAAAAATCAATATCAATTCAATTCCAATTAAATATTATTTAATTGGTACACTTCATTAAATCTTAAATAAAAAGATTTAATCTTTTCTCAACTGGGTTCAAGAACAGTGTTAGTGAAGACACCATTCACGACAAACCCAAATCACATTCATTAATTATCGGGTTAAAGAACAAGTGTTATTTAAAACACTGTTCACGATAAACCCAAAAATCAATATCAATTCAACTCCAATTAAATATTATTTAATTGGTACACTTCATTAAATCTTAAATAAAAAGATTTAATCTTTTCTCAACTGGGTTCAAGAACAGTGTTAGTGAAGACACCATTCACGACAAACCCAAATCACATTCGATATTCAATACAAGGCTCTGAATAGAAAATATATCAGCTTATATTCAATATCGAATTCTACGACTAACAAATGTCGTATTGGAAATAACGATATAAATATATATATCTTTCAAATTTCCATAACAACACCTGTATAATCACGAAATCCAACATCGAAATATTCCGAAGACAATTTCGATTCAAATCCATTCCAATGCAATCATTGGAAATTTTGGTTATTTTTAAAACCCTTTTCGAATTCAATTTATTTATTTAAAAATAAATAGAATTATAATTCTAGTTCAAAACTAGTTCAATTCGATAAAAATCTATTTTTATCTTTTCAAATAGGGAGTTTTTCATCCCAATTCTTTCTAAATCATTTCTTATGATTTTACACAAATTATTACTATTTTTAATAATTTTATCAAGGCCCGTACAGTCGATTTCCATCAACGGTCATCGAACTGCACTTACAGCGACCTTTTTCGAATTTGATTTGGACATAATTCCAAATCCAACCGTTAGATTTCTAATTTCTAATATTCGATAGAAAGCTCTTTTCGATACGAACCCAACGGTTCCGGTTTTAGGAGAATCCGACGGTCGGATCTCCCGTAATGTCCGTTTGAAATAAATGGTCGAAATTCGCGAACTGCCGCGGCGCGGCGCGTTCTATTCAGGCCATTATATTATATATAATATATATAATATATATTTCGTCAATTCCTATTTAAAACGAATTATATAAATAGTTTTAAATTCGTTTCAAAAGCCATTTCAACTTCCTTTTCAATTCAAATCAAAATTGAATTCTTCTTTATAAATTCGTTTTAAAATTCATTTCTATTCAATTCAAATTTCAATTCAATTTGAATTCATATTCAATTCAATTCATTTCGAAATCATTTTCAATTCAATTCATTTCGAAATCGTTTTCAATTCATTTTGAATTCAATAAAATCGATATAAATATCGTTCACGTCAAAATGGCGTCAATCTAATCAACACGGCTTCATAAATTTCTATTTTCAAAATAGTTGTTATTATCAAAATATTTCGTTCAACACATGACCAATCTCAATGAATGAGTACTGTCAACACATGAACTTTTATTTTATAATATTATTTATTTTTCAAATTGGAATGAGGCCCAATCAATTACCATATAAAGTTAATTATATGGATTTTCATACAACACATGTATATCATAGCATTGAAAAATAATCAACCATCAACCAAAGTGCACTACACTGTATAAGCATCAAATATAGACATTTAACGCTTATAGCAGCTTGTCAATCAATCGATCGACATATTTAATCAATCAGGATGAGTGAACTTCAAATTTCATCCTAACACCCGTGTGGGGTTTCAAACAATCAAACACATATTTTATTTGTGCAGTTAGGCGATGTGTAAAATTTATCGACCCAATCAACGTCATTCAAATAGGTGTACATAAACAAACCGTCTGGTTTGTAAATGAATATTTATTTATTCACATTCACGTTAAAAATTATATTTTTAACGATAACACATTTTATTTTAACATATGAATTTCTATTCAGTTCATTCGTTAAATAAAATGCTATTTTTATTTTTCTAACTTATTTTAGAAAATTTCGGCGGCATAACGGCACGATACTAGAAACGGGACAAGGCCTAGCCTTATCCCCGGTCTAGTGAAGGCCCACGCCATTCACACATCAATCAAATCAATTCGTTATGCAAACCACAAACTTTGGAGTAAGGGTCTAACCTAGCCTTACTCCTTCGCCTTATAACGGCGCACGTCTAATCCTAACCAATTTATCGATTCGATTTTTCACACCACAAACCACATTCAAACCAATATCGCAATCAATCACCAAACAGTCAAACAAACAAGTCCATGGTCTGTGGACGATTGTGTCGGGTGCTACTAAGCACCGTCTGCATCCTAGTATATATATATAACTAGAAATAAAATAGAAAGGTGAGAAATTCTCACTTTTAGCTATCCAACCATCTCGACTCTTCTTTTGCAGGAGTCTTCGTCGTTTCGCCTTTTTGTCACCTTCGTTGCCCAAGGCCACTATATATATAAAAATTGAATTTTTATTTCAAAGTTCAATATATAAAAATCGAATTTTTATTTCAAAGTTCAATATATAAAAATCGAATTTTTATTTCAAAGTTCAATATATAAAAATCGAATCTTTATTTCAAAGTTCAATATATAAAAATCGAATTTTTACTTCAAAGTTCAATATATAAAAATCGAATTTTTATTTCAAAGTTCAATATATAAAAATCGAATTTTTATTTCAAAGTTCAATATATAAAAATCGAATTTTTACTTCAAAGTTCAATATATAAAAATCGAATTTTTATTTCAAAGTTCAATATATAAAAATCGAATTTTTATTTCAAAGTTCAATATATAAAAATCGAATTTTTATTTCAAAGTTCAATATATAAAAATCGAATTTTTATTTCAAAGTTCAATATATAAAAATCGAATTTTTATTTCAAAGTTCAATATATAAAAATCGAATTTTTATTTCAAAGTTCAATATATAAAAATCGAATTTTTATTTCAAAGTTCAATATATAAAAATCGAATTTTTATTTCAAAGTTCAATATATAAAAATCGAATCTTTATTTCAAAGTTCAATATATAAAAATCGAATTTTTATTTCAAAGTTCAATATATAAAAATCGAATTTTTATTTCAAAGTTCAATATATAAAAATCGAATTTTTATTTCAAAGTTCAATATATAAAAATCGAATTTTTATTTCAAAGTTCAATATATAAAAATCGAATCTTTATTTCAAAGTTCAATATATAAAAATCGAATTTTTATTTCAAAGTTCAATATATAAAAATCGAATTTTTATTTCAAAGTTCAATATATAAAAATCGAATCTTTATTTCAAAGTTCAATATATAAAAATCGAATCTTTATTTCAAAGTTCAATATATAAAAATCGAATCTTTATTTCAAAGTTCAATATATAAAAATCGAATTTTTATTTCTTCTACCCAATAAAAATTTCGCCTTTTCTATTTTAAAAATATGATCTTTCCTATTCAAAAAAACCCGATCTTTTCAATTTTAAAGTTCAAACCTTTTTCTAAAAAAAATCAGTTTTTAAAATCATATAAAATCAGTTTTTACTTTTATTTTAAAATCAGTTTTAAAACTTAATAAAAAAAAAATCAGTTTTTGAACACTTATAAAAATCAGTTTTAAACACTCATTAAAAACAGTTTTAAACACTTATTAAAAACAGTTTTAAACACTTATTAAAAACAGTTTTATCAGTTTTATACCTTAAAAACGAAATCAGTTTTTATTTTATAAAAATCGAAATTAGTTTTTAATCTCTAAAATAAAAATAAAATACTAGTAAAAATGCTTACTGTATGCGAAGAGGGGGAGGGCGTCGGCTTCGTCGAGGGTTCGGAGGAGGAGGAGTCGGCGATGCAAGGAAGGGGGGGAAGAGAAGGAAAGGTGGGTGAGGCGGAGGGCGGATTCAGGCGTCGTCGGTTCTGGTCTTCGCGAGGTGGAGAAGTAGAAAGGAGAGAGAGAGAGCTGGAGGGGGGTGGGCCTCGCCATAGGCGGCGACGGTGATCGCCAGGTCTGGGCGGAGGGAGGCGTCGCGGTCTCCTTCCCCTTTCCGTTCTCTCTTTTTTTTTTTTTTTTTTTTACATCTGGATCGAAATGAAAATGAGGGGGGGGCCAGAAGTTATAGAAGAAGGTTTTTTTTTTATTTATTTTAATTATTTAATTCCTTTTAAAGTTGACTTTTCGTTTGAACGCGAAATCAAGCCCACCGACTGTCGCCCCTAGCGTTTCACCCCCATTCCGAACACAATGGGATATGTATCGTAGGTTGATTCGACTGTTTGAATCAGTTTCCGTTAATATTTACATTTAAATTACTATATTGAATTTTAAACGTACATTTCAAATTACCGGGGTCACATACTAACTAGAAAAATTCCAGAAAAATATTTTCTAGCTTCGTACTGACGATACGGTCCTAACAAAACTAGTTTCTTTGAATTCTGAGACCGTTTGAAAAATGGCCAATTTCCAGTCGATTAAAATCAACTGAAATGGTCAAAACACGTTTTCCTTTGCCACGCTCACATACTGGTTCGAAAAATTATGAAATTTGGAATCCAGCAATAACTTAACATCACGGACCCAAAAAAACTGGTTTCGTCGAAATCCGAGGTCGTTTGCAAAATTGCTATTTTTAAGGGCCTTATATATATAAAAATATATATAAATTCCACAGCGACTATTTCTAATTTTAAACTGGACATATCTTATCATTTCTAAGATGAAATCCCAGTTTGTCAACTTCGTTGGAAAGATATCATCAATTAGATCCTAATGTTTTTGGTTTCACTAAAATCCGGATTGTTTTGCACCCGGTACATTCAATTGGAGTTTGAAATCGAATTATCGAACTACCGCGCCATTTTCAATTCTATTTATAATTATATATAAATATTTTATATTCTAACGACGACGTATATAATATATACGTTCAAATTATATTCAAAATAAATTTCTCGTCGATATTATTTAAAATAATTCATTTTAAATAATCAAAATTCGCTAAAATGGCCAAAATAAAAATTTCAAACTGGCTCGCATTTTACGGGTTGTTACACTTGGTATATATTTATTACATATTTTTAGGAGATTATACCTTGGGTGTGGTAGTTATATGCGTAATCTTTGCAAGGTTAGGTTAGAATCAGTAACGTTATTAGACAGAAACCAAGCGAAATTCATTTGTATATTACGAACAGTGTTATATATTTTCTTCTCATCGGAATTTGTTGTTATGACCTCCCTCCCCATAACAACTTTCAGGTTTGTTTTGGGAAAGATATTTCTTTGGACATGTTCATGTTAGGTTTTCCGTTCTTGTTCTCTCATGCTTGATATCGATGCGGCGATTCATATTAAGGTTGTTGCCTTAGTCGACACTTGTTATTCTATCTTATTTCCGCTATGAGTTAGTATTATTGTACTTTGATTATGCTCATACTCATTATTTGCAAGTACCAGATTTACCCGATCCGTGCTTGGATGGGTTTGAGTTTCAACTTATATCAAAATTCAGGCTTAGAAAAGTATGGGTGTTACATTTGGTATATGATCTTAGGTTTTGATGATCGGATGAATCGATAAATCAAAGATTCAATGAGAGAATGTATCCGAGCTTTATTTCTATTTTTCTTTGGATCTTTACGCTTGGCTCTAAAAGATTAAATGATGAAATAGTCACGATCCTAATTAGTAGTAATGATTTATGTGACTATGAATTAAAAATATTTTTGGAGTTTAAGTTTCTTGCCTTACCTAATTTACCCCTATGGTACGCTTAGCAATTTTCTTGAAGAGCATGAGGATGACATATGATGAAACCCATGGACTTGAGCTTTATGACTTGACGAAAAGCTAGCTCCACCTGATATTATCACAATTTTTGGTTTTATTTGAGAGTACCAATTGATGACCATTCCTCGGTTTTGAGTAAGGGGGAATTCGTATTAATATGTCGTATTAGTCCGGAAGCTTAGAAAGAGATGTATTCATTTGATACCTGAGTATGAAAATCCAGACGCTCTTTGTTTGAAATGATTCCTTTCCGTTTCTTGGTTTTATAATTTAGAAAATTTTTATTTTTAAACTTGTTTTGAAAAAGAAAAAGGTTTCGAAACTATTTTTCTACAAAATTCATTTTAATATAAAACAAGATTACATTTTGAAGGAAACAATAATAATAAAAATATATAGTACGGGACCCTCAATTTATAAACAAAGTTGTATTTCAAAAACGTTTCCTAAATTTTTCTTTGGAATGGACCTACGAAAAATTCTGTTTAGCATGGGGTTTTTCTTCTTAAATCTTTGGTTGACTCGTCAGCTAGATAAGGGGATAATTTTGTGTATATTTAATACGAAATACTAGTTGAGATATTACGGGGTTTTCCTGAGGTGATTATGTGGTTGCTACCTTGTGTTGAGACTACATTGAATCTTTGGATATGGTTAATAGTTTGACAGAGGTCTATGGTATTGCCATGACAAGGACAAGTATTTTTCGGATCGTATCAGATCTTATGCGATGATGTGGAACTATTAACATTTTAATCCCACTCTAATAGGATCTTAGTTCAACCAATGTCCAAAGCCGACTTAGCAGTTGACCTTTTATCTTTATACTTAGACCAATCAATTAGTTGATGAATTTTGGTACAACTTGAACCTAGGACTCAACCGTAAAAGTTGCATCTGATTCCCCTCCCTAAACTTCTTTCTTTTGTCTCTTTTTTCTCATCTAGATGAACCATATCTTTATTTTCTTCCTCTTTCTTTGTAACCGCCTCTTCTCCTTTATTTCCATGCTAGTTAGCGGAGTAGATCTTGCCTCCACTGCTACTCCAAGATCTAAACCCAATTTCTTCTCATCGACCCATTTATTTACTAATAACATCTACTTGCACTATCTGTTCTTCCTTATACCATTTAGGTCTCATCTCTAAGGGGGACCATTTGGTTGAATCAAAATGAGCGTACGACTCCATCGCTTTAGGGAAAAAAGAATTAGTCATAGCAATAGGATTTTCACATATTTGTGAATGGGATTGTTGCCCGTGCTGCATCCGCCTTTATGTTGTCTTCTGACAGTCATTCTAAGGAGAATCTCTAGGATATTTAAGAGACATCCATGTTGTACGCAGACTTGAGTGATCTTTTTTCTGAAAAAATTTGAGATTTTGCAGCAGATCTTACCCTAGATGTTAGTCTTTGAATTGGATATTCTATGTCCAAACTGCCCACGCATATGTATGAGTTATTTAGCACATTATTCCAAAAATGGGAAGTTATGACTAGATTTGACATATGATGGGAAAATCAATCTTTACTTGATCGATGTCATAACCGTCAATTAGTACCGCATCAACTTTGATTTAGCTTGTTGCCCTTATGTGCGATTTTGTGGAGTTTCTTCCTATATTTTCACCTATCCACTTTTGTCTTTAGGTATTGTTAGGTGAATCTCCGTGGAAAGAAGTTTTGTGGTAGGTTTCTTTTTTCACCCCTAGTTCTCTCTTAGGAGAGGCAGTGATTTCTAATTTCTACAAAAATAGAAACTCAAACTCATCCAAGCATAGGTCATGTAAATCTAGTACCTGTAAATAATGAGCATGAGCGAAATCAAAGCACAATAAAAATAGCTCATAGCGGAAATAAGATTGGATAACAAGTATAAACAAAGGCAACTCCCTTAATAGTGAATTTCCACATCAATACCGAGCATGAGAAAACAAGAACGGAAAACCAAACTTGAACACTTCCAAAGACCTATATTCCCCAAGACAAACTTGAGACTTGTTATGTGGAGGGGTCAGAACAAGTCCTGATGAGTAGAAAATGTATCACTTTCCACAATATATGAATGCATCCCATTTGGTTTCACCCAAATTATATGTCTACTAAGCTTGGTGATTCTAACCTACTCTTGAAAAGATTATGCACAGTGATTAACTACCATACCTAAGACAGGACTTCCAAAAGATAGATTATTGTATGCCAAAATAGAACCTTTATACATAAATGAAGTCTTTAAACACTTTAAACCTGATAAACAATAACTAAGAGGCGAGGTGACCACTTAATACCTTACTCGCAAAACTAGTGGGTTGTATAGCCACTTTATGACCTCACTCACAATATAATATATATATATAAGATGGATCCCCTACAATCACTTAATATCCAGGTGGTTTACAAACACAATAATTCAAATTAGAGGACACTAGCTACTAAGTCTTCTAACTTAAAAGTAAGGTTCCATTATTCGCATATCCCAACCCCGTATAAATCAAGAGATAATAATTAGTCACTTATTGCCTATAGGATAGGCAGACAACTACTGGTCATTTAAGATCTTCCCTTAGTAGATCCCCTCCATTACTATCTAGCTGACTGTAATGACCCGCAAATCCGTACTATCTGAGTTGACTAATAACACCACACGTCCAACCCAAATTGCACAGAAATACGAATCATTAGTAGAAAGAAGTTAGAGGATGAGAAACATAAAGAAAGAAATATTAGAATAGAAGAAAATGAAGATCACAAACTCACAGCGGAACAAATAAAATATATTAAATAACATATCTTTATGAAATACAAATCAGTAACTTTATATACATACCATCATCAGAGCACAACAGTTATTCCTGGAACAGTTATAAACACTTGTTTCCAAATACAAACATGGTTCACAGCGGAATATATGATAGTCTATAGCTAACTGGTGAAGTCCTCTGCTTCCAGCTCTTCCAAGTGAATCTGTTTAATCCCGACTACTTGACTGCCCGTACAAATTTGGGCACCCAAGAGTTCAGGGAAAACAAAACAAAATAAACTATGCGTCAGTCATGGAACTGGTGTGAGTAAACTCCAACCATCTGTTTAACTTTCAAAATCCTTTCAAAAGAAATGATAATCGTAAGACTGATCCACACATAAACACGGATGGTTTTTACCTTACGATAACCCAAAATATTTTGATATCAAATCTAGTGATATTACAATAATGTCTACATCAAATAAATAACAATCTAGCGGAACGCTTGCATCTCACGCTCCATATATAATATAAAATCAAAAACCGCATTGCGCTTATTGGAGATTGGACTTCCAACATAACAAGGTATGGAACCACCTTCCGATCAGTGTACTCTAGAGAGGAATACACTGGGTTCAAAAGGAACATCTTGCAACCCGGCCCACACATGACCGACCACTCATTTCGCTTGAGTGTATCGAATGTATATCACCAACGGTTGGGATCAGCAACTGTTTCCCGAATGGGACAACATCGAATAGAATAAGGAATTAAATGAATCTCTAGATAGGTGATTATACATCCTAATGGGAGCGACCCACATAGTCATGCTGCCTGCCCGATTTTTGTCATTTCCCGGTTGTTGAGGCCTGAGGCTACGCTCACTTGCCATTCATTGATAGCACAATCACTTTGAATGCCACATTGTCAGATCCGTTAATCATTAATTGATTTGCACAAATATTCTGGATATTATGCTAGGGGAATAAATCCGTTGCCACCATATATATTTATACAGACCAACATATATGATCATTGGAAATACTCTGTCAGACATTCGTCCATTACGTTCGTTCTGGGATTGAACGAAAACGAAGGCAAAATTTCTATTAATAGAAAAAGCCCTTGCACTTCACTCCGTCTTCGATTATCTTCATATAATCTGATCTGCAATGCTACCGCCAATACGAAGTGGTTCTCGGATAATAATCCAACCGGTCTCTCCATATTGACAATGATATTGGAAAACACTTCGATAGTTGGTTATTTAACCATCGAAGAAAAACAAACATCCACTCAAAACATCAAACAATCACTGGGCCATTTAATTTATATTTCACTAATTTAAAATACTTCTCCACTTCCTTTATCAATATTTATTAACTAAATAATTTCAATTATCATCTTGGCCTCTTACCCATTTGGAAAACATTTCCATATCTCGCCTTCTTTTATTTTCTACACTTAGAAAATATTTTCTAATTATAATTGGAGAACATTCCAGTTATTTATTTCTTGCTTGACTCATTTAATTCTACTCTCAGGAAATATTTATTTGTTATATTTCCAAAATTCCACTTATTTGGCTAAAATGAATGTTGTATAAAACATCGTTACAAACAACTCAAAATATTTCATTCAACTATCTTTTATTCAACCATCGATCTTCGAGACTGAATCTTGCTATTTATCGGCTAAAAATGAAAACAATCAAGTTGGGGTATAACTACCTCTCAAACCTTGACTGAAAACATCATTTAACTTCAAAACAGACAAGACTACTAACTCGAATAATCAACACCATATTAAACCAATTTCCCATTTCTAAAACGTATATGCTTTTCTCTTTCTATTCTTACTCGATTTAAATTCACATATTTTCTTTATGTTTATAATATTCTATTTTTAGTTCGTTTCCTTATCGAATTCTATATATATCGATTCATTGATTTTTAACTATCAAATTTTCTTAAAAATATTCTAACTCCTTAAATTCCCGGAAAATTCGCCATAACCTCCCTTGTACCGGGAGCATCGGGATATTTCAAATAGCCTCTCATGGTCCTCACCAATCCAAAAGAAAAAGAAAAAGCCAAGCGGCTTGCCGATACGGCGCATAAAATCTCATATATGAATTTAAACATGTACCTTTTTGTCAGGCACATAAATTAAAATCTTCATATACTTCATCCCATACCTGTCTAACACATGCTCACCTGTTTTCAATTCAATTCAACTCAATCCAATCGTTTGAATTCAGTTTCGCTCATTTATTCTTTAATTAGCTATTTTGCCTATTTCACTTCTTTGTTTGAACATAACATGTTCAAATAAAATATTCAACTTGCTCATAAAAAAATTGAATTCCAATTTTCAATTCAGGTTTCTTTTCGATTTCGAATATAAATTTCCAAACCGAATTCGCTTATTCAAAGCCTAATTTCAATTTAAAAATGTCATTAACTAATTATTATTCAAATTAGTTAATTCTATTCAATAATCAAAAATCTGGTTTCTGTTTCAAAAATCAATTCTTTTTTCCACTTGGGTTCACATATAATTTACAACAAAATTTGAAATTTTCTAAATAGAAATTCGGATTTTATTCACTTAAAATCCTTTTATAAAATTAAATAAACCATTATGGTTTTTAAATGGTTATGGCGCTGTTTTTCTGAAAATTTGATTTTGACATAACTCAAAATCTATTCGACGAAATTTAGAATTTTCTCCTCCATTAGAAAACTATTATCAAATCGGTCCTGACTTTTCTTGTTTCAAAGAATTCCGACTTCAATTGAGTTCTGTATACTCAATTGAAGTTTGAAACGCCAATTTTCGAATTGCCCCGCTGCGGCGAGTTCGTTTTAAATATATTTATAAATATAAGCGTTTAAACTTCATCTATAATAAATTCAACTCCATTCTGATATATTTTTAATATATATCAAATCAATTTTCCAATTCAACGTAATATTTTCGATCTTCTAAAATTGTCGGTTTTTCCTTACTCGGTAATATATTTATTTATACTTCAGTCTTTTATATTTAAATTTCAATTCTATTTGAATTCAATATTCAAATTCCATTTCAACTTTATATGAATTCTGTATTCAAATTTCCCTTACAACTCTATTTGAATTCTATACTGAAATTCTATTTCAATTTTATTTCAAATTCTCTATATTCAAACTGCATTTGAATTTCTATATTCAAACTCTATATTTATTTAAAATTTCTTTATTCAAATTCCATTTTACTTTTCATATTCAAATTCTATATTTCAATTTCCTTTATAATTTCTATATTCAAATTCTATATTTGAATTCCATTTGAGTTTCTATTTGAATTTTCTATCTATTCAAATTCTCTTCAAATTCTATATATTCAAATTCTAATTTCAATTTGACTTCTATTTAAATAAAATTCGAATTAATCGAATTCAAAACATAAATCCTTACGGATTTATTCTAGTCCAATTTATATTCTGAACATCAGAATAAATTCCATCGTTTATTTCTTTAAACTGATTTCCCATTTCTATTTTTAAATTCACATTTTAATTTAAATATTCGAATTATCTAAATGATAATTTTCCACTTTTCATTTACAAGCACCATCTATTTTTCTTGTTTTCTTTTTAAAACAAGTCTCGATTTTGAATTTATTTTTGAATTTAATTTCTACTTTGGAAAAATAATTTTCGCTTTTCTAAATTCACACCTGTATTTATATTTTCTGAATTTTCCAATGATAATCCATTTCACTTCATTTATAACTTCTTTTATAAATGAACAGCTTGTTTTTACTCATTCAAAATTGGTTAATATTTTTGTTCTATTCAAATTCCAAATTCTATTTTAGAAAAATAGAATCGCCTTTTTAAAACTGGAAATTTCCTTTTACGATATTTTTAAATATCAACATTTAGGCCCTAGTGATATTTAAACAATCAAACCACTCAATTATCAACCAGCACATCATATATGAAAATATATATGAAAACGAACAAATAAAAATATTTTTGAGGAATCCAGTTGGATCCCTCCAACCTGTTTTCCTGCATCCACAGATGTTAGCCAACAGAAATAATACCCATCCTGCTTCGTGGCAGGATATCGCGGTATGAGGGTCATCCACTATCATAGCGTGGGGCGTATAGGGTAATCATCCGCTAATGGTACCGCGGGCATCCGCTAATGGTACCGCGGGAACAATCCAACCACCAATATATATATATATATAATAGCAACCACCAAGCCTAAATAACTAATATATATTTAAGATGCACAAAAATATTGAATGCAACCACACAAGCAACAAACAATTATTTTTAACTGATAAAAATAATTTTAAATAAAAGGTGAGTGGGATTTACTCACCTGATTTCGTTTGCGCTGAATCCCCAGTAAAATTCCATATTGTCGCATTTACGAATCATCTCGAATTATCTATCTACGACCTACGAGTATTTAATTTTAACGATTAAATGATATTAATTTAAATTGACTACTAAAGTAAATAAACAATTATTCTATGTATTTTAAATTTCATTAAAAATGTATACCTTATGGTTATCGCAATCCACTCGACCAGTCGATCAAACAAATTCCCGAATAGCTCCCGAATACTTCAGTCGGCCCCAAAATGACAAACACATATCCCAGCTTCCTTCTTCCCACTGCCTAGCGTCCTAGTTCATCGTTGCACTGCCATTTACTGCCGGTATTCACCATTCCACAAATTTTTGTACCAAACTCCAACATCTCAAAATCACTCATCTGAACTCTCAATACCCAACTGCACATTCCCGCATTCAACTGTAAATCAAACCCCACCCAAAACGTTCAATACCAATGTTGATTCCTCCCCACCTACCTTCTTTGACAACAGCATGTTTTACTTTATCTACCAACACCAAATTCAAAGGCCACATTTCCCATATTTCCACTACTGCATTCAGTTCATCCTTAGTTTCACATCAGACAATAAGCAACACTCCAGATCAATAATAAGTACCTCCATACTAGTTCGCATCAAAGAAAATCAAACTCAAGTTCATCACAAACATCGCATAATCCATCTTCTCTAATCATCGCAGGCCCATAATCTCAAAAATCCACTGTCGCATTCCCAAAAACTCACAGTTCGTTTATCGCACTACTCGAAATCCCCCAAAATCAAGGTCGAACTCCCAAAACAATAAATCGCACCCCTTACATCATCACTTCCAGGTTGCGAAAGCGAGACTGAGGGCGTCGACCTGAACGGAAACCCTCAGACTCTATCGTGCTTGCCTCCATCCCAGTAATTCAACGCTTGAATCGCGAGCGTCGCCCCATTCTTCTGTCGAACTCGCGTTCAATTTATCAAATCACGATTTCCTTCCTTTGAGGCTTTGAATTCGAAGTCGACTTTATATTATTATTTTTTGTTTGAGGCTTTGGATTTTTCTTTCCTTGCCGGAGAACGAAATGTCAAGAGTAAAGAAGGAAAGGTTATTGCGTATTTAAAAAGAAAGGGCAGTAGGCTTGGTCGGCTAAAATTGTCCTTAAGATTTTGAAACATACTAAATAGATTTTGATTTGATTTTATAATTAATACGATTTGATATAAAGAGATTTTCACTTTATTTTATATAGATTCTGATTTGATCTTCGATTCGATTTAGATCTTATCCATTAAAACATCTCAGGATTCACAATTAAAAATCGTGAACCGTTATTTTTGCGTACCGACCATCGTTCCAATGTTATAGCGTTATAATGAACTCAACAGAATATTTTCTGAATTTTATTTCGAATGTATATATATAAAATAGTCATATTAAATTGATATATATACTTTAAATTCAAAAACAAGTAAATTCTCTGACAATAAATTATTTTTATTATCATCTATATTCAAATACAATTAATACTGATCATCTGAATTGTTTTGATTTAATTCTAACTTCGAATTTGAATTATTTTAAATTCTCGTATTACGATGATTATCAAAATAAATCGTATTTCGATTATTTAATCGATAACCCAATAAAATACCATTTATATTATAAATTCAATATTTAAAACCATACTAAATATTTAAAATAGATTGACTAAAAATCCGGGTCGTTACACTGACATTATTGGACATCCACAAGTCACTTAATACTCACCGCAGGATAGGCAAACCTTTGGTATCGCCGTAGCAGCCATTTAATACCATATCCTAAGTCGGACTTCAACCCCATCACATACTAGGAACATTCCACGCTACGCAAAAATAGTTGTCATAGGTTCCTATGATCAATGATATTTCATATCAGTTGTACGTATATCCGACTATTGAAAAGTACAGACTTTTATCGGATAACTCAACTGACCTCTCATCATTAACCCACTAAGTCTAGTTCTTATACTAACTAGAGATACTATTCCTATAGTTAAATTAAAGATTAGATACAATTGATATTCCTATAAGATAAGATTTAAACTCTAAAATGATTTATTGGAGTTAGTATTTATTGTGGTAATTTCTACCCAAATCCCCATTTAATTAAATTACTAACTGTTATAAGCAATTAATAACCACAATGGTAACTTTTCCTAAGTTAATAAGCATTCAAATAGATGTCATTTATATTATTTCCATTTAATTTCATTAATTCAATTTATTGTAACTCCCATTTATTACACTAATAATTGTTTATTATATTAGTTCATATATTATATACATATAACATATGTTATATTAATTTGCCTAAATTGGAGTCAAAAAATTTACTTTATATTTATTTTAATTGTAACATTTTGATATTTATTTCCATACAAAATTCATGGTTACAATCTTAATTTACATTTAAGTTAGTTGTAACTTTTACAGTTACTACAACAGATTCTAGATGTATTGCTAATAATTCAAAAATTACAATCATTTATTTCCACTTATTACGGGAAGCATTTCCATATACCCTTCACTAGTGAAGAATATTAAAATCCAATTCTATTTTAGCGTTTACCTAATTTATAATAATATTAACATTATTTACGCATATTGGTAGATGGATAAATTATAAATATAATTATTAGCATAATATTTACATAATTACTAATTCATTCTAGTCTAAGTAAATGAATAGAATAACCTTCCTATGTTCTGAGTCGCTGAGATTCAAAATCCCATAAAAATGTTACTTCCTATAATTCTTGCAATTTTTGCCTAAATATTTAGAAAGAGAGAATATTGACATATTCAAAGTCACAAGGAATAAGGAATATTTTTATTTGAAATAGATAGTAAACACTATGTAAAATATGCAAATTTTCACATCTTTTCCTTTATGTTTTGTTCGCATTCCTTGCAATTTCAAACACCGTCATTTTATAGAAAAAGGATACAAAGGGATAATTTACAAAAAACTAGCAAAACCCTTAACAACATAAAACACGGATGGATTTAAAAACCAACAGTGGTAATTTACGCAAATCTTATAATTACAACCAATTCTACAGATTTGGAGTAAACAACTACAAAAACCTCAATAATGTTTAGTGAATGTTTCCTAGAATTAAGGTGTAAACAATAGCCATAAGGCACAAGAAAGAATCATAGGAAAGATAACAATATTATAATTGAAAAGCCTACAAATCAATATCGAATTAGACTAAAGAATTAGATCTGATATAAAAAACAATGTATAAATTTACCACTCACTTGAAAGCTATTCTAAGATCCCAGATCTGAATAACAACTTTTAGGTTTTTATTTTCAGACCCTATGAATCCATAATATTTATAAATGGGGAATTGTATACATATTAAATTTGTAGATATGGAAAAGAAAAAGGGAAGAAAATAAAGGATAGGATTTATCTAATATGCAAAACTAACCTTTTTCATAGTTTGATTCATTCCCTCCAATTCTTGTTGCTCAATTTGAAAATTGATTTATTTTAGAAAGTTTGGAAGAGGCCGGAGAAATGAAAATGATAGAGCTTCGCTGCTGTTGGATTCAAAAAATATGGGAAAAGAGTTAAGGGTCTAGCCCTTAATTTATAGGTGTTCAAGTGACCCATAACCATTAGATTTAATTATATTAAGATCCATTCATTTATATAAAAATTTATTAACTAAAACCCTAGCCACCACTCACCCTTCACACCCGAAGAGGTTGGCACCCCCCTTTGAAGGGAAGTCGACATAGGGGTCGACACTCCTTAAGGGGAAGCAGTCAACCCCCTTTTTTGGGCTGGGCAGGTGATTTATGGTATTATTGATTACCATTTATATTTATATGTTTAATTAATTATTTTCTATTCTTATTTTTTTTCTTCCATAACTTTTTCATACAGACTCCGTTCGTGAAGTTCCAAACATGAAAATTGACCAAAATTTTGTCATGAATGCAACAAATCAAGCTTCATGGCTAGTTCCCATTGTTTGCTCAAATTCTATTTTTCGAATCTAATTAAATAACTAATTTAACTAGTGTCAAATATTGGGGTATTACATGGAAACAACCTTTCTGTTTAAGCTTTGTACATCTTTGATCTTTGTGGTACCCTAATATTCTTATAGTAGTGATCTTTTTAGTTTGGCTTCAATCCTAGGAGAATGAACTACGAAGTCCAAGAATTTTCCAGATGCAACCCCAAAGGTACGCTTCAATGGGTTGAGCTTCATCCTATATTGGCGAAAAATGCTAAACATTTCCTCTAAGTTGCTAACGTGATCGTCCAATATTTGCGATTTCAAGATCATATCGTCCACATATACATTCATGAATTTTCCAATCTGGTCCTTTAACATCCGATTGAGCAATCTTTGGAGCATAACTCTAGCATTTTCGGTCCGAATGACATCATCACATCACAATATAGCCCCAGGTCATTTATAAAAGTAGTATGATCTTGATTAGAATCGTGTATTGGAATCTGATTTAAACCGGAACAAGCATCCATAAAGGAAAGTAGTTTGAGGCCAGAAGTCAAATCAACAAGCTAGTCAAATCTGGGAAGTGAAAAGCTTTCTTATGGGAAGGCTTTATTTAATTCTGAAAATTTTACGCAAATATGATACTTCACATTGGATTTCTTTACCAACGTTGGGTCAAAACCCCAATTTGGGTACAAGGAATCCTGTATGAAACCATTGCTTATCAACTTTGCTATTTCTTCCTTAGAATAGCTAATCTCTTCAAACATAGCATGCGCCTTTTCTACTTCACCAATACGAACTTTGGATTGATGTTCAAGGTGTGGCTCGCTATCTACGGCGAGATCCCATACATGTCTACATGCGTTCAACGAACGCATCAAGGTTCGCCTTGAGAAAATTTACCAACTACTTTCTGTGTCTCGAACCAGATGAGATCCAATTTTTAGGAACTTCGATGGGTCAGGACTACTGATTGGGATTTCAACCACAGTCTTTGCGAGGTCGGCCCTGTCATATCATGATTGTTCATCTTTCTAGGATCCAAATCTTTGAAGAGTTTAATGTGCTTCCCATACCAGATTTATTCTTTGGCTGTTGTGTTTTGTTCTTTTTGATGCATAGGGAAGTCACCACATCTTTCTCTTTCTATGTGCAATTTTCCATTCTACTACGTACATAACAAGCTTTGACATCCCCATTGTCACTTCTTACCTTCCCGGATGCACCATCCATCGGGAACTTCCTCAACAGATACCATGGGGCGATACAAGCTTGGAATTCAACAAGGATCGTTTAGTCCAAAAAAGCATTACAAGGCGAATAAATATCCAGGACAATAAACAGGAGAGTTCGCATTATCTTATGATCCTCTTTTCCTAACTTCTATTAGTACCTGTACCATGCCAATTGGCTCGTTAGCTGATTTGTTGAAACCATGAATGAAACTTTTCTTGGTTTCAAATCTTTTTCTTCTAACATTATTTGGTCATAAGTTTTCTTGAAGAAAATATTGATGGAGCACCTATAATCAGCAATAATACTCCATACCAATGTTGGGCTTACCGTGGATGAAATCACAAGAGGATAAATTGATGGAGACTCCACTCCATCGGCTTCACGAGTTCTAAAGTTGATATCCTCCATAATTGTTGTTCTCTACTTATCTAGTGCCAGTTCATCCGTGGTGTTACCCTCCTCGTACTCCTGTATTTACATATAATTTCATAGCTCTCTAGCTTTTTCCAGCCGGATGTGGTCCACCAACTGTTGTGTTAATGACAATTCCTTTGTTCTTTTGCTGAAGGGTATCCTTGGGTGTTGTTAGCCTTCTTTGTGACTAGGCCACCCAAAGCCAAGGACCTGAGTATAAACAACTTGCATTGGTTATCAATCACTTGACTGAAGCTACGGAGCATTGGAAACTCGATATTGGCATGGGCGGGACACTAGGTCTGATCGTGATATTCGGTTCGGATCAAACCGCTCGATTCGTGTGGAAGCAACATAACTTCGAAATTCTGATGGTTGAATGCGAGTCGAACCTATCAGGTCCGGTCTCCAGCTTCATGTCAGATCAGGGCCTCAGATCGGAACGGTGCTTGGCTCGAATGAACACTTGCTTTTCCACTCCATCACCGGGTCGGGTCGAAAGTCCTTTAGCTCAAATGAAGTAGGGTTGCATCATAATTCAGCAACGATTCGAATTGGCGGGTAGAGTCGGATCGGGTCGAACCCAACCCGCATGCACTGAAAGAACTCAACACTTCAGAATGTCGGTTTGGGTCGAATGCATAGAACCCGACCCGCATGAAGCAGTTGCTGCATAATGAATATGACCTATTGATATGGCTACAAACTCGCCCATTACCCAATTTACACGGGTGGGACCACTTCTGGCCGCACATGCTACTAAGAACTATTTTCCACTTACCCCAATACTTTGCCAAGGCTTCAAGGATGCTTGCCACGTGGCACATCCGACCCAATCCTTACAATAGCCTTCCCACAGCTATAAATACACGCATACATAGTATTTTCAAGGGACTTTTAACCTTATATGAGCACTATACATTTCTTCCATGGATGCCAACAATTGAGAATCACCTTCTTCTTCAATAAAATCAATGAATTCAGAGAGAATTATTCATTGTATTCGAGTGATTGAGTGTCTATATTCATTGTAATTGTAATTTTTTGATGAATAATGAACAGTGAAGTGGATGTAGGCTCGTTAAAGCCAAACCACCATAAATCTCGTCCATTGATTGTCTTTTCTTGCTTTTTAGTCTATGATTCTTCGTTAACCTTTACATATTCTAGTTAGTTGGGTATTAGAACCACTTTTTGGTCTAACAAGTTTTACCTGACTGTGGTCACTTCTATTGACATCCTACCCCTATCCCTCGAGAACCTTATACTCATCAAGTTTTCCTTTATGAATCAATTTTACGATGAGAAATTTAAGGTGATGAAACTTCTTTGTCATATTACCGTAGATTTCATGAAACCAATAAAACTTTCCAAATCGTTTTTCACTATTGATCGATTCTTTGGCGGGGGATTCTTGGATTAAACATATTATAGGTATCAAGGTATATGTTCTCTAATGAGTCGTTAAGCGGAGTGAAATTACTAAAATATGAAGGCTTATTACGCCTCTTTATATTCCTTTTCGGTTGTGGTTTCTATTGCCATTACTGCTTCCTTCTTAATTGTCACCTTAGTGGTTTGTATTTTTGACGTTTGCCTACATTTTACCTGAATGATCTCCACACCATTGTACTGCCACATTACTTCAAATCCCCTCAAAAACAGGTCCAGCTTTCTCTATATTGCCATATCTTCTTGCTTCTTTCGTTAACAATATTTGAATTACTTTTGTGTAAAACAGATCTAGAGTTGAGAGAGGCTTCCCTATTGGCCACTCCCCTAACTCAGAGTCTGACTCCACTTTAATTAATGCCGTCAAGATTATTTTGTCATTTGATTCACTAAATTTCATTACTGCTACATTAGACCTTTCCAAATAATCTTTCAAAGGTTCATTTAGAACTTGTTGCATAATTGACAGGGTCATTAAATGTTTCGATTCAGAATTTTTGTGCCTAGCTCCTAAAAAGACGAAACCTGTCTCGGTGGTAGTTTTGTGAACCATATTTTTGCTATCTCATTTGGGTATATCGGGAAATCCTTACAATTAATAGCATCTGTGGCTTGTGTTGAATCTATGTACCACTTCTATCTGGATAGATATTGCATTAGATCAGTTTTTCATATATCGCATCGGTGGAATATTGAACCTTTTAGGTTATTCAGCTTCTAATATATCATTAATAAATGGGAATGGCTTCGCTCAAGTCCCCAATCTTCATTTGTAAGAACCTAACCGTCTCTCATTATCTGTCGCATCATGATGGTTAGAACAAAATTTTGAATTGATATTGGATAGCTTTTAGGTTCAACTTCATATCTCTTTCTTCTTCATTTGCTCACTCAAGCCGAGCTCATCGAGCAGCTTCTCTGGTTGCATTTCCCTAGGATTTAGCATCCCGATAGCCATTAGGACCTAGGAGAGGCACATCAATTGCCCGAGATGAACCTAGAAGAGCCGAGTTGGCACAAAGGCGAGCTTTAAATAGATCACCCTTTCACTTTGCTCTAGATTGGCATAACTATCCCGAACCGTATGGGTACGATTGGTACATTCCGGATCGATATGGCTATGCTGATCAAAATTGACATTTCTATTCAATAGGTCAATCGGAGCATTATGGCCAACAACTTGACGTATATTCCCCTTTGATTCTCATGCATTGGCTTTTATGACCATGCTCAAAGGAAGAGGACTTTTCAAATTTAACGAACTCTGGAGTTAGAGAGCGTCTCCTCCAAATATTTCTTTCTAAATTCATTTGGTCTACCTAACTCCTCAAATCTTGGTTTTCCCTTATTTGTTGATCTTAAGCTTCCCTTTTTCCAAAATCTTTATCATGATCGCAAAATCAGCAAGAATAATCGCTCCCATCATAGTAGAAGTGGTTGCAACAACATTCATAGTAGGAGGGCTAAGGGCATCAATTGCAGGACTTTGAGCCCTTTGTTGAATATTCATTTCTCCTTCATTCTGAGCGTTCGCAAGAGTAGCAGAGGTTTTCTTCCTAAAAGTTATGCTGATGTCGAGAGAGCATTAACTTTGTGACATGAAAAAAGGGCAAGAGAACAGATCTTCCATCAATGGACTTGGAATCCACAAATAGATGAGAAGGTCTAAGTATTAAAAATCATTGAATTTCTTAGTGAAATCACCGAAATGTTAGCATACAAAGTCGCAGTAACACTCGTAGCACGTTGGCATAGAGAATAATGATGAAAGTAAATCAAAAATGAGGAAACAGTAAATATAATCACACGTTGCAATTATAATTGTTCGGCCAAGTGATCCTACATCACTTTTGAAGAGATCTCTCTACTACATTAGGATTTTTACAAGTACAACTTTTCAGATTGATGAAGATCCGGACCAGTATAAAACTTCAGATAAAAATTTAAGGAATTGAAAAAATATCATATACAATGCCTAGAAACCCCATATTTATAGGCAAAGAGGTCCGAAAATCATGGGGGTTGAGTAGACATTATGGAGAAAGTGGATAACATGGGTTGCCCTCTTCTTCCCCACCATTTCAGATCGAAATAAGAGATTTGATCACGATAGGTCACTTTTGTGTCGATTTGGAAAATTGTGTTTACATTTTCATGACTTCTACTCCACCTAGTTTCTTGACTTGATAGCTTCTCTTGAGTCATAATTTGAGTTTGTGAGATTTCCATTCTAGTAATTTCTTGAACTTTAGACAATCACTGCCTTCATTCTATTTTGAGTTGTATTTGGACCATTGTCACTGCCATTAGACCATTGAACGTTGGGCTAAACTTGTGTACACGATCTAAGACGCGCTAGCTAAACAGCTAAGTATGTGTGTGTATGTACGTATCTATACATACATATGTGTGTGTAACTTTATTAATACTTATAATAGCTTTAGCATCATATTTTTTATGTAAGTGTGAATTATCAAAAACACAATTTTTAAATATGTTATCGAATATTAATATTTTTCAAAAATAGAGAAAATAAACTTTGTTTTGATATTCGTTCTTTATTATTTCTGTCTAAGCCGACGGGGGTTCTTTATTATTTAATAATATAAACTAAAATTTCCTTGCAAAAAAATAAACAAAAATTTAAACTAACGAAAAAATTAAATATTACAATTCAAAAAAAAAAATTAAACTAATTACATATGATTTCAATATAAAGATATGTGAAACGACCAAAATTCCCACTAAAGGAACGCCCGGATTGTTTTGAGAACAACACACATCAGAACATAAACAGAAGAACATTTTATTGTTGTTACAACAATTACATCAGAGTACAAGAATATTCCAGAGTATGAAAGAATAATATACACTGGAAATATAATACCAGAGTTTAAATTACATTTAAATAGCAGCGGAAAATAATACAAAACACAACTGAAAGAAATACACAGATACAGAGCCTTCCGAATATCGCTTCAGCTGTAAACCAGGATCCTGTGAATATAATATCTACAAAACCAAAACTACTAGATGCACATGTGGAAAATATGGGCACCCAGAGTTTAGGTTAAAACAATAAACTCCAGGTCAGTCATGGGACTGGTGTGAGAACTAAAAATAGTGATTAATCTTTAAATTTAGAGTGGGGATATCATGGGACCACGCCGTGTAACACAGAACGGGTTTGCTCCACATGAACCTTAGTTTTAGAATAAAACCACGCAATGCCTTCTGGAAAAATGAATCTATTATAAGACTCAGGTCCCATCACACAATGAACGCAGTAGGAGGAAAGAGTTTTCCCTTATAATAGCCAAACATGCTTGGTATATATAAAACAAATTATTCAATATAATTATAAGTGCATAGTATTAAAATCAGCTTCGAATATAAATGTATCAATCATAGACGGCATGAGTACCATATATCATGTCGCCATACAAGTTCTACAATCAAAACCGAAATGTCTCGTATTGGAAATTGGGTTTCCGTCTTGAATCAAGGCTAGGGAGGAGCTCCTTACCGATTCGAGACACTCTAGCAAATGTCTCAGGATTCGGACTCTGGCGAACCCTTAGATATCTACAGGGTGTAATAACCCGGAAATATGGGCCAGTTTAAAATTTTTATTTTGGCAATTTTAGCGAATTTTGAATATTTAAAATGAATTATTTTAAATAGTATAGACGAAAAAGTTATTTTGAATAGAATTCGGCGTATATATTATATACGTCGTCGTTAGAATATAAATAATTATATATAATTACAAAAGGAATTGAAAATAGCGCGGTAGTTCGATTTCAAAATTCAAATGAATGTACCGGGTGCAAAATAAACCGGATTTTAGTGAAACCAAAAATATTAGGATCTAATTGAGAATATCTTTCCAACGAATCCGAAAAATCAAAATTTCATAGCGGGAATCAAAAGATATGCCCAGTTGAAAATTCTGAATAGTCGCTATGGAATTCAGGCCCTTAAAAATAGCCTTTTTGCAAACGACCTCGGATTTCGACGAAACCACTTTTGTTGGATCCGTGATGTCAAATTATTGCTAGGTTTCAAAATTCGTAATTTTTCGAATCAATATGTGAGCGTGGCAAAGGAAAACGCGTTTGACCTGTTTAAGTTGATTTTAATCGACTGGAAAATGGCCATTTTTCGAACGGTCTTAGAATTCGACGAAATTAGTTTTGTTAGGACCGTATCGTCAATATGAAGCTAGAAAATATTTTTCGGGAATTTTTAAAGTCCGTATGTGACCCCAGTAAATGGAAATGTACGTTTAAAATTCAATATAATGATTTAAATGTTAATTTAAATGAAAACGGCTCGAAACTATAGAATTGGCTTACGGGACATATCCCATTGTGTTCGGAATGGGGGTATTTAGCTAGGGGCGACAACCGTTGGGTTCGATTTAGAGTTCGTGACATTAAGCAAATAATAATGGAATTAAATAATTAAAATAATATATTTATAAATATAAAAAGCACGTTCTAAACCCTAGGCCCCCTTCTCAAATCGTCCAGCTGCCACAAATCGTTTTGACGTTCAGAAATTTTCAAGATAAAACCCTAAATCGTGCCCAATCCCCTTTGTAATTGATACTCCTACCAAAACCAAAACTCAAGAATTCTTCGAGATCTACCATTCCACACGGGTTTGATCATGTTTCGTGGTGAATCGAGTTCGATTTTTCGCCCGAAAGGGCTCGCGTTCGAGATGAAATTTGGGTGTCCTGGGCCTATCGAGTTCTACTGTAGCATCGGGGGTAGAAGGGGTTGTTTGGCGGCGTCGATTTGGTGGACGCTGATGGGTGGCAGGTGGAGCAGATTAGCGGGCGGAGGTGATTCTCTGATGCGACGATGGGTTTTGTGTTGCCCGTGAAGAAGAAGGATGAGCAGATTTTGACCGGTGATTAGTGAGTTTTTTTGTTTTTTTTTTCCTTTTTATTATATAAGTACATTGTTTTAAAATCTGGTTTTGTTTATATAATTACATTATTATAAAATCGGATCTCTTAATATAAAAAAATATGTATTTGTTTTTATATAAATTATATATGAAATTATTTTTATGAAATATATATGAAGTGGTTTCAAAAATATAAGAAGACTATATATATTTTTACATATGAGAAGTGATGATTTTTATATATCATATGAATCATTGTCTGAAAATATATGATTTTTACAATGGAAAGCTATGATTTTTATTCATTTGAAAACCATATAAAGATGTGATTTTTGAAAAAGAAAAGAAATGATTTTTATTGTTTAAAAAGAAATGATTTTTATTGTTTAAAAAGAAATGATTTAGAAGTAAAGACGAGGTTTTTAACTAAGTAAAAATACGATTTTTAATCATATGAAAGCGAAGAGAAGGAAGTTAAAAATATAATCTTTTATATTGTAGAAGTATAAAAATATAATCTTTTATATTGTAGAAGTATAAAAATTTAATTTTTATTTGAACAGCGTGAAAAGGAATGTACTGGAATTGCAAACAAATCCAGATGTTCAGCAGTTCAATAGCAAAGCACGGCGGACTGGAACCCTCGGTGAGAACTTCTCACCTTTTAATTTTGTTTTTCTAGTTAAATTATATACTAGGATGCAGACGGTGTTTAGTATCACCCGACACCCGTCGTCCACAGACCATGGACGGCTTGTATGCTTGTTTGTTTGATTTTGATGTCTAGTTGATTGTGTGATGTGATGTGAAATGAAATAAAATATTTATAGTGGAAAATATTTTATAGTTAAAAATGGAATTTTTAACGTGTATATGAAATGAAATAAAAATAAACAAATCGGACGATTTGTTTATATACACACATTTGACTGATATTGATTGGGACGATAAATTTTACACATCGCCCAACTGCACAAATAAAATCTGTGTTTGATTGTTTGAAACCCCACACGGGTATTGGGATGATATTTGACGTACACTAATCCCGATTGTTTAGTTGTATGTTGATCGATTGATTGACAGACTGTTATAAGCGTTAAATATTTATATTCGATGCTTATACAGTGTAGAGTGCACTTTGGATGATGGTTGATTATTCATCGTTGTTATTGCATACATGTGTTGTAGAAATATCCATATAATTAACATTATATGGTAATTGATTGGGCTTCAATCAATATTTGAAAAAAAATATTTGAATAGAAATATTTGAACGGAAATATTTGAAAAAGAAATATTTGAAATAGAATATTTGAAAATAGAAATATATGAAGCCGTGTTGATTATTGACGCCATTTTGACGTGAACGATATTTATATCGATTTTATTCATTTTATAATGAATATCGATTTTATTCATTTTATAATGAATATCGAAAGTGATTTCAAAATCTGATGTTTTGAAAAGAATTGAAATTCAAACCGAATTCGAATTGAATTGAATGGAAAACGAATTCGAATTGAATTGAATAGAAAACGAATTAGAATTGAATTGAATAGAAAACGAATTCGAATTTAATTGAATTGAAAACGAATTCGAATTGAATTGAATAGAAAACGAATTCAAATTGAATTGAATAGAAAACGAATTCGAATTGAATTGAATAGAAAACGAATTCGAATTGAATTGAATAGAAAACGAATTCGAATTTAATTGAATAGAAAGTGAATTCGAATTGAATTGAATTGAAAACGAATTCGAATTGAATTGAATAGAAAACGAATTCGAATTGAATTGAATAGAAAACGAATTCGAATTGAATTGAGTAGAAAACGAATTCGAATTGAATTGAAAACGAATTTGAATTAAATCGAATAGAAAACAAATCTGAATTGAATTCAATTCAATTGAAAACGAATTGAAATAGAATTGAAATCGATTTGAATTGAAATCAAATAGAAGTGAATGTAAAAAGAATTTATAAGAAAAATTCAATTTTGATTTGAATTTGAAATAAAGGTTGAAATTGTTTTTGAAATGATTTATAAAATTCGTTTTAAAAAGGAAATCGACGAAATATATAATATATATATATTATATATATATAATGGCCTGAATAGAACGCGCCGCACCGCGGCAGTTCGTGAATTTCGACCATTGACTTCGAACGGACATTGCGGGAGATCCGACCGTCGGATTCTCCTAAAACCGGAACCGTTGGGTTCGTATCGAAAAGAGCTTTCTAACGAATATTAGAAATTTGAAATCTAACGGTTGGATTTGGAATTATGTCCAAATCAAATTTGGAAAAGGTCGCTGTAAGTGCAGTTCGATGGCCGTTGATGGAAATCGACTGTACAGGCCTTGATAAAATTATTAAAAATATCGATAATTTATGTAAAATCATAAGAAATGATTTGGGAAAAATTGGGATGAAAAAATCCATATTTGAAAAGATAAAATAAGATTCTGATCGAAATGAACTAGTTTTGAACTAGAATTATAATTCTATTTATTTTTAAAATAAATAAAGTGGATTTGAAATGGTTTTGAAAATAACCAGGATTTCCAATATATTGATTGGAAATGGATTTGAATCGAAATTGTCTTCTGAATATTTCGATGTGGGATTTTGTGATTATACAGGTATTGTTATCGGAATTTGAAAGATATATATATATATATCGTTATTTCCAATACGATATTTGTTGGTCGTAGAATTTGATATTGAATATAAGCCAATATATTTTCTATTCAGAGCCTTTTATTTAATATCAAATGTGATTTGGGTTTGTCGTGAATGGTGTCTTTATTAACATTGTTCTTGAACCCAGTTGAGAAAAGATTAAATCTTTTTATTTAGATTTAATGAAGTGTACCAATTAAATAATATTTGATTGGAATTGAATTGATATTGATTTTTGGGTTTATCGTGAACAGTGTTTTAAATAACACTTGTTCTTTAACCCGATAATTAATAAAATGTGGTTTGAGTTGTCGTGAACCGTATCTTCAATAATACTGTTCTTAGATCCAAAGGAGTTCAGAAAATCAGAAACTAACTGGAGATTAGTTAAGTTGAATGGTTTCTGGGGTATTGATCTGATGTTGGTTTCGGCCTTCGGGGTTAATACTTAGGGAATTGCTCACTTGCTAATTTATGGTTAGGGTCTGATTGAAATGTAATGTGATTTTGGGTTTATAGTGAACCGTGTTTTAAATGACACTAATTCTTTAACCCAGTTAAAGATTAAAACTAAGTGGAGTTTTAATGAATCATTAATTAGATTGAAAAGATCGAGAATGGAGTATCACCAGTTTTGCTCCGGGCGATAGTTAAATCTTTAATTAGGTTTGAACGTGAAATGGTAATTGCATTTACCGATAACACCGTGGTGTTAGATATGAAGTATTACCAGTTTTGCTTCATGGGATGAATAGGTTGGGATTGGGAAATAAAATAAATAATTACTTCGGTGTGGTTCGCTAATCCCGACTAGTTTGGAAAACCATAATTCGGTTTGAAATGATATCCAAAGGAAGATTAAAGAATAAATTTCAAAGAATTTATCTTTGATAAAATTTATGGGAACCTTTCCCTAAGAACGTGAAATTTAGAAACTAACTGTAGGTTAGCTAAGAAGGATGGTTCACTGGGTATTGATCTGATGTTGGTTTCGGCCTTCGGGGTTAATATTTGGGGAATTGTTCTCTTGCTAATTTACCGTTAGTGACTGCTGAATAGGAATGAGGCGTATGTTGTGTTTGTGTAACATTTGTTTATAATAACGCGGGTTGTTCGGAAAGGCCGGGTTTATACCCATTCTGAATAACCGATTCGACGATAAGTCGAAGATGATGACGGTGGTCGAAGACCGGAAGTCTTCACATCGTTTGTGTGATTACTGATGATCTTGATTGGGCTGTACACCCAAGATGAGGGAATCAGTTGGTGGTCGTCCAGACGTACTTGGAGATCGACGGATATGCGAGGAAAGTGCCTCCGGTTTCGTTCAGACCTAGAACGAACTTGTAAATGGATGGTATGTCTGACATTGTATTCCTTTATATTGTATTCGTTGATCTCTGCTAAATATATATCTGTTTGGCGGCGGGGAATTTATTCTCTTGCTTAACGCCCTTCTCTGAGATATACGAGCTCAGAGGTTATATATTGGCAGAAATCAGTGGTACGATATGGATTGATAGTGTGGCATGCTGAGATGCAGTGATCCAGACTTTTGTTGAAAAGCAAAGTTTTGGTGGGTGATGATCAAAGCGCAGCTTTTATATAGCATGGCTTTGTGTATAACGTCGATTCGCGAGCCTCACACCCCGGTATGGTGGTAAATTGATGGTTTGATCAGTATGCTTTTTATTGGATGGGCACCTTAGTGGTGTCGTGGATTCGGTCGACCGAGATGAGTTTAGTGCTCAGGGATATATAGAGTAAGCAGTGTTTTCTCTCGCTGGGACGTAAGCCGCGGTGATACTCTGGTCCCAAAAGTGCGGATGTGCAGACGGTGTTTTCTCTTGTTGGGACGTAAGCCGTGGGGAATTGCACTACGCGATCGATCTTTCAAATCAGGAGCCACCATGATGGAAATCCAACTTTCCAATATGTGTATTTCGGCTTTATTTGTAGAGCCTAGTATGGCGACATGATATATGGTACCCATGCCGTCTATGATTGATATTTATGATTGACACTATACACTTATTATAGTATTAAATGATTTGATTTTTAAAACGTACCAAGCATGTTTGGCTATTATAAGGGAAAACCCTATCCTCCGGCTGCGTTGCATTGGGTGATGGGTCCTGGGTCTTATAATAGCTTCATTTTTCTTTATTTAGCATTGCGCTGTTTGTTTTATGCACTGGTATTCTTGGGAGGAAACCCGTCCCGTGTTATACGGCGTGGTCCCTTGATTTACCTAACTTTAAAATAAAGATTTACAACTGTTTTAGTCCTCACACCAGTCCCATGACTGACCTGGAGTTTATTGTTTTAACCTAAACTCTGGGTGCCCTTATTTTCGACACGGGCAGCTAGTAGTTTTGGTTTTGCAGATTTATATTCACAGGATCCTGGTTTACAGCTGGAATGATATCCGGAAAGCTTTGTATCCGTATATCTCTTCTAGTTCTGTATTGTATTATTTTCCGCTGCAATGTATTTAAATGTAATTTATATCTCTAATATTTCTATGTAATATTCATTCATACTCTGTATATTCTTGTATTCTGTTGGAATTGTTGTAAATAACAATGAAATGTTCTCCCGTCTGCGTTCTGTTATGGCTTGATCTCGAACTATCCGCGCTTTCCTCACCGGGGAAGTTACGGGTTTTCACAGTTGGTATCAGAGCTTTGGTTTACAAAGCTCAGAGAACAAGACACGTTAGAACCGTACGAAAGAATTCATCAGATATTGGGTTAGTAATATCCAATGGAATGACTCGTTAGAGATAGGATCAGTAGTATCCTAGAACGAGTGTGAAGAGTAGTGTTTTTGATAAACAAAAGTGAAAACAATTTTTTTTTTTGAAAATTTAAATCAATTATTCGTATTTGATTATTTATTTTATATTGATTTGGACAATCCAATATATACAGATTTTGCATATACGTCTGATCCGCGTGTATTCGAAGTTTTAATATATTGGGTAGATATAGAATCACACTCTAGTCGCCCGGACATTGTCCTGATGATGAAGTATATCATCACCAGTATTTATTTTCGAGTTTCGAAAGTGAGATTTCTATATATTTCCATTAGACTGGTGTGAGAACCCAAAATTAGGTAGGGCTTATTGTTGTGAATTGGCATCAAAAATGTGATTTTTTGACTATATATCAAAGTTATGAATTTGAAATGATAATCAACTGATTGATTGATGGTTGTGTTGTTTGATTATTGTTTGATTAATTGAAATTTTAACCATATAGCCAATTTGATCAAATAGTGAGTTGTATTAGAAATTTGGTCGCATTTGCTTGCATACATGTACTTTCATTGAACAGGTCATAGCAAGGAGGCTAGAGCAGAGAATAAAATTTGTTTGCCCGACAAATAGGTATATGTTTACTATAGTTTACTGTTTTGTTTGGGCGATGATGATTTTATGAGCCGATTGGCTAGCCGCTTGGCTTTTTATTTTTATTTTTGAGATAAGAAGGCCTGTATGGCAATTCCGGGATTTTCCCGTGCTCCCGGTGCAGGGGAGGTTATGGCGAATTATTTCGAAAATTTAGGGTGTTAGCCAAATTTTTGAAAAATTTGAAAAGTTCTTAGAAACTGAAAAATTGAAGAACTTAAGCCGTAGTCAAAATAATGAAAGTTGAGTTGGTATTTAAAACAACTTTCGGCTTCGTTCCTTTTCGGGGACGAAAAGTTTTAAGTGGGGGAGAATGTAATAACCCGGAAATATGGGCCAGTTTAAAATTTTTATTTTGGCAATTTTAGCGAATTTTGAATATTTAAAATGAATTATTTTAAGTAGTATAGACGAAAAATTTATTTTGAATAGAATTCGACGTATATATTATATATGTCGTAGTTAGAATATAAATAATTATATATAATTATAAAAGGAATTGAAAATAGCGCGGTAGTTCGATAATTCGATTTCAAAATTCAAATGAATGTACCGGGTGCAAAATAAACCGGATTTTAGTGAAACCAAAAATATTAGGATCTAATTGAGAATATCTTTCCAATGAATCTGAAAAATCGAAATTTCATAGCGGGAATCAAAAAATATGCCCAGTTGAAAATTCTGAATAGTCGCTATGGAATTCACGCCTTTAAAACTAACCTTTTTGCAAACGACCTCGGATTTCGACGAAACCACTTTTGTTGGATCCGCGATGTCAAATTATTGCTAGGTTTCAAAATTCGTAATTTTTCGAATCAATATTTGAGCGTGGCAACGGAAAACGCGTTTGACCAGTTTCAGTTGATTTTAATCGACTGGAAAATGGCCATTTTTCAAACGGTGTTAGAATTCGACGAAATTAGTTTTGTTAGGACCGTATCGTCAATACGAAGCTAGAAAATATTTTTTGGGAATTTTTAAAGTCCGTATGTGACCCCAGTAAATGTAAATGTACGTTTAAAATTCAATATAATTATTTAAATGTTAATTTAAATGAAAATGGCTCGAAACGATAGAATTGGCTTACGGGACATATCCCATTGTGTTCGGAATGGGGGTATTTAGCTAGGGGCGACAGTCGTTGGGTTCGATTTAGAGTTCGTGACATTAAGCAAATAATAATGGAATTAAATAATAAAAATAATATATTTATAAATATAAAAAGCACATTCTAAACCCTAGGCCCCCTTCTCAAATCGTCCAGCTGCCACAAATCATTTCGACGTTCAGAAATTTTCAAGATAAAACCCTAAATCGTGCCCAATCCCCTTTGTAATTGATACTCCTACCAAAACCAAAACTCAAGAACTCTTCGAGATCTACCATTCCACACGGGTTTGATCATGTTTCGTGGTGAATCGAGTTCTATTTTTCGCCCGAAAGGGCTCGCGTTCGAGATGAAATTTGGGGGTCCTGGGCCTATCGAGTTCTACTGTAGCATCGGGGGTAGAAGGGGTTATTTGGCGGCGTCGATTTGGTGGACGCTGATGGGTGGCAGGTGGAGCAGATTAGCGGGCGGAGGTGATTCTCTGATGCGACAATGGGTTTTGTGCTGCCCGTGAAGAAGAAGGATGAGCAGATTTTGACCGGTGATTAGTGAGTTTTTTTTGTTTTTTTTCCTTTTTATTATATAAGTACATTGTTTTAAAATCTGGTTTTGTTTATATAATTACATTATTATAAAATCTGATCTCTTAATATAAAAAAATATATATTTGTTTTTATATAAATTATATATGAAATTGTTTTTATGAAATATATATGAAGTCGTTTCAAAAATATAAGAAGACTATATATATTTTAACATATGAGAAGTGATGATTTTTATATATCATATGAATAATTGTCTGAAAATATATGATTTTTACAATGGAAAGCTGTGATTTTTATTCATTTGAAAACCATATAAAGATGTGATTTTTGAAAACGAAAAGAAATGATTTTTATTGTTTAAAAAGAAATGATTTTTATTGTTTAAAAAGAAATGATTTAGAAGTAAAGATGAGGTTTTTAACTAAGTAAAAATACGATTTTTAATCATATGAAAGCGAAGAGAAGGAAGTTAAAAATATAATCTTTTATATTGTAGAAGTATAAAAATATAATCTTTTATATTGTAGAAGTATAAAAATATAATTTTTATTTGAACAGCGTGAAAAGGACTGTACTGGAATTGCAAACAAATCCAGATGTTCAGCAGTTCAACAGCAAAGCACGGCGGAGTGGAACCCTCGGTGAGAACTTCTCACCTTTTAATTTTGTTTTTGTAGTTAAAATATATACTAGGATGCAGATGGTGTTTAGTAGCACCCGACACCCGTCGTCCACAGACCATGGACGGCTTGTATGCTTGTTTGTTTGATTTTGATGTCTAGTTGATTGTGTGATGTGATGTGAAATGAAATAAAATATTTTATAGTGGAAAATATTTTATAGTTAAAAATGGAATTTTTAACGTGTATATGAAATGAAATAAAAATAAACAAATCGGACGATTTGTTTATATACACACATTTGACTGATATTGATTGGGATGATAAATTTTACACATCGCCCAACTGCACAAATAAAATCTGTGTTTGATTGTTTGAAACCCCACACGGGTATTGGGATGATATTTGACGTACACTAATCCCGATTGTTTAGTTGTATGTCGATCGATTGATTGACAGACTGTTATAAGCGTTAAATATTTATATTCGATGCTTATACAGTGTAGAGTGCACTTTGGATGATGGTTGATTATTCATCGTTGTTATTGTATACGTGTGTTGTAGAAATATCCATATAATTAACATTATATGGTAATTGATTGGGCATCATTCAATATTTGAAGAAGAAATATTTGAATAGAAATATTTGAACGGAAATATTTGAAAAAGAAATATTTGAAATAGAATATTTGAAAATAGAAATATATGAAGCCGTGTTGATTATTGATGCCATTTTGACGTGAACGATATTTATATCGATTTTATTCATTTTATAATGAATATCGATTTTATTCATTTTATAATGAATATCGATTTTATTCATTTTATAATGAATATCGAAAGTGATTTCAAAATCTGATATTTTGAAAAGAATTGAAATTCAAACGGAATTCGAATTGAATTGAATAAAAAACGAATTCGAATTGAATTGAATAGAAAACGAATTCGAATTGAATTGAATAGAAAACGAATTCGAATTTAATTAAATTGAAAACGAATGCGAATTGAATTGAATAGAAAACGAATTCGAATTGAATTGAATAGAAAACGAATTCGAATTGAATTGAACAGAAAACGAATTCGAATTGAATTGAATAGAAAACGAATTCGAATTTAATTGAATAGAAAGCGGATTCGAATTGAATTGAAAACGAATTCGAATTGAATTGAATAGAAAACGAATTCGAATTGAATTGAATAGAAAACGAATTCGAATTGAATTGAATAGAAAACGAATTCGAATTGAATTGAAAACGAATTTGAATTAAATCGAATATAAAACAAATCTGAATTGAATTGAAAACGAATTGAAATAGAATTGAAATCGATTTGAATTGAAATCAAATAGAAGTGAATGTAAAAAGAATTTATAAGGGAAAATTCAATTTTGATTTGAATTTGAAATAAATGTTGAAATTGTTTTTGAAAGAAATTTGAAATGATTTATAAAATTCGTTTTAAAAAGGAAATCGACGAAATATATAATATAAATATATTATATATATAATGGCCTGAATAGAACGCGCCGCGCCGCGGCAGTTCGTGAATTTCGACCATTGACTTCGAACAGACATTGCGGGAGATCCGACCGTCGGATTCCCCTAAAACAGGAACCGTTGGGTTCGTATCGAAAAGAGCTTTCTAACGAATATTAAAATTTGAAATCTAACGGTTGGAATTGGAATTATGTCCAAATCAAATTTGGAAAAGGTCGCTGTAAGTGCAGTTCGATGGCCGTTGATGGAAATCGACAGTACGGGCCTTGATAAAATTATAAAAAATATCGATAATTTGTGTAAAATCATAAGAAATGATTTGGGAAAAATAGGTATGAAAAACTCCATATTTGAAAAGATAAAAATAGATTCTTATCGAAATGAACTAGTTTTGAACTAGAATTATAATTCTATTTATTTTTAAAATAAATAAAGTGGATTTGAAATGGTTTTGAAAATAACCAGGATTTCCAATATATTGATTGGAAATGGATTTGAATCGAAATTGTCTTCGGAATATTTCGATGTGGGATTTTGTGATTATACAGGTATTGTTATGGGAATTTGAAAGATATATATATATCGTTATTTCCAATCCGATATTTGTTGGTCGTAGAATTTGATATTGAATATAAGCCGATATATTTTCTATTCAGAGCCTTGTATTTAATATCAAATGTGATTTGGGTTTGTCGTGAATGGTGTCTTTATTAACATTGTTCTTGAACCCAGTTGAGAAAAGATTAAATCTTTTTATTTAGATTTAATGAAGTGTACCAATTAAATAATATTTGAATGGAATTGAATTGATATTGATTTTTGGGTTTGTCGTGAACAGTGTTTTAAATAACACTTGTTCTTTAACCCGATAATTAATAAAATGTGGTTTGAGTTGTCGTGAACCGTATCTTCAATAATATTGTTCTTAGATCCAAAGGAGTTAAGAAAATCAGAAACTAACTGGAGATTAGTTAAGTTGAATGGTTTCTGGGGTATTGATCTGATGTTGGTTTCGGCCTTCGGGGTTAATACTTAGGGAATTGCTCACTTGCTAATTTATGGTTAGGGTCTGATTGAAATGTAATGTGATTTTGGGTTTATAGTGAACCGTGTTTTAAATGACACTAATTCTTTAACCCAGTTAAAGATTAAAACTAAGTGGAGTTTTAATGAATCATTAATTAGATTGAAAAGATCGAGAATGGAGTATCACCAGTTTTGCTCCGGGCGATAGTTAAATCTTTAATTAGGTTTGAACGTGAAATGGTAATTGCATTTACCGATAACACCGTGGTGTTAGATATGAAGTATTACCAGTTTTGCTTCATGGGATGAATAGGTTGGGATTGGGAAATAAAATAAATAATTACTTCGGTGTGGTTCGCTAATCCCGACTAGTTTGGAAAACCAAAATTCGGTTTGAAATGATATCCAAAGGAAGATTAAAGAATAAATTTCAAAGAATTTATCTTTGATAAAATTTATGGGAACCTTTCCCTAAGAACGTGAAATTTAGAAACTAACTGTAGGTTAGCTAAGAAGGATGGTTCACTGGGTATTGATCTGATGTTGGTTTCGGCCTTCGGGGTTAATATTTGGGGAATTGTTCTCTTGCCAATTTACGGTTAGTGACTGCTGAATAGGAATGAGGCGTATGTTGTGTTTGTGTAACATTTGTTTATAATATACGCAGGTTGTTCGGAAAGGCCGGGTTTATACCCATTCTGACTAACCGATTCGACGATAAGCCGAAGATGATGACGGTGGTCGAAGACCGGAAGTCTTCACATCGTTTGGGTGATTACTGATGATCTTGATTGGGCTGTACACCCAAGACGAGGGAATCAGTTGGTGGTCGTCCAGACGTACTTGGAGATCGACGGATATGCGAGGAAAGTAACTCCGGTTTCGTTCAGACCTAGAACGGACTTGTAAATGGATGGTTGTGACGGCTGGGAATTTCGCTCGATCCGAATCAGTCGTTAAACAGATCTAGACCGTTCGAAACCCCTGATCGTTTGAGAACAGGACAAATCAGAACGCAGACGGAAGAACATTTCATTGCTATTACAACAATTCCATCAGATACAAGAATATACAAAGTATAATTGAATAAATTACATTCGATAAATATCAGATATTACAATAAATTACATAGCAGCGGAAAATAATACAAAACACAAATGAAAGTAATACACGGATACAGAGCTTTCCGAGCATCGTTCCAGCTGTAAATCAGGATCTTGTGAATATAAATCTGCAAAACCAAAACTACTAGCTGCCCGTGTTGAAAATGAGGACACCCAGAGTTTAGGTTAAAACAATAAACTCCAGGTCAGTCATGTGACTGGTGTGAGAACTAAAACATTATTTAAACTTTACTTTAAAAGAGAGTAATTCAAGGGACCACGTCGTATAACACGGAACGGGTTTCCTCCCAAGAATACTAGTGCATAGAATAAACAGCGCGATGCTTTTTCGAAAAATGAAGCTATTATAAGACCCAGGTCCCATCACACAATGCAACGCAAGCTGGAGGATAGGGTTTTACCTTATAACAGCCAAACATGCTTGGTACGTTTAAAACAAATCATTTGATACTATAATAAGTGTATAGTGTCAAAACAATTTCAATCATAAATATCAATCATAGACGGCATAAGTGCCCCATACCACTATGTCGCCATACTAGGCTCTACAAATAAAACCGAGATATCTCGTATTGGAAATTGGATTTCCGTCATGAGTCGAGGCAAGGGGCAAGCTCCTCTCCGCTTCGAGACACTCTAGCAAATGTCTCAGGACTACACGCTCTGGGCAGTCCTGGATCTTCAGGGCCGGTCCTCACTTACGTTAGAGGATTGGCAATTCCTGAACACACCTTTCCCGGTCCTTACAGACCTAAAATCGAGGCGCCTCATCCAACAACCACATAGGTGAAAAGTATATAAATGTCAGGGCTGGTAAGTCACTGACACCACCAAAGCTAGAAAGAAACGTCGTGCTCTCCCTGCAGTCCGTATCCCGTTTTTGACTCATACCGAGGTGTGAGGCTCGCGAATTTACGTTATACACAAAGCTTCCACGTAGGCCGTGCTTTGATCATCAACCACAAGACTTTGCTTTTCAACAGAAGCCTTGATCCATGCAACTCAGTGTGCCACACGGGCAATTCATGCCATGCGATTGATATCTATCTATATATAACCTCTAAGCTCGTATGTCTCAGAGAAGGGCGTTAAGCAAGAGAATAAATTCTCCGCCGCCAAACAGATATATATTTAACAGAAATCAATCAATACAGAATAAAATCCAATGTCAGACACACAATCCATTTACAAGTTCGTTCTGGGTCTGAACGAAACCGGAGGCACTTTCCTCGCATATCCATCGATCTCCAAGTACGTCCGGACGACCACCAAATATTTTCATCTTCTTGGGTGTACAGCCCAATCAGGATCATCAGTAATTATCCAAACGATGTGAAGACTTCCGGTCTTCAACCACCGTCTTCATCTTCGACATATCGTCGAATCGGTTATTCAGAATGGGTGTAAACCCGGACTTTCCAAACAACCCGCGTTTATTAAAACAAATGTTACACAAATACAACATACGCCTCATTCCAATTCAACATTCTTAGGGAAAGGTTCCCATTAATTTTATCCAAGATAAATTCTTTAAAATTTATCCTTTAATCTTCCTTTGGATGTCGTTTCAAACCAAATTATGGTTTTCTGAACTAGTCGAGATTAGCGAACCACACCGAAGTAATTATTTATTTTATTTCCCGATCCCAACCTATTCATCCCATGAATCAAAACTGGTAATACTCCATATCTAACACCACGGTGTTATCGGTAAAATTAACTACCATTTCACGTTCAAATCTAATTAAAGATTCAACTATCGATTTGGAGAAAAACTGGTGATACTCCATTCTCGCTCATTTGCCAAATTTGATAATTTGAATTATCAATTCACCTTTAAATCTAATTGCAAATTCATTAAAACCCCTTTTACTGGGTTAAAGAACTAATGTCATTAAAAACACAGTTCACGATAAACCCACAAATCAATTCTATTTCAAACCCATTTCAAATCCAATTTATTTATTTAAAAATAAATGGGTTTTAATTTCAGTTCAAAACTAGTTCATTTCGATAAAAATCTATTTTTATCTTTTCAAATATGGAGTTTTTCACCCCAATTTTTCCCAAATCATTTCTTATGATTTTACACAAATTATTATTATTTTTAATAATTTTATCAAGGCCCGTACAGTCGACTTCCACCAACGGCCATCGAACTGCACTTACAACGACCTTTTCCAAATTTGATTTGGACGTATCTCCAAATCCAACCGTTAGATTTCAAATTTCTAATATTCGCTAGAAAGCTCTTTTCGATACGAACCCAATGGTTCCGGTTTTAGGAGAATCCGACGGTCGGATCTCCCGTAATGTCCGTTTGAAATATATGGTCGAAATTCACGAACTGCCGCGGCGCGGCGCGTTCTATTCAGGCCATTATATTATATATATAATATATATTTCGTCGATTTCTATTTAAAACTAATTATATAAATAGTTTTAAATTCGTTTCAAAAACAATTTCAACCTTTGTTTCAATTCAAATCAAAATTGAATTCTTCCTTATAAATTCGTTTTAAAATTCATTTCTATTCAATTCAAATTTCAATTCAATTTGAATTCATTTCAATTCGTTTTCAATTCAATTCGACTTCGTTTTCAATTCGATTCAATTCGTTTTCTATTTGATTCAATTCAAATTGGTTTTCTATTCGATTCAATTCAAATTGGTTTTCTATTTGATTCAATTCAAATTGGTTTTTTATTCGATTCAATTCAAATTGGTTTTCTATTTGATTCAATTCAAATTGGTTTTCTATTCGATTCAATTCAAATTGGTTTTCTATTCGATTCTATACAAATTGGTTTTCTATTCGATTCAATTCAAATTGGTTTTCTATTCGATTCAATTCAAATTGGTTTTCTATTCGATTCAATTCAAATTGGCTTTCTATTCGATTCAATTCAAATTGGCTTTCTATTCGATTCAATTCAAATTGTAAAAACGAATATAATCGATATAAATATCGTTCGCGTCAAAATGGCGCATCTCTAATCAACACGGCTTTATAAATTTCAATAATTCCGTTATTCTATTCAACAATTGAATATTTATTCCATACAATACGTGAATCAATATTTTCGTCAACACATGACTAATCTCAATGAATGAGTACTGTCCACGTGTGACTATTTCTGTTATTTAATATATTTTATGAAAATTAAGGTATCTATCGTTTGATATTAAATCAGACTCCAACCGTAAATTAGTAAGAGAACGATTCCCTGAATATTAACCCCGAAGGCCAAAACCAACATCAGATTTATATCCAGGAGACCACTCATCTTATCTATTTTCCAGTTAGTTTCTAATTTTATATATGATAAAGATGTAAATTTTATTATTAAAAATATTTCGTTCAACACATGACTAATCTCAACGGATGAGTACAGTCAACACATGAACCTTTATTTTATAATATTCTTTATCTTCTAAATTGGAATGAGGCCCAATCAATTAGCATATAAAGTTAATTATATGGATTCCATACTAGACAAGTATATAATAGCAACGATAAATAATCAACCATCATCCAAAGTGCACTACACTGTATAAGCATCAAATATAGATATCTAACGCTTATAACAGCCTGTCGATCCATCGATCGACATACAACTAATTATTGGGATTGTTGTATGTCATATATTATCCCAATACCCGTGTGGGGTTTCAAACAATCAAACACAAATTTTATTTGTGCAGTTGGGCGATGTGTAAAATTTATCGACCCAATCAATGTCCTTCAAATAGGTGTACATAAACAAACCGTCCGGTTTGTAAATGAATATTTATTTATTCACATTCACGTTAAAAATTATATTTTTAACGATAAAACATTTTATTCAACCTATGAATTTTTATTCAGTTCATTTACAAAATAAAAATGATATTTTTATTTTTCTAACTTGTTTTAGAAAATTTCGGCGGCATAACGGCACGATACTAGAAACGGGACAAGGCCTAGCCTTATCCCCGGTCTAGTGAAGGCCCACGCCATTCACACATCAATCAAATCAATTTCATTTCACCAAACAATTCAATTCAAACCAAATAATCTAACCAACTACACAACCAAACAGTTAAACAAACAAGCCATCCATGGTCTGTGGATGACGGGTGTCGGGTGCTACTAAACACCGTCTGCATCCTAGTATATATATATATATAACTAGAAAAGAAATTGAAGAGTGAGAAATTCTCACTGATAGCTATTCCAACTCCACGCCACTTCAAATGTAGAAGTCTTCGTCATTCTCGCCTTTTGTCGCTTTCGTTGCTCGTAGCCACTACATATGTAAAAATCGAATTATTATGTAACACCCCGTAATTTGAACATAAAAATTCACAAATTAAAGTATACTTAATTAAGTGAAATGGGTTGCGCAGAGAAATATATATATATTGATATATATATATATATAATTGAAAATTAAATAAATAAATATGCAAAAATGTTCAAAACAGCTAATGGGGAGAGGGGAATAACCGAACCGGCCGATTTTTGAGGTCGACCCGAGCCCGCTGGGTCGACTAGGGGTTAATCCAGGGTGCTTGGCTGTCAACCCATGGGCCGATTCGCTCAAATGCATATTTTGCATTTGAATGGTTCTCATGGTTCAACTTTAATCTAAAGGCCCTAGATGGTTCCTACACTTGACTTCTTCCCCAAGACATGCTTTGATGGCTAGGATCTAAACTAAGGTTTATCCTATGGCTAAAACTATCCTAGTCTTCTATAAAAAGACCCCTAACCTAAACCTAAATGCTCATTATTCAATCCTATAGCTAAACTATACCAAAATGTTCTCTCATGGCCTCCACCCTCACCCTCTTGTCATAATCTCCATCTCTAATCATATGAGAGAGTTTCTAAAGAAGTATAAGAGTTCCTAAGCTTGCTTAAGTGTTTCTAAGTTTGATTCAAGGCTTTTCTTCATCAAAGTTAGGATCTTTATTATTGATTTGGCTCAAGGGTTTTCATTTGGAGCATTCTTATTTGGAGTTTTTGAGTTGATAGCTTAGTGGCTTCATCTCAATCTTTTAATATATTCATAAGAAGGCTAATCAACAAGTTGTGAGTTTTCTATAGCCTTAATGACCAATTATTGAAATGATTATGATAGGATATAATGAGGTTATGGCTATGAATGTGGATCAATGCAAGTTATGCAAGTTGTATGCTATGTGTTAATGATGTAATGCATGTTATGCAAGTTATGTGCTATGTGTCAATGATGTTATGCATGTCATGCAAGTTATATGCTATATGTTTGTGATATTATGCAAGTTATGCAAGTAATATGCTACATGTTTGAGATGCTACGCAAGTTATGCAAGCCATATGTTACATGTTCATGATGTTATGCAAGTTATGCAACTCACAAGTTACATGTTCATGATGTTATGCAAGTTATGCAAGCTATATGCTATATGATCATGATGTTATACAAGTTATGCAAGTGTTCATGATGCTAGTTGCTATGATAAACATTGATCCACTATGACACCATGATTATGCAAGTTGGGTGTATGATGATATGCAAGTTCATGTATGATATGTATGCAAGTTTGGTGTATGATAATATGCAAGTTCACATATGACATGTTATGCAATGCAAGAGACATGTACAAGTTGACACCTTAGTATGATATGCATACATATGCAAGTTAACCCCTTTACATGTCATACATACATATGCAAGTTTACCCCTTTGTATGACATAAGAAACTTATGCAAGTTACCCTCCTTATGACATATGTGATTCATGCAAGTTTGGGTTGATTATCTATGCTAGTTGGGTTTGATGCTATATGCATGTTGACACCTTTAAACCCATGTTGATGCTAATGTTATGCAAGTTGAACCCATTACATTTATGATGAATCTTCCCTTTTATGTCATGTTAGCGAATTACGTGGGGAACGATGGGGTTAATAAACATGTTAATGAAATGGTGTGAAGTTGGTATGATTATGCATACCATAAAGTGATGGACATAATTGAGTCAATTATGTACATCGTTAAAATTGGAATTAATTAGGGAAAATTAATTCGATGGTGATTAATTAGGTGTAATTAATCGACTAAGACACGAGGTTGGACCCTTTTGTAGCATAAGACTGCCCGGAACCGACCGGCATATCCAGCAGCTACAAATGATTGGCCCAATGTGAGTGGTCTTAGGCACAAACTATATACGTGATAAGTGTAAAGACACGAGGTTAGACTCGGTTATGGCGTAAGGCTGCCCGGACCCAACCGGCAAATCCAGCTGCCATAAGAGATAGTCTAATGTGAGAGGTCTCTACAACGGTTACGTTCTTAATCAATTAAGAAACACTTAACCATATTAGCATGTAGAGGACATGAGGGGTTAAGTGGGTGCCTTGGGTGGCATGTGGAAAAATCTAGTAGTTGCCTTGGGTGCCAATAGAAAATACGATTAGAATACTTAACCGAAGTGGGACATGTAATTAAACATGATTAAAGGGTTAAGTGGGTGCCTTGGGTGACATGTGGAAAAATCTAGTGGGCTTTGATCAGATTGCTTTATCTATCTTCTGGAGCTTGGACTCTTGAAGAAAAGCTCGGTTATCTTTTCTAGTATGGCTATTGGTATGTAGTGGGATTATGTACTTATGTTTTAACGAGATGGATATTTTGTACTTGACTCTTGTTGGTTTTTGAGATGTAACCAAACATGTTTACCTTCTGCTGCAATGAAATGATGATTTAAATTTCAAGTATTACTTATATCTGTCTTGTTGTAATTTTTCAGTTCTATATTCACTTAAATACTCCACCGAAGCTAAGGCATTCCCTAAGTGAGTGACCTTAGCGGGTGTGGGGTGTTACACGTGGTATCAGAGCGAAGGTTACCAGAACAGATAAATTTTTTAGAAAACTATTTTTCTAAAAACACTTTTGGAAGAAGTATTTTCAAAAACATCTTTTAAGAGAAAAGTTTTTGAAAGAAAAGCATAATCCCCAATAGCCATATATCCTTCCTTCAATTCTCCGTTATGAATCTCTTCCTCTATCTCTCTTTGAATTTCCCCTCCGCGTATAGATGTCTTTTTATGATAAACAAGGACTTCCGTATGAAGGACGGAAGAACCACTTCAAGGGACTAAGACGTTTGCCAGGCCAAGAAGTTAGTCCAAGGAGGTGGAGGGCTTATGGGTACTTTTAAGATGAACGAGAGAGGAAGGTTCAAATAGCTATTAGGTAAATAAAGGACGAAACCTCATCGTGGTAAGAAGGCCACGAAAGGAGAATGTGAAGGGGAAGGCTAGTTGTTTTGGAGAAAAAGGACACCTTGGGGTTGTCCAAAGAGGTAAGGACGAAATACAGGATCTTCTGGAGGATAGATGTATTCCCTGGCGATGGGTATACCTGATGGGGGTAGGACCGTCTAAGTTGAAATTTGATTCTCTCGACCATCCTGTTCGAACTTTATTCGACTCTAGTGCACCACATTCGTTTATCTCATCATCATTAGTTGAGTCACTGCACCTAGACACCAGTTGAGTAGATGATCCCGTGGTTGTTTCAAACCCAATTGGGGGCTCCACTTATTTGTCCATGATATGTTTGGGTTTGAAGATTTCTATACTTAGCGTTGAGTTTAGAGGTGATGCTTTTGTTTGGGCTTCACGGGCTATGGGTTGATTTTGGGCATGGACTGGTTATCCAGTAATGGTGCCGTTCTTGATTGCGAAAGGAGAGTTGTTAGGCTCATGACCCGTTTGGAGGACACTCTCGGGATCTCTTAATCCCATAGGCTCTTTTATGCTAAGTTATCTTGAATCGCTTAACGCTTCGGTCGAGAGTTTGCAATCTGTTAGAGTGGTCCGGGAATACTCGGATGTGTTTGAGGAGGAGAAGGACTTACCTCCGAAGCGGGAGATAGACTTCTGAATATATCTGGTGGATAACGCTAAACCAGTATCTTGACCAGAGCGCCACATGGCTCCTCGTGAGAGGAGGGAACTCCATAAGCAAGTAGGGGAGTTGCTTGAGAAGGGGTTCATAAGACGAAGTATATCGGAGTGGGGAGCTCCAGTAGTTTTTGCCACGAAGGTGGATAGGTCCCTCAGACTTTGTGTAGACTATAGAGAACTCAACAAGCTCACAAAGAAGAATAGACACCCATTGCCAAGGATTGATGATCTTTTTGATCAGTTGGTTGGCACCTCAGTGTTTTCGCAGTGGGACTTGGCCACGAAATTTCATCAGTTGGGAGTAACTGAGGATAGTATAGAGAAGACCGCCTTTAGGACTCCGGATGGTTTCTATGAGTGGCTGGTGATGCCATTTGGTTTGACGAACGCCCCCGCATACTTTGTTGATTTGATGAGTGGAGTGTTCAGGGAGTACCTAAATAACTACGTAGTGGTCTTTGTGGATGACATCTTGGTCTTTTCTAAAGAGCGAAATAGGTTTTCGTGCGTGCTTAATGGGTTAAGCAAAGCCAGTTATTTGATCAACGGTGGTTTTGGAGCGAGACTGGCAAGGACATCCAGAGTTGGACAAGGGCTTAATTATTTAGCCGTTTTACTAGTATCATCTCACGTAGGTCGTCTGAATTCGAAGGAGGTATCCCTTGGGTGTTTGTCTGATATTGGTTTAGGCCTTTGGGGCTTGCACTTGGGGGATGTCGAGTTCGACTAGGATGGTCTGCGTGAGAGATGGGTAGTTGTGACGATTTTGTATGGGAGAATATCCTGGCTTTCTCCAGAAGTGGAGAAAAGCATGCCCTACATCTTAGGGAAGCGTTGGAGCCTCTTCGAGCGCATAGTCTTGAGACAGCAAAGGTGGATGGAGTTCTTAGCATCCTATGATTTTGAGATAGCGTATACCCCTGGCAAGGGTAACGTGGTGGCGGACGCCTTGAGCGGAAAAAGGTTGTCCTTGAGTTCATTGTTCGTGGAACGACGAAGCTTGGAATTTATCTCGATGTTTGATTTCAGACCTTCCGTTGACTTTATACCCGGTTTGCTAGCATCCTTGGAGGTCGGACCTACTCTTTTGAGACGGATTAGCGAGGCACAGAGGGACGACCCACAGTTGGTTGAGTTGGTATAGAGGCTCATAAAAGGGGAGTCGTCCAGCCATTTGAGTAGGTATACCTTAGACGATAAGGGGTGCTTGCGTACAGACGGTAGACTTTGTGTACCGCAAGATGAGGGTTTGAGGAAGGCTATTCTTGATGATGCACACCGTTCTAGGATGACCATCCATCCCGGTGGGGATAAGATGTACCAAGACATGAAGCGAGTTTTCTTTTGGGCCGGTATGAAGAAAGATGTGGCCGAGTAAGTCGCTAGATGCTTGGTGTGCCAACAGGTGAAAGCGGAGCAAAAGAAACCCGGTGGGTTGCTTCACCCATTGGAAGTTCCGCAATGGAAGTGTGATAGCGTCTCGATGGATTTTATTGATGGGTTACCGAGATCGAGGAAGGGTAATACGGGAATTTGGGTTGTAGTAGACAGACTTACTAAGAGTGCCCATTTCATACCCGTAAAGAGCAAGAGGACTGCTCCATGGCTAGCTTCGGTTTATCTTCGAGAGATAATTCAGTTGCATAGGGAACATGACATATTCCATGTGTCACATTTGAGGAAGTGCCTACATGAGACCGCAGAGGTGGTAGAGCCGAACTTGCTTAAAGAAGTGGAGGTAGAGCGTGATGGGACTATTCGACGAGCTCCTACCCGCATCCTTGGGTCAGAGATTAGGAAGTTGAGAAACAGAGAGGTTCGACTAGTCAAAGTGCCAAGGGGAGAAGATGAGAGTAATGCTACTTGGGAGACAGAAGCGAAGATGCGTTCATTGTACCCATTCCTTTTTGAGGGTATGTCTTTTAACTTCTCCTTCATCGTTTGTCTAGTACTTATCTTATCTTTAGTATGTCCTCTCATTAGTACCTTTGACCTTTAGATAGGGAAAACCTATGGTTGAAACATGTGTTTGAGACATGTTATGTTTGATGGATGCGTGTGGATGCAAGTGGTTGCTAGTGGTTGCTCGTGGATGCATATACACACACTCTAGGCACTAGATCGGCTCAATCACTTCATATTGCATATTGCATAAAATTGTGTGTAGGTAACTATATTAATGGATGTATAATGGTTGCGTTATCATATGGATGATGCATTTTGGTGTATGGTTGTGCACACATGTAGAAATAGTATGTGTCGATAGGGATCTTTCGCATACATATTGGATGCATGGCACTATCATGGTTTGCATTGAGGTGGTCAACTAAATAAGTGGACCGCTTAATTTTGCATTAGACAGGGGGCATATACACACACTTTTTTTGCATATGTTCATACGTCATTAGAAATTTTAAGGACAATGGATGCCAGTGTTTGATGGTTTAGTAGATGGTTGTTTGGTTGGTAGGATACGTTCTTCTTGACTTAGAGATTTCGGGGACGAAATCCTTTAAGGAGGGGAGAATGTAACACCCCGTAATTTGAACATAAAAATTCACAAATTAAAGTATACTTAATTAAGTGAAATGGGTTGCGCAGAGAAATATATATATATAATTGAAAATTAAATAAATAAATATGCAAAAATGTTCAAAACAGCGAATGGGGAGAGGGGAATAACCGAACCGGCCGATTTTTGAGGTCGACCCGAGCACGCTGGGTCGACTAGGGGTTAATCCAGGGTGTTTGGCTGTCAACCCGTGGGCCGATTCGCTCAAATGCAGATTTTGCATTTGAATGGTTCTCATGGTTCAGCTTTAATCTAAAGGCCCTAGATGGTTCCTACACTTGACTTCTTCCCCAAGACATGCTTTGATGGCTAGGATCTAAACTAAGGTTTATCCTATGGCTAAAACTATCCTAGTCTTCTATAAAAAGACCCCTATCCTAAACCTAAATGCTCATTATTCAATCCTATAGCTAAACTATGCCAAAATGTTCTCTCATGGCCTCCACCCTCACCCTCTTGTCATAATCTCCATCTCTAATCATATGAGAGAGTTTCTAAAGAAGTATAAGAGTTCCTAAGCTTGCTTAAGTGTTTCTAAGTTTGATTCAAGGCTTTTCTTCATCAAAGCTAGGATCTTTATTATTGATTTGGCTCAAGGGTTTTCATTTGGAGCATTCTTATTTGGAGTTTTTGAGTTGATAGCTTAGTGGCTTCATCTCAATCTTTTAATATATTCATAAGAAGGCTAATCAACAAGTTGTGAGTTTTCTATAGCCTTAATGACCAATTATTGAAATGATTATGATAGGATATAATGAGGTTATGGCTATGAATGTGGATCAATGCAAGTTATGCAAGTTGTATGCTATGTGTTAATGATGTTATGCATGTTATGCAAGTTATGTGCTATGTGTTAATGATGTTATGCATGTCATGCAAGTTATATGCTATATGTTTGTGATATTATGCAAGTTATGCAAGTAATATGCTACATGTTTGAGATGCTATGCAAGTTATGCAAGCCATATGTTACATGTTCATGATGTTATGCAAGTTATGCAAGTCACAAGTTACATGTTCATGATGTTATGCAAGTTATGCAAGCTATATGCTATATGATCATGATGTTAATCAAGTTATGCAAGTGTTCGTGATGCTAGTTGCTATGATAAACATTGATCCACTATGACACCATGATTATGCAAGTTGGGTGTATGATGATATGCAAGTTCATGTATGATGTGTATGCAAGTTTGGTGTATGATAATATGCAAGTTCACATATGACATGTTATGCAAGTATGATGTTTGATTATATGCAAGAGACATGTGCAAGTTGACACCTTAGTATGATATGCATACATATGCAAGTTAACCCCTTTGCATGTCATACATACATATGCAAGTTTACCCCTTTGTATGACATAAGAAACTTATGCAAGGTACCCTCCTTATGACATATGTGATTCATGCAAGTTTGGGTTGATTATCTATGCTAGTTGGGTTTGATGCTATATGCATGTTGACACCTTTAAACCCATGTTGATGCTAATGTTATGCAAGTTGAACCCATTACATTTATGATGAATCTTCCCTTTTATGTCATGTTAGCGAATTACGTAGGGAACGATGGGGTTAATAAACATGTTAATGAAATGGTGTGAAGTTGGTATGATTATGCATACCATAAAGTGATGGACATAATTGAGTCAATTATGTACATCGTTAAAATTGGAATTAATTAGGGAAAATTAATTCGGGGGTGATTAATTAGGTGTAATTAATCGACTAAGACACGAGGTTGGACCCTTTTGTAGCATAAGACTGCCCGGAACCGACCGGCATATCCAGCGGCTACAAATGATTGGCCCAATGTGAGAGGTCTTAGGCACAAACTATATACGTGACAAGTGTAAAGACACGAGGTTAGACTCGGTTATGGCGTAAGGCTGCCCGGACCCAACCGGCAAATCCAGTTGCCATAAGAGATAGTCTAATGTGAGAGGTCTCTACAACGGTTACGTTCTTAATCAATTAAGAAACACTTAACCATATTAGCATGTAGAGGATATGAGGGGTTAAGTGGGTGCCTTGGGTGGCATGTGGAAAAATCTAGTAGTTGCCTTGGGTGGCAATAGAAAATACGATTAGAATACTTAACCGAAGTGGGACATGTAATTAAACATGATTAAAGGGTTAAGTGGGTGCCTTGGGTGGCATGTGGAAAAATCTAGTGGGCTTTGATCAGATTGCTTTATCTATCTTTTGGAGCTTGGACTCTTGAAGAAAAGCTCGGTTATCTTTTCTAGTATGGCTATTTGTATGTAGTGGGATTATGTACTTATGTTTTAACGAGATGGATATTTTGTACTTGACTCTTGTTGGTTTTTGAGATGTAACCAAACATGTTTACCTTCTGCTGCAATGAAATGATGATTTAAATTTCAAGTATTACTTATATCTGTCTTGTTGTAATTTTTCAGTTCTATATTCACTTAAATACTCCACCGAAGCTAAGGCATTCCCTAAGTGAGTGACCTTAGCGAGTGTGGGGTGTTACATTTTACTTCGCTATTCAATATATAAAAATCGAATTTTTACTTTGCTATTCAATATATAAAAATCGAATTTTAATTTTGCTATCAATATAATCTCTTTGTTATTAAAAATATAAACTTTCATGTTATAAAAATATAACTCTTCATCGTATAAAAATATCGCCCTTTCAATATGAAAAATATCGCATTTTCAATATGAAAAATATCGCCTCTTCAATATGAAAAATATCGCCTCTTTATTTCAATGTATATATAATAAAAATCAGATTTTTATTTCGCTACATATACAAAGATGATATTTTTTATTATTTATATAATATGAAAACTATATTTTCAACCTTTACATACGATAAAAATTATATATTTTAACTTCCTTATCATATAAAAATCATATCTTTAACTCTCCGGTCGAATAAAAATTCTATCTCTAATTTTCCTATCGAGTAAATTCAGTTTTAAAATCAAATAAAATGATAACTGGAAATAGAAAAATAAAATAAAAACTTACATAGAAATAGAAGGGAGAAGAGCAGCGTTCACTGTCGGAGGGGGGGGGTTGACTATCGTAGAAGAGGAAAGGGAAGGGGAGGGAGGAGAGAGGGGCGGCGGGTCAGGGTTTTGGGTGCGGTGGGCTGTACGGGTTCGCATTGGGGGGTTTGGCTGTAATCGAGAGGAGGGAACGGAGGGCTGGTCGGAGAACGATGGGGGAGGATGTGGCGGCGCCGCCGCCGCTGGGGCGCGATGGCGATGGCGGTTTTCCATCTCCGTCGAGTTGTTTTTTATTTATTCTATACCTAATTCGTATGAACGACGGTATTTGTGGGAGAAAGGGGTATAGGGTTGACCGTGGGTAGTTAGGAAAGGGTGTGGCCCATTTAATTATTTAATTTTATTATTTATCCTTCAAAAAAAATAACTTTAAATTTCGATCTCTAAACGAGACCCACCTCCTGTCATCCATAGCGTTTTACCCCCATTCCGAACACAATGGGATATGTATCGCAAGCTGATTCGACCTTTTCGATCAGTTTCCGTTGAAATCAACATATAACTCTATATATTGAATTTGAACGCGCACTTCAATTTACCGGGGTCACATACTAACTAGAAAAATTCCTGAAAAATATTTTCTAGCTTCATATTGACGATACGGTCCTAACAAAACTAGTTTCGACGAATTCTGAGATCGTCGGAAAAATGGCCATTTTCCAATCGATTAAAATCAACTGAAACTGGTCAAACGCGTTTTCCTTTGCCACGCTCACATATTGATTTGAAAAATTATGAAATTTGGAATCTAACAATAAATGGACATCACGGATCCATCAAAAGTGGTTTCGTCGAAATCCGAGGTCGTTTGCAAAATTCCTGTTTTTAAGGGCCTGAATTCAATAGCGACTATTCAGAATTTTCAACTGGGCATATCTTTTGATTCCCGCTATGAAATTTCGATTCTTCGGATTCGTTGGAAAGATATCCCCAAATAGATCCTATTGTTTTTGGTTTCACTAAAATCCGGTTTATTTTGCACCCGGCACATTCAATTGAAGTTTGAAATCGAATTATCGAACTACCGCGCCATTTTCAATTCCTATTATAATTATATATAATTATTTATATTCTAACGACGGCGTATATAATATATACGTTCGAATTATATTCAAAATAAATTTCTCGTCGATTTTATTTAAAATAATTCATTTTAAATAATCAAAATTCGCTAAAATTGCCAAAATAAAAATTTTAAACTGGTTCAGAATTCCCGGGTTATTACCATGGTGTGTCTGACATTGTATTCCTTTATATTGTATTCGTTGATCTCTGCTAAATATATATCTGTTTGGCGGCGGGGAATTTATTCTATTGCTTAACGCCCTTCTCTAAGACATACGAGCTCAGAGGTTATATATTGGCAGAAATCAGTGGTACGATATGGATTGATAGTGTGGCATGCTGAGATGCAGTGATCCAGACTTTTGTTGAAAAGCAAAGTTTGGTGGGTGATGATCAAAGCGCAGCTTTAATATAGCATGGCTTTGTGTATAGCGTCGATTCGCGAGCCTCACACCCCGGTATGGTGGTAAACTGATGGTTTGATCAGTATGCTTTTTAGTGGATGGGCACCTTAGTGGTGTCGTGGATTCGGTCGACCGAGATGAGCTTAGTGCTCAGGGATATATAGAGTAAGCGGTGTTTTCTCTCGCTGGGACGTAAGCCGCGGTGATACTCTGGTCCCAAAAGTGCGGATGTGCAGACGGTGTTTTCTCTTGTTGGGACGTAAGCCGTGGGGAATTGCACTACGCGGTCGATCTTTCGAATCAGGAGCCACCATGATGGAAATCCAACTTTCCAATACGTGTATTTCGGCTTTATTTGTAGAGCCTAGTATGGCGACATGATATATGGTACCCATGCCGTTCATGATTGATATTTATGATTGAAATTGTTTTGACACTATACACTTATTATAGTATCAAATGATTTGATTTTTAAAACGTACCAAGCATGTTTGGCTATTATAAGGGAAAACCCTATCCTCCGGCTGCGTTGCATTGTGTGATGGGACCTGGGTCTTATAATAGCTTCATTTTTCTTTATTTAGCATTGCGCTGTTTGTTTTATGCACTGGTATTCTTGGGAGGAAACCCATTTCGTGTTATACGGCGTGGTCCCTTGATTTACCTAACTTTAAAATAAAGATTTACAACTGTTTTAGTCCTCATACCAGTCCCATGACTGACCTGGAGTTTATTGTTTTAACCTAAACTCTGGGTGCCCTTATTTTCGACACGGGCAGCTAGTAGTTTTGGTTTTGCAGATTTATATTCACAGGATCCTGGTTTACAGCTGGAATGATATCCGGAAAGCTTTATATCCGTATATCTCTCCTAGTTGTGTATTGTATTATTTTCCGCTGCGATGTATTTAAATGTAATTTAAATCTCTGATATTTCTGTGTAATATTCATTCATACTCTGTATATTCTTGTATTCTGATGGAATTATTGTAAATAACAATGAAATGTTCTCCCATCTGCGTTCTGTTGTGGCTTGTTCTCGAACTATCCGCGCTTTCCTCACGGGGGAAGTTACGGGTTTTCACACAGGGCCAGTCCATACCTACGTTAGTGGATTGGCAATTCCTGAATACACGTTTCCAAGTTCTTTTGAACCTCTAATATGGCCACTAACAGCCTATAAAACTGAGGTACCTCATAATCTATCATCCACAGAAGTAAAAATGTCAGGGTTGTTAGGTCATTGACACCACTTCTAGCTAGAAAGAAACGTGTGCACTCCATGCATTCCCTTCTCCTGTTTTAGACTCCAATCGGGGTGTGAGGCTCGCGAAGTAACATTATACACAAAGCTATGCTAATTAAAGCAGTGCTTTGATCATCAACCACAAGGCTCTGCTTTTCAACAAAAGCCTTGATCATTTGCATCTTAGCATGCCACATTGTCACTCCATACTACACCATTGATTTCTGCCAATATATAACCCCTAAGCTCATACGTCTCAGAGAAGGGTGTTAAGCAAGAGAATAAATTCTCCAACACCAAACAGATATATATTTAGCAGAGGTCAACAAATACAGCATAACGGGATACAACGACAGACATACCATCCATTTGCAAGTCCGTTCTGGATTTGAACAAAACCGTAGTCACCTTATACCTCGCATATCCGGTCGATCTCCAAGTACGTTTGGATTATCACCCTTTTCCCATCATCTTGGGTGTATGGTCCAATCAAGATATCAGTGATCACCCAAACGACGTGAAAATATCCGGTCTTCAACCGCCGTCTTCATCTTCGACTCTTGATCGTTGTAGTAATTATTCAGAATGGGTTAAACCCGATCTTTCTGAATAATTCGCGTATTTTAAAATCATGTCTTTAAAACACAACCAATGCCTCATTCCAATCAAGAATATTCTTTGATTTTAATTTAAACCAAATTAAGGTTTATTCAACTAGTCGGGATTAACACCTTATCGAAGTAATCATTTATTAATATCCCATTCCCAACCTATACAACCCATGGAGTAAAACTGGTGTTACTCCATATTTAACACCCAATGTGTTACGGTAAACTTAATTACCGTGTTATCATTCAAATCTAATTAAAGATTTAACTATCCCTTGTAGTAAAACTGGTGGTACTCCATTATCGTTCGTTTCTTGAATTAAGTAAATTTAATTACTTTTATCCTCATTCATTCTAATTAAAGATTTATTAAAACTATATTTAGTTTTAATGTTCAAGAATCATTATTTAATGATTATTTAACTTTCAAGAAATAATCTTGCCTTTAAATGGGTTAAAGAACAATTGTTGCTTAAAAACATCGTTCACAATAAACCCAAAATCATATTCCAATTTAATATATTAAATTGAAAACTTCTCTTTAGAATATTTCGTTAAATCTTAATTAAAAGATTTATGAATTACCAATCTAAATTTCACTGTCAATCGGGTTTTAAGAACTAATGTCATTTAAAAACATTGTTCACAATCAACCCAAAAGTCAGTTTCACTTAATTTTCAATTATGTTTAATAATTGGAAATCTTATTTAAATCATAATTGAAAGATTTATTCTTTCTCAAATGGGTTTAAGAATAGTGTTATTTAAGACACTATTCACAACAAACCCAAATTCTAATCAGATATTAAATATCATGCTTTGAATAGAAATTATATCGATTTATGTTCAATATCAAATTCTGAAAACTAACGTACACCAAATCGGGAATAACGATATTAATATCTTCCAAATTCCCACAATAATATCCGTATAATAACATAATCCAACTCTGAAATAATCTGAAGATTATTTCCATTCAAATCCATTCCAATATATTTATTGGAAAATCTTGGTTTTATTAAAACCATTTAAATCCTTTTATTTATTTTAATTAATTTATTAAAATAAATAAATCACTAATTCTGATAAAGATATCTTTTATCTTTATAAACTTGTAATTTTTCATCAAAAACCTTTTTAAATCATTTATTATGATTTTACATAATTTTTCCATATTTTTAATAATTTTATTATTCCCCGTACAGCCGGTTTCCAATAACGGCCACCGAACTGCACTTACAGCGACCTTTGCTGAAATTGATTGGGACATATCTCCAAATGTAACCATTGAATTTCAAATATCTTATATTCGTTGGAAAGTTCTTTTCGATACGAACCCATCGGTTTCGGTTTTAGGGGAATCCGACGGCCTGATCTCCCGTTACATCAATTTGAAGTTAATGGTCGAAATTCGCGAACGGTCGCTGCGCGAAACGTTCTATTCAAACCATTATAAATATATAATATATATTTCACCAATTTCCTCTCCAAACATATTCTAAAATTTTTATAAATTCATTAGTAAAACGATTCCAACTTTTATTTCAATTTTAAATCCAAATTCAATATTCTATCTATTATCATATTAAAATAATATTATTTCCAAAATATTGATTTTGAAATTAGGTCTTTTAATATTCATTATAAAATGGATAAAATAAATCGATAAACATGTTCAGGTTAAAATGGCGTTGCTATTTAAAATAGATTAAATAGCCCAATTCCTTATCTTATTCATTTATATTTTATACTGGGCCAGACCTCCCACATTAAGCATGCGGCTTGTGGATGCTGGATATGCCGGTTGGTTCCGGGAAAACTTATCCCACAAGTTGGGTTCAACCTCGTGTCATGGCCCGTTTCGTATTTGCACGCGTGGACTCCTCACATTAGGCCCAACATTTGTGGCTGCTGGATATGCCTGTTGGGTTCTGGCAGACTTCCACCACAAATGTAATCTAACCTCGTGTCCAAGTACAATTGTAATTTATAATTATAATTATTTCATTGGGAAATATTATTTTAAAATATCCTTTATTTTAAAAAAACTTAATATTAAAATATCACTTATTAAAATATTATTTATATTAAAAATGATCATCATGTTAAATTATCATTTCCCTTATAAAATCCTTTATTTTCAATTATTCTAAACTAGATTTCAATTTTTAATAAAAATTGAAACTTTCCATATTATTATACTATTATAATAATAATCTTTTCAAAATGTTTGATTTTGAAATCAAATCTTTTCATTTCAACTTATTGACAATAAAACTGTAATCTTTCAATTTAATCCTTTTTATTGTAACCTCTTAACAATAAAAATATAATTTTTATAATTGAAAACGTCGAAATCATTCTTTTAATTCTAAATTTGAATGAGACCAAACCATTTCCATATAATTTAATTACATGGATTTCAAACATCACATTAATTCCATAATAATGACAAAAAATTCAAATAACAGCCAAAGTGCAAATTACAACTAAACACAAGGGTGATGTGTAGTCTAATATCAACCCATGACCCGTGTGGGGTTTCAACCAACACATAATCAAATAATATATTATTAATTGTGCACTTAGGCGATGTGTGAAAAAAATCATCACAGTCAACATACATAAGTCAGGGAACTTGAATATGGTAGTGTAAGCACGTTTCAAATATCATATATGACATAGCATTATTTAACAAGTTACATATTTCAAATTTCAAACATTTCATCATACAACACCCAAATCAACATTATATCCACAAACAACTATTCCAACACAGATAATTAATTCATATTTAATAAAAATAAATAACTATTCAAAATTTTGAGTGAAATAAAGGTCCTCACCTTGAGTTTTCATTCTGTTGGTTTTTGATTGACGGTTCGGGTCCGATTTGACCCAAAATCCGACTTGCTCCAAAATTGACAAAATTAGTGTCCACGCGAAGCTCTCGACTCACTGATCGCAGCAAATCCCGTTTCATGCGATTTCGAGTTCGTAGCAAAAAGATATTAATTTCTGAAATTTAAACAATTTGAATAATTAATTAAATCGTGGAAATTACCCAAATTTTCAACTTGCTCCAAATTGAACTTAGTTAGTGTCATTGCGAAGCTCTCGACTCCACGATTGCAGCGGATCTGAAATCGTCAGATTCTGAGTTCGTATGAGAGAGTTATACAATTACGAAGTTTGAATTAATTAATTAACTAAATTAAATAAATTTCACCCCAAATCAGGTCAAACCCGAGCTCCACCCCTTTGGCCATCGATCGCTGTCGCCACAGCACCCTATACCGTCGGCCACCACCACCATCTTCTCCGCCATGGTCCGACGCCCCTCCAGCTCCAGCCGCCGACCTCCTAGCGCCGCCGTCGATGAGAAATCGGGTTTTCCCCCAATTGGACGTCGAGCCCAATTCCCGCCGCCACAACCACCACCAGCGTCGCTCACCCTCTGGTTCTGACCGCCGCGCCTCCCTTAAGCTTCGACGTTCGGTGACCCCCCGTGAAAGTGCCTGACATCGCCGGAAATTGATGAAATAGGTTCGTTGCTCATTGATTTTGCTGTTCTCTGATCATCTCGATTTTCGTGCCAATCAGTCCACTTACAAATCAAACCATACAAAGCAAAGTTGTTCGTCAATCTCTCGTCTACACTTTCTTCAACTTGGCCATCGCCTGATTCTTCACCGTTTGATCAAAATTCGCCAAAATCCGAAAGTCATTTTTTGGCTTTGACCATCGATTCCGGCGAATCCGTGCGACGATAGGTTCAGGAATTTTTGTGGTAGGTAGAGATCAATAAGATCTACAATACCCAGAAACAGTTTGATTTGATTTTGTATGGATTGAGAGATATAAATTATTTAAGATTCAGGGTCCTTTTTGCAGAATTACAAGAGAGAAAGAGGAAGATGGCTGCTGTCAATATTTGAGGAAGAAAAGAAATGAGGGTTAGGGAAGGGGAAAAGATATTATATAGCAGTGGGTCAGGAATTATTATTTTATTATTAATTTTATGGCTTTACTATTAATTCTTTAATTCACGCTCTCTTTATTTAGTAGTTATCGATGCCACACTCACATACGAACCCCGTTGATTATAAAAATTGACATGCTGCTATATCTTGATGATACGGTTCAAACAAAACTGGTTTTATTGAATTCTGTAACAATTTGCTCAAAAGTCCTGTTTTTGTCCTTATATGGCTGCTCGATTTAAAATTAATTTCCCACGGTCACATACTAGCTCTAAAAATTATAGAAAAATTATTTCTAGCTTTGTTTTGACGATACGGTCCCAACAAAACTAATTTCGTCGAATTTGAAGACCGTTTGGAAAATGGCCATTTTTAAGGCGTATATATATTATATTAAAAATACATATATAAATAAATAAATTCTAAATCTCGAAATATATCAGTGCTTATACTTTTTCAATTCAGAAACATCATTTTGAACTCAATGGAAGTGGTTTCGAGTCCAATTTCATTCGTATGTAAAAAGTAGCGTTTTGGGTCATATATAATAATATATGTAAATTCCATACCGTTTTTCTGAGATTTTGAATTCGTCATAACTTAAAATTTATAAACTGAAATCTCAATTTCTAAAATTCATTAGAAAGTTATCGTCAGTACGATCCTAGCGTTTCTTGTTTCGTCCGATTCCGACTTATAGTTAATTTTATATAATTTTCCAAAGTTTGAAATCGAAATCTGAAATTACCGCGCCATTTCAGGCTCGTTTATAATTAAAATAAATTTATACGTTATCACTTCGATTTAAATAAATTTTCCGTCGTTATTATTTAAAATAAATTATTTTAAATATCATAAATCCATTAAAATAATAAAAATAAAATTTTTAAATTGGTTCAGAAATCCCAGGTCGTTATAATCTCCCTCACTTAAAAATCTTTTCGTCCTCGAAAAGGAATGAAGCTAAAAGTTGTTTACTTAATTAACTCAATTTCCATTCCCATCAATTTTTCAATTCAGTTCAATATTAAATTTGATATAGCTAGATTTATCATCCTTTCTCATATTGATTAAATTAATTATCATTCGAATATTTTAAATTGTTAAACTAATTATCATACATCACAACCAGCAATCAATTAGGCGATTAATTTATCAAATATACATAACTTTAATATATAGTCAAAAATCATATTTTTAGTGCAAATCACAGCAATAATCCCTATCTAGTTTTGGTTCTCACACCAGTCAATGGAAATATATAGATATCCCACTTTCGAAACTCGAACATAAATACTGATGATGAGGCCTCAATCATCGGAATCATCTTCGGGTGACTAGAGTGTGATTTTATATCTATCCAGTGTATTAAAACTTCGAATATCCGTTAATTACTCGTATATTCAAAATCTTTATATACACGATTATCCAAATTAAAATAAAATAATATACTCACATACGTATATTAAGATAAAGTTTCAAAACTAAATTAGTTTTTAATTAAATTTTAAAGAAAATAATACTCCTCACACTCGTTCTAGGATACTACTAATCCCATCTCTAACGAATCATTCTTATTGGACATTACTGATCCAATCTCTGATGAATTCTATCGTTTGGTTCTAATGTATCTTGTTCTCGAGCTCTGTAAACCAAAGCTCTTATACCAAATGAAACGACCAAACTTCCCAGTAAAGGAAAGCCCGGGTTGTTTTGAGAACAACACACATCAGAACACAAACAGAAGAACATTTTATTGTTGTTACAACAATTACATCAGAGTACAAGAATATTCCAGAGTATGAAAGAATAATATACACCAAAAATACAATAGCAGAGTTTAAATTACATTTAAATAGCAGCAGAAAATAATACAAAACACAACTGAAAGAAATACACGGATACTGAGCCTTCCTAATATTGCTTTAGCTATAGACCAGGATCCTGTGAATATAATATCTGCAAAACCAAAACTACTAGCTGCACGTGTGGAAAATATAGGCACCCAGAGTTTAGGTTAAAACAATAAACTCCAGGTCAGTCTTGGGACGGGTGTGAGAACTAAAAACAGTAATTAATCTTTAAATTTAGAGTGGGGACATCATGGGACCACGCCGTATAACACGGAACGGGTTTACTCCATATGAACCTTAGTTTTAGAATAAAACAACGCAATGCCTTTTCAAAAAATGAAGCTATTATAAGACTCAGGTCCCATTACACAATGAACGCAGTCAGAGGATAGATTTTTCCCTTATAATAGCCAAACATGTTATTATAAGTGCATAGTGTTAAAATCAGCTTCGAATATAAATGTATCAATCATAGACGGCATGGGTACCATATATCATGTCGCCATACTAGTTCTACAATCAAAACTGAAATGTCTCGTATTGGAAATTAGGTTTCCATCATGAGTCAAGGCTAGGGAGAAGCTCCTTACCGATTTGAGACACTCTAGCAAATGTCTCAGGATTCGGACTCTGGCGAACCCTTGGATGTCTACAGGCCAGTCCACACCTACGTTAGTAGATTGGCAATTCCTGAACACATGTTTCCCAATTCTTTTGAACCTCTAATATGGCCACTAACAGCCTATAAAACCGAGGTGCCGCATAATCCATCATCCACATAAGTAAAAATATCGGGACTGGTAGGTCGCTGACACCACTTCTAGCTAGAAAGAATCGTGTGCACTCCCTGCGTTCCCTTCCCCCGTTTTAGACTCCAACCGGGGTGTGAGGCTCGCGAAGTAATGCTATACACAAAGCTATGCTAATTAAAGCAGTGCTTTGATCATCAACCACAAGGCTCTGCTTTTTAACAAAAGCCTTGATCATTTGCATCTTAGCATGCCACATTGTCAGTCCATACTATACCATTGGTTTCTGCCAGTATATAACCTCTAAGCTCATACGTCTCAGAGAAGGGTGTTAAGCAAGAGAATAAATTCTCCGACTGTAATAACCTGGAAATCTGGGCCAATTTAAAATTTTTATTTTGGCAGTTTTAGCGAATTTTGATTATTTAAAATGAATTATTTTAAATAATATCGACGAGAAATTTATTTTGAATATAATTCGAACGTATATATTCGTTTGAACCGACGATAAAATATAAATATTTATTTATATTTATAAAAGGAATTGAAAATGGCGCGGTAGTTCGATAATTCGATTTCAAAATTCAAATGAACGTACCGGGTGCAAAATAAACCGGATTTTAGTGAAACCAAAAATAATGGAATCTAATAGAGAATATCTTTCCAACGAATCCGAAAAATCAAAATTTCATAGCGGGAATCAAAAGAAATGCCCAGTTGAAAATTCTGAATAGTCGCTATAGGATTCAGGCCCTTATAAATGGAAATTTTGCAAATGACCTCGGATTTCGACGAAACCACTTTTGTTGGATCCGCGATGTCAAATTATTGCTAGGTTTCAAATTTCATAATTTTTCGAATCAATATGTGAGCGTGGCAAAGGAAAACGCGTTTGACCAGTTTAAGTTGATTTTAATCAACTGAAAAATGGCCATTTTTCAAACGGTCTCATAATTTGACGAAATTAGTTTTGTTAGGACCGTATCGTCGATACGAAGCTAGAAACTATTTTTCGGGAATTTTTAAAGTCCGTATGCGGCCCCGGTAAATTGAAATGTACGTTTAAAATAGAATATATAGTGTTATATTTTAAATTTAACAGAAACTGTTCGAAACAGTCGAATTGGCTTACGTGGCATATCCCATTGTGTTCGGAATGGGGGTAATTAGCTAGGGGCGACAGTCGTTGGGTCTAGTTTGGAGTCCGAAAATAAAAGTCAACTTTGGTGGAGAATAAAATAATAAATAAAATAAATATAAATATAATTTCCCTTTACCACCCCCCTTCATTATTTTCCAACCCCGATCCTCAATCCTCAACCACGAAACCGCACGCCCCTCCCTACAGAAAACCGCCGCCTCCTCCTTCCTGTCCACCGCCGCACGCCGCCCATCTCCGGCACTGCCTCCGACCAGATCCCCCCCCTCTCGCGCTCCCCTCTCCCCTCCTTCTTCCCCCTTCTAAATCGCGAAGCACCACCCTAAAACTGACGCAATCCCCCACCACTGACCAACTGCGGGTCCGCCGCTGACCTAAGAGGCACCACCGCGCCTCAGACCCCCTGTTGCGCCCCTCCTCCTTCTTCCCCTTCGCCTTCATCCTCCCTCCTCACTCGAGTAAACTCTTCCAAAAACAGCACCACCGGCCAAAGCAGCAAGCCCCGAACACCAGCAGATCTGATGCCCCTCTGATCGCCACCCAGTGCCCTCCTCCGACCACCAACAGCCCAGTGAGTTTTTAAATTTAATTACATTTATGATATTCTCAGTCTTATTATATAATAGCGTGTATGATAATATGATTTTTTTTAACACGATAAAGTATTGATTTTTATGTAGGTAAAGCTTAGATTTTGTATAGCTAAAGATTCGATTCTTAATCTAGAAAAGGTACAATTTTTAAAAATAGAAAAGGTTCGATTTTCAACACGGTAAAAGAGTAAAAATTCGATTTTTATATATTGAATAGCAAAGAAAAAAATCCGATTTTTATATTTTGAATAGCAAAGAAAAAAATTCGATTTTTATATATTGAATAGCAAAGAAAAAAATTCGATTTTTATATATTGAATAGCAAAGAAAAAAATTTGATTTTTATATATTGAATAGCAAAGAAAAAAAATTCGATTTTTATATATTGAATAGCGAAGTAAAAATTCGATTTTTATATATTGAACAGCGAAGTAAAAATTCGATTTTTATATATTGAATAGCGAAGTAAAAATTCGATTTTTATATATTGAATAGCGTAGTAAAAGTTCGATTTTTATATATTGAATAGCGAAGTAAAAATGTGATTTTTATATAGGTAGTGAATACGAGTGACGAAAGAAGAAACGACGAAGATTCCTACATAAGAAGAGTCGTGGGATTGGATTAGCAACTCTGTGAGAACTTCTCACCTTTTAATTTTATTTTCTAGTTATATAAATACATACTAGGATGCAGACGGTGTTTAGTAGCACCCGACACCCGTCGTCCACAGACCATGGACGGCTTGTATGCTTGTTTGTTTGATTTTTATGTATAGTTGATTGTGTGATGTGATGTGAAATGAAATAAAATATTTATATAGATGAAATAAAATATTTTATAGTGGAAAATATTTTATAGTTAAAAATAGAATTTTTAACGTGTATATGAAAGGAAATAAAAATAAACAAATCGGACGATTTATTTATATACACACATTTGACTGATATTGATTGGGACGATAAATTTTACACATCGCCCAACTGCACAAATAAAATCTGTGTTTGATGGTTTGAAAACCCCACATGGGTATTGGGATGATATTTGACGTACACTAATCCCGATTGTTTAGTTGTATGTCGATCGATTGATTGACAGACTGTTATAAGCGTTGAATGTTTATATTTGATGCTTATACAGTGTAGAATGCACTTTGGATGATGGTTGATTATTCATCGTTGTTATTGTATACATGTGTTGTAGAAAATCCATATAATTAACATTATATGGTAATTGATTGGGCCTCTTTCCAGTTTTAAAATAGAAATATTTGAAATAGAAATATTTGAAGATAGAAATATATGAAGCCGTGTTGATTAGATTGACGCCATTTTGACGTGGACGATATTTATATCGATTTTATTCATTTTATAACGAATATCGAAAGTGATTTCAAAATATGATATTTTGAAAAGAATTGAAATTCGAATTAACTTGAATAGAAATGAATTCGAATTGAAAGTGCGTAGAAATGAATTCGAATTGAAGTTGAATATAAATGAATTCGAATTGAAATTGAATTGAAAACGAACAGAAATTGAATTAGAAAACAATTTGAATTGAAATCGATTTGAAATGAATTTATATTAGAACATTCAATTTTGATTTGAAATTGAATATGAAGTTGAAACTGTTTTGAAAATGAATTTAAAACGATTTATAAAGCATGTTTTTGAATTGAAATCAACGAAGTATATATTATATATATTATATTTATAATATAATGGCCTGAATAGAACGCGCCGTGCCGCGACAGTTCCCGAATTTCTACCATTGACTTCGAATGGATATTGCGGGAGATCCGACCGTCGGATTCTCCTGAAACCAGAACCGTTGGGTTCGTATTGAAAAGAGCTTTCTAACGAATATTAGAAATTAGAAATCTAACGGTTGGATTTGGAATTATGTCCAAATCAAATTTGGAAAAGGTCGCTATAAGTGCAGTTCGATGGCCGTTGAGGGAAATCGACTGTACGGGCCTTGATAAAATTATTAAAAATAGTAATAATTTGTGTAAAATCGTAAGAAATGATTTGTGAAGAATTGGGATGAAAAACTCCATATTTGAAAAGATAAAAATAGATTTTTATCGAAATGAACTAGTTTTGAACTATAATTATAATTCTGTTTATTTTAAAATAAATTATTTGAATTTGAAAAGGGTTTTGAAAATAACCAGAATTTCCAATAATTGAATTGGAATGGATTTGAATCGAAATTGTCTTTGGAATATTTCGATGTTGGATTTTGTGATTATACAAATGTTGTTATGGAAATTTGAAAGATATATATATATCGTTATTTCCAATACGATATTTGTTGGTCGTAGAATTTGATGTTGAATATAAGCCAATATATTTTCTATTCAGAGCCTTGTATTTAATATCAAATGAGATTTGGGTTTGTCGTGAATGGTGTTTTCATTAACACTGTTCTTAAGCCAGTTGAGAAAAGATTAAATCTTTTTATTTAGATTTAATGAAGTGTACCAATTAAATGATATTTAATTGGAATTGAATTGGTATTGATTTTTGGGTTTATCGTGAACAATGTTTTAAATAACACTTGTTCTTTAACCCGATAATTAATGAATGTGATTTTGGGTTTATTGTGGGCCGTATTTTAAACGACATTGGTTCTTTAACCCAGTTAAAGACAGGATATTGATTTCTGTGAAGATTAAAACTAAGTGGAGTTTTAATGAATCTTTAATTAGATTGAAATGATCGAGAATGGAGTATCACCAGTTTTTCTCCAGGCGATAGTCAAATCTTTAATTAGATTTAAACGTGAAATGGTAATTGAATTTACCGATACCACCGTGGTGTTTAGATATGAATTATTACCAGTTTTACTTCATGGGATGAATAGGTGGGGATTGGGAAATAAAATAAATGATTATTCCGGTGTGATTCGCTAATCCCGACTAGTTTGAATTGATATTCAAAGAAGATTAAAGAATAAATTTAAAGAATTTATCTTTGATAAAATTAATGGGAACTTTTCCCAAAGCATAGGAATATTTGAATAAAAGAATATTCTGAATTGGAATGAGGCGTATGTTGTGTTTGTGTAACACTTATTTATTATATACGCGAGTTATTCAGAAAGACCGGGTTTATCCCATTCTGAATAACTAATTCGACGTGGTGTCGAAGGTGAAGACGGTGGTTGAAGACAGGAAGTTTTCACGTCGTTTGGGTAATTACTGATGATCTTGATTGGGCTGTACACCCAAGAAGATGGAAACAGTTGGTGATCGTCCAGACGTACTTGGAGGTCGATGGATATGCGAGGTACTAGGTGCCTCCGGTTTCGTTCAGACCCAGAACGAACTTGTAAATGGACTGTGTGTCTGACATTGGATTTTAGTCTGTGTGATTGATTTCTATTAAATATATATCTGTTTGGCGGCGGAGAATTTATTCTCTTGCTTAACGCCCTTCTCTGAGACGTACGAGCTCAGGGATTATATATTGATGGATATCAAACGTATGGAGTGAATTGCTTGTGTGGCATGCCTAAGTGGCAATGTGATCAAGGCTTCTGTTGAAAAGCAGAGTCTTGTGGTTGATGATCAAAGCACGGCCTGTGTGGCGTAGCTTTGTGTAACGTTGATTCGCGAGCCTCACACCCCGGTGGTGAACCAAAAACGGGAGAGGACCTCAGGGAGGACATGCGTTTCTTTCTAGCTAGAAGTGGCGTCAGTGGTTTTACACGCCCTGACGAGTTTGACTTATGTGGTTGTTGTTGTTGCGAGGCGCCTCAGTTCGATCGGACGATCCGGGTCCGATGGAGTCATTTGTTGGCTCATTTACGCCCCATAGGGCAGAGAGACGTAGTGTTCAGGATTTCGTCTAATCCACATCGGTGGATCGGCCCTGTCGCTCCAAGAGTCGATGTGCTCTGACCCTGAGACATGGGCTAGATTGTCTCGAAGACGGTGAGGACGATCCCTTGCCTCAGTTCATAGATGGAAATCCAACTTCCAAATACGTGACATTTGCGGTTTTATTTGTAGAGCCTAGTATGGCGACATAGTGGGATGGGGCGCTTATGCCGTCTATGATTGATACTTATGATTTGAAGTTGTTTTATGCACTATACACTTATTATAGTATCAAAAGATTTGTTTTAAACGTATCAAGCATTCTTGGCTATTATAAGGTAAAAACCATATCCTCCGGCTTGCGTTGCATTGTGTGATGGGAACTGGGTCTTATAACAGCTTCATTCTTCTTTTTTTAGCATTGCGCTGTTTGTTTGATGCACTGGTATTCTTGGGAGGAAACCCGTTCCGTGTTATACGGAGTGGTCCCTTGATTTACCTAACTTTGAAATAAAGATTAATAACTGTTTTAGTTCTCACACCAGTCCCATGACTGACCTGGAGTTTATTGTTTTAACCTAAACTCTGGGTGCCCTTATTTTGACACGGGCAGCTAGTATTTTTGGTTTTGCAGATTTATATTCACAGGATCCTGGTTTACAACTGGAACGATATCCGGAAAGCTTTGTATCTGTATATCTCTTCTAGTTGTGTATTGTATTATTTTCCGCTGCTATGAAATGTAATTTAAATCTCTGATATTTCTGTGTAATATTTATTCGTACTCTGTATATTCTTGTATTCTGATGGAATTGTTGTAAATAAGCAATAAAATGTTCTTCCGCATGCGTTCTGATTTGTCGTGTTCTCAAAACAATCGGGCGTTTCGAACGGTCTAGATCGGTTTAGCGACTGATTCGGATCGAGCGAAATTCCTTGTTGTCACACCGACACCAAACAGATATATATTTAGCAGAGATCAACGAATACAGCATAACGGAATACAACGACAGACGTACCATCCATTTACAATTCCTTTCTGGATTTGAACGAAACCGTAGTCACCTTATACCTCGCATATCCGGTCGATCTCCAAGTACGTTTGGATGATCACCACTTTTTCCATCATCTTAGGTGTACGGTCCAATCAAGATATCAGTGATCACCCAAATGACGTGAAAATATCCGGTCTTTAATGTAACGACCCGTGTTTTTGCCCGTCAAATATTTAATTTAATTTAAATATTATATTGGGAATATTAATGGAATTTAATATTTAATTCGTTATTGAAACGAAGTGGAACGTTATAATTTATATATAATATAAATTCGAGCTTGAAAATGACGTGCAGTTCGTAAGTTGGAGTTTTGAACTTCAACTGAGAATACAGGATTCGATATAAGTCGGATTTCTGTGAAATAAGAAACGTTGGAACCATAATAATGATAATTTTCATATGAAAGAGAAAAATCCAGATTCCGTGTTATTGGTTGTGGAAATCATTATCGGCCGTTAAAATAGCCGTTTTGCAAACGGACTCAGATTTCGATGAAATCAGTTTCATTGAGACCGTAACGTTAAATTCTTGTACGGTGGTGAATGGCGTGGAAAACCGATGTCGTATGTGGTCACGGTAGCCGTAAACGCCCGTTCATCTTCTATAGTGCGTATTTAAATAAATAAAAGGATATTGGAGTGTAACTTGAGCAGACGATTGAATTAGACCGCGAAACCAGTTCCGTTGAGTTCGTATTGTCGATTTGAGTCAGGATAGGTATATAGTTTGTTATTTTTAGAGATCGCGAAATTTGGCGTTAAAAAGGGTAGGGCGGTTCGGGGTAAAAACAGCCTATCGGGCAAACAGTCTTAGAATGCGACGAAACTAGTGCCGTTGGGTTCGTATCGAAAAGTTATTGCAAGATATCAAGGTTTCAAGTTGATTTGACTTATCTGGTGATCGTGGAAAAATTAAACGCGTGGTTATTTCTGGTTTTATAAAGGATTTTTTTTCATACGATGTCGGAATTCGACGAAACCTGTCCCGTTGGGTTCGGAACCTCTTTTTACACTAAGATTAGCATTTTTATCGGTAAATAGAAATCGTTTGTAGTAATTTTATCGCATTACTTTAGAACAAAGTATCGTTATAATGATATATTAATATTTCTAACCTATATATATTATATATTTCTATTAAATCCATCCCACTGTTCCTTCTCTTTCTTGTATTTCAAATCTTTGTTTTCTTGCCTGCCGACAGCACACTGCTACCTACAATCTTACATGTCTATTCTAAACCGCCATATGTTTCCAAATCCTTGTCTTCCCACATGCATGTCACATGGCTTTCCATTTTCATATCACAGACCTACCAGATTGAAAGGAAAATACAAGAATGACGCGCAGACCTACTGAAACAAACATATGAAAGAGAGCACATCTGCGCGCCTATTTCATTTCCTTGCAAACAAACAGCTATGCACATGGAGATACACCTACAGCTTACTTATTTCTTTCCCCACTTGAAACCGAATTCAAGCTTTCACCTCAAAGCCAACAAAGTCTATGGCACAGCTACTTAAGCCTCTAATGCCTACCTTGTACTATATTGCTTGGGCGCCAAACATATGCATCTATAAATCCGCTGCAGTTACTTCATTCTTTCTCGCTGCAGTAGGGGTAAAAATCGAAAACATCTTCTATAAAAAAAACAACGAGAAAAACAAAACTGGAAAAGAAGAAAAGCACGCCCATGGCAGTGCAGACTGACGAGGACGACCAGCTAGGCCAGGAGGGAGTTTGGGCACTGGAAGTGGGGGTCGTCCGAATCGCGGTTGGGCGGAGTCTGACGAGCGGAGGTCGGCAAGTAGATGGTGAAGCTAGGAAAAAAAATAAGAAGAAGAAGGGAGGACATGTTTTACTGTAGAAGTTTGGGAAGGGGATTCCGACGTAAGGAAGGGGAAACACAGTTATGGGGTATGCATGGTGCGTGAGTTCAAGGAAAGGTAGTGGAGAAGAGATGGTGTCCAGTTGGGGTTGGGGCGGTACAGAAAATTAAGGGAGAGGAGCTGCATTTCTTCCTTTTTGCGGTTCATAGTCTGTATCTAGGAAGTGGCGATCTGGTGGACTAGGACGGAGGGGGTTGGGCACGATGGTGCATGGGCGTTGAGAGGTTTAGTGGTTCAAGAAGGGTCAAAAGTGGAATGTTTTGAGCAACGGGTGAGGGTAACAGATGTGGAAGATGAACAGTGATCAAGGTATATAACGTGGCCATTTTATATTTATATATGGTCTAAACAAGTTGCTTATATAATTAATTATCATGCAAATTAAATGTGTCTAATTCTGTTTAGATAGTAACTAGTCAAAGAATGCGTCCCTAACTGTAATTTATATGTGACAAGCTAAGTTTATTGTGTCTAAATCTTCATTTTATAGTGCCTAATTAATATTTCGAATGAAATGCGCCTGTACGTGTCCAAATATGCGGAACCAATATATTTGAACAATGACCAAGATATACGTGTCTAACAAGATTGTATAATATAAATTAGAAATTACGATTTGATATATTGTTCAAATACTGATATGTTTATTAAATAAGTTAAAACCGTATTAAATGTATATCATCGTCATACAGTACTGGAATTGAATGGGACAAGATAGGATGGAACTATATGGACATAAACAACACGATGAGACTAGTTCGGTCAGAATGGAGAGCTATGGGGATTTCTTTATTTAAATTAAACTGCGGTTTAATTTAATTAAAGAGGACCATTTCCACGGCAAATAAATCAAGGTGAGTTAAACTCACTCAGTTACCCTTTTTATATTTTATATAAATTGGGTTTTTATTTTGTGTGCTCTGCTTGCTGATGGTTGCCTGTTTGCTAGTTCTACCATTGTTTGTTGATTTAACTGATGAAATTAAACTATGTTTAATTTCAGTAAATTACAAAATCGTTATTTTTAACGATTGGTTCCAATAAAGGTAACTCACCTTGGTTGGTCACGTTTATTTATAAACGTGTTTAAATGGTTGAATTGTTTGAATTGCTTGTGGTTGATGTTGAATGGTTGCTATTTAGTGTTATCAGTTAAACAAAACTGAATGGTCTAATTTGAGATAACCATTTGAATACAGGGAAGAACAGGTTGGAGGGACCCAACCGGATCCCTCAAATGTATTATTTATTTTTATATTATCATATATGAACTGATCTGTTTGTGTGATTGATTTGATGGTTGATTATTGACTGAATATTCAACATCTGTTTGGTTTAAACCAATGGCGATATTGGTTAAGGGTTTGGCAGAGTATGGCCTTTAAAATCAATCGGGTTATAGATATTGATTCACCGTCAGGTGAATCGATAGAGTGAAAGTTATAAAATTTGTTTTATAACTGAAGTTAGATTTGAAATATATTATTTTTGAATGAAAGTTATTAAAGAAAAATAAGTCTTTTATTTATTTAAGACTTTAATTTGTAAATAATTTATTTATAAAATAAATTCTGATGTAAACCAGATTTACTGAGAAATGGACCGAATGGTTAAACTTTGATAATTGTTGTGTAAAGGAAACAATTAATGGAATTTATTTAAATTAATTATATCTTTAATTAATTTAAAGTGAGAATTAGTTGGAATCAGTTAGTGGAATAACCGCATTTTAAGTGAATTTAATCTACCGTTTTGAATTGGAAGTGATTATCGAATTAATGTGTTTTGGTTTAAAATAGTTAACAAATATTGTTTAAATTTAGATAAGGGTTTCCAAAGGGTTTACTATTCATTTTAGTTAATAAAGATTTAACTACTGCAGTAGTTGACAATCGAAGTAAATTATTATTTAATTAATAATAATGTAGAAGATTACTTTTCAAAGGTGATCGAAGTGAAATGAAATCAGATGGAATGGTGAAAGGAGTTTATGTACGAGATTTTATATTTAAAACCCAAAATCTTTATAACGAAGTTAAAAGGGGAATTTCAGGCGAATACAGTAGCTTGAAATAAAGGTTACTTAATTATTCAAATTTAGTGAAAGGAATTTTAGATCAAAAAGGTCTTATAATAAACCAGGGGTATAAATGGGATATAAAGTTTAAAAGCGTTAATCTTAAATTAACGTTATTTGGAAATGAGATTAAGTAAAAAGCGGAAATCGACATAAGATTTCAAAAGCGTGGATTGGCAAATAGATTTGGAAGAAGATTGGAAAAATAAGTGAATTTGGTTAAAGAAGTGGGTTATAAGATTGTATAACCAAATCCGAGTTAAAAAATGGAATTTGTTTTGAGGTTGGAATGGTATATGGGGTTGATTACAACTTATATTTATCTGAGGATAAGATCGTTGTTGATCAAGGTCTGAGAGGAAATTAGAATACCCTAACTTGAACAACATCAGGATTATCTGAAGATGATATTTGTTGGTGATCGTAAAAGAGGTTAGTGATAGTTCATTTTTCCATTAAGTGAAATAATGCAATGTTTGGTGAGAATTTGAGGAAAAATATAACGAGAAATCTGAAGTAAGAGAAATGTAAAGTGGAGTTTTATACTAATAAATATTAGTTAGTGTTTCAAGAACGGAATACAAGATATGACGTAACGCTGTTTACGAAGAATAAGTTAATTGGATTTTTCCAAGTTAAGTAATAAAGAATAAGGTAATAAATGTTTTTGAAAGAAGAAGTAAGGGGAAATTTAGTATGGTTATTTTACCGAGCATTATAAAGAAGTGGTCTTGAGAACATGTATATATTTATTAAGGATCAAATATCGTATTTTTGAATATTAAAAGAATTAGAAGTTTTAATTTAACAAAAGTAAATCAGTGTTAAAGGCCAAGTGATGCTGAATACTGAACCAGTGAACTCATTGGAGTGTCATGTTTGAAACACTATTTATTTTGATAGTTAAAACACCGACTATCAAACCCGCCCAATACGATTGTTGGTACGGAAAGACCGGGATCGAATTTATTCGAAAACCATTCCGACCAACAAATACGTGAAGATATCAGAAGATGATCGAGATGGAGCATTGAAGACCGTGGATTTTCATAAACGGAAGAACCACTAATCTTCTCTGCCTAGCAAGCAGAGTAAAGCTGTGATTCTGTCGTGATTGGAATCTACGGGTTGCAAGGACTTCTCGCTACTGATCCATGGGGTGATTCCTATATGGATGCGGTAGGGGAGTGCCTTCGGTTCATCCTGTTCCTGGATGACTTGTATGGATGGATGTCTGACAGAGTATTTCCAAAGGATCACGTACGTTGATTTCTTCAAACGTGCTATAGTGTTGGCGGAGAATCGCCGTTCTCTTAGCTTAACTGCTAGAGTATTTTTGTGGACGTCAATTAGTGATATCTGACGGATCTGACGATGTGGCATTCAAAGTGAATGACGACCAGATGATCAGAAGTTAATTCTGGCCTCAAGCCTCATCAACCAGGAAATGACAAAAATCGGGCAGGCAGCATGGCTATGTGGGTCGCTCCCATTAGGGTGTATAATCACCTATCTAGAGGAAATCATATTTGCTTCTTTAATCTATGTTCGATGTTGTCCCTTATCGGGAGACGGTTGCTGATCCCAACCGTCGGTGATATACATTCGATACACTCAAGCGAAATGAGTGGTCGGTCATGTGAGGGCCGGGTTGCATGACGTTCTTGTTGAACCCAGTGTATTTGTCTCTAGAGATACACTATCGGCAGGTGGTCCCATACCTTGTCATAGTTGGAATCCAATCTCCAATAAGTGCCCGCGGTTTTGTTTGTATACTATATATGTGGAGCGTGAGATGCAAGCGTTCCACTAGATTCTATTTACTTGTATTTAGACATTATTATAATATCAGACAAGATATTGGTTTCAAAAATGTTTTGGGTTATCGTAAGGTAAAAACCGTCCGTGTTTATGTGTGGATTTGGTCTTACGATTATCCTTTCTTCTGAAAAGATTTTGAACTTTAAAATCATGATTGGATGATTTACCTTATTACTGTGCGAGTTTATCTCACTCTGGTTCACCAGACTGACCCGGTGTTTTGTAAATGCTCGGGTTAGCCCGGAGTGTACAGGTTCAGGTTAGCGACTGCTATGAAGAGACGAGCTGGAAGAGTCCAGACGTATGATATTACTACTATTCCGCTGTGTGTTGTATATGGGAACAGGTTATTATAACTGTCCCGTTGTGTGATGTACTCTGATATTGTAAGTATTTTTAAAGCTTTTCAATAAAGATTATCTCTTTATTATATTTTGTTCCGCTGCGATGTGAGACTCTGTGTTGTGTTGTTTCTTCTTCTTCCTCTTCTATTCTAATATTTCTTTCTTTCTTATCTCACCCTCTAACTTCTTTCTATTAATGATCTGGAATGTTCGATGTCTGAATGGTCAACATGGTGGTTTGATGTTGATTTTCGGAGTCGAAAATCCCAGTTCGTTACATTCAACCACCGTCTTCATCTTCGACTCTTGATCATCATAGTAATTATTCAGAATGGGTTAAACCCGATCTTTCCGAATAATTCGCGTATTTTAAAATCATGTGCTTTAAAACACAACCAACGCCTCATTCCAATCAAGAATATTCTTTGATTTTAATTTAAACCAAATTAAGGTTTATTCAACTAGTCGGGATTAACACCTTATCGAAGTAATCATTTATTAATATCCCATTCCCAACCTATACAACCCTTGGAGTAAAACTAGTGGTACTCCATATTTAACACCCAATGTGTTATGGTAAACTTAATTACCGTGTTATCGTTCAAATCTAATTAAAGATTTAACTATCGCTTGGAGTAAAACTGGTGGTACTCCATTATCGTTCGTTTCTTGAATTAAGTAAATTTAATTACTTTTATCCTCATTCAATCTAATTAAAGATTTATTAAAACTATATTTAGTTTTAATCTTCAAGAATCATTATTTAATGATTATTTAACTTTCAAGAAATAATCTTGCCTTTAAATGGATTAAAGAACAATTGTCGCTTAAAAACATCATTCACACTAAACCCAAAATCATATTCCAATTTAATATATTAAATTGAAAATTTCTCTTTAGAATATTTCATTAAATCTTAATTAAAAGATTTATGAATTACCAATCTAAATTTCACTGTAAATCGGGTTTTAAGAAATAATGTCATTTAAACACATTGTTCACAATCAACCCAAAAGTCAGTTTTACTTAATTTTCAATTATGTTTAATAATTGGAAATCTTATTTAAATCTTAATTAAAAGATTTATTCTTTCTCAAATGGGTTTAAGAACAGTGTTATTTAAGACACTATTCACGACAAACCCAAATTCTAATCAGATATTAAATATCGGGCTTTGAATTGAAATTATATCGATTTATGTTCAATATCAAATTCAAAAAACTAACGTATACCAAATCGGGAATAACGATATTAATATCTTCCAAATTCCCACAATAATATCCGTATAATCATAGAATCCAATACTGAAATAATCCGATGATTATTTCCATTCAAATCCATTCCAATATATGTATTGGAAAATCTTGGTTTTATTAAAACCATTTAAATCCTTTTATTTATTTTAATTAATTTATTAAAATAAATAAATCACTAATTCTGATAAAGATATCTTTTATCTATATAAACTTGGAATTTTTCATCAAAAACCTTTTTAAATCATTTAATATGATTTTACATAATTATTTCATATTTTTAATAATTTTATAATTCCTCGTACAGTCGATTTCCAACAACGGCTACAGAACTGCACTTACAGCGACCTTTGCTGAAATTGATTGGGACATATCTCCAAATCTAACCATTGGATTTCACATATCTTATATTTGTTGGAAAGCTCTTTTCGATACGAACCCAAAGGTTCTTGTTTTAGGAGAATCCGACAGTCTGATCTCCCGTTACATCAATTTGAAATTAATGGTCGAAATTCGCGAACGGTCGCTGCGCGAAACGTTCTATTCAAACCATTACAAATATATAAAATATATTTCGTCGATTCCCTTTCCAAATATATTCTAAAATGTATATAAATTCGTTTATAAAACTATTCCCACTTTTATTTCAATTTTAAATCCAAATTGAATATTCTATCTATTATCATATTAAAATAATATTATTTCCAAAATATTGATTTTGAAATTAGGTCTTTTAATATTCATTATAAAATGGATAAAATAAATCAATAAACACGTTCGGGTTAAAATGGCGTTGCTATTTAAAACAGTTTAAATAGCCCAATTCCTTATCTTATTCATTTATATTTTATATTGGGCCAGACCTCCCACATTAAGCCTGCGACTTGTGGATGCTGGATATGCCGGTTGGTTCCGGGCAGACTTATCCCACAAGTTGGGCTCAACCTCGTGTCATGGCCCGTTTCGTATTTGCGCACTTGGACCCCTCACATTAGGCCCAACATTTGTGGCTGCTGGATATGCCAGTTGGGTCTGGGCAGACTTCCACCACAAATGTAACCTAACCTCGTGTCCAAGCACAATTGTAATTTATAATTATAATTATTTCATTGGGAAATATTATTTTAAAATATATTTATTCTGAAAAATCTTAATCTTAAAATATCACTTATTAAAATATTATTTATATTAAAAATGATCGTGATGTTAAATTATCATTTCCCTTATAGAAACCTTTATTTTCAATTATTCTAAACCACATTTCGATTTTTAATAAAAAATGAAACTTTCCATATTATTATACTATTATAATAATAATCTTTTCAAAATGTTTGATTTTGAAATCAAATCATTTCATTTCAAATTATTGACAATAAAACTGTAATCTTTCAATTTAATCCTTTTTATTGTAACCTCTTAACAATAAAAATATAATTTTTATAATTGAAAACATCAAAATCATTCTTTTAATTCTAAATTGGAATGAGACCAAACCATTTCCATATAATTTAATTACATGGATTTCAAACGTCGCATTAATTCCATAATAATGACAAAAAATTCAAATAACAGCCAAACTGCAAATTACAACTAAACACAAGGGTGATGTGTAGTCTAATATCAACCCATGACCCGTGTGGGGTTTCAACCAACACATAATCAAATAATATATTTTTAATTGTGCACTTAGGCGATGTGTGAAAAAACCCATCACAATCAACATACATAAGTCAGGAAACTTGAATATGGTAGTGCAAGCACGTTTCAAATATCATATATGACATAGCATTATTTAACAAGTTACATATTTCAAATTTCAAACATTTCATCATACAACACCCAAATCAACATTATATCCACAAACAACTATTCCAACACAGATAATTAATTCATATTTAATAAAAATAAATAACTATTCAAAATTTTGAGTGAAATAAAGGTCCTCACCTTGAGTTTTCATTCTGTTGGTTTTTGATTGACGGTCCGGGTCCGATTTGACCCAAAATCCGACTTGCTCCAAAATTGACAAAATTTGTGTCCACGCGAAGCTCTCGACTCACTGATCGCAGCAAATCCTGTTTCATTCGATTTCGAGTTCGTAGCAAAAGAATATTAATTTTTGAAGTTTAAACAATTTAAATAATTAATTAAATCGTGGAAATTACCCAAAATTTCAACTTTCTCCAAATTGAACGTAGTTAGTGTCACTGCGAAGCTCTCGACTCCACGATCGCAGCGGATCTGAAATCATCAAATTCAGAGTTCGTATGAGAGAGTTATACAATTACGAAGTTTGAATTAATTAATTAAATTAAATTTAATAAATTTCACCCCAAATCAGGTCAAACCCGAGCTCCACCCCTTTGACCATCGATTGTCGCCGCCACAACACCCTATATCATTGGCCACCACCACCATCTTCTCCGCCTTGGTCCGACACCCCTCCAGCTCCAACCGCCGACCTCCTAGCGCCGCCGTCGACGAGAAATCTGGTTTTCCCCCAATTGGACGTCGAGCCCAATTCCCGCCGCCACAACCACCACTAGAGTCGCTCATCCCCCTAGTTCCGGCCGCCGCGTCTCCCTAAAGCTTTGACATTCGATGACCCCCTCTTGAAAGTGTCTGACCTCGTCCGAAATTGACGAAATAGGTTCGATGCTCACTGATTTTGCTGTTCTCTGGTCATCTCGATTTTCATACCAATCAGTCCACTTTCATATCAAACCATACAAAGCAAAGTTGTTCGTCTATCTCTCGTCTACACTTTCTTCAACTGGGCCATCGCCTGATTCTTCACCGTTTGATCAGAATTCGCCAAAATCTGAAAGTCATTTTCTAGCTTTGACCATCGATTCCGGCGAATTCGTGCGACGATAGGTTCTGGAATTTTTGTGGTAGGTAGAGATAAACAAGATCTACAATACCCAGAAACGGTTTGATTTGATTTTGTATGGATTGAGAGATATAAATTATTTAAGATTCAGGGTCCTTTTTGCAGAATTACAAGGAGAAAGAGGAAGATGGCTGCTGTCAATTTTTGAGGAAGAATATAAATGAGGGTAAGGGAAGGGGTAAAGATATTATATAGCAGTGGGTCAGGAATTATTATTTTATTATTAATTTTCTGGCTTTACCATTAATTCTTTAATTCACGCTCTCTTTATTTGACAGTTATTGATGCCACGCTCACATACGATCCTCGTTGACGATGAAAACTGACATGCTGCTATATCTTGACGATATGATTCTAACAAAACTGGTTTTGTCGAATTCCGAATCCATTGCTCAAAAAGTATTGTTTTGTCCTTATATGGCTGCTCGATTTAAAATTAATTTCCCACGGTAACATACTAGCTCTAAAAATTACAGAAAAATTATTTCTAGCTTTATTTTGATGATACGGTCCCAACAAAACTAATTTCGTCAAATTTGAAGACCGTTTGAAAAATGGCCATTTTTAAGGCGTATATATATTATATTAAAAATACATATATAAATAAATAAATTCTGAATCTTGAAATATATCGGTGTTTATGCTTTTTCAATTCAGAAACATCATTTTGAACTCAATGGAAGTGGTTTCGAGTCCAATTTCATTCGTATGTAAAAAGTAGCGTTTTGGGTCATATATAATAATATATATATAAATTCCATAGCGTTTTTTCTGAGATTTTGAATTTTTCATAACTTACAATTTATAAATTGAAATGTCAATTTCTAAAATTCATTAGAAAGATATCGTCAATACGATCCTAGCGTTTCTTGTTTCATCCACTTCCGACTTATAATTAATTTTATATAATTTTCCAAAGTTTGAAATCGAAATCTGAAATTACCGCGCCATTTCAGGCTCGTTTATAATTAAAATAAATTTATACATTCTAACTTCAATTTAAATAAATTTTTCATCGTTATTATTTAAAATAAATTATTTTAAATATCATAAATCCATTAAAAAAAATAAAAATAAAAATTTTAAATTAGTTCAGAAATTCCGGGTCGTTACAATATGCCTTAATATTTATGAAATTATTTTCTTTTGAATATTTTAAAAATTGTATAACTTATTAGGAAATAATTCACACATGAAGTTTGTGGCGTAATGCTCGTATTATAAAAAATTTTGTATGCCTATGTGTTGTCCCTCAAGGTTAAATATTTTGCATTCCATTTCGAACATCAAAAATTTTTAAGCTACGATTTCACTTTGAAAATTCCATTATATTTCCGTTATGTAAACTCCATCGGGTTTCTTTTCAAATATGTGAAATAATATTGAACCTAATACAAGGAAGTTCAAAATAAATTTTATACAAATCGTTTTATGCTACATAGCAACATATAATCTAATAATATGGTTTATTTTGTTATAATCACTAAAAGATAACAGGGCCATTCCAACGTCCCAGAGCCATTAGCGGTCGTTGGAAGTTATTGGAATAGCCATTGGTATATGGTTTACGACTTCAATCTTTTTCCGATGGAATCGACAGACAGTTTCCAATGGCCCCGACGGCTTAGAACCGTTAGCAATCGTTGGAAGCTGTTTGAAATAAATGACCCGAAAGCCATTGATAGCCGTCGAAGATCTGGGTTATTTTTTTATAATAGCAAGCCTATTACCATTCAGCCTGTAACGACCCGCATTTTTAACGGATAATAAATAATTTATTTAATTATTCAAATGATGGTTTGGTAATTTAAAATGACCAGAATTAAATAATATTGAATATTTAATTAATATTTACATTATAATAATAATATTATAATTCCGAAATAGTTTAAAATAACAAAATTCACAATACAGTGTTAATTGGATCATATATAAGGTATAATACTGGTTAGAATTGGATTAGATTAGCGAATATATTATTTAATCAACGTTAGAATGTATTAATTATAATTTAATTATAATCGAGTCTGTAATGGCATGACAGTTCGTAATTTGGCGATTCGAACTTCAGTTGAATATACATAATCCGTTTTAAGCCAGATTTTTGTGAAACAAGAAACGTTCGGAGCGGATGAAGTATATTTTTCTAGTGGAAAAGAAAAATCGGGATTTCGTCAAGTAAATTTTGATTTATGTCAAAATCAAATTTTAAAATACTCGCTATGGAATTCCTTTATAATTTATAACGATTTATTTATATTATAAAAGGGTTTTTAAATATAAATTTAATACTAATTTAATCTGGATTTGAAATGTCGAGATAGAAATTCAGATAAGAATATTTTGGAGCTGTATGATATATATTGTGAATATATACGATAATATTTATTTATAAATATTTAATTTAATTGTTTTTAAATATATTTAATATTTAAATAGATTTATTTAGAGCTTTAAAAATAGCCAGTTTTGCAAACGACCTCCGTTTTCGTCGAAACTAATTTTGTTAGATCCGAAATATTAAATTATTGTTAGAATTCAATTTCCGTGGTTTTTGGAGTCAGTATGTGGCCGTATAGTTTTTTAATATGAAAATCAGACAATAGTTTGACTTTAAAAATGCGCTGTGTGAGCAAACGAAGTCGGAATTCGACGAAACAAGTTTCTTTGGGTCCGTAATGTCAAACTGCACCTGCATGCCCATTTTCATGATTTTTGGATATCATGTGTGATCACACGGAATTTTAAATGACCAGTACAAGTAATGATACAATATATATTAATTAAATAATATACAAAGCTTAGTCTAGAAGCTAACTATCCTTATAAATATCCTGCCTAAATCTAACTTCATTCTCTTGGTCAACTAAAAACAAGCCGCCAGTTTTCCAAATATTTTTTCAGCAAAACGCAACAAGGAAAAATCCAAAGAATTCATACAAAAGTTTATAAATAATAATAAGTGTATATCTGGATTCACAAGGGAAAGAGCTTCAATCTAATCTAAATTTTTAGGGGCTCGACTTTAATTTTGCTCAATGAAATGGTTCGCTCGTGACCTAGGGCCGAGGCACACGGAAACCACAGGAGATCGGAGGGAGACTTGATGTTACCACAGGGTTCAGGAAGGCGCAATGTATGATAGGGCGAAGTTTGGAGAGATTCTACGATATTAAGGTTCGCACCTACACTGAAGCCGCGGAAATTTTTGGGAGTCACTGTCCAGATGAAGGCCACGAGTTGGGGAAGATTGGTAGAGAGCTGTAGAGATTTTGGTGCTAAGGTAAATGGCGATTTTTGTTTTCATTAATGATAGAAGAATGGAGGAGGAATTGCCTTCAAAAACACGGTAAATTGTGAAGGTCAGAGCACAGTGGAGGTGGTGAGGAGGAGCCCTAGGTCGTGAAGATGATTCCGATGATAGCGTGTTCAAGCAGATGAAAGTGTCGGGTTTCAAAAGACAAAACCGCATCCTGCCAAAGAGTTAACAACAGTAATTAAACATTTAATTAATTAACTAAAAGTAATTAGCCTTAAATTGTTAATTAAGTTAATAATTAAGTTGTTAATAATTGGATGCATCAGTTTGAATTGGGGTGTGCACTGTGATGGAATTGAGGGGTGATTAAGAAGGAAGTACCAGCGTCATAAGAAGGAATGGGACTTGAAGTTGTTGTGTTGAATTGAGGAGTCGTGGTAGCTGAACTAAGTAGTGGAATTTTGTATAGAAGAAACTGAAATGTTGGGATGTACATTTTGTTTACGGGTTGGATTTTGTGATGATATCTAGAAGGAGATTAAGGAAGGAGTCTCGCTGTTGAATTTAGGAGAGCTGACCATGTGTTACGGATATTTAGTAGAAAGTATTAACGAGAACAAAGAGAAGAAAGAGGGGTATGTATGCTTAACAAAGTAATTAACGGAAAAAGGGGGCATTCATGGTTAATCACTGATCAAGGGAATCCAACGGATTAAGAAACATTTAGATCTTGGCGGGAATACTATGAGTACGGGTTGGTTCAGAAGGATTTAGAGACAACTGGAATTTCATGTGATTTTAAATATATGTTTAAAATTATATGAAATAACATAGAATCATCAACTGCAAACAATGTGAGTAAATCTCACTAAATCTACCAGTTTATATTTTTATAAATATAATCTTGTATTGATAAATGATGATTGATTGTTGTGTGTTGATTGTTTGGTTAAATGGCTGATTTATTGGTTGAAATTATAGATAACGATGTATATAAATTGTTAATCAAATATTGATTCTGTTTATCAGAATATTTCATATTGAAATGAAATCGATGTTATTTATATTGTTTAACATTTGTTGATGCAGGGAAACAGGTTGGAGGGGTCCAACTGGATTCCTCAATATTTATAATACTATTTGTTTTTCATATATTGTGATATATGATGTGATATATAATCAGTGATATATTATGATGACACTGGTCATGTTATTTGGTATTTTAAATACCATATGAAATACTGGAATGTAAAAAGGAAAATTTCAAAGTGAATATTGAAAATGAAATATTTATATATAAGATGAATAGAATTATATAAAAGAATTTATATAAAATGAATAGAATTATATAAAAGGATTTATGTAAAATGAATAGAATTATATAAAAGGATTTATATAAAATGAATAGTATTATATAAAAGGATTTATATAGAATGAATAGAATTATATAAAAGGATTTATATAAAATGAATAGAATTATATAAAAGGATTTATATAGAATAAATAGAATTATATAAAGGATTTATATAGAATAAATAGAATTACATAAAGGGAATTATAAATGAGATTTAATTGTTAGAAATAAAAAGGAGATTTGTATGAATAATTCTACAAATAAAAATATAAATAGAATTTGGGTTTGAGATATTGTTTTTAAATACGAAATCAAACTGCTTTGATTGCAAAGAAGAAATATTATTTACATTTAATTTGAATAAAGTATTTAAGTAAATATTTTGCTAATAAAATATTATAAAGGAATTGGGGTTTGAATTAGGAATTTAAATTGAATTACTGAAATTAGAAACTGACTAGAAAGTAGTTGAGTTGAATGGCTTTCTAGGTATCATCTGATATTGATTTCGGCCTTCGGGGTTTTTGCTTGGGAAGTTATTCTCTTACTAGTTTACAGTTAGAGACTGGTAGAGGTGGGAAGATATTGATGCGTGAATCAGAAATGGAAACGTTTTCCAAAGTTAATAACGTATATTTTCAAATTTCAGAACATAAGGAATTTTTGAATATATGGAAAGGATAAAATGGGAAATTAGGAAATGATCGGTAAGAATTCCATTTGGGAATACGACCGTTGATTGTACACATGTTTTCCTTTGATAGTCAAATCACCGATTATCAAAGATTTTGACCACTTCCGTTATCAATACAGAGAGACCGGGATCAGATATATTATCTGAAAACCACTCTGTATGGCATTAGCGTTGCAAATCAAATATGATGAAGATAAGGGAGACAGAGTTATGCAAGGGCTGTTCAGTGAATCTTAGGTAGAAATTGCCTAAGATGGATTTACAGAATAGTACCTTCAGTCTGTCCAGTTCCAGGACGACCTATATAGAAGAATGTCTGACAGAGTATATTTAATAGATCGCGTAAGTTGGTCTCTCCAAACGTATTTATGTTTGATTGCGGAGGAATTCGTTTCTCTTAGTTGTTTACCCGTGGTATGTTTGGAGAAATCAATTTGTGATTTGGCGGGTATGACGATGTGGCATTCAAAGTAAATAAAGGTGTGATTTATAAGTTATGGCCTCTAGCTTCACAACCAGGAAATGGTATAAAATCGGGTAGGTCGCATGGCTAAGTGGTTAGCTGCCAATAAGGGTGTATTGTCACCTAATCTAGAGAAATTCCATTTACTTCTATAATCTATTCCGATGATGTCCCTTTCAGGAATTGGTTGCTGATCCCAACCGTTGGTGATAATGCATTCGGTGCACTCAAGCGAAATAAGTGACTGGTCATGTTCTGCCTGGGTTACAAGATGTTCTTGTTGAACCCGATGTATTCCTCTCTAGAGATACACTATTGGAAGGTGGTCCCATAAATTGCCAGTTGGAAATCACTACCCAATAAGCGCCCGTGGTTTTTGATTATATGTTATGTATGTGGAACGTGAGATGAAAGCGTTCTGCTAGATGATTATTATATTGTGGTTGATAGACATTATTATAATATCAAAAGGATTTTTGACATAAAGATTATCGTTTGTTTCAAAAGGATTTTTAAAGTTGAATCAAATGTTTTGGATTCTCATAAGGGAAAACCCCGTTCCGTTATACGGCATGGTCTTATGAGATATCATTTATTTTCTCAAACTGTTTTAATTGTTTTACTCATACCAGTACCATGACTGACCCGGAGTTTATTTTGTTTTGTTTTACCCTAAACTCTTGGGTGCCCAATTTTGTATGGGCAGTCAAGTAGTTAGTTTTACAGATATACTTGGGGAGCTTGGAGCAGGAGGCTTCAAGATTATATAACTATTGTTTATTCCGCTGTGTTATAAGAGTTATACTCTGATAATGTTACTGTATACATATATTGATTTTATTTCAAAGTTATGTATCTATTATATATTGTTCGTTCCGCTGTGGGATTCGTGTTTACTCTGATGTTGTATGTTCTTCTTCTTCTTCCATTCTAAGTTTCTATCTTATCTATTCTCGCCCTCTAATTTCTTTCATTAGCTATCCGGTATTTCCGATGCTTGGTTAGTCGACATCGTGTTTGGTATCGGTTAACTAGGATCGCGAAAACCCGGGTCGTTACAGTGGTATCATAGCTGAAGGTTAAGTAATTACCTTGGCTATGTGGCGTAACTCGGTAGAGATGGGGCTAGTAATGCCCTAGATTGAGTTGAGTGTATATATATATATATATACACGAGTGAACGTATTTGTTGTTCAATATAAAATGATTTTATATTGTGAAGATTTATTGGTTAAGTTGTTTATGAGTTCTGGTCGATCAGTTTGATCCACTGTATCGGTAGGGGTTTATAAACGCTTAAATACGATGAACCGACATGATATGTTTTGAAAAGAGGGTAAATGAAATAATTTTACCCAACTTATATTTTGATATAAAAGATATTGGATATATTGGTTGTTATTGTAATCGAGTAAGATTATGAATTAAATGGTTATATAAATAACAAATCAGAATTTGGATTAAGTATATGAGAATTTTAAAATCCTGGGAGATTTTTAATTATTTTTCAAGCATTGTGAAGGATATTTTGAACTGATTTCAAAATGGAAGTGTTTAAAAATGGTTGCAGAAAGTGATATAGCATTGAACTCGGTTTGATCGTTGGAAAATAATTCCGATGATGAAGTCGACCATCATCGGTGTTCATTTTCGGGTTTCTAAGTGACGGATTATTACCAAAGATTATGTTTTCGAAATGTTTTGGGAAAACAAGTTATTTGAAATTCGAAAAGGGATATCTGGTTTTAGAAAAGCTAAAATGTTTAAAATTCCTTGGGAAAGATTGTTTGAATTAAAACAAATTAAATATGAATTCGTGGAATCAAATTGAAATTGAATTAAAACCAGTTAAGTGGAAAATGAATTGAGACAGAAAATATCGAATTAGTTTGGATTACAGATAATCCGGAATGGAATTGGACTGGTAAGTAAGAATTAAAATCGGAAATGGAATTTAGCTTGTATAAGAAAATGATTTGGTTTTTAGGATATATTGATTGGTGATTGATTGGGATGATATTGGTATATGCTGAATTGGTAGCAGATGGAAATGATATAACGATATGCCCGACAAAAAGGTACCAGTTTAAATTATATTTGGGTTTGAGATTTTGATGAGCCGAATTTGGTAAGCCGCTTGGCTATTTGAATTTTTTTTGGATTGGGAATGGCCTAGAGAGGAAAGTTGTATTTGTACTGATTGAGCCGTAAAAAAGAGGTGCTGGCGAAATTTTCCGAAAATTTTAGGTGTTAGAAAATTTTCAGAATTTTTGAAAATTTTCGTAATAGAAACAAATTAATATTTTTATTGAAATTAAATTGGTTTAGTTAAAACTAGAGTTAAGAAGAAAACAAATAATTTTAAACCAGCTAATAGGGTTTGTTTTCTACCTTAGCAATTTCGAGGACGAAATTATTTTACGGGGGGAAGAATGTAACGACCCGTATTTTAAACGGATAATAAATAATTTATTTAATTATTTAAATGATGGTTTGGTAATTTAAAATGGACAGAATTAAATAATATTGAATATTTAATTAACTTTTATATTATAATAATAAATTATAATCCGAAATAGTTTAAAATAGTTGAATTCACAATACAGTGTGAATCGGATCATATTTAAGGTATAATACATATTACAATTGGATTAGAATAGCGAATATATTATTTAATCAACATTAGAACGTATTAATTATAATTTAATTATAATCGAGCCCGTAAGGGCGCGGCAGTTCATGATTTGGTGATTTGAACTTCGACTGAATATCCAGAATCCGTTTTAAGCCGGATTTCTGTGAAATAAGAAACATTCGGAGCTAGTGAATTATATTTTTCTAGTGGAAGAGAAAAATCGGGATTTCATCGAGTAGATTTTGATTTATGTCCAAATCAAATTTTGAAATAGTCGCTATGGAATTCCTTTATAATTTATAACAATTTATTTATATTATAAAAGGGGTTTTCAATATAAATTGAATACTAATTTAATCTGGATTTGAAATGTCGAGATAGAAATTCAGATAGGAATATTTTGGAGCTGTATGATATATATTGTGAGTATATACGAAAGTATTTATTTATAAATATTTAATTTAATTATTTTTTGCTTGACGATCTATCCAAAAGGAGTCGTGTCCATGCCCACAGGAATAAGGCCCATTAAGATGTATTTAATATTTGAATGGATTTATTTAGAGCTTTAAAAATAGCCAGTTTTGCAAACGACCTCCGTTTTGGTCAAAACTAATTTTGTTATATCCGGAATATTAAATTATTTTTAGATTTCAATTTCCGTGATTTTTGGAGTTAGTATGTGGCCGTACGGATTTTTAATGTGAAAATCAGTTAATAATTTGACTTTAAAAATATGTTGTGTGAGCAAACAGAGTCGGAGTTCGACGAAACAAGTTTCATTGGGTCCGTAATTTCAAAATATACCTGCATCCCCATTTTCATGATTTTTGGATATCGTGTGTGATCACATGGAATTTTAAATGACCAGTACAAGCAACGATACAATATATATTAATTAAATAATATACAAAGCTTAGTCTAGAAGCTAACTATCCTTATAAATATCCTATCTAAACCTAACTTCATTCTCCTGGTCAACTAAAAACAAGCCACCAGTTTTCCAAATATTTTTTCCAGCAAAACGCAACAAGGAAAAATCCAAAGAATTCATACAAAAGTTTATAAATAATAATAATAAGTGTATATTTGGATTCACAAGGGAAAGAGCTTCAATCTAATCTAAGTTTTTAGGGGCTCGACTTCAATTTTTCTCGTTGAAATAGTTCGCTCGTGACCTAGGGCTGAGGCACACGACAACCACAGGAGATCGGAGGGAGACTCGAGGTTACCGCAGGGTTCAGGAAGGCGCAACGTATGATGGGGCGAAGTTTGGAGAGATTCTGCGATATAAAAGTTCACACCTCCACTGGAAACCACGGAAATTTTTGGGAGTCGCTGTCCAGATGAAGGCTGCGAGTTGGGGAAGATTGGTAGAAAGCTGTAGAGATTTTGGTGCTAAGGTGAATGGCGATTTTTATTTCCATTAATGATAGAAGAATAGAGGAGGAATGACCTTCAAAAACACAGTGAATGGTGAAGGTTAGAGCACGGTGGAGGTGGTGAGGAGGAGCCTAGGTCATGAAGATGGTTCTGATGATAGCGTGTTCAAGCGAATGAAAGTGTCGGGTTTCTAAAGACAAAACCGCATCCTGCCAAAGAGTTAACAACAGTAATTAAACAGTTAATTAATTAATTAAAAATAATTAGCCTTAGATTGTTAATTAAGTTAATAATTAAGTTGTTAATAATTGGATGCAGCAGTTTGAATTGGGGTGTGCACTGTGATGGAATTGAGGGGTGATTAAGAAGGAAGTACCGGCGTCAGAAGAAGGAATGGAACTTGAAGTTGTTGTGTTGAATTGAGGAGCCATGTTAGCTAAACTGGGTAGTGGAATTTTGTACAGAAGAAACTGAAATGTTGGGATGTACATTTTGTTTACGGGTTGGATTTTGTGATGATATCTAGAAGGAGATTAAGGAAGGAGTCTCGCTGTTGAATTTGGGAGAGCTGACCATGTGTTATGGATATTTAGTACAACGTATTAACGAGAACAAAGAGAAGAAAGAGGGGTCCGTATGCTTAACAAAGTAATTAACGGAAAAAGGGGGCATTCATGGTTAATCACTGATCAAGGGAATCCAACGGATCAAGAACCATTTAAATCTTGGCGGAGAATACTCTGAGTATGGGTTGATTCAGAAGGATTTAGAGACAAGTGGAATTTCCTGTGATTTCAAATATATGTTTGAAATTATATGAAATAACATAGAATCGTCAACTGCAAACAATGTGAGTAAATCTCACTAATTGTGTCAGTTTATATTTTTATAAATATAATCTAGTATTGATAAATAATGATCGATTGCTATGTGTTGATTGTTTGGTTGAATGGATGATTTATTGGTTGAAATTATAGAAAACGATATATATATATCGTTAATCAAATATTGATTCTGTTTATCGGTATATTTCATATTGAAATGAAATCGATGTTATTTATACTGTTTAACATCTGTGGATGCAGGGAAACAGGTTGGAGGGGTCCAACTGGATTCCTCAATATTTATAATACTGTTTGTTTTTCATATATTGTGATATATGATGTGATATATAATCGGCGATTGATTATGATAAAACTAGTCATGTTATTTGTTATTTTAAATACCATATGAAATACTGGAATGTAAAAAGGAAATTTTCAAAGTGAATATTGAAAATGAAATATTTATATATAAAATGAATAGAATTATATAAAAGGATTCATATAAAATGAATAGAATTATATAAAAGGATTTATATAAATTGAATAGAATTATATAAAAGGATTTATATAGAATGAATAGATTTTTAAAAAAAAAAATTGGTATAATTTTATTAAGGCTTGTTTCAGCCCAAAAGCACGATGCTTGTCAAACATCAACAGCGCATCATCCATACAATCGTGGAACACGAAAATACACCGCAGCAAAAACATTAATACAACTGATTCTTTCTCAAAATAAAAATGGCGAACGGCTTCATCTTCGATGGAGAATTCATGGCGGCCTTAGGTTTTGAGCTTCTTGCCGTGATTCCTGCCAACCCTCTCGATCCATAGCTCCAGTACGTAATTGTCGTACTTCCTCTGATGTAGTAAGTCTTCTTCCTCTAGTTCGAATGATTAACTTTGTTTCTACTTTAATTAATTTGATAAGCTCACTCACCGTTCTTCGTTTGTTTTGAAATACTCGTCTGTTCCTCTCCTTCCAAATCCACCAACATGCAATAATCACGCTAACGCCATATATGTTAACTTTAGCATCTACATTCGCTCAATTCTGAATCAGGTACGCGATTATTTCATGATGGTTTGTTTCTTGATTGCCAATATTGAATCTTTGCTGAATTTGTCTAGGAATCTCCTTCGAGAGCATGCAATTGAAGAACAAATGTTGATGCGATTCAGTATTATTGTCACATAAGGTACAATAATTGTCAGTAACTATACCCCAATTGAAGATTCTGTCTTTCGTTGGTAGACGAAGTAAAATTGTTTTATAAGCCGTGTGTGATACTGTTGGGGGTAACAGTTTGTCCCAAATTACCTTGGGCCATTCCACTTTGGGTTCAATAGCTCTGCATGCAGTCCACGCATCTTTTAAGTTGAAGTCATTACTTGAGACCCATTTCCACTTGTCAAACTCTCTGTCAATAAAAAGCGGCATGAATTCAATGTCTTTTTTCATCTCACTACTGCAAAGAAGCCTGTCACAATTCCAATTGCCTTCACTTGTAATGTGATTAATTGTTTGATTAGGACAACCAAAAGCAGAAAAGGTATCCCAACCCAAAGTGCCAATCAAAGATTTTCCTTTTATCCTTGGATCTCTCCATAAATCAGTGTTATTCCCATTGCCAAATTCACATTCACAATTTGATGCTAGCTTGTTTCTTACTCTACTAATTGATTTCCACATTGCCGATGCATTATTGTCTATTACCATGGTCCAGAAATTGCGTTTAACATATCTTTTCCCCATCCATCGAGCCCATAATTCTTGGCCATTTATGATTTTCCATGCTTGTTTCAATGTGAAAGCCTCTCTCATGTCTTTAATTCGTCTCAGACCTACTCCTCCTTCTTTTGGTCTACAAAGGCCTTCATATTTAATTTTATGTAAGCCACATTTCCATATGAAATCCGCACATACTCTTTCAATTTTCCCAATTGATGCTTCTGGAATTTGAAATGTCTGCAGCCAGAAGTTGATTTTTGCATGAATTACTATATGCACTAATTCAATTCTACCTGCAAATGATAGTAATCTCGAGTTCCATCCTTGTAGTCTTTCCTATATCTTAGTGATAAGCTTCGCACATTCTCTATCAGTAATTTTGTTTGAAGAAAGGGGAACACCTAGATATTTAACATGTAGTTCCCCTCCCGCACTCCCAAAGTATCAAGCACGTGTCTCTTGTTCACACAAAATTTGTTAAAGTAACACTTTGATTTCTGTTCATTCATTTTAAGTCCAACGTATTTCCCCAATTGTTCAAATAGATTAGTGATCTTAGTCGCAGCTTTAACATTTGACTTGAAACAAATTATCAGGTCATCAGCAAACAACATATGGTTAATGGACGGTTGGAAATTATGTATTGGTTGAATTTGTTTTGCATACTATGCTAACTCCATCTGAAGTGTAAAATACTCCATAGCAATTGCAAACAAATAAGGGGATAGGGGATCCCCTTGTCGTATACCTATGTTGCTGGTAATGAAGCCTTTTGGTACTCCATTAATTACAATAGAGAAAGTAGGAGTTTGAATACATTCTGAAATCAACCTAGTGATTTTCTCAGGAAAACCCATGGCCTTTAACATATGAATGATGAAATGTCGATTAATTTTATCATAAGCTTTCTGCAAATCAACTTTGAAGCAAAATTTATCTGCACCTTTCTTGTTGAAGCCTCTAATTAATTCATGTGCCAATAAAGAGTTATCTGAAATACTTCTACCTTTAATAAAAGCACTTTGGCATTCAGCAACCAAGTCCGACAAAACCACTTTTAGTCTATTACACAGCACTTTAGTCAGAATCTTGTACAAAATGTTACAGCATACAATAGGTCTATAATTAGCAATTCTGGTAGGTTTTTCATTTTTTGGGATCAAACAGAGGAAAGTGTGGTTGATTTCTTTGATAATTTTACCTGAACTGAAAGCTTCCTGTATCACTGAGAGCAAATTATTTTTCAGGTCATACCAATGGTTGTGGAAGAAACCAAACCCGAACCCATCGGGCGCTAGGGCGGAGTCAACACTAATGGACCAAGTTGCTTTCTTCAACTCCTCCTCGGAAACTCTCCTGCACATCATTCTACGCCCTTTGGTATTCAGCAGCCTTCGGGGAATGACAAAGGGTAATTCAGTTGCACATTCACCATTGTAAAGATCATTGAAATAATCCACTGCTTCCTCTTCAAATTTCTTCAAGTCTGTGAGTGCATAACCATCCTAGTCAAGAAGTTGAAAATTATAATTAGTATTACGTCTAAATGACATTTAGTGTAAAAAAATTTAGTGCATTAATCGCCATCAGTCATCCACTTCTCCTTCGCTTTTTGTTTTAATTCAACTGCTTTGGTCTTCAATGCTTCAATGAGTTCAATTTTGCATTGTTGATAAGCCCCATACGTTTCATCACTGTCATCCCCACCATCTATTAATTGAAGTAACTCAACATTTCTGTTCTCAAGCATTTTGATATGATCATCTTCTTTCACACGAGTTTTGTTCCTGTAACACCCCACGTCCATTAATGTCACTCACAAAGGGAATGCATTAACTTCCATGGAGGTTTTAAGTGAATATAGAACAGTAAAATTACAACAAGACAGATATAAAATAGTACTTGGAAATTCAAAAACTTTATTTCATTGTAGCAGAAGTCAAAACATGTTTGATTACATCATAACACCATATTCAATGTCAAGTACAATATCTATCTTGATAAAACAAGTACATAATCCCATTACATGAATAGCCATTAAAAAGAAAGATAACAAGCTGGACTTTACTTCAACAGTCCAAGCTTTCCAGAAGATAAGCGATCCAACTAGACTCCACTAGAACTTGGCCCAACCTGCGGACCTGAAGGGAGAAAAAGGATGGAAAAGAGGGGGTCAGACATAAAGTCTGGTGAATATGATAATTCTACAATACTATTACCAAAATAACTGGACTAAGGCATAAGCTGGAAAACAAGAAAATGTCTATGAAGAGCAGATTAAGGACATAGACAATCGCTAAAGGCAACGTTATAGGCGCTCCTAAATACTAAAGGATAAACACTATACTGCACCACACCAGTCACCCTAAAGATTCATCCCACTTAGCTTCACTTAGAAACTTTCCCAATGGCTTTACGTACCCCTAGCTGACTACATAGGTGCCACCTGCCCCTATCTCCACTAGGTGTACCATACTTCCCATTATTCGATCGGCTCCCTAACTCGTAGATACCCGTGTTGGCCCCACAGTGGGGTGTATCACTCCCCTAAAGTGGCAACCTGATACAACGGACATGCACGGCTTATACCTACACGATGCAACAACGTCTTACCTACCAGCCCGGGTCCACTCACGCATATGAAACCCGTTGGACTTGCGTTGCCACCGCTCCCTGTTTTGGCCTCTTATAGTCAAACCCAGTATGCGTGTCCCGCCCTCGACTTGGGTCGAGCCCACAAAGATACGTTTTGGGATACTGGTTGAAATGGGCCCCCACTATTTACCACAAGCATTCCACCTAAGCTTGTCCCCATTAGTCCATCCCACTTAACCCACTTAGTCATGTTCATTTACATGTGTGTTTGGTTAAGTCTAATCGTATTTCAAATGCCTCTAAAGGCAACCACCAGATTCCTCATGCCACCCAAGGCACCTACTTAACCCCCATGTCCCACCTTACATGATTATCTGGTTAAGTATTTCTTAGTTCATTAAGGCCATAACCTCATAAAGACCTCTCACATTAGACTGGCATTTATGGCAGCTGGATTTGCCGGGCGGGTCCGGGCAGTCTTACACCATAAAAGAGTCTAACCTCGTGTCTTTACAACTGTTATGCTTTAGTTTGGGCCTAGGACCTCTCACATTGGGCCGACATTTGTGACTACTGGATTTGCCGGGCGGGTCCGGGCAGGTTTACATCACAAACGGGTCCAACCTCGTGTCCTAAGCATTGATTATTAATAATAATCCACTTTCCCCCAATTTTAATAATTCCCTACTTGAATTATTAATTACTTCCAATTTTTAACAATGTCCATAATTGACTCAATTATGGACATCCATTCATGGTATGCAAAATCTTACAAAATTGCACCCAATTTATTAATTCCTAATATTACCCCTACCCCACGTTTGAACGTTTATTCGCAAAATATATGTTAGACTCGAATAGCCTAACTCATAGCATAAAAGAGATTATCATAATAACAACATGTATATGTGACCAAATGAATCATAATAAGGGGTGAAACTTGCATATGTCCAACTTGCATAGATTATACATGTCATGGATCTAAAGGTGTCAACTTGTTCAAAATTCACCTAATATGATCTCAATCAATTTTCATAAACTTACATATGAACATGTGTGAATCAACATCATCTAATTTTTTAACAACATGGTTTTATATGGGTACACCTAACTCAATAGGCAAATTCCCATAATCAAGTTTTATTTAATTATAGTTTCAAGTTTATGGGTACACCTAACCCAATAGGCAAATTCCCATAAACAAGATCCATTTAAATTAAGAAGAAAAAAACATAACTTTAAGCATGATCCAACAACATGATTTTTCAACATAATATAGCATGATTTATAACATGGCATAGTATGATAGTATAACATAGCTTGACATGATTCTCAACATAGCACGACATAGCATAAGAGAATTTACAACATAGCATGACATAGCATATATAATTTACATCATACGACAACATAATAACATAATAAGAGATCCACAATATATAGAATTTACAATTACAAATCACATCACTTTCTTGTGATCCATTCATAACTGAGTCAAATTAGTTTGTAATAGTCTTGTGAGAATCATCATACTCACCAACAAAAGAAAAGAATTAGAGAAAGAGAGATCTTTTGATTTGATTTGTGTAGATTTGGTTGTAGATGATTAGGCTTCCTCTTCTTAGTTTGTGACGGCTATGCTGAACTCCATGGCAGCAGCATGACGGTAGCTTCTCTAATTTTACAAGTGATTTAGGTCTAGGGTCTACCCACTTATTTATAGATTTTAGAATTCATTTAGGCCATTAGATTTAACCTAGAAATAACCGCAGCCGTTCAGACAAGATGGGGTTTATCTTGTTGACTCAGCAATGAGTCAGAAGTGACTCAGCAAACACTCAGCATATTAATAAACTTCTATTCATGTCATAAATATATATATATATATTTTCTACAATGTACATATTAGATACATCCCCCTTTACTTATTATTGTTTTTATATACATATTAGATACATCCCCTCTCTTACATACTTATTAATATTTTTATATTCATAATAGATACATCCCCTCTCTTACATACTTATTGATATCTTTATATTCATATTAGATACATCCCCTCTCTTACATACTTATTAATATTTTTATATTCATAATAGATACATCCCCTCTCTTACATACTTATTAATATCTTTATATTCATATTAGATACATCCCCTCTTCTACACACTTATTATTATTTTAGCAACTTTAGTGTTAATAGAAAATTCGGGGTGTTACATTCTCCCCTCCTTTTAGGATTTCGTCCCCGAAATCTTCAAGGCTGGAAGAATGTATATCCTACCATCCAAACGTCCATCTACTCATCCATCATACACAGGCATCCATTGTCCTTAAAAGACTTCTAATGCTTTATGATCATATGCAAGTGTGTGTACATGTCCTTACCTAATGCGAAATCAGGCGGTCTACTGATTCAGTTGACCTCCTTAATGCAAATTATGTAAGTGTCATGAATCCATTATGTATGCAAAAGATCCTAATTGCTTACATACTACTTCTATATGCGTGCACACCCATTCAACCGAATGCAGCATCCATATGATGGTACAACCATTATACATCCATTATACTAAATACATCCATATATATGCAATATGCAATATGAAGTGACTGAGCCGATCTAGTGCCTAAAGTGTGTATATATGCATCCACGAGCAACCACTAGCAAACACTTGCATCCATCATACATAACATGTCTCAAACACATGTTTCAACCATAGGATTATCCTAACTAAAGGTCAAATATACTAATGAGAGGACATACTAAAGATAAGATAAGATATGCTAAGCGATAAAGGAGAAATTAAAAGACATACCCTCAAAAAGAAAAGGGTACAACGAACGCATCTTCTCTTCTGTCTCCCAAGTTGCGTTGCTCTCATCATCTCCCCATTGCACTTTAACCAGTCTGACCTCTCGATTCCTCAACTTTTTGATCTCCGACCCAAGAATGCATGTAGGAGCTCGTCTAATTGTTGCATCACGCTCTATTTCCACCTCTTTAAGCAAGCTCGGCTCTACCACCTCCGCGGTCTTGTGCAAACACTTCCTCAAATGTGATACATGGAATACGTTGTGTACACCACTAAGTTTCTCAGGCAACTCCACTCTATATGCCATCTGTCCAATCCTCTCCTTTATAGGAAACGGTCCTACGAATCTTGGTGCTAGTTTCCCAATGGACCCAAAGCGAACAACATTCCGTAATGGAGACACTTTGATAAAGACCATGTCCCCAACATCAAACTCGAGATCTGACCTCCTCTTGTCTGTATAAGATTTCTGCCTATCTTGCGCTGCCTTCATCCTCCTTCGAATCAAATCAATCTTTTCCGAAGTCTCTCTAATCATATCGGGCCCTAGCAAGATCTTATCCGTAGATTCCCACCAACATGTAGGTGATCGGCAAGGCCTTCCATAAAGAGCTTCGAAAGGTGCCATGCCAATACTAGACTGAAAGCTATTATTATATGCGAATTCTACTAACGGAAGGTGCTCTTCCCATGTACCCCCAAAGTCTAGGATACAAAGCCTTAAAAGATCCTCTAGAATGCGATTCACCCTCTCGGTCTGGCCGTCTGTCTGAGGATGATATGCGGTGCTCAAACATAGCTGAGTCCCTACCACCTCTTGTAAACTCTTCCAAAATTCGCTAGTAAAGATGGGGTCACGGTCGCTTACTATACTAGAAGGAATACCGTGCAAACGAACTATCTCCTTAATGTATACAGAAGCCAACCACGGAGCAGTCCTCTTACTTTTCACGGGAATAAAATGGGCGCTTTTAGTAAGTCTATCTACTATAACCCAAATCCCCGTGTTACCCTTCCTTGATCTTGGTAATCCATCCACAAAATCCATTGAGATGCTTTCCCATTTCCATAGTGGAACTTCTAATGGGTGAAGCAACCCACCGGGTTTCTTTTGTTCTGCTTTAACTCGTTGGCACACCAAGCATCTAGCGACGTACTCGGCCACATCCTTTTTCATACCGGCCCAAAAGAAAACCCGCTTCATATCTTTGTACATCTTATCCCCGCCGGGATGAATGGTCATTTTTGAGCGATGAGCATCATCAAGAATGGCCTTCCTTAAGTCTTCGTCTTGTGGTACACAAAGTCTATTATCCCTTCGTAACCAACCCTTATCGTCTAAGGTATACCTACGAAGATGGCTTGACGACTCCCCCCCTTTGAGCTTTTCTACTATCTCAACCAACTGTGGGTCGTCTCGCTGTGCCTCACCAACCCGTCCTAGAAGTGTAGGTCTAACCTCCAAGGATGCTAACAGACCGGGTACTAAGTCAACGGAGGGTCTAAAGTCAAACATAGAGATGAATTCTAAGCTTTGTCGTTCAACAAACAACGGACTCAAGGACAACCTTTTCCTACTTAAGGCGTCTGCCACCACGTTACCCTTGCCCGGGGTATATGCTATTTCAAAATCGTAGGAGGCTAAGAATTCCATCCACCGTTGCTGCTTTAAATTCAAATCCTTCTGAGAGAATAAGTATTTTAATGATTTGTGGTCAGTGAACAGTTCGAATTTCTCACCAAGAAGATAGTGACGCCAAGACTTAAGCGCGAAAACAATTGCGACTAGCTCTAAGTCATGCGTGGGGTAATTCTTTTCATGAACCCTCAACTGCCTTCCACCATAGGCTATTACTTTTCCCTCTTGCATGAGGACCGCGCCAAGTCCCGTCCCACAAGCATCAGTATAGATGGTAAACGGTTTATTCCCGTCTGGCAGCACTAAGACTGGGGCTGAAGTTAAGGCTCTCTTTAAACGTTGGAACGCATCATCGCAATCTTTGTCCCACGTAAAAACCAGGTTCTTCTTCATTAACCGTGTTAATGGAGCTGATATTTTTGCGAAGTCTTTGATAAACTTCCTATAATAGCCAGCCAACCCCAAGAAATTTCTTACTTCGGTTGCATTTTTAGGGACCTTCCAATCTTGGATGGCCACCACCTTTGCGGGATCCACTGCTATCCCTTCTTTGGAAACCACGTGCCCTAAGAACCGTACTTCCTTCCTCCAGAAGTGACACTTAGAAAATTTTGCCTTAAGGTTATGCGCTTGAAGGGTTTCCAACACTTCCCTAAGATGTAGGGAGTGCTCTTCTTTATTCTTAGAAAAGACTAAGATGTCATCCACAAGGACTACCACGAATTTGTTAAGGTATTCCCTAAATACCCTACTCATCAAATCAACAAAATATGCAGGGGCGTTTGTCAAACCAAAGGGCATCACTAGCCATTCATAGAATCCGTCAGGAGTCCTAAAAGCAGTCTTATCTATACTATCCTCAGCCACTCTCAGTTGATGAAAGCCAGTGGCTAAGTCTAACTGCGAAAACACTGAGGCGCCAACTAACTGATCAAAGAGATCGTCAATCCTCGGCAGTGGGTGTCGGTTCTTTTTAGTAAGCTTGTTTAGTTCTCTATAGTCCATACAAAGTCTAAGAGACCCATCCGCCTTTGTGGCAAAAACTACTGGAGCACCCCACTCCGATATACTACGTCTTATGAACCCCTTCTCAAGCAACTCCTTTACTTGCTTATTGAGTTCCCTCCTTTCACGAGGAGCCATGTGGCGCACTGGCAAAGATACGGGTTTAGCATTATCCACAAGATAAATTCGAAAGTCTATCTCCCGCTTTGGAGGTAAGCCCTTCACCTCCTCAAACACATCCGGATATTCCCGGACCACTTCTACCGATCGCAGGTTCTCTACAGACGCGTCAAGCGATTCAAGATAACTTAGCATAACGGAATTTATGGGATTACAAAAGATGTCGAGAGCATTACCAAGGCGAGTCACAAGCCTAACTACTCTCCTTTCACAATCAAGAATGGCTCTATTTCTAGACAACCAATCCATTCCTAAAATTAGCCCATAGCCCGTGAAGCCCAATACATAAGCATCACATCTAAATTCAACGCTAAGTATAGAGATTTTCAAATCCAAACATATCATGGTCAAATGAGCCGAACCCCCAATTGGATTTGAAACGACCAAGGGATCCTCTACTAAACTGGTGTTCAAGTGCAGTGATTCAACTAATGATGCAGAGATAAACGAATGAGATGCGCCAGAATCGAATAAGGTACGGACAGGATGATCAAACAGAAAAACTAAGCTTTCAACAGAAATTGGTCTACCTCTTTCTTGCAGCGGTGGGGCCGCAATAGCCTGAACTTGCCCCCTTGCCTGCCCTGGTGCCATAAGAGCCTGCACCTGTCCTCCCGAGGTAGACCCTGCCCTCTGCCCCTTCTTTGGACAGTCCTTCACTAAATGTCCCGCATCTCCACAATGAAAACAACCAGTCTTCTTTTTCTTTCTACAATCTTTGCTGAGATGGCCAGGCGTCCCACAATTGAAGCATTTCTTCTTCCCTTTGCCATTATTGTTTTTACCACCCTTCTTATTTTGCTGTTGGGGTTTCTTCTGATCCCCTTTCTTTTCAACTGCCTTATCCTCATGCATAAGTGCCATTTCTACTAGCTTTTCAAAGGTGGCTCCCATAGGGATGTGGGTCATAGCCAACCCTTGCAACGGTTCATTCAAGCCTCTAACGAACCTCAAAGCTTTCTTCTCTGGCGTGTTCACCAACTCCAAGCCAAACCTTGCTAACTGATTAAATTTATTGACATATTCCTTTACTGATGAGCTCCCTTGCTTTAGTGCCAGGAATTTTTCCATATTTAAGTTCTCCTCTGCCCTTGAAAGAAACTTTGCCTCAAACCTTCGTCTGAAATCCGCCCATGAATCAACTGGACGTTCCCCGTTAGTGACCTCCCACCAAAACGAGGCCTCTCCCTTCATTAACCAAGCAGCTAAACGGACTTTCCTCCCATCTTCCACTTCAAAGATATCCAACAATTCCTCAGTCTCCTTAAGCCAATCTCTGGCCTCCACAAACGTCTCAGTCCCTTGAAAAGTTTTTCCTCCCATAGCCTTGAATTCCTTGCACGTCTTTGCAAAAGTGTCAACACGAGGAGGAGGAGGAGGAGGAGGAATGGGTGCAACTAGGGGTGGAGGAGTATCCGCTGGGCCTGCAGTAGTGGCCCTAGCCTCCAAGTATCTCCTAAACCACCCTGGAATCGTCACACCTTCTGGGAGATTAAGATCTTCAGCCATGCTGAAACGAAAAAGGAAAGATTCAAAATGGAGAATTCGAAAGATAAAGATAAGGATATGGCTATTTGGGATTATGTTTTTCATAAAAACTCTCTTTAAATAACATGTTTTTTTTTTTTTTTTTTGAAAGCACTTCTTCCAAAAATACTTTAGAAAAAAAATATTTTTCTAAAAAAAAAAAAATTTTATCTGTTCTGGTAACCTTATGCTCTGATACCACGTGTAACACCCCACGTCCATTAATGTCACTCACAAAGGGAATGCATTAACTTCCATGGAGGTTTTAAGTGAATATAGAACAGTAAAATTACAACAAGACAGATATAAAATAGTACTTGGAAATTCAAAAACTTTATTTCATTGTAGCAGAAGTCAAAACATGTTTGATTACATCATAACACCATATTCAATGTCAAGTACAATATCTATCTTGATAAAACAAGTACATAATCCCATTACATGAATAGCCATTAAAAAGAAAGATAACAAGCTGGACTTTACTTCAGCAGTCCAAGCTTTCCAGAAGATAAGCGATCCAACTAGACTCCACTAGAACTTGGCCCAACCTGCGGACCTGAAGGGAGAAAAAGGATGGAAAAGAGGGGGTCAGACATAAAGTCTGGTGAATATGATAATTCTACAATACTATTACCAAAATAACTGGACTAAGGCATAAGCTGGAAAACAAGAAAATGTCTATGAAGAGCAGATTAAGGACATAGACAATCGCTAAAGGCAACGTTATAGGCGCTCCTAAATACTAAAGGATAAACACTATACTGCACCACACCAGTCACCCTAAAGATTCATCCCACTTAGCTTCACTTAGAAACTTTCCCAATGGCTTTACGTACCCCTAGCTGACTACATAGGTGCCGCCTGCCCCTATCTCCACTAGGTGTACCATACTTCCCATTATTCGATCGGCTCCCTAACTCGTAGATACCCGTGTTGGCCCCACAGTGGGGTGTATCACTCCCCTAAAGTGGCAACCTGATACAACGGACATGCACGGCTTATACCTACACGATGCAACAATGTCTTACCTACCAGCCCGGGTCCACTCACGCATATGAAACCCGTTGGACTTGCGTTGCCACCGCTCCCTGTTTTGGCCTCTTATAGTCAAACCCAGTATGCGTGTCCCGTCCTCGACTTGGGTCGAGCCCACAAAGATACGTTTTGGGATACTGGTTGAAATGGGCCCCCACTATTTACCACAAGCATTCCACCTAAGCTTGTCCCCATTAGTCCATCCCACTTAACCCACTTAGTCATGTTCATTTACATGTGTGTTTGGTTAAGTCTAATCGTATTTCAAATGCCTCTAAAGGCAACCACCAGATTCCTCATGCCACCCAAGGCACCTACTTAACCCCCATGTCCCACCTTACATGATTATCTGGTTAAGTATTTCTTAGTTCATTAAGGCCATAACCTCATAAAGACCTCTCACATTAGACTGGCATTTATGGCAGCTGGATTTGCCGGGCGGGTCCGGGCAGTCTTACACCATAAAAGAGTCTAACCTCGTGTCTTTACAACTGTTATGCTTTAGTTTGGGCCTAGGACCTCTCACATTGGGCCGACATTTGTGACTACTGGATTTGCCGGGCGGGTCCGGGCGGGTTTACATCACAAACGGGTCCAACCTCGTGTCCTAAGCATTGATTATTAATAATAATCCACTTTCCCCCAATTTTAATAATTCCCTACTTGAATTATTAATTACTTCCAATTTTTAACAATGTCCATAATTGACTCAATTATGGACATCCATTCATGGTATGCAAAATCTTACAAAATTGCACCCAATTTATTAATTCCTAATATTACCCCTACCCCACGTTTGAACGTTTATTCGCAAAATATATGTTAGACATGAATAGCCTAACTCATAGCATAAAAGAGATTATCATAATAACATGTATATGTGACCAAATGAATCATAATAAGGGGTGAAACTTGCATATGTCCAACTTGCATAGATTATACATGTCATGGATCTAAAGGTGTCAACTTGTTCAAAATTCACCTAATATGATCTCAATCAATTTTCATAAACTTACATATGAACATGTGTGAATCAACATCATCTAATTTTTTAACAACATGGTTTTATATGGGTACACCTAACTCAATAGGCAAATTCCCATAATCAAGTTTTATTTAATTATAGTTTCAAGTTTATGGGTACACCTAACCCAATAGGCAAATTCCCATAAACAAGATCCATTTAAATTAAGAAAAAAAAACATAACTTTAAGCATGATCCAACAACATGATTTTTCAATATAATATAGCATGATTTATAACATGGCATAGTATGATAGTATAACATAGCTTGACATGATTCTCAACATAGCACGACATAGCATAAGAGAATTTACAACATAGCATGACATAGCATATATAATTTACATCATACGACAACATAATAACATAATAAGAGATCCACAATATATAGAATTTACAATTACAAATCACATCACTTTCTTGTGATCCATTCATAACTGAGTCAAATTAGTTTGTAATAGTCTTGTGAGAATCATCATACTCACCAACAAAAGAAAAGAATTAGAGAAAGAGAGATCTTTTGATTTGATTTGTGTAGATTTGGTTGTAGATGATTAGGCTTCCTCTTCTTAGTTTGTGACGGCTATGCTGAACTCCATGGCAGCAGCATGACGGTAGCTTCTCTAATTTTACAAGTGATTTAGGTCTAGGGTCTACCCACTTATTTATAGATTTTAGAATTCATTTAGGCCATTAGATTTAACCTAGAAATAACCGCAGCCGTTCAGACAAGATGGGGTTTATCTTGTTGACTCAGCAATGAGTCAGAAGTGACTCAGCAAACACTCAGCATATTAATAAACTTCTATTCATGTCATAAATATATATATTTTTTCTACAATGTACATATTAGATACATCCCCCTTTACTTATTATTGTTTTTATATACATATTAGATACATCCCCTCTCTTACATACTTATTAATATTTTTATATTCATAATAAATACATCCCCTCTCTTACATACTTATTGATATCTTTATATTCATATTAGATACATCCCCTCTCTTACATACTTATTAATATTTTTATATTCATAATAGATACATCCCCTCTCTTACATACTTATTAATATCTTTATATTCATATTAGATACATCCCCTCTTCTACACACTTATTATTATTTTAGCAACTTTAGTGTTAATAGAAAATTCGGGGTGTTACAGTTCCATTCCTTGATTTTTGCTTTTGAATTTTTAAGAAATTTAAGGAACTGGAACATATGATTAGAAGTAGTAATTCGGAACGGGGCTAGCAACTGCATCATAGTATCCGTTTATCATCTTCCAATGATTAGCATCATTATTCCTCTCAATTAGACTAACATGTATAGGACAACGGTCACTTGTCGATGTCGGCAACACATTCACTTTAGATCTGAAAATTTATTCGTGCACACAGAGTTAATGAGTACTCTATCAAGTTTACAAGATATTTTTCTACTTTCACCACTTCTCCATGCGTAATGGGGGCCACAAAGGACTGGTTCAACCAATCCTGATGCTACAGTGCAACTATTGAACTCTGACAACTTGGAAACTCTAATGGTAACTCCTCCTTTTTTTCACTGGGTTTAAGAATAGCATTGAAGTCTCCCATAACTATCCAAGAGTCTTGTATGTTTTGTGCCAGCGACTTAAGTTTGTCCCAAAGTTTAGTTCTCTCTCCCATATTATTACAAGCATAAACTACAGTAACACATATGTTTAATCCTCCAGTAATGTTAAGAGATACAGTAATTTGCTGATCATCTTTGTCAAGAAGAGCGCAACACCATACTGATTTGCACCAAGCAACAAGAATTCTACCTCTATCTGAAAACTCATTATTATTTACTGGTCCCAATCACTCCCCAACCAATTACACAGAAAACATAAATTATCTGTAGTAAGTTTATTTTCCAAGATACCCATAAACGAAGGAAGTAAATTCTTTCTAAGATTGTGGAGGTCTAAAAGTTGGGTATCATTATTTAGACCTCTCACTTTCCAACTTATCAACGACATTTAGAGTTTTGGGATTTACTCCTCAAATCCCAAGGAGGAAAGCTGCGCCCACTACTTGTAGCTTCAATAATTCTTTGCTAAGTGTTGAATTGTTGTAGAAACTCTGGATTTGGCTTTGTGTAATTCTCATTTTTGTTACTATCCTCATCTTCTTTTACACTTTCACTATCATCTAAAGATATATTTAACCTATGCAAATATGCAATAGATTCAGGATCGCAATCATGTAATTCCTTCTGCTGTGACTGCTCAGGAGACAGATGAATTACTTCTACTTATGCAACAGATGCATCAGACTGCTCCACCAGATCAGGTGTGGCAACCTCTACCTAAGTCACTACATTAGCATCGCTACTACTTGTACAGTTTAGGGAAGTGCTGACTGCAGCGGTTTTGTCACTGAGAACTTCAGTGTTTTTGTGCTGCTGACTCTCCTCATCAGAGTTTTTGTGCAACTGATCATCCTCCTCATACTTTTTGCTTGGATTCTTCGCAACCCATACCTGAAACAGGTTTAGCAACTGTAACGCATTGGTCAGAAGTGTGACCAAAACATTTACAATTAGTGCAAGTGGGGGGCATGTATTCATATTCCACTTCTTATATATATATATATATATATATATATATATATGTTGCCTTGTCTGTCTTTACCTCTGATTTGTGTTTTCTTTTCTTTGTTAGCTTTCATATCCACCAGAACTCTCGCATAGTTTAGACGTTTAACATTTTTAGTAAGTTCATCCATAGCTAGTGGGTTACCAATAAGACTAGCTAGCTTACAGATTCCTCTTGCATTCCACAATGATAGGTCTAAATTGATTAATCTTATCCAAATAGGATGAGATTCAAGCACGTCTCTCTCAAGCCTTAGATTAGGTTCCCATCGCTTGATAAAAATCAATTTACTGTCCATGAACCATGGGCCTTCATTAAGCACCTTATTACAATCATCTTCTAGTTCAAATTTGATCAAATAGAAACCATTCTCTCTTGCAAACACATCCCATCTTCCTTTTAGTTGCCATTCTCTTCTGATGTACGCATTTAAATGAACGTAAATGGCCTTATGCCAACTAAGTATATATATATATAGAGAGAGAGAGAGAGAATTTTTCCACATGTTTTTAGCTTCATCAAAGATTAAATCATCTAGATCTGCGAATTCACCATCTTCATCGAATGAAACTTTAAAATTCATCACTCCACCATCAATCTTAGTATTACCCTCAACAGCTGTGGCCCATGATCGCGATCCAGAATTGAATATCATATTAGATCCCTTACTTTGGTGATTGTTTCCTTTTGTCGTACGATTAGGTATAGATACACCTTGTTTGGCCACCTGTAGAAATGACTTGCGTCTCTTACGAACCTCCTGCCAGCCTTCATCAGTTTTCTTTGATTCATCATCTTGATTATCAAGGCTAATTTCATCCGATGTGTTTTGATTTTCAATGTTGGGGCTATTAGGGTTAGACGCCATTAAAAGATATTATGTAAAATGAATAGAATTATATAAAAGGATTTAAATAAAATAAATAGAATTATATAAAAGGATTTATATAAAATGAATATAATTATATAAACGGATTTATATAGAATAAAAAGAATTATATAAAAGGATTTATATAGAATAAATAGAATTATATAAAGGGAATTATAAATGAGATTTAAGTGTTAGAAATAAAAAGGAGATTTGTATGAATAATTCTACAAATAAAAATATAAATAGAATTTGGGTTTGAGATATTGTTTTTAAATACGAAATCAAACTGTTTTGATTGCAAAGAAGAAATATTATTTACATTTAATGTGAATAAAAGATTTAAGTAAATATTTTGGTAAAAAAATATTATAAAGGAATTTAGGGTTTGAATTAGGAATTTAAATGGAATTACTGAAATTAGAAACTAACTGGAAAGTAGTTGAGTTGAATGGCTTTCTGGGTATCGATCTGATGTTGGTTTCGGCCTTCGGGGTTTATGCTTGGGAAGTTGTTCTCTTACTAGTTTACTGTTAGATACTGATAGCGGTGGGAAGATATTGATGCGTGAATCAGAAATGGAAACATTTTCCAAAGTTAATAATGCATATTTTCTAATTTTAGAACATAAGGAATTTCTGAATATATGGAAAGGATAAAATGGGAAATGAAATGATGATTGATCGGTAAGATTTCCATTTGGGAATAAGACCGTTGTTTGTACACATATTTTTTTTCCTTTGATAGTTAAATCACCAAATATCAAAGATTTTGACCATTTATGTTGTCAATACGGAGAGGCCAGGATTAGATATATTATTTGAAAACCACTCCATTCGGCATTAGCGTTGTGAATCAAATATGATGAAGATAATTGAAGACGGAGTTATGCAAGTGTTGTTCAGTAAATCCTAGGTAAAAATTTCCTAAGATGGATTTACAGAATATTACCTTCGGTCCGTCCAGTCCCAGGACGAGCTGTATAGAAGAATGTCTAACAAAGTATATTTAATAGTTCGCGTAAGTTGATCTCTCCAAACGTATTTACGTTTGGTGGCGGAGGAATTCGTTTCTCTTAGCTGTTTACTCGTGGTATGTTTGGAGAAATCAATTTGTGATTTGGCGGGTATGACGATGTGGCATTTAAAGTAAATAAAGGTGTGATCTATACGTTATGGCCTCTAGCCTCACAACCAGGAATTGGTATAAAATCGGGTAAGTCGCATGGCTAAGTGTTTAGCTGCCAATTAAAGTGTATTGTCACCTGATCTAGAGAAATTCCATTTACTTCTATAATCTATTTCGATGATGTCCCTTTCGGGAAACAGTTGTTGATCCCAACCGTTGGTGATAATACATTCGGTACGCTCAAGCGAAATGAGTGACCGATCATGTTTAGCCAGGGCTATAAGATGTTCTTGTTGAACCCGGTGTATTCCTCTCTAGAGATACACTATCGGAAGGTGGTCCCATACCTTGCCAGCTGGAATTCAATACCCAATAAGCGCCCGCGGTTTTTGATTACATATTATGTATGTGGAACGTGAAGTCAAAGCGTTCTGCTAGATGATTATTATATAGTGGCAGATAGACATTATTATAATATCAAAAATATTTTTGATATAAAGATTATCGTTTGTTTCAAAAGGATTTTTAAAGTTGAATCAAATGTTTTAAATTCTCATAAGGGAAAAACCCGTTCTGTTATATGGCATGGTCTAATGAGATATCGTTTATTTTCTCAAGCTATTTTAATTTTTTTACTCACGCCAGTCCCATGACTGACCCGGAGTTTATTTTGTTTTTCTTTACCCTAAACTCTTGGGTGCCCAATTTTGTACAGGCAGTCAAGTAGTCAGGTTTACAGATATACTTGGAGAGCTTGGAGCAGGAGCCTTCAGGATTATATAGCTACTGTTTATTCCGATGTGTTGTAAGTGTTATACTCTGATAATGTTACTGTATGCATATACTGATTTTATTTCAAATTTATGTATCTATTATATATTGTTCGTTCCGTTGTGAGATTTGTGTTTACTCTGATGTTATATGTTCTTCTTCTTCTTCTATTCTAAGTTTCTATCTTATCTATTCTCACCCTCTAATCTCTTTCATTAACTATCCGGTATTTCCGATGCTTGATTAGTCGACATCGTGTTTGGTGTCGGTTAACCAGGATTGCGATAACCCGGGTCATTACACAGCCACACCATTTCAATTTCCATTTCATTCGATACATATATAACACATATGTAATAAATAACAATATAAACATCAACCTAAATCAAATCAACACCAATATATACAAAATAAACCATACAAACATGTCAAACCAAATCACTAACCTCATATGTCAACTAACCAAGTGTATATCTTCACTATACATCCAAAATATCATCCTCCCTAGCTCCAAACCAACATATACAACATCAAAACACAATCCTCGCCAATTCCAAGTCAATATGTACATCATGAAAGCACAAACACATTAAAACATACCTCTCAAGCATCTTCATCCCTCCTGAAGCACCAGACGATGAAGGAAAGGAACCATGCTGCTACACATACTCCGCTAGCTTTTGATTCAGCTGCTCCATCTGTATAGCTTGAAGACAATTCTCCTCCTACGTACAGCCGCTCAATCATTGTTCTAAGCTCTTCTATTTCAGCATTGTCCTGAGATTTTTCATATGCCTTTTGAGCTGCTCTATGTAACGACTTTTAATTCAAAACGACCTATATTCAAATCATACCTTTAAGATTTCACTTTCTAATTAAGTCGATACCATAGCGTTTAACTTCAATAATATTTTGGTTTTGTTTATATTTGCAACAATTCAAGTTCAAAAAGATTTCAAATGATTCAAACTTACCTTTATAAGAAATCATTTCAAGTCGTTTCATAAAAATCTAATAATTTGGGTCGAATTGAAAATGTACAATTCAAATCAAAAGCTTACATTCTATAATTTACCAAATCGTATCGTGTATTGTAATTCAAGTCATATAAATCAAAATCATTATTTATAAATTCGAATCAATTCATATAATCTAGTTTTACCCTTTTAAGCATTCATTTTCGTTGATTCATAGAATTAAACGCTTAGATTCAAATTCCATTTTAAATAACTCAGATCAAATCTTTTATTCCAATTCAAACCAAGTGATTTATAAAATCCATTCCAATCTATATCCAACCATGTTAAAATCGAATTCATTTCGTATCGATTACAAATTCAAATTCATTTCATATTTTTATCCAATTCAAATTCATCTCTACTAAAAGTTCGTACTAATTCGAATTCATAACTTAATATGAGTTAGTTCGTTATTCAATTATCGTTACATAAATTTACATCTTTAAACTTTGAATTTAAATCGCGAAATCTAACTTATCCAACTCTTGGTTTATTATAAAGTCTATAAAATATATACATAAGAAAATTAATTTTTTTTAAATAAATATGTGTGTATATATATCAGTCTATAAAATTCTAAAATTATTTAGAATATAGATTACAAACATATATAAGAGTAAAATAATATAGAAAATAAGTTTAGAATAATTATTTATAATAATATAAAAAGTTAATAATACTTATATAGTTTAAAATAAATAAATTATAAGTAAAACTTGAATAAGCATTAAATCTAAATTTTCTTATAAAAATCCATTTAAAACATATAGTTCAAAATTATAAAATTTTAAGCTTAAAATATTTAAAATATAAAATTTAAAATCTTAATTTATTATTTTAAAATCAAATTCCCAAATCAAAATACTTCAAAAATACGACCAACGGTGTCCGTATATAGTTTTCAACCCTATGGTCAAGTGATACAGATATTTATCATTTCAATCCGTAATTTATAAAATTCTACGGGTCTATCATTTCAACCCGCGACCCCAAATTCAGTAAAAATTGTTCAGGTCTATCATTTCAACCCACAACGATTTTTCCCTATTCTAATGTCCATTCGGGTATGTATCATTTCAACCCTTAGTGATTTTTCCTAAAGTAGAGGTATCAACAATCACATAGCAACAATTACAGCATATATATCATCAGTGCAACTATGTGTCATAGGAATATATCGTGTCACATATGAAATGTACATACATATCAAATCAAACAATTTCTATCAGCAATCCTATACATTTCATATAACAGTTCATTATTGATCTAACATCCATGAAAAACGTGAGTCAAGTGTGAGATAAACTCACCTTTCATGGTACAGATTGGAGATAGCAGGCAGATTAACGTGAAATGAATCAGCAACCTCAGGCACGACTTGAAATGGAATCAATCATAGTAACCACTCAATATATATATTTTTTCAAGATGAGGTTGGGAAATCTATCAATGGATTTGTACGGCTATCTGGGTTTTGGGAATGGGTTGCGGACTCAACACCAAATTCAATTCAAAACGAACACAACAAAATTTTTTCTTCAAAATAATATATATATAATCAATACACCCACACAATATTTCAAAACTAAATATATATATATAATTAAAATTTATATAAACACCAAACCGTAAAATATTTATTTTAAAAGAAACCGACTCGACTATAAATGTCCGCGCACACACATACATTTGAACTCCACAACACAAAATATTTACAAACAAAACATATACATATAAAATACTCACCCATAACAATACACACGTACTCCCCAAATCACGCAACACACCAAAAAAAAACACAGACTACCCATAACTCACACATGAAATACCAAACAACACAAATATTCACACAACAAATTCACGCACGTCGCACACAGAACACAAAAAATATCCTACAAAACAAATATGCCTAGAACACAACTTATAATATACAAACATGCACATCTAACATCCACACACACAATTCCACTCACACAAGTACACAACACGCACGCAAGGGGTCAGCTTGGTTCACGGAAGAATGAAGGCGAGGAGGGGGAGGGAGGTAGATGTTTGAAAAAGTGGATCAAGTGGAGGAAGCGTCGGTGCCGGCTCTTCAGGGCAGAGGGGAAAGCGGCAACTAGGGTCTCAGACCTGGTTAGTTGGTTGTTGGGCGCGAAGGACTCGGATATGGGTTGGTTCGGGTGGTAGAGTTGCGGCTACGGGGAAAGGGGCTGTCTGGCGGATCTCAATGCTATTGGGTGGCATGGTCGGAGGTATAGGCGAAGGGACGGTTGGAACTGGTGGCGGCGCAGGGTTCAATTCACTATGGGGAGGAGCAGGTGGATGCGGAGGCGGTTAGGGCGGAGATCGGTGTTGATGGAGGGAAGTGCGATAGGCAGGGGCTGAAGGGGAAGGATTCGAAGAAGAGGCCTGCGAAGCACAGGGAAGAGAGAAAGAATGTACGGTGGGATAAAGAAAATGGCAATGGAAAGTTTATGGGATGGGAAGATTGTACACATTTTGATTTCTAAATCGATTCGATTTAAGCGATTTTGGTGAAAGGTTTTCAAATTTAAATATAATCGAAGTTAGATAATTAATTTTGATTTCAGATTCGAATATGAGATTTCGTATAGACTATTTTATAAACTGATTTATAAAATAATGACCACGGTGTGAAAATTGTAAATGGTTGGTTGTTAAAGAGATATTTAGAAAAAAGAAAGATGATAACCTATTTTAAAATTACAAACAAATACTAATACATAAAAAATAAAAAAATAACACATGCAAAAGGGTTGCTAGTACATGAAAACTAACACATGCAAAATAGTATCAAAATTTGAGTCTCCATTCGTGTTGACTCATATACTAATTAGTAATTTTCATAAATATGTATACACACACATCTGCATATATATATATATATATATATATATATATATATATATATATATATGAAATTTTAAAGGTTGTGTTAGATTCTTGTTTTCTGTTAAGTGTCGTCAAATATAGAAGCAACATGAGTCATGTATATATCTTATCACTTTATTTTTAATTGGTTTGCCAGCATATAAAATATCATAATACTTTATACTTACATGTTGATTTGTTGTGTATATGCAAAACGATTAATTACCGCTTGGTTTCTTTAGTTATAACGTCTATTCAGCAGCGTCAGATTCATAATGGAGTCGAATAGAGCATCTTCTTCATCACACATCAACTCATCGCGATCTAGTATCTCAAGCAGTTATTCCCATGCCTTCTGAAACATTGTATATAATGCAAAAATGATTACATATGAAATACGGTAGAACATTATTTTTATTTTACATAGCTAGTAACTAAACGTATCAACGTTAATAATAGAACTTAAAATATGCATACATATGCACTCTCACCTTATCCTGATCATCCCGCTGATATGTAATGTTGCCAGCATCGTATATTTGCTTTGATGCGTGGGTGCGAGCAAATACGTCCATGTAGGACACGGGATGTCCACGAGCTCTTTCCTACAATAAATAATTTATACATTTCTATTCCACATAGCTAATTACCAAACTAATCACTATATAAATGTAATAGATGATAAATTTATCAAGCTCTCGAGGTGATGCTGGAAAGATTTGGATCTTGCACGATGAGTTACTGGGTTCTTACTTCTGTTTGCTGAGTTCCTCGCCGAGTCCGCTTGCAAATTTACATTGAATAATATATTCAATAATTTCAAAATAATTAATGAGGTGTTTGGTAGATTTATCTTGAACTCTTCACTGTTCCGCTAGTTGACCCATTTATCCCATATAACCACACCTATCCAGTTTGGTTTCTTGCCCAATTTCATTAGCTCTGATATTTTCCCTTTGTAATTCTTAGCGACCTTTGAATTCCAGTGGTGTCGAACTAGGTTGACGTCAGCCTCTTATAGATCTACTGTACCATGTATAATGAGAAAATATTACTAATTATACATCTATTCTTAATCATATTGTAAAACGGTATAAACTTACAAGAAAATCATGCCAAATAGCCCCATTGACGGAATCAGGGATCTTACTCCACTTAAGCTAGAAATCCGACATTCTACTCATATATGGCTACTTAGAAATGCCAAGAACCACGCTCGATGGCTGCAACTCGAATTCCATATGTTAAATATAAAATAGAACTTTAGACAATCATATATATATATATATACACACACACACACATACATATCATGTACAAAAAAATTGTTATGTTACTAACTTTGATATTTACACTTGATCAGCTTAGGGTGCAAATATACGAATGGGCAAGCTGGTGGCTCACCACTACTCTCACCACCCGAGCGGGAAGAGCTACAAGCTGAGAGCCAAACATAATACATGTCGCATATGTGTGTGTGTGTGTGTGTGTGTGTGTACACACTATTCATAATAATTATGATTTGATTAACCGTTAAAAAAAAGTAGTACATGCTATATATATATATATATATATATATATATATATATATATATATATATATATATGTATGTATGTATGTATGTCATATTGTGTGTTTGTTTTGTGTGTGAGTTTACACTTATTTGTGACCGAGTGTTTGTGTTTTGCGTTGCATGTATGTTCAAGTCATCAAAATGTTATAACTTGGATGAATGCAATACAATAGTACAAAAATGTTTGACACTGATATTAATAAGAGAAAAATGTAACGTGGATAATTGCAGAAATTATCGAATGTTACTTGGTTCTTTTCGATTTCCGATTTAGACTCGGTCTCATGTTATATATTGTTTTCCTATACACTCTCAAATGCTTCGACTAATACATTTGTCTCATCATTTAAAGGTCCAAAATCATTTTGATCGTCTATAATTGCTATTTCAACATTTTCCACGAGATCTGCTTGATAGACTTGTTTGTTCGGAATATCTTTTCCATCAAATGTAAATCTTGCCTTGGTTTTAAAAATTGCAGATCAATCTGCTTTATCTCTTTTTAGAGATGGATAAGGGGTGTTATAAACTTATCGGGCTTGTTTAGCTAGTACAAAAGGGTCGTACTTTTTTTGGCAAAGCCGAAAAGTTTTATAGTTGCCATACAACTTTTAGTAGGTAGAAAATGAAGTATAGTTGATAAGCTAAATGCTTAAACAACTAACTAGCTTCATCCGCGCAGGGAGAAAAGCCTAGTAGTTGAAGTGCATAAATTAGTAAATTAAGTAATACATATTAGTGAAGCCATTGTCCAGTCATGCTGCAAGAATCGAGAAGAAACTACAGCCCTTGCATCCACATCATTCATTGTCGAATATGCTTCCTATGCCCATTACACTCTTCTTGCTCCTCGTTATATAACCCGGGAGTGAGGTTGATGAAGGAGAGTGAAGTTTTTGCGTGGTTAGATCAAAATTGTCATTCCTTGGCAGTGGTTCTTTATGGCTAGGTAGTGGTGCTATGTGAGCGTAGGGGTTAGCCGGCCATCTTTTGGTGACTCTTTCTACATTATTTGTCATCTGTACAGTGCCAGATCCAGAAACAAGATCATTTTTACTTGGTATGACGGGAGTTTTGGAAGAAATAGGCACGGCATAATCTTTGCTTGATCGAGAAGGTGACTTGTTTAGAAATCCAGGTTTAATGGAAGTGGATACGGACTTGTCTTTTGCAGCTATTCCAGAAGCTTCTGCATAATCATGCACATAAGCACTGACATGCACACTTTCAGTTGCTTCCACAAGTGACAAGAGCAACAGAGTGCACACATCAGTTGGAGCAGTGCGCACAACATTACTTTCTGGGTTGAAAACATCGGAGAGCATTTCTCCAATTCTTCGAATTTCCCCGTCCTCATACTCTAGATCAATACCATTAATGTTTCAAATATCAAAACTTTGGGGTAGGGGCCGTAGGGCGACAAAATTGTTGCCAGTTCCAATCATTTCCTTACTTCTCTCAACTGATTGATGCCCAATACTTATAGCTTTATCTTCACTCTTATTTTTATTGATAACTTTTCTCCAAGTTTCCTTGTTCAAATCAGTGTGTACTATCTTCCCTTTAACATTAGCAGCTACATACTTATTTCCATTTTGTTTACCACTAGCAGCATTGTTGACAACTACATTACTAATTGCTCTCTTCTCATTACTATTTTTCTTTACATCAACTCCAGTGTGCAAGCACTTTTCAATAGTGTGTCCAAAGCATTTACAGTTGCCACAAAATTTCAGGCTGCTATATACATTCAACAAAAACTAGCTGTGCAGTTCCATCAAGCATGATGACTGGGAACTCAGATTGCAGTAAACTCATGTGGTAACCTCAACTAAACATTTAGCAAGAAGAACCTTATCTAGAGACTCTGTAGTTGCATTCTTACATAAAAAATTTCCAATATGTGATGCAAGAAACCTGATTCTAATTTTCGTCCAGGCGTAGAGAGGGATATTTGTAAGATTAAGCCAAACTGGCACACTCTTAATACTACTATAACCGACAATACAATCCCATGGTTCAATGTTAAACACTTTGTATTTAATAATAATTGGAACTGAGTTAATAATCCTCTTTTTATATCCAAGATCTGAAAATAGAAAAAAGAAAACTTTACCCGTTGATTTAATCTTGATTTCACCAACTGGCTTCCAGTGCCTTTGCAAGAATGTCGTCCCAGTAGTAAAGGAGAGAGGAGCATCCAAGAAGAAACCGACAAGGTAGTCTTGCCACTTATCTCTGCTTACTTTGTATATGTCTTCATCAAGAAGCAGCACTCTACCAGAATATCGAAGTGTGAATGAAGGAAGAGAGAAGATTCCAGAATTCTTTAATTTGTTTTCAAAAAGAGAAGTCCATTTACGGTTACAAAAGGCAGACGAAGGAAGGGGATTGTCGGAGCTGAGGAGAGAGGCGGCGGCTCAGGAGAGGGAGGAACTGGTTGCGGTGGAGGGTCTAACAAGGAAAGGTTGGCACAGTTGGATTTGTTAGGAAGTGAGGGGCACGATGAAATCGGCTGAGAGGATAGCATAGGGGCCATTTTTTAGGAAGATTTTTTGTTAACTAGTTTTTTTGGCTGAGTAATACTTTTGATAATGCAAGGTATGTTTTATTTCTATAAGATTATAATTTGGATGCATGTTAATTACAAGCCTGGAACATTGCATCTAAACAAGAAAACATCCTCAATGGGTCTTGTAAAATATGTCAATTGCAAAACCTGAGTTAACACGCCATAAAAAATCATTTATATGATTATTAGGATCATCGGTTCCTTTAACAAATACACTAGTAATGTTTGTTAATTTTTCAACAACGTATTCTTTGTTGTTGAATTTATATCCATTAACGAAAAATATTGGATAAGTTTTAACCTTTTCTTTTGGTCCCCATGCCAAATGTTTCAGTTCTTCATTGACCACATGATTTGCGGAATCACAACATAGTTCAAAAACCAAGTAGCGAAATCTTTGCTTAAATCACCGCTTGGATTTTGTGATTCATAAACACTGCAAACACAATATTTTGCAGTATTATTAATTTACAGGTGTAGTATTAAATTTATCAAAACTTGTAATGTGATAATCACCTAACAAATGATGCAACTTCAGGACAATTAAGAAGAATATATGTATGTGCTACATGGTAATCTTTATCATCTAACCAGACTTCCACACATTTTCCAACAAGTCAGCCAAGTTGTTTAAAAATAGATAGCAATGCTTCGAAAGAAGAATCTTGTTCAATGGCCTCATCATTATATGTAACACTTTCAAATGACAAGTTCACATGATCATTGAAATCATGTGAGAAAAAGAACGAAGTTTCTTTTTCGATATATAATTTGCAAACCGAACTCGAGCTTTTTGTCTTACTTTTTTCTTTAAAAGATTTAAGTACCTAATAATAAGTATTTCAGTTCAGTATTAATTTAATTTATAATTAAATTAACATTTCCATACTCAGTATTAGTAACATACCTGTTGAATGAATACATCCATCCATATTTCATAGGACCTCGAAGACATGCTTCATATGGAAGATGAATAGATAAATGCTCCATTACATTAAAGAAACCTAAAGAAAATATTTTCTTTAGTTTGCAGAGTTGTGTAAGGATTTCTTCCTCAATTTTACGTAGACGGTCAACTTTTAACATAGATGAACAAAGCTCCTTTTAAAATAAACTATGGCAATCATGACTTTTCATTCCACCTAATCTTCTGTTTTTATAGCCGACACATCTACAAAAGATTAGAGGAAATTCCATCGAGAAATCGTAATCCTTCCATCCAATTTAACAGTGCTTTAAGTTGGTTGTTATCCAGTTCATAGCATGCTCTAGGTTTTTTTATTGTCATTTGGCTTTACATTAAGCTCAAGATGATTATATATTCTTTTATACCACGTCTTGATTTCAAATCGTTCTTAGTCTTTCCCATGACGTTCAAAATTGTATTGAACACATTATCAAATACGTTTTTCTCATTATGTATTACGTTAATGTTGTGACGGATTAAGTGATTTTTCCAATAATGTAACTCCTAGAACATACTATATTTGCACTGATTATGAACCGTCGATTTACCTTGGATTTCAGTTGTGTTTTCTGGTTTCATGTGTCTTTGGATAATCTTTTACGAATTCATATATATCCTCGCTTGACTAAACCGTTGGTGCTCGTAGAGTCTTATTTTTATTAGCAGTGAAGTTTTTTTGTCTCTTCTAAAATGATGATTAATATGGAGAAAATATTGATGACAATCAAACCATGAAAATGCTGTAAAGATAATGCCTGTAGTTTTTTCATGTAATAAGGACAAGAAAACGACCGACCGTACTCCGATCTGAAAGCATTGCATATGCAGGAAAATGACAGTAGCCCATAACAAAAAAGCGAACATCCGAAAATTTCCTTTTTGGATACATAATATATTTTAAAGCATTCATACCATAATGTTTTCAACTCTTTAATTAACAGTTGTAAGTAAACATCGAAGCCCTATGTCAGATCATTGGGACCAGGGATGACAGTTGTGATGAACATATACGGAGTTTTCACACATATCCACAGGAGTAGATTGTAAGACGTGATTATTATAGGCCAAGATGAATATTAAGAACCAAACTGAGAAAATGGTTAGAATCCATTCATAAATAAACCTAGTCTAACATTGTGCCTCTTCGCTGCGTAATCGAAAAATTTCTTATCAAAATACTTCCATGCTTCTCCATTGGATGAGTGTGTTAACGCACCTTCTTCAGGTGTTCTCACACTGTTTCTTATAATTCGTTGTTACTGATGATGCATATAACCTTTGAATTCTAGGAGTAATAGGTAAATAATGCATGCGCTTGAACGGAACTTCTTTTCCCTTATTTTTCCAATGTATGTATCTTTCTTGATTGCATACTTCCTATGATTGATGTCTTCTTTCCAAAACAACATGCAACTATTTAAACATGCATTTATTTTTTGATATGGCAAACCAAAAGATGACATAAATTTTTTCACTCCAAAATAATTTTCGCATATTAAATTGTCGGATGGCATATGACATTTAGCAGCTTGAACAACAGCGGTAGATCCGGCTTCCGTAAGGTTGTGTTTTGATTTCATTGCAATGTACTCTGCAGCTATCGATTATTGAATGCCACTTGTACATCCTTTCCAAAGGCGTTTCTTAGTAGCATCCAATAAATCATATATTTTTCTCACTCTAACATTTGATTCCTCTTCGACGGTGATATCATCATTATTAATTTCAACAGTATAGAACATTTATCGTGCTGCATCTTTGACCACATGTTCTACGAGATTCATTGTACTGACTTCATCACCAAAGACCTCCACTGACAGTTCTTAATTAAGGGCTATAATTTCTTCATGACGATCTATGATGACTTGCTTTACACCACCAATGCTTAGAATATAATTTTGCATTGTAAACGTACCCAATCGATGTAAAGCGGTCATTAAAGAAAAAACAGTAGAATAGAAGAGAAAAAGTAAAGAAAAGAAAGAAATAAAAGAGAAAGAAGGGCATAGAATGTAAACACAATCACAGAATCTGTCGTATATCTCACAGCGCATCTAGGAACATATAATAATCAAATCACATGTATAAAACAAGTGAGACATAATAACCATATAAACTAGATAATCAGAATATATAGGCTCATACAACTACTCATAACAATAATAGAGTTTATACAAGAGATGAATAAATTCAACTGATATACTGTCTCTAACATAATATACAACACTATCAAGGCTCCATAGTGCTGCACAGCGGAAATAAAGAGATATAATACAAGTATAATTATATAAACTATCGCCACCTGCGAATGCACCTGCGCAGCTCCAAACAATACATGTACCTATCATCTGGCATGCACATCAGCACCGTTGAGGAGAATCCAAAATAATAAGACGGAAACAAAACTTTAGGTCAGACAAAAGTCTGGTATGGACAATAAATAATTCTCAAAATATTGTAAAAGTCGTAATATTATATATGGCACGAAGGGTATGAAAACCTTACCGGTCCTTCCCCTGCATCCACAGAGTTAGAACATAAGAGTCGATATATGCTACACTATGACAATAATCATATGAAACTGGTGTGATAGATGTCTAAGTACTAATGATGATAAATAAACATCCATGGCACCCATCATCCGTCCTCACATTCACTCACTTAGTGCATTAGATATACGATAATGCTCGGTTTCCATGATATTCGAATCCATGCCACTCAATTGGCTAGGACCTAGGTTATACCCACTTGTACACCCAAAAGGTAAGGACCCCCAGACTGGTCCAGGTGAATGCCATAAGTCTCCCATCGTTAGAGACCATGAGGACCCATCTGGTCCAAAGAATCCATCTGGTTTTAATGGTTATCATGCCCACTACCCTCACTTCACGAGTAACTGTTAAAACCTTACGTATCGATAATCCCTTTTGTTGGATCTAGATTAACCCTAGAGGGGGTGAATAGGGTTTATTGAATTTTAGCGAGATACAAAAAATATCAGATCACATAATGCAGCAGAAATAAAAATGCAAAAAGTAAATGACACAAGATATACCCAGCTTCGGCAAAATCCTGCCTACTGCTGCATTCCTAAGGTTTCTACTAGGTAATAGAACAGATCCCGCTTACAAGACCATGTAAACTCGTGAACCCCTCGCTCTTATCCTAATCCTACGCTCAAAACCCTAGGCTAATCTATATCCTCTAGACCAGATTTCCTTGGAATACAAACCAGTAACCCTAGTTTTTACACACTCTAGTAAACTGCTAGATTTTGCAAACTCTAGAAATTGATCAACAATTCAAAAGGAAAACAAAAATACAAGATAAATTAAAACAAAATAAAACCCCCTTTTAAAAACTATTAATCTTGGTTGGCTTTCCTTAAGTTTCCACCCATGTTTAGTTTCCCCAATCACTTTCCTTTTGGAAAAAAAGGTGGCCGCTTCTTAAAATAGGGTTTTCCACAATCTTCCCCCAAATCGACTCGAGATATCTGAAATTGCTGAGATTCTTCTCTAATGATCAAATCAACTGATGCTTGGCTTTGGTACTTAGATTTGGGATTGTTGCGATTGAAACACTCGTGAAAAATTGTGAGTTCTCTGTATTATCTTTCTTTGAATTCCTCTTGAATTGTTTATGGTTTCGACAATTTATGCCAATGATGAATAGGTGTATAAATAGTATTTTAAATCCTAAGATTTCTCTGATTTTGTATAAATGATTTGCTCTGATTTCTTGAATGGCTTGATTGATATTGACGAGTTTCCCTTTTTGTTGCCTCAATTAAAAAAGTTTTCTTCGGCTTTGAATTTATTCCCAAAACTGATTTGTGGCACATCTGGAAATAACTGAATAATTGTTGTCAAAAAAGAATTCGGCTTTGAGTGATGCCATGACTTGTGTGATTTGCCTTGGCTGTTGCGTGTCTTTTGAATGATTCATTGAATGAATTCTTGCCAAATTTTGATCACTGAATTTCTAGAAACAATTCGAACTATTTCTTCATTTCTTGAAAAACTCTTGTGTGATTGATAAACCTATGATCATGTACATGCATTTCTGGAAGTAAATTAAAATGATTCTTGTCTAAAGCAGTTTTGTCAAGTTTACAAAAAATACAAACTTTCCTGTTTATCCTTTCATGTAACAATAGTTGCTTGCCAAATATAATTGTACCCATTCATTTCCGGAAAATGAGAAAAAAAATCTTGCCCATGAATTTGACATGTGTTTTTCTGTAATCAATTGAATTGAATTCTTGGCAACATGATTTGCGAATTATACTAGTGCTAAAGTGTAATTGCTTGATTTGGCTTTGAATTTCTGGCATGATTTTGGCTCCACCATTATGTGCTCTGTCTAAAAAAAAAAATTCTGTCTTAACTTGCGTTTGTTAACTCTACCTTGGGAAGACTCTGTTTGTATTTGTGCTATGCACTGTACATGTACACACAAATTTGATCACTGCTATACTGTCATGTGTGTTCTTCCATTAAGTTGAAAACAAATTTTCTACTTTCGAATGGTGGCTTGCTCTTGAATCTAATGCTTCTTTCATGTACACATGTACATACATTTCTATATGTCCAGTCACTTTATTGTTGTTGCTTTGACTATATATATATATATATATATATATATATATATATATATATATGCATATATGCTTGCATTTCGTGTCATGTGTTCTGTCCTGTTCTATCCACCTACTTGACATTGAACCATACTATTGCACCCTGTATTCTGTCTTGAACTATGTTTGAGCTGCACCATGCAGTCAGCTGTACTATCTTGATCTTGTTGACTTCAACACTTTTCATTGTTGCTTTGTACTTGAGCCACTTTGATATGGTTTGTAGCATGTTGAACCATTGTTGTAGCAGTGTTTTTGTTGAGTTGTCTTTTACTTGGATCGACCATGCAGAACTGCTTGACCATATGTTTCTGCTGAACACCCTCTTTGTTGCATTGACATGTACTTGAAGTTTGACCATGTATATATGAATCTTTGGTATGCCATCCATGAATGTTTTCACCTTATCTATTGCTGATGTACCCAGATTTGCACATACACTGACTTGGTCCATTGTTTACTTGCCATGACATATTTAGTTCCATCCCACCTTCACCATCCATGCTTTGACTTGCCTTGAAATATGCTCGACTATATCTACGTTGCGTGGCCATATTTGCATCTCGATCATATATGTGCATTGAGTCGAGTTGGTCCACGTGGCTGCTCCTCAATTGCACTTTGATTGGCGAGGCAGTGCACGTGTGTATATTTATACACCTGTGTACATGCAACCATTCAGAATAATTTTCCTGTTCTTGCACTGTAATATGTGTATATACGCACTGTAATATGTGTATATGCATACTGTCTGCCTTGTGGTATTTACAGTGTATCACTGTGAATATCACAAGTTGTCTAGTCACAGTTGGATGAAAGTATAAATCAGATCAAGTCATGAAAAATGATGAGAAACACACCTAAATTATGAGGCAAATAAAATTTAAAAATAAATTTATATTCGCATGTATTCAGTTTTATTTCTATTGCAGTCTACTATATGTGTTTCTGAATGTGACAGGTGTGGATGACTGGACTGACTGAATACTGTGAAGACAGAAGACAGTAGTATGAGTGTCAGTGTGTGTATATGTGTCTGTAACAGTGAACGTATAAATATATATATGACTGTATGACTGAGTGATATAAGTGTTGTAGTAAGGAACAAATGTACATAATGAGAAAAATTATACTGATATTTGTAATAAATAAATTTAATTGAAATAAAATATCATTTTAATGTGTTCAAACAAATTTGGGTATCATATTCAGTTTATTTACAAGTACAATATCATGTGAAGTAAAAAACTGAGAATACACAAAAGTAAAGTTTGAATGTTGTACTATTTCAGATGTTGAAATAAAATATTTGATTGAATAAATGTACTGTGAATATATTCAATTGTGTATGTTTTTATATTATTCAACAAAAAGTTATTTCTGTGAAAAGATGTAATATAAAATAGTACAATTACAAATACATTTAAATAATATCATATGTTTATTATCATCAAACAAAAATCATACTAAACAACACATTGTTGAACCCAACACCTTTGCATACGTTCTTCGCAGTAGGATCCATCACTTGACTATCCAAAAAATTCTTATCTGAAGTCGTAACAATATGGGAACTATCCCCAACGACCATCATATGTCGCAGGATATCATCGTGTGTCTCCCATTCCTCTCTCTCCAACAATCAACTCAATACAACTTAATGTCGTCTTTTCTACATCTTGGAGAAAAGTAATCCATCGCAGCAGCCTCGTCTCCATCATAAAATCACCATCTTGGAATCATCGTCGCCAAATAATGAATCGCTGCATAGAAGCACCACATCTCATCTCAAGCTAAAGCCACCGATCGAAGAGCCTTCGTCTCGAAACCACTATCGAACGAACCATCATATCCTACTCCTTGAAATCGCATCGTTTTCGATGTCAAATTGACCAAAATGGCCATAACAATAGTAATCGATATCGACCACTTTATAGTAATCGATAACGACTACTCTGATCATCTATTTAACCAAAAGTGGTTAAATATGCATCCCAAGAAAACATTCGGCATTTGTTGTGAAGTCTAGCCCATTGCCAAGTCCAGCTCATCGCCAAGTCCAACACGTCATCAATTCCATCCTTCGTCTTCAAATCAACCACCAAGCTCCGGTGTTGCTTGGTCTTCGAATTAGTCTCCATGCTCCAATGTTGCCCCATATCCTTGCATTTTGAATCTTCTTCGAGAATATATCTTGCCTATTTGAGACTACCATTCATGATTTCAATCGATATACACCAGCATGTGTATTCAATTGATAAACACTACAAGCTCTCACAAACAAAATATTTCCTAATACTCGATCGTTTATGAACTACATTTTAATCTAATATAAATAAACAATTTAACCATGCAACCAACAGGTAAACAAATTCCTAAATTAGCATACAAGCATCCACAATAGCAATGATAAACGAAATAGGACCATTCTATAGTAATCAAAATGAGGTATTTGCTGGAATAGTTTAATCTAGCAACACAGTCAAAACATTATGCAATAGCATGCAAACGGGTAAATAGAGTGCATAATAGTGTGCAACTAGGTAAAATATGATAATCATGGTCAAAACTACTTAAATCACATTTTAATATTTTATTTATTATCTACCAGGTACAACTATCCTAAATATTATGTTTTATAATTAACAATTAGTTTAAAATGTCAAATTTATATTATACGAACAACAACTGTTCAATGAAAGACAATATCACTCACCTTAGTCAAAATAGCCCAAACCAGCTTTAATGCGTAGAGCTCGTCAATACAATTCCAACGCAAGAAACCGCATCTAATTTGAACCTCAAATGTGTAAGAAGTGAATAATATAAGTTTTAACGATTAAAAAATAATAAAATTAGCTTTATCAAATATTTATACTAATCACTTACTAAGATACTCTTCTTCCCCAAATTCCCTAAAGTGTGCATTACAATATCCCACCGTGCACCTTTCTTGGTGATATAAATAAGAACTTAACAAAACTAAAATTGAGTTGCACAATCGCGAAGCTCATTCGACACTGGACTTGCTAGCACCCTCATCTTCGACCCACGACCATAATGCCAAAATGCCTCGCTTGGAACCTACCTCCAAAATTGCTAGGTCGCGATCAGCCACATAGATTCAAACCTCCCCAAACCACTCCATATTGATGCGCCTCCCAACCCCGAGCTCATCGGCGGTCTCCTCTTCCTCTACCGCCAACTACGGCCAAAGAAATGTCGAGCCTAGTTTAGGACTTGCATCAGAGATCGATACCGAACCGAGCGAGTCCAGGACGAGATCGATGCCTACGATCTCGTGAAACCAACGAGATTAAAATCATGATTCATGGATGAGGATTAAAATTGATTAAATTTTATAATTGGATTTAAAGGAGGCGGCTAGAAAACTGGAAATGAAGAGGAGATGAACAATGCTCCAACAATTAGATAGTAGGCTTTTGGATAAAGGGGTATATATAGTGCTTTATTTATTCAATTGCATTTTAATCTTGCAACTAGAAATGGCTATGTGTTTAATTTTTGTATGAGCGAATGATGAACCTGTTCCTACGGGTTTCGATGGTACAGGTTTTGTCAAAATCCAAGACTATTGCCCAAAACATTAATTTTATGCGTATATTAAGACGTTATGACCACCAAATGGTCTGAACTCGAAATATAGCGATCCTTATACTTTTTATTAAAATAACGAACCATACGAAATCAATGAAACTAGTCTCAAGTCCCGATTCGATCGTTTATGAGAATTCACTCTTTGGAATCATCAATCAAGTAATTAACGATCAATATTTAAATATCTAGTCATTAAAATATAGGTCGTTGCACTCTTTCCATCTTAAAGGATTTTGTCCTCGAAATTCTCAAGGACAAAATAACATAACCTGACGTTCACGAGTAAGTGACAATACAAAACAAATTATCACTTATCGCCCTCAACAACAACCTTTGAAATGACTATAACAAAGGAAATCTATTTGGAATTTGGCATGAATCCAACATTCTCATTCCTTTGTACAACCATAATCAAATTCAAGATCGAGGCAGCCAAGCCAACATCCATTTTGCATACTTATTTTCCAAACAACTCGATGTTGGAAAATAACACTAACAACTTACTAAATGAGGAGATAATCCAACTTAGCGTCGCCTATTGGATTTATTTCCCAATTTGACAAAATTCATGGAAAATTTCAGTAGCATCCTCCTTTGCCCGGTTCGATACGTAAAACCCTAAACCGCCATGCAAGACCCATCTCAACAAAAGAAAATAAAAGCCTAAAAGTGATTGTCCGTATCAGGGCATAGAGTCATCAAAAATGTACCAACGGCAAAAACACAACTCTACATCTACAGCATACCTCTTTTTAAGAAAGCTTAGCACTTAAATGCAAATAAAACTAAATTAGCATCCAACAAATCAATTCTTGCTCCTTTTTTCCTAGTCAAGTACTCAACAAAGAGGATTAAACACAATAGTAGAAATAGAAACAAGGGAATAAACATGTTGAATAAATTAAATTTATCTAACACAAGCATGTCAAGTCATGCATGGATTTTATCTCGAATAAGTAATACAAAAGTATAATTATTCTGCATGACTAACAATCATAGAATATAAATAAACATGCAAGCATCATCAATAATTAAACACGAATGGAAAAACTAAGCATAGAGAATAACATCCATGCCTATCCTAACATGTAGGATACTAACATAACCAATAAGATAAATCAAATAATAAATTCAATCCATATATGAATCGACATCTAGGTTGTTGTTTCAAAAATAGAGAATAGTAATATAGCATCTCTCGTCAATAAATGGAGTATGACTCGAGCACTATCATATAATTCCTAATTTCCGTGGCAACCTATTGATGGAAATCATCGACGACTATTCCCGCATCCAATTGGAAATCTCGAATAGTTATAAAAAAACTATTTGATCCATCCATTCAGCTATCGCTAGCTAACGTCGCGTTCATTATAAAATAAATGCAAAATCAACCCCTTCTCATGATGCTGGAAAAAAACAATGCTTATTCCATATAGAACCAACCATCACGGTCGAGTCCATAATACCTCACCTCGATTTAAGGAATCATTACCAGTAATGCACACAAGCAACATTCATCAATTCTGAACTAGTATATCCTCAACTCAATGCACACGAACGACTACATTTCCTATATGCACCTATTGGAAAATTCTTACTCGTAGGAGACTAAGAATTCCAACCATTTCCACCAAAAAAGTTTGAGATACCTCTCGAGGAAGAGAAATATCGATGATGTGACATCATCAATGACTCTAACCCCCTTTCTAATAAATTATGCCTCCAACTTATCAAACAAACCTTATCGCCATCGACTCCAAATCGAGAGTCGAACACTCCTTCTCGCAGGATCTTTGGTTATAGAATAAAATGTGGTAACTTTCCATTTGAAAACAAACCGAGCTCAAACCATCCACACGACCAAGTGAGTTCCATCGCCTTCTCTTTTCTGCTCGAAATGAGAAATCAACACATTCATGGGTCAACTTCAACTTCCAAACCATCAAAACTCGCGTGGGACTTATATCAATATCCTGTTCCAAACGACATAACCCATATCATCTCGCTTTACTATTAGAAAAGTGAAACTCCATCAAGTGTCGTATTCTTAAGACCCACAACACAACCAAAAAAATATGCTAACTCATTAGTTGGCTCGAACGTCCCAACCAATTAGTCAAGATAACAAAAGCCTATAAAATGTTGTAATCGACATACACGAACCAACCACTCATAGTTGGTAAAATCCAGTCGGGATTCCCAACCAAAAGAACATCCATAACTAGATCGATATGGAACTCAACTTAAACATAGTGGTAATCTGGTCACCTTATCGAATGTGTCTAGATACTCTCAAGCTACAAACTCTGGTGATGACTCGCTACTAGAGAGTTGTCTCATCGCACTATCGTCCAATCATAAACGATTCGCTACTGAAGATCTAAGTCTCATCCCACTATTGCTAAACCGAAGACAACTCACTACTGAGCTTTGTCCTAGTCCACAATTGTTACCAACAACCTCTCACTACCACTGTTATTCTATATCCTCCTAGAAATTGAACTGCTAGACTTAGATATTAAGTCCAGTTAAGTTCAAGAATCAAAAAGCAACCAATCTAACAAACATGCAACCATGACACAACGAATTCAAGTTTTGACGAACCCTGTATGCTGCCAAGTATAAATTAATTATGCCATAACTCTCCCCTACGTCGAGGCCCGACATTAATAGCTATGGATGCTGCAGTCACCCATAGTATTAAGTTCTGGCAACCAAACACGGGATGTTACATACATATATAATCTAATCAATTCCTCAATATGGTAAGCCATAATCAAGAGAGACAAATCAATTCACGAGTCCCAATCTCATCTCATTCATCGAATCGCACGGTCAAATGGAATGATAAAGTCTCGACACCAAAGTAAAACATGTATAGGAATGCCATTTACGAAAACATACCTCGAGCGATGACATCACTATTTTTCACTTCATCGAGGAAGCACTCGACGGAACTGGAACGACATTCAACAAATACGTATCTACGGTTTGTCCCGATAAAGTAGGAAAAACCTCAACACTGGGCACAAGCTCAAACGTCATGAGCTTACTCGATCGACACCTCCAACCAACATCCCATCGGAATGAAATAATCACCCTTCGAGTCGATCTCATAACCCATCCACAAACTCCAAACTCATAGTGACAAAGGAAAGAATAAATCGAACTTCAATAGCACATCAAGCCGGTAACACTCTTCGACACAGACTCATCGTCTAAATCGACAAATTCCTTATCAACTCCTAAAAGGTCGATGCAAAACCTTTTCAAACAAATCATTAGCTAGTCTCGGGCGAATCAATTTTGAGAATTTGAAATAATAAAGACCCTCAAAAAATTCAATCCCAAACTCAGAGTTTCTTAGGAGTAATCTCCTAATTCACTCAATTCCAACTCCAAGTCACTAAAGAAATCTCGCAAGAACCAAACAGCCCTCAAGCCATAACATTGATTTCGTTTTACGGGACGGTATGCCACATGGATACATAAGCACCCACATAATGCGACAGAGTCGACTCACCGCACTTGAGCGCCATAACTAAGTAAAGATTTTAGGGCATTTTAGATAATGGATCGTACCATTACTGAAAACAAAAACTGTAAGTTAAGTCTGGTAGTTCTCGATTCTTACCAACTGTCAACTCTAGTGATATAGTAATTAGAAGTATTCCTCATTCGCTAATCTCCTCAGATAGGATGATCAATCGCTAATAGAGCAAACTATTCCAATGGAACTCATGTGCAAAGCAACCTATACTATATATACTAATAATATATATTTGAAAACAAAAATATACACAAATATATACTCTCTCTTATATATTAACTCTTGAATTCAGTACTGCTTAGGTTAAACAATGCAACCTAAGCTTTGATACCAAATGTGCCGACCTTCCATACACCACTAGTGCTCTGAACTAAAATGTGTGTTGTACAAGCACTCGATCGATGTAAAGCAACTGTCAAGAGAAAGAAATAGTAGAATATAAGAGAAAAAGGGAAGGAAAGAAAGAAATAGAAGAGAAGAGAAAGAAGGGAATATAATATAAACACAATCACAGAACCTATTGTATATCTCACAGCGCGTCAGAGAACATATAATAATCAAATCACAGATATAAAACAACCGAGACAGTAATAACCATATAAACTAGATAATCAGAATATACATGCTAATATAGGTATTCATAACAATAATAGAGTATATACAAGAGCTTAATACTCTCAACTGCTACACTGTCTCTAACAGAATATACAACACTATCAAGGCTCTATAGTGTTACACAGCAGAAATAAATAGATATAATATAAGTATAAGTATACAAACCATTACCTAACTGCGAATCCACCTATGCAGCTCCGAATAACACCTATAGCTATCACCTGTTCTTCTCATCAGCATTGTTAATGAGCATTCAAATTAATAAGAGGGAAATAAAACTTTGGGTCAGAAAAAAACTGATGTGAGCAATAAAGAAATCTCAAAATGTTGTAAACATTGTAATAGTGTATATGGAACGAAGGGTATGGGAATCATAACTATCCTGCCCCTGCATACACAGAGTTAGCACATAACAATCGATATATGCCACATTATGATAAAAAACATATAAAACTGATGTGATAGATGTCTAAGTACTAATGATGATAAATAAATAACATCTATAACATCCATCATTACATTCACTCACTCAGTGCGTTAGATATATGTTAATGCTCAATTTTCATGATACTTGAATCCATGCTACTCAGTCGGCTAGGACCTGGGTTATCCCCACTTGTACGCCATAAAGGCAAGGACCCCAAGATTGGTCCAGGTAAATTCCATAAGTCTACCATCGTCGGAGATCAAGAGGACCTGTCTGGTTCAAATGATCATCAAACCCACTCCCCCGCTTCACTGGTAACCGCTAAAACCTTATGTTATTGCTAATCCCTTTGCAAACGTTCTCCGCAGTAGAATCCATCACTAAACTGTCCAAAAGACTTCCATCTGAAGTTGTAACAATACGCAAACTATCTCCAAAGGACACTGTATCTCGTAAGATATCATCCTTTGTCTCCTATCCCTCTCTTCTGATATTCAACTCAATACGACTTAATATCGTCTTTCCTGCATCTCAAAGAAAAACAATCCATTACAGCATCCTCATCTCCATCGTAGAATCACCATCCTAGAATCATCATCGTCGAAAATGATGAATCACTGCATACAAGAATCACATCTCATCTCAAGCTAAAACCACCAGTCGAACAGGCATCGTCTCGAAACCATTATCGAACGACCCATCATATCCTATTCCTCGAAATCACATCATCGTCGATGTTAAATTAACCAAAATGGCCACAAGAATAGTAACCGATATCGATCACTTTGTAGTAAGCGATAACGACTACTCGGATCATCTATTTAACCAAAATTGGTTAAATATGCATCCCAAGAAAATGTTTGGCATTCGTTATGAAGTCCAGCCCATTACCAAGTCCAGCTCATCGCCAAATCCAGCTTGTCACCAACTCCATCCTTCATCTTTAGATCGACCACCAAGCTCCAGTGTCGCTCCATCTTCGAATTTGTCGCTATGCTCTAATGTTGCACCGTTATTAAGTTCATCCTTGTACTCTGAAGCTTCTTCAAGAATATATCTCGCTCGTTCGAGTCTATCATCCTTGTGATTTCAGTAGATGTACACCAACATGTGTATTCGATTGATAAACACCAGAAACTCTCACAAATGAAATATTTCATAATACTAGGTCGTCTACGACGACGTTTTAATCTAATGTAAGCAAACAATTTAAACATGCAACCAATAGGCAAACAAAATCCTAAACTAGTATACAAGCATCCACAATAGCAATAACAAATTAAACAGGACCTACCTATAGCAATCAAATTGAGGTATATGCCGAAATAGTCTAAATCTAGCAATATAGTCAAGCCTGTGCAGAATAGCGCCCAAATGGGTAGATAGCGCGCACAATAGCGCGCAACTGGGTAAAATGTGATAATCGTGGTCAAAACTACTTAAATAAATTTTTAATATTTTATTTATTATCTACTAGGTTCAACTATCCTAAATATTATGTTTTATAATTAACAACTAATTTAAAACGTCAAATTTATACTATATGAACAACAATAGTTCAGTGAAAGACAATATCACTCACCTTAGCAAAAATAGCCCGAACCAGCTCTAATGTGTAGAGCTCGTCGTTACGAATCCAATACATGAAAACGTGTCTAATTCCGACCTCAAATGCGAAAGATGTGAATAACACAAGTTTTTACAATTAAACAAATAATAAATTAGCTTAATCAAATATTTATACTAATCACTTACTAAGATACTCTTCTTCCCCAAATTCCATGAAGTGTGCATTACAATATCCCACCGTGCACCTTTCATGGGGATACAACGAAGAACTCAACGAAGCCAAAATCGGGTTGCACCATCGCGAAGCTCTTTTGACACTGGACTTGCCAGCACCCTCATCTTCAATCCACAAACACATGCCAAATTACCTCGTCTGTAACCCACCTCCAAAATTGCCAGGTCGCAATCGACCACATAGATTTGGACCTCCCTAGACCACTCCATTTTGATGCGCCTCCAACCTCAAGCTCATCGGCGGCCTCCTTTTCTTCTGCAATCGACCATGGCTAAAGAGATGTTGAGCCCTTGTATAGGACTTGCGTCAAAGATCGAGACCAAACCGGATGAGTCTGGTATGAGATCGATGACTTCGATCTCATGAAACCAATGAGATTAAATTTTCTAATTAGATCCAGAGGAGGCGACTAGAAAACTAGAAACGAAGTGGATATGAACAGTGCTCCCACCAATCAGAAAATGGGTTTTGGATAAAGGGGTATATACAGTTCTTTATTTACTCAATCACATTTTAATCACGTAACTAAAAATGGCTATGCGTTATATTTTCGTATGAGCAAACGATGAATCCGTTCGCTACGAAACCTGACAGCATGCATCACTACAATGATACGGTTCTGATGGTAAAAGTTTCATGAAAATCCTCGAGAGTTGCCCAAAATGAAAATTTTACGTGTATTTCAAAACCGTTATAACCACCAAATAGTCCGAACTCAAAATATAGCGATCCTTATACTTTTTATTAACGTAGCACACCATATGAATTCAACGGAACTTGTCTTGAGTCCCGATTCAATCGTTTGTGAGAAATTATCTTTTGGAACCATCAATCGAATAATTAACGATCAATATTTCAATAAAATGTTTAAATATCTAATTGTTAAAATACGGATCATTGCATGATCCCTCACTAAATAATTGGGTATGAAACCGTATTGATGCAAATGAACCCTAACCATATCTCGTATTAAATGCTTCAACAATTTGCACCTACTACATGAACAATGAATTCCTACTTCGTTTCAAATATTACTTAAAGCAAATTTGATAAACACATGTACCTTATTAATAAAATATTCACTTATTGAGCCTCAAATTTCCCTTTTTAATACATCTAACTCCGATCAATAAAATATCTGATCATTTTTCCTACTTTAAAACATATGATAAAAAGTAAAAAATTATTAATCGTTCGTTTTATATTTTGATGCTTTGGTAAACATATACTAAATTATATAAGATTTTTACAACTTTGCAAAGTATCAAAATAATAAACGATTAAGGGTTCATTAATATTATTATGCCCTCTGTGATAGTCGGTCGGTCATCCTACTTCCCATTACAAACACAATAGAAATTACATTCCTTAAATCATATCATTTTAAACGATTTCTTAAAATTTCGGCAGCATTTCCCCAGTGTTCCTTGTATCATACAAAAATGAGTGTACACAAGGAATAAAAAATAAATATCGTCAAAATTTTGTGAACCGTTTAAAATGATTTGACTTACAAAATGTAATTACTTTGTACTGTTTGTAACTTGTCCAATAAAGGGATAAATCTGAAAAATGTTGTATCAGATGAATAAGCATGTCCATTTTATAAAAAAAATGAATATCCATATAACGATCATATGCAACACTTGTCAAATGAGGCCAAATAATATCTAAGAGTTTTAATATTTATTTATCTTAAATTTAAATATATAATTTATTAATATTTTACCCTTTTTTTAGATATGTACTAAATTATATATTTTTGCTATTTCACATAATGTATAACTCATTTTTGCTTCTTTACTACATTATACACTAAATTGAATATATAATTTGTTTATATACTAAGTTATACTATTTAAGGAATTCTAACTACGATTAATCCTAACAAAATCATCCGAAATCATCCAAAACTTATTAAATACCTAGTCAATTCGCGTGTTCGCATAAATATATAATTCGTGTTAGCATAAATTATTCAAATCTACGATCAATCGTAACATAATATATAACTCGTGTTCGCATAAATTATACTGTTTGCAAAACTTATCACACACCTACGATCAATCTTACAAAATCATCGTAAACATATATACAATAGGGCTAAATTTGAAAATATTAATAATAATTTGAACATTTTGACGACAATAATAGTAATTATCATGTACATGATGTAACAAACATTTATCAATTATTGGGAACAAGTACAATACAAAATTAAAGCCAAACTAGAAAACCCACATAACTAGCGTTTAAGTGAAAAAACATGATTTTGAGAGGATTGAAGGGTGGAGAGGGGCAACACAAGAACCTTTAGTGGCGCTGGAGATGATTTAGAGGTGGTTTAGAGGGGTTCAACGTTTGGAGGAGGAGCAATTTAAGGTGGTTTTTCGTATTTACGGGAATGAGCTGAAATGGTTAGCTCGTGGGTTAGAGCAGATGTATTCAGGAAATTTCCAATGGTTTTCAATGACTGTAGACGATTAGTTTATTAAAACAATAAATTTTTCATGAAAATAACAGGTTGTTATTAGCCATTGGAAACGTCATTGGAGGCCTTTGGAAAATGGATGTGGCTATGTATTGTAGTTCTAGCAGTGAACATATACTAATTTGAAATCTTAGTCTGTTGACTTTTATTAACAAACTAATTACAATAAACTTTTGATTAGCCTAGACCAAACGTGCCAGTTCGCAAAAGAAAACATACCCGACCAAATCAAATTGAATCCGTTTGCTGCTTTAAACGAAAGAGGAAAAAAAAAACCTAAGTACATGTATCGCTTCCTTCCTCTACCTATCGCATCATCCTTCGTTCTCGACTTCACCTTCTCTCCTCCCCCACACATCCTCAGGTCAATTTCCCTTATCATAGCTATTTTCTCTATCATCTTTCCGAAAATGGGGTTTGAGGCAATTTTTGATTCGATCGCCGTCGAAACTGGACCGGACCGTGAAGAACATGATTTCGGTAAGCCAGCAGAATCTCAAACCGTGATTTTTCTACATTTGCAAATAATTATAGTACACATTCCATGTCTAGAACAAGGATGTGGGATTTTAAAAAAAAATCTTAACTAGGAGAAAAATTCGAATAATTTTGCTACACTCTCGAAGTGTCTTGAGAAGCCCTGCCCAAATTACCAAGTACACTATTTATTTTTATTTGTTGAGAGTGACTATATGAACATAAATTGGTGACACAAATTTAAATACACAAAATATTGATCATTGGATTTGTTTGTCTTAACGTTAAGGTGGAATTCAGAAGAAGATCCAATGATCCAGACTTTATATAGCAAAATTTTGTGTCGTTAAGTTTGTGCTTAAGTAGACTTTCCTTTATTTATCAAACTGACCATTATGGAGGTTTCCCTACTCTAACAGAGCCAAAATCAATTTGTCTAAGCCAACTTTTTTCGGAGCAAATTACACGACATGAATCCTTCGCGTTTTCTTCCTTCCTCTCTCTGATCCATTTCTCACTCATTCGTCTAATTCAATGCGCTAATTCCTCCGATTCTTCCACCGTTTCTTCTCTCATCCCATGCGCCAATTCCTCTGTTTCTTCCTCCATTTATTTTCTCGTCGCTTCGTATTTGATCGGGCAATTAGCTTATTCTTGAGACCTCAAAAAACCTTATTTTATCACAGATTCATACACAAATTCATATATTTTTTACTCTAAAAAAACCGATTTTGAATCAAATTTGGGAAACTGGAAGACAATTTGATCCGAAGTTATCAATTGAAAAATTGTTCTCAACGGAGATCCGAAGTATTAAGTAGTTCTTATCCTTGGATTGCAAGAAAAGTACATGCTACCCATTACCAATATCAAATTTAGATTACGCTGTCGAAGGAAGATGTCAAAATTACACTAAAAGATGACGTCTTGGTGATAAGAGGAGAGCACAAAGCAAAGGAGAAAGGCAAAAAAGGAAAGGAGTCATGTTACACACCGACAGAGTCTAGATTATGGCTTTATTGTATTACAGTTACACATCCTGCTATACAATCCAACACGTACCAACTTCATAAGAAAAGCTGTAGTATAGGGTTGTAGGTTATAATTTATGGCTGTGTAAATCTATTTTTATTATCAAATTATTGTCTTTTCATTCAATGACATCTTTTTAGAATTATGAAAATCATTGTTTTTCGTTGCAATAAAGTGGTTGTTTTGTCAAAAAGGCGTACTTAATAAAAGGCGTTTGTTATTGACACTCCAATTTATGTTAGGGGAGGGGCAAATTTTAGCGACACTCCATTTTTTTTAAATTGTTAGGGGGATCAATGCAAATAGCTAGTTTTTTAACTTCTTACACTTTTACTCTTACTTTTAAAAACTTACGCACCGTAAAATCATCAAACCCCTAAATAAAAAAACCCTAAATTATTTAACTGTAAATAACTTTAGGGAATGGTTGATATCATACACATACGATTTAATAGACTGAAATTAGATCTTAACCCTAACAACATGTGGCTATGATTTAATAAACTGAAATTAGATCTTATCATCTCATCACTCTGATCAACTCCAACATAACTCTCACTCTCCTATGTCAATATGATATTGTTTTCTTTTTCGATCATGTTTTTTGGTTAAGGTTTGATTTCTCCACAATTAAGGGTGTTGATTAACCATTAAAAATTAGATTAATGAATAGAAAAGTGAAATTAAGCCAAAATGAATAATAAGGTAAAATTACCTTTATTTGTTAAGGGGGCTATTCCCCTCATTGATAATTACCTTAACAATTTTTTTTTTTTAAAAAGTTAACATCCCTTAACAATATTTGGAGTGTTAATAACAATGTCCTAATAAAACAAAGTTCAATAACAATTTTATCAAAAATAGTTAAATAGTTGGTTCAAATTATGTATTCATTATTCCACCATCATTCTTACCGGACAAAACATTGGGTTAACTATGTTTATTGAATCCTATCATGGTAGAAGAAAACGTCAAATGTCCTTCAAAATCAATAAAAAAAACTCAAAAACTCCAAACAGTTGAATTGAATGGCTTTCACTTATTCATGGATGATTGTTCCAAAGAGTTATTGAATGATGACCATACAGAGTTGAAAATTTAATATTTTTGCGTCCGTCACTAGCAGTGTTGAGGAAATCGAGTCCAAATTCCTTGATGATAAATTCATTTCCTCTAATATCTGTTGTTTGATTATTTTTTGTTTTAATAAGTTCTTATAACTTAATCAAACCGACCGTTAGGGAGGTTTCCCTGCTGTAAGATGCAAAATCAATTTGTCCGTCCCAATGAATATAGCCTTAAATCTAGCAGTGTTGCCCGACACATAAACATTTACTTCTGGCCTCCCTATTTCTCGTTCATTCTTCTTTGCTGCATAATCTGACCCACATCTCTTAAATATCTCCTTTTTTCTCAACATTATGACTAATTCAGATTTCACTCACCTGCTCTCGTTTCCTATGAAATCTGATAGCCTCTTTCGATGTTAAGAGCTTCAGATTTAAGAAATCATTTGCCTAATTCCTCTCTTCCGTGTCCTCTCCATTTTTAAATTTCACGCTGTCCGTTTCCCCCTATTTTTCGCTTGTTCCCGTTTCTTCTCCGATTTTTATTATTCAAAATTCTTCATCCGACTCCTTTTTTCCCAGTAATTCAGTTTGACAGTTTCTATCTCATACTCGATCTGAATTGGAGAGCAACAATTTGATAAATATCCATGCTCGATCTGAGTCTCATCACAGATCCGTTGTTCCTCACTCATACTTGCCTTCATCTTCGACAACCAGGGCCGATCTTTAGCTAAAGCGAGCAAAGTAATGATTTTGGACCGCGAAATTCTAAGGTACCATCTTCATTACCTAAAGCGTAATAAAGGAGGATTTTTTTTTTCATAATCTCAATCTGCAATGGTCGGAAGAGAACACTTGACCCACAATCACTTGATTTTATCATGGATTTCATTTTCTGGGTAATTGATGTATGAATTTGCTGAAATCATATACAGATTCATTTTTAAATACATATTAGTTTTCTGAATATTTGAAATTTCTTTTCTATATGAATTTCAGATAAATATGTGAGGCTATGGAAGATATATATGAATTGTGTACAGCATGTTAAAGGATGCATACAACCAAGTGAATGGAAGGGATTAGATTTGCACACGTTCTACCTATATTAGGTAAGAGGTGAATGGAAGGGATTAGATATTTAAATATTTGATTTTGAGTTGTTTGCCTGCAGCATTATGGAAATTTCTTTCTAGCTTTGCACACTCACTTGGTCTGAATTGTTGTTAAACTGATCCATGGTTGCTGTGATTTTTTTTCCTGAACATATTGTCTAAATTTGTGACTTTATGTACACTGCATTGAAATAATATACCTTGGAATCTCTTAGTTGTTGTCAAGAAAAAACTAATAGCTATTTGAAATACAAAGAATATATTAAAATATTATGTTCACCTAAGTTTGGTGAACGTATTTAACTTACTCAATTCATTACACCATACGAATCCAAATTTTATGCATAGTTATGTTCATGCATAATCATGTACATTCATAGTTATGCACATCCATACATATTTGACATTCATCATTAATTTTCCACTAATGTGATTTCTTTTTTCTTTTTTGGGAGTGGGATTCCAGGTGGGGTTGGTGGTGTTTTTTTTTTTGTACAGCGTCTTGTAATCCTTTTTGGAATCCTTCCTCTTTTTATTCATTAATTCTAATTGATGTAAATCATTCTATATTAGTTTCTTTATTAGACAACATAATGTAAATTGGTTTAAACCACTTTGGACTGATCATTTGTTACAAGCATATGTACTAATAATATGGTCCTTTATTGTCTATTTTTGTCTACAAGCTTTTGAAATTTTGTCTCATGTAAGCCTGTCTATTTTTAGCCTGCTGCAAGTTCATATTTCAAAATTATATATATATATATATATATATATATATATATATATATATATATATATATATATATATATATAATGAAGTTAAACTAGGCCTTTCAATTTGAATTCAAATTACTAACAGTGTAATAGGACTTCAGCCTTGGTGATTATTATAATAATTTTAAATTTCATACATATATGTTAAATGTTACAAGTATATATTAACAATACCTTTACAACTATTTCTTTCTTTCTTCTTCTTGTTATTTTTTTTTTGAAACAAAATCCACTGTCTTCCAAAAATTATGTGCTTATTTTGTACAGTGGTTATGAATCATGAAGGTGATTCATGGTACTTAACCATAACATAGTTTACAATGATGCATTGTCAATTAAAGTATACTACTAAATTTCACGGCTTGGTTATTAGATCCTTTTGAAATAGTATCATCTCAAATTGACAAATATGGTTGCCAATTAAATGACCATTCTTTGGTTTCAGTAAAATTGGTAGATAATTATAGTAAAATAAAGGATAAATAGATTAACATATTTTTGATAGATTCTTTTTCTGCCAAAAGTTTACTCTATAATTTCATATTGAGAACTGTTTCCTTTTTTATATTTTTGTTGTGACAGTAATTTATTTTGATGTCAAAAACTTTGCTCCTAAATTTCGTACTATAAGTGGAATTGTTCATTTTTAGGGAATTAATGTTCTTAAATTGGCCTAAATATATGATTAAAAAAAATCTCCTATAAAGCTGGTAAATTGCCATAAAAAGGTGAAAGAAGAAAAATCGTTGCATTCTTTCAATCAACCTACCACAAATATATTAGTCGTGCATTTATGTTATAAAATATTGTTTCCATCTCGATATTTTTTTACTTTGTGGTAATTTTAATATCAATTTAAAATTATCTTTTTTGGTTTGTGAATTTTGCAGGGAATAATAGGAGATGTATAGCTTAATCTCTATCCGAAGGCCTAAAACGGACTGGTACTTACTCATGAAAGTGGCCTCCTCTTTGAACATAAAGAAATATACATCATTTAAAAATGTAAATGCATCTCCATTTTAGATATAAAAGTAAGTTGATTTTGAAGTATGAGTTGAAAACATGGATTTCTAATCTTTGTGCATATTCACTGCAGGCTATTTGGCAATGTGCCAACTCCATAGGATTCTGCGTTTATACGTACACAACTATATCTTCTCACGCTGCCTATTACCACTGCCAGCTGTGTTTACGGTAATTGTTTGAAATTTTTGTAGTCGAAAGATGAGACTTATGCTATTAGAAATGTTAGATGCTTAAAAAAGTAAAGCTTATCCCATGGGATTTTATAATTTGTAGTATTTTTGAAATTCAGCGGGTATGAATATTAATGTTACCTGCTTAAATCTTTTACATTTAAACTTTGTGTTGTGCATACACTACTGACTAATTGAAAATCCGTTCATTTTTCGAAGCTCAAGTACACATAAGTCATCCACATGCATTTATATTTATGAATAGCTTTATTTCCTGTATTTTTAAATCTTTTTTTCATCAACGTACATCACAATCTTAAACCTACGTATGTATTGAATAAACACAGTTCTTGCTTTTTTTTATTACTCATTGGTGCTTCAGCAAGATAAGAATTTATGATAACTGAGTGTTTATTTAAGTTAACCAATAGGAACTACAATAATAAACAAAATGTATGTTCAGTTTCAACCAATTATTTCCTTTTAGCTTAGAAAACATGACTTCTGTTTCAACCTACGTTCAGCGCAGTAAAACAAATAAGCTTTAAGCATTTAATTATGTTACTTTCAATGTATGAAGATCTTATTCATTTTCACATATAGACCATATTTTTAAGCTTATACTGGCTATAAAGTTTGATGCCTAATTTCAGGATAGATTTGTGTTTTGGCCAAATGGTAATATAAAGTATAAACAATATTGTATTGACTCAATTTCTTTCCTTTCAAGTTTTGGGTTCTTTTTTGTTAATAGTTTGCCAATTTTACATGTTATGTATTTCATTTTAAATGGTATGTTTTATGCCAAAAGGACAACAACCTTACAATTTACAAAGCATCCATTGTTTAATGTTCTAGACCTTCAAGTTGTCAAACTAATGTACTGTAGAATTTTTTTGTTGAAGCAGACCGATATTTTTGTTTATTCGCATTTACATGTGTGACAGGCCACCTTCACATAGCAGCCATATATAATATTATCTTGCAAGTATTCAGTTTTTCTTTTTCTTTTATCAAATGAAATTTCTTTATTGATTCCTTTTTATATTGCATATTTTCTAAAACGCAATATACCAAACGTCTTCTTATTGTTACCGAACCATGTTTTGTTGGGCTGGAATGCTTCAAGATGGTCGAGGGGGCGCAAGACCATTTAATCGCACATCAGGGTAATTTTCTTATCTAATTGTTTACTTATCATACGATCTTCGATCTATTGCGTTTCATCCTTCATACTTTTTTTCCATTTTGGTGATCAGTGCAATTGATTTATGCTATTACTGTTATTACACATTTAAATTCAAAGCAATTTCTAATTGTCTTAAAAGGTCCTGATGGTCTGAGCAGGACAAATTCCTATCCTAGATAGGTTATATACTGAAATCATAAACAAATATTCACTGCTACTTTTTAGGATGATATATGTGGGGAAGAACCATGGATTTTCAAAATATTCGTTGACTATGTTATATTTAGTGTACTGTACATATGTATATCAATTTTCTTAAAAAACGGTAACTTAATACTACCTAAATATGAGAACTTGGATTAGGTTAAGAAGTATAAAAAACAAAATAATCACTTTACTGGAAACGAACTCAAAGTATTTTTACTTTTGAAAACTATATCCATTATGTTTGAGAATTGCTATTGCATACCTATGTACCTATAAGCGAAATATTTCTAAATCTTACTGCTTCCCTTGACTATTTTATAGTTAGTCCGAGTTTTTCAAAAGTCCTGTTTAAAGTAAAAAAAAAAAAAAAATCATGCAAATTTGGTTTTGTAGTAAATTAATTTTTTTTTTAAACAAGTTTTGTTGCAGAAATTTATATTAACTTTATTGGGGCAAAATCATTCAGCTTTGATTTTTTTTATATCTTGATTAATTTTTGTAGGTTTATGGAGCAATTTCTGTAATTTAACCACTAATTTGCACATTATTTGGTAGATTATGGATTTTATAACAGAGCATTAAAGTGAATCCCTTTTATTGTGGATTTTAGTATTCGAACAAGCAATGAGATACAAAATTATGATCATATAAAAATGGTTATTTAAATGATATTTTGTTTCTAACAGAAAGGATTATATAATATAACAAAATGGAGATCTAGCCATTCTCCAACGGTTCACAAAAACGGTTTTCGTATAATGCAAAAACCGTGCACACACACAAATAAAAGTGTTGTTTTGTTGTGTATTACTTTCATACATCTTAATATTGACTGGACACCGTCATTATAAATTTTGCACAAAAATAAGAAGTGTTGTTTTTTTTTGTATTTCATAATAAAATATTTTAACATCATATGCAGGTCTATTCTTTTTTGGCTCCTAGATGAAAGCAAAATCCCTTGATCAAATGCAAATGCATGTAAATGGAAGTACAACAATAATAAGTAGAAGTAGTAGATAAACAAGTGTGTTGCCGCATGCTGCAATATTATGTCAATCTGCAAAATATACTGAAAGTTCTGTTCTCTTGGTTATTGTAATATGGAAGGTTGAGAGTCTTGAGACCAAGTTTGTTCAATAAAATATATGCTGCATCTTTTTTGTTCTCATTGAATAATTCATTAGTTAATTGTTTTAATTTCCTGGTATATATGTCACATTACTTGCAATTTTTTTACTAACTGGTTACCTATTTTAATTCCTAATTGCTTATCCTTTTTGCTTCAATAAAATTTCAAACTTACTCCCACGGAAATTTGTTTTAAACTAATTTTGAGTGGATAATTAAAGTTCACCAAAGGACAATAAAATGGGTTGTTTCAAAAATGATTGATTTATGCAACAAACCCTTGAGTAGGAAGAACACCTTAACAAATTTAATAATTAAAATACTTCAAGATGAAATTTCAATAGTAAGACCAATAATTAGTGGTTTTCGAACCCCATATAAGATGTATTTTTAATGTTTTTATTGTTGTCTATATATACTTCAAGATGAAATTTCAATAGCAAGACCAATAATTAATGGTTTTCGAACCTCATATAAGGTATATTTTTAATTTTTTTATTGTTTTCCATATATATTTTATTTAACATTGTAAACTGATTTGCATTATTTTCAATATTTTTTTACCAATTACAGTGTTAACATCCAAATAAAAGGGATTCAATATATTGTCATTACTATTGATAAATTATATTCATACAGCAAAAATCACTTAACATACACGCTTATTTTTCTATAAAAATTAATAAAACACCATTTTCTCATAGTTATATCACAATCAATTATTGATTAAGTCGAATCAATCTTCTTGTTGGAAGATATATCAACAATGACAGAGTACTATGTTTAATTTTGTCTCTATTTTTATTATTTCAGTAATTTTAGTTTTACAAATAACAAGGTGATTTATTTAAATAATTTAGTTCAATAATTTGTGATTTTATCTATTCTTTCATTTTTTTTAATTAAATATTAATTGGTATGATGATATATTTTGGGCTTATATCTGTTTCATTTATCGTTTTATTTCGTAAATCCAATAATGATTTAAAGTTAAAAAAAAGTAAACATTAAGTTTATATTGATCCTTCTTAATATATAATAAAAATCTATGTGTGTGTTTGTAAGTGATTCACATCAACTGTAGCATATTCTTAGTCTTGAGTTGTTTTATCTATACAATTCATAGTGAGATTGGATTTATACATTTCACTTATGATAGGCTATACTTATTCCATCAAATTTCGATTTAAAATATTTTTTAACAAATAATTTTTTATATTTGATTAAGGTTTTTAACGGTCGGTTTTCCCACCGTTGTGCGGTTATACTAGTAGAATTAGCTCTAAATCGATGTGTGTAGGAGTTTCAACACCTTGAAATGCTCTTTTGTCTACGTTGTACTCATACAAGCCAGGTTAATGTAATTATACTTGTACGCAGGAAAATTTTGAATGATTTATTGCACTGGTAGTTCATTAAGGTCTAATCTAAAATTTCATCTATATTGCCAATGTTGCTGGATGATATTTTGTAGTTTTGTTTTGAGGCTTTGCCACAACGAATTGAAGTAAGAACATTTGAAAAGTAGCCAACTTCAAGACTCATTTTGCTGCTGACAACATTGACATTTCAGATCAACTTTAGTATTCCATTTGCAAAAATAAGTATATATTGTTTGTTATTTTGCTTTTTCGTTTTTGTTTCTGTTTATTGTTATTTTTTTTATTGTTATGATACACAGTTACAATTAACACTCCCATAATTTGATAATCCGCTTCTTCAAATCCTGATGGCCAATTTACTGCTGGGTTTCTAGATGGTTTTGCCAGCATATATGATATTCCTACTTCTAATTAAAATGCTCACCCTTGTTAATGCGTCCAACAAATTGCATTCTAAGGCAGTTTTGATGATGCAAGTTTTGATTTCTTTTGTGGAACAAACATTTGTTTAGCTTATCATACAGGTATATATGCCATATACTTACTATATTAATTATTTTCATGTCTCACCGTAAATTGGACATAATAATATTAGTTGGATAATTTTTCAGTCTATTTGATACTAAATGGTCATGAACCATTAGAATATGTTTCTTGTTCATTTACGTGTGTGTTTCTTGTTTTCATTGGGATTGAAAGAAAAGTATATTTAACCTGATTTTGCTGATGAGTTGATAAATATCTAGTTGAACTTTCGAGTAGCGACATACAAATGTTGATCAACATCCGGAGATTAGGTAGGTGCTGTAATTTGATTTACACTATTTTAAATATTTTCATAAACAATGTGGTTAATATTTCATCAAATTCTTAATTAAAACAGAAAATTAAAGTAGACTTTTTTTTTTGATACTGTACAATTTAATGGTCGACACATGGAAAGAAGGATGTATTGGTTAATATTTTCATAACCAATGTTAATATTTTCATAACCAATGTTAGACTATGGAAAGAAGGATGTATTGGCAATCTCCTGCTGTCATCGTCTTCACTAGTCATTCAATATTCTTAAAAAAAAACATTGGCACAAACTCTGCAACACAATACATTTAGCAAGTCCACACAGTTTATTATGCAACATACACACAAACACACATTTTACCTACTGCATAAACGCATATCGTTCAGATTCAGAAGGCAGTGAAGTTAGCAATTGGTAGAGCAGAAGCATCTACGGCGAAATCCTCTGCATTGCCCACTTGGAAATCCTTCAGTTTTGCACACATTAGCGCAGTTGGTTCCGCTGAAGCATTTGCCTCTGAATTTTTGGCTTTGAGACAGGCAAGTTCTTGCCTCCACCGTTTTTCCTGGAGTTATATCTGCGTTATGATATCATAAGATTAATAGTTAACATGAAAAAATAAGTATTAAAAAAAAACAAGGTTCGTGTGTGTATATCAGTATATGTATGTCATAAAATGCATGTGTGAAGAATATACCAGTGGCAGTGAGGAGAATGAACATGAGAAGGGCTGAGATAAAGCATTTGAAAAGACCCATTGTTTTATGCTGATATATAAAGGTTAGAGAGACTGGAGTGGTGATGAATAAGTCTATTGTCTCTTGTTTATATATAGATATATATGGAAGGGTGGTTGTGTCAATGTTAACTCATCCAACACTGAAAATAATATTTGAAAATGCATATGAAAGAAGAACATTTAACGAAGGGAAAACTTATTTAAATATAAAATCTTAGCATAATTGACTTTGATCGTTGATTCATTTTCTGTGTTCCACCCCTTTATATAAAAACAAAAAAATTCGATGATGAAAGCTTTCTGTTTCTCGGTTTATATCTAATTTTATATTTGAATAGTCATCTCCTTTAAATGGAAAATCTATTTAAACATAAAATTTTAACACAATTATATTATAAACATAAAGTGTGAATCATTTTTAGTTTAATTGAATAGGATAACTAACCGAAAATCATGAATTAGACTTAACTTGATTGGTTTAGTTTGGTTTTTTTATTGGTTTTAGTTTGGTATATCAATTTTCACTGTCCATGAACCAAACCAGCTGAACATGCACCTTATTGTTATCTTTGTTTTTTGTAATCATGATCTGCACATTGAAAAATAAAAATAAAAATACAATCGCTATAGTAGAAGACTATCTGCGTAGTTTATGCTTACCTTGTATGAATTAGTAAAATACCCAAATAAATACTATAACAGTGTTTTTTTATTACGAGATGCATGTGAATATAATAATTTCTTATACATAGGTACTATATTCAAAATTTCTATGTATTTTAATATAAATAAACTGAAAAATGTAAGTAGTAAAATTGTACCTTTGTTTGCTAGAATTGTGCTTTGAAAGTACAAAAATATTTACGCTTTAAGATTTTCATTTCAAAATAGATGCTGGTGTTCATTAATGTCAACGATTTTCAAATTCAAGAATTGAATTCATGAACTACAATCGGGTAATGTAAACTCCCAAAGCTAGCAAGCCGAAGCTATTTCATAAGAATAAGAACAATGCTACAAGAACCGAAACTTTTTTGGTCAAAAAATGGGAAATAGTGAGAAAAAGATGGGTTCCACCTCCTGCTTTTAAAGCGTAATTCATGGGGTCCTACTCATTTATCTCAAATTCGCACAATTTGACAAAATAAGTTGTGGGTAAAGTAGCATTGTTGTAAGAATAGACCTTTCTAAACTTACTTTTTGATCAAACATCGACATACATGAAATATATCAATACGAGTTTGTTTATATTGTTTTCAACAGCGTGAACAAAACTTTAACCTCTGATTGGTGAAAATAAAAAAAAAATCATATGGACCTTCCTGATTTTCACGGATAGAGACTGGTGTTTTGTACAGGTTGTTGAAAAATATAGAACCCTTTCATGTCGTGTTTCAACTATGTTAAGATTTAGAGGAATATAAAATGCCTTGCTTTCTAACGTGGCAACATGTTCTTCTACATTATTGTTATTCTATTATTTAAAGAGGGAGAATAAAGGTCAACCGGTTGGCTTGTTTTAAATTTCAAATGTATGGCGTGCTTTCTGTAGTGGATGGGAGTCGGCAAAAGGACAGTGGTTTTTGCACTGGCTGTGGTATCCCTTTTAATCATCATGTCTGTAGTGATTATAAAGTGAGTGCGGAATGCTGTGGCCTTTAGATTTCAAGATATTTGCAAGTGCTTTGTCGTGAATTTCGGTATATGTAAAAGATCTTGAAATCAGAAAGTCTTGGAAAAGAGAACGTTCCATTCCGTTCATATGCAGCACTTTTAAATGCTTTACGATTGCTACACAATAATGTTATTGTTCTTACTACTACTATTAGTAAGTATTCTAGTTGAATGTAACATATTATAAATATTTTGGATGAATTAACAAATATTATTTAACTTATGTTTTTGTATAAGTTAAATTTGAAATTATGTAATTAGTTAAAATATATTGACTTAATAGTAAATAATCTGAATAAATTGAAAAGAATTCTTCAAAAAGATTCCAGAGATTTTAATGTGAGTTATTTGATGTTAAAAATAGAATTTTTTGTGTTGTGTATGATAAATTTGGTATAGTTAATTTACATATTGACATTATTGTATTATTATTCATGTACATAAATAAACAAATATATATATATATATATATATTATGTAAAAATATATATATTTTATGTATATATATATATATATATATATATATATATATTATGTACATATTATATATATGTAATTAATCTATATATCTGTATAGTTAATAAACACAAAATTTTTGTTGTCGTTTTTATAAATAAGTGTATGTATACATAAACGACTGATATATAGATTATTCTTTAAATTTGATATTTCGTAAACAATTTAAATACATGGATCTAAAATGATAGAAAATAGTCGATGAAGTTGTACATAGCTGTAAAGTGTCAAAATATGGATATTTAAAGTTAAAAAATAGAATTCAACAATGAATATAAATTTATCGAGATAAATGAATAAAAAATTAGTTTTAGTAATGTTATCGATGTAAAATATTTATGATAACTGAATTATATATCTTTATATTTAAATGGAAAATCTATTTAATTACTTTTTTAACATTAATGTGATATACAAACTGAAGCCGTCACATTTAAGGATTTATCGAATGAATTAATAAATATTTATCAATTAAATTTATTCTAATAAATTAAAAAGAAGATTACATGGTTAACTTAAAATATATTGATGTAAATGTACAAAATTATGTGACATTGAAGTGAGTTTTGTAAGCAACCGTAAAAATTTCATAATATAGGCACTTTAGCTAAAATAAGAATTGTACAATATAAAGCACCAATATATCGATATAGAAGAATCATAAATAAAATTTGGAATCGTATGATCATGTTATGTGACCGATGTATCTGTATATCCAAATGAATGTTATACTCTTTTTTGTTAATTTGAATATTGTACAAATATTGAAATTTTCATATATTTATGTGTAATGTCCCGTATTTTTATGGTATAATAATTAATTTATTTAATTATTTAAATAGTGATTTAGATATTTAAATGGTTATTTAATTAAATAATATTGAATATTTAATTGATATTTATAATATAAAAATATATTATAAATCCGAAATAATCGAAAATAGTTGAGTTCACAATACTGTGTGAATTGGATTATTTAAAAAATTTAATTCAGTTTAGAATTTGATTAGAATAACGAATATATTATTTGAATGACAATTGAACGTATTAATTATAATTTAATTATAATCGAGCCCGAAATGGAGCGGCAGTTCGTAATTTGGCGATTCGAACTTTAAACGAATATGTAGAATCCGTTTTAAGTCGGATTTCTGTGAAACAAGAAACGTTCGGAGCTGGTGAAATATATTTTTTCTAATTGAAGGAAAAAATCGAGATTTCGTCGGTAGATTTTGATTTATGATCAAATCAAATTTTCAAAAAGTCGCTATGGAATTTCTTTATAATTTATAACGATTTATTTATATTATAAATGGATTTTCAATATAAATTGAATACTGATTTAATCTGGATTTGAAATGTCGAGTTATAAATCCAAACATGAATATTTTGGAGCTGTATAATATTCTGTGTGGATATATATATATATGATAATATTAATTTAATGATATTATTTAATTAAATATATTAATATTTAAATGGGTTTATTTAGAGCTTTAAAAATAGCCACTTTTGCATATATGATAATATTAATTTAACGATATTATTTAATTATTTTTTAAATATATTAATATTTAAATGGGTTTATTTAGAGCTTTAAAAATAGCCACTTTTGCAAACGAGCTCCGTTTTCGACAAAACTAATTTCATTGGATCCGGAATACTAAATTTTTGCTAGATTTCAATTTCCATGATTTTTGGAGTCAGTATATGGCCGTGCGCGATTTTAGCGTGGAAAACAGTCGATATTTTGATGGTTAAAAATACACTGTGTAAGCAAAAGGAGTCGGAATTCGATGAAACAAGTTTCGTTGGGTCCGTAACGTCAAACTCTAGTTGTATGTTCATTTCCATGAATTTTGGATATTTTATGTGATCATAGGGATTTTTAGAAGACCAATACAAGCAGCTAAAATAATATAAAAATTAAATTAAAAAAATAACTTAACCTACCTATAAATACCACTCACTCTTTCTAACCCTAAACAAATTCATTCTCTGGTCAAAACTCATGCCACCACCGACAACAAAATTCAACAGTAAAAACCAAGGTTTAAAAAATTTAAAACAAATCCAAATCAAATCTATAAATTCATATGTTAATATATTTGGGATGCTGGAACCTTGCTCTTCATTTCAGTATGTGTTTTATGGCATTCGAACCAAATTTCGTACGTTGGAAAAATGTACAGTGCAGGCAAAGCGACCTGGGGTTGCGATTTTTGATCGATACAAGCATCGATTGTAGTTTTAATGATTGTTTCTGGGTTCAAGAGGTGGAGTAGAAGCTATTGGCAAATTTTTATGGGTTTCGGTGTGAATTGGTGTTGGTGGTTCCCTGTACACCGAAGAACGAGGCTGTCGACGCGTTTTGGAAGGGGGAGCCAAGCTTGAAGTGAAGGTGACGGGGAGACGGAGATTTGGATGAGGAGAAGAATGGTGGTGGTTTTGCGTTGATTGGTGGTGTGTAGGAGGAGTTGGAGAGTGGTGGCAATGAAGGAGGACACCTATTTGTTTTAGCGTTGAAGAAGAAGGCTGGAGCGGTCACGGGATTTAAAGGGTTGGGCTGATGTAAGGAAGGGTTAAGGCCTACTTAAATAATTAAATCCATGTTTTATTTTATATAAAATATATACTAATTTCTAATAATCATAACTTGACCATACGTGAACGAAATTTAGCGAAACTGGTTGCTTGGGATCGTATGGATGTAGGCTTCACAATGAAACTAGTTTGGAGTGATTTGGAGTTCGTCTCAATTTATGGCGAAATAAAACGCTTGAACCAGTCCGACGATCGAATATCGTTATTTAACGATAATCGCCCAATGTGAGTAAAACTCACTAACTCTATTAAATTTTTATTTCTATAAACATAATCTAGTACTGATAAATGATGATTGATTGATGTGTGTTGATTGTTTGATGAATTGCTAGTCGATTGGTTGAAATTACAGATAACGATACATACACATATCGTTAACTAAACATTGATTCTGTTTATCAGGATATATCATATTGAACTGGAATTGATATGAATTATATTGTGTAACATCTATGGATGCAGGGAAACAGGTCAGAGGGATCCAACTGGATACCTCAATAATTATTTTACTGTTTTTCATATATTGTGATATATGATGTGACATATAACCTGTTGTTGATTATGTATGTTAGAATGATATTGATCGTTGTTATATGGCATGTTAAATACCATAAGAAGTACTGGAATGTAAAAAGAGAATTTTACAGTGTAGATGGAAAATAAAATATTTATATAAATTAAATATACACTGTAAAAGGAGAACATTTATAAAATGAATAGATTTTATAAAGTGAACCATTTATAAAATGAATAGATTTTATAAAAGGAGAACATTTATACAATGAAAGATTTTATAAAAAAGAACATTTATACAACGGAAGATTTTATAAAAATGAACATCTATGAAATGAAAGATTTTATAAAATAGAACATTTATGAAATGAATAGATTTAAAAAAAAAGGGGAATTTACAAGATAGAAATGAACTACAAGAAGATGGATTCAAAGTAGATTTTAATCTGTTTTAAACAGATAAATGAAAACGAAAAATTTATAAATAATATTTTATAAATGAAATAAATTATTTATCATTTGATAAATGGAATATATAAGTACGAACTTATATAGAGAAGCAGAAATAGGTTTTAACACTGATGTTTTAAATGGAATATGAACTCAACATTTATAATGGGAATTATAAATAAGATTTACATGTTAGAAATAATAAGGAGATTTCGTATGAATAATTCTATAAATAGAAGTATGGAAATGGGATATTAGTTAAATATGAAATCAAACTTAACGAATGATATGAAAAAATATTATTCACATTTGATGTGAATAATAGTTTTAAGTAAAGATTTTGCTAATAAAAACATTTGTAAAGAAAATGGGTTTTTGAAACAGGAATTCAAACATAAATGAAATTCCAAATGATTAGAAATAAATAACTTGTTTAATAATAAAAACAAGTATTCAGATTTATAAACAAAGTTTATAAATGAATTAAAAATATAATTATCAGTGGATAATTAAGATTGCAAATTCAACTATGAATATAAAATGGAAAATTGGAAGTTGTTTTAAAAAGAACATGATGAAATCCATTTCGATGTTCGAAATGTAAAAAGGATTTAAAATAAAATCCGTAAAGACGTGTAATTAGCATTCAACTAGAAACTTATAGTTATAATCGAATATAAGTTATTCGACGAGAGTTAATCGTATATAAGTTATTCGACGAGAGTTAACCGAATATAAGTTATTCAAAAAGAGTTAATCGAATATAGGTTATTCGAAGAAGAGTTAATCGAATAGGAATTATTCGAAAGAGAATTATAGGTTGAATTGAATTATATCGAATTCGGGAAAGTACTATTTACTTTCCGGGTTTTTAAATCAAGATTTATTTATTTATTAAATAAATAAATTATTATTTAATCAAATAAAAGAAATTAAAGTTATAGTTTTAAAATTAGATATTTTGGAAGTACGAATTATAATGTTATTGTTATAATAAATGATTTCATAAAAGAAATGGAATTGTAAACTGAAATCCGAGAATTGACGTAAGCAATAAGTGTTAAGATTTGATTTGTGAACTTTATCTATTGCAAGGTTAAGAATGTGTTCAGTTAAGGCCTAAGAGGTAATTATACCCCAACTTGATTGACTTCGTAATTAACTAAGGAATAGTTGAAGTTCGATGACGAAGGTTGATTAGAAATACTGTTAAGTAAAAAACGATAAATGCATTAAGCGATCATAACGATGTTTTATATAACATTAGTTTGAAATCTATATAAATGAGATTTGGAAATGTTTTCCAAATATAATCAGAGATATTTTCTAAGCATAGAAAATGAAATGTTTGTTGATAAAAAATACTGGAATGATAGTGACATGTGAATAAGAGACGGAAATGTTTTCCAATGATTAATAACTATATTTTCTAGATTTAGAAAATAAGCAATTATGAACATATGGAACAGGAAATGGGAAATGAATAAATTAGTGATAAATTAATTAAAGAGATAAATGATGAATGATAATTGATCGATAGAATTTCCATCTGAAAATAATATCGTTGTTTGCACACATGTTTTTCTTTGATAGTTAAATCACCGACTATCGAAGTTTTTGACCATTTTACGTTGTCAATACGGGGAGACCGGGATCAGATTCATTATCTGAAAACCACTCTGTATAGATGTTAATGTTGCGAATCAAATATGATGAAGATAATTGAAGATGATGTTATGCAAGGGCTATCCTGTTTACAAAATAGTGCCTTCAGTTTGTCCAGTCCTAGGACAGATGTATATGGGTGAATGCCTGATAGAGTATATCTAATGGATCGTGTAAGTTGATCTTTTCATTAAATTTGGTAGCGGAGGAATTCGTTTCTCTTAGCTGTATACCCGTAGTATGTTTAGAGAAATCAATTTGTGATTTGGTGGATATGACGATGTGACATTCAAAGTGAATGAAGACGTGGCTTATTAAAAGATACGTTTAACCTCTAGCCTCACGATCGGGAAATGGTATAAAATCGGGTAGGTCACATGGCTAATTGGGTCATACCCAAGCAGGGTGTATTATCACCTGATCTAGAGAAATTACTTTTACTTCTTAAATCTATCGATGCTGTCCCTTTCGGGAAACGGTTGTTGATCCCAACCATTGGTGATAATACATTCGGTACCCTCAAGCTAAGTGAGGGACCGGTCATGTTTAGCCTGAGTTGCAAGATGTTCTTGTTGAACCCGGTACATTTCTCTATAGAGGTACACTATCGGAATGTGGTCCCATGCCTTGCCAATTGTAATCCATTATCCAATAAGATCCCACGGTTCTGATTGTATACTATATATGTAGAGCATGAGATGCATGCGCTCTACTAGATTGATATTACTTGTATATAGACACTATCTTAATATCAGACAAATATTGATTTCAAAGAATTTTTTGGGTTCTCGTAAGGTAAAAACTGTAATAACCCGGAAATCTGGGCCAGTTTAAAATTTTTATTTTGGCAATTTTAGTGAATTTTGAACATTTAAAATAGATTATTTTAAATAATATCGACGAGAAAATTTATTTTGAATAGAATTCGACGTATATATTATACGCATCGTCGTTTTAATATAAATATTTATTTATAATTATAAAAAGAATTGAAAATGGCGCGGTAGTTCGATAATTCGATTTCAAACTTCAATTGAATGTACCGGGTGCAAAACAATCCGGATTTTAGTGAAACCAAAAACATTAGGATCTAATTGATGATACCTTTCCAACGAATCCGAAAAATCAAAATTTTCATAGCGGGAATCAAAAGATATGTCCAGTTGAAAATTCTGAATAGTCGCTATGGAATTCAGGCCCTTAAAAATTGACATTTTGCAAATGAGCTCGGATTTCAACGAAACCAGTTTTGTTGGGTCCGTGATGTCAAATTATTGGTAGGTTCCAAATTTCATAATTTTTCGAATCAATATGTGAGCGTGGCAAAGGAAAACGCGTTTGACCAGTTTCAGTTGATTTTAATCGACTGGAAATTGGCCATTTTTCCAACGATCTCAGAATTCGACGAAACTAGTTTTGTTAGGACCGTATCGTCAATACGAAGCTAGAAAATATTTTTCTGCAATTTATAGAGTTAGTATGTGACCCCGGTAATTTGAAATGTACGTTTAAAATTCAATAAAGTGATTTAAATGTAAAGTTAACGCAAACTGATTGTAACAGCCGAATCAGCCTGCGATACATATCCCATTGTGTTCGGAATGGGGGTAAAACGCTATAGACGTTAGGCGGTGGGCCTCGTTTAGAGGTCGTATGAAAAAGTCAACTTTTTAGAAAATAAAATAATTAAATAATAAAATAAAATAGAAAAAAAAACCTTTCTTCCCCTTAATCTCGTTCTGCCCCCCCCCCCCCGATTAAATTCATTCAACAGAAGAAAAAAAAAGAATCGACGCCCCCCCAATCGACCATCGCGACGCCGCCACGGGGGGAGTAGCCGCCGCCGCCCCCTCTTCTTCTCCCTTCGCCTGCCTCGCCCTCGCTCGACGCCCTCCGCCAGACGCGACAGCGCCTCCACCCGAAGACCCACCCCCAATCCGACGCTCCAGTCCCCCTTCCGCCGCCTGGACCACCGCCTCACCCCCACCGCACCTCCCTCCCACCTGAAACCCTAGCCGACAACCCACCGCACCTCCTCCACCCCGCTGGCCCCGCCGACAACCCCGACAGCCCTCCACCGAACACAAAGACCCCTCCTCTCCGTTTGAAAACGATGTAAGTTTTAAATTCAAGTTTTATTTATTTTTCTTAATTTAAAAACTGAATTTTATTCGATAGGAAAATTTAAAAACTGAATTTTATTCGATAGGAAAATTAAAGATAGAATTTTTATTCGATAGGAAAGTTAAAGATATGATTTTTATATGATAAGGAAGTTAAAAATATAATTTTTATCGTATGTAAAGGTTGAAAATATAATTTTCATATTATATAGATAATAAAAATATAATCTTTTATATTGTAGAAGAGGAAAAATGTGATTTTTATAAAGTAGCAATATAAAAATATATAATCTTTATATGGTTATGATAATAAAAATTCAATATTTAAATTAGAAAAGGCGAAAACTTTATTTTTATAAAGGCGAAAACTTTATTTTTATAAAGGCGAAAACTTTATTTTTATAAAGGCGAAAACTTTATTTATGAAAGGGCGAAATCTTTATATAGGGAATAACGTTATAAAAATAGATTTTTTATCTATATATTAGCGATATGGAAATGCGATTTTTATCCATATGTATTTGAAGTAAAAATTCGATTTTTATATATTGAATAGCATAGTAAAAATATGATTTTTATATATTGAACATCGTAGTAAAAATTCGATTTTTAATATATGAAGTGATTATAAAAATATGACTTTTAAATTGAAAGTGAATAAATAAAAATGTGATTATTTATTTTAAAGACATCTGAATATAAAAATGTGTGATTTTTATATATGTAGTGGCTACGGGCAACGAAGATGACAAAGATGCGATAACAACGAGGACTTCTCTAAATGAAGAGTCGCGATATTGGATAGCTATCGGTGAGAACTACTCACTCTAAATTCTCTTTTTCTAGTTATATATATATACTAGGATGCAGACGGTGCTTAGTAGCACCCGACACAATTGTCCACAGACCATGGACTTGTTTGTTTGGTTGCATAAATTAGTTAGATGATTTGATTTGAATTTGGTGGTTTGGTGAATTTGATTGATGTGTGAATGGCGTGGGCCTTCACTAGACCGGGGATAAGGCTAGGCCTCGTCCCGTTTCTAGTATCGTGCCGTTATGCCGCCGAAATTTCCCAAAATATGTTAGAAAAATAAAAATATCATTTTTATTGTGTAAATGAACTGAATAGAAATTCATGTGTTGAAATAGAATAATTTATCGTTAAAAATATAATTTTTAACGTGGAAGTGAATAAAATAAAATATTCATTTACAAACCGGACGGTTTGTTTATGTACACCTATTTGAAGGACATTGATTGGGACGATAAATTTTACACATCGCCCAACTGCACAAATAAAATCTGTGTTTGATTGTTTGAAACCCCACACGGGTGTTGGGATGAAATTTGGAAGTTCACTCATCCTGATTGATTAAATGTGTCGATCGATTGATTGACAGGCTGTTATAAGCGTAAGATATCTATATTTGATGCTTATATAGTGTAGTGCACTTTGGTTGATGGTTGATTATTTTTCAATGCTATTATATACATGTGTTGTATGGAATCCATGTAATTAACATTATATGGTGATTGATTGGGCCTCATTCCAATCGGGAAAATAATGAATATTATAAAAGAAAATTCATGTGTTGAATATAAAAATAGTCATGTGTTGACGATGTTCATGTGTTGAGTGAAATATTTTATACAATGAAATTTACATCTTTATCATATTTAAGATTAGAACTACTTTACGGTTGAAGTCTAATTGAAAATCAAACGATAGATACCATAGTTTATAAAATATTTTACATAACAAAAATAGTGATGTGTTGACAGTACTCATGTGTTGAGATTAGTCGTGTGTTGGAAGAAACATAGATTCATGTGTTGAATAGAATAAATATTCATTTGTTGAATAGGATAACGAATTTATTGAAATATATAAAGCCGTGTTGATTAGAGTTGCGCTATTTTGACGTGAACGATATTTATATCGATTATATTCGTTTTTATAATGAATATAGAAAAGAAGTGATTTCAAAATATAACATTTTGAAAATATTATCATTTATATAGTAATGATATGAAATATCCAATTTTGATTTGAAATTGAATACAGAGTTGAAATGGTTTTGAAAACAAAGTTAAAACGATTTATAAAATATGTTTTAAAAGGAAATCGACGAAATATATAATATATATATATTATATATATATAATGGCCTGAATAGAACGCGCCGCGCCGCGGCAGTTCATGAATTTCGACCATTGACTTCGAATTGACGTTGCGGGAGATCCGACCGTCGGATTCTCCTAAAACCGGAACCGTTGGGTTCGTATCGAAAAGAGCTTTCCAATGAATATTAGAAATTTGAAATATAACGGTTGGATTTGGAGTTATGTCCAAATCAAATTCGAAAAAGGTCGCTGTAAGTGCAGTTCGATGGCCGTTGTTGGAAATCGACTGTACGGGCCTTGATAAAATTATTAAAAATACCTATAATTTGTGTAAAATCATAATATATGGATTGGAAAGAATTGAGCTGGAGAATTCCACATTTGAAAAGATAAAAATAGATTTTTATCGAAATAAACTAGTTTTGAACTAGAATTAAAATCAATTTATTTTTGAAATAAATAAATTGAATTTGAAAGTGATTTTAAAAATAATCAATACTCCCAATACGTGGATTGGACTGGAGTTGAATCGAAATTATCTTCGGGATATTTCGATGTTGGATTTCGTGACTATACAAATATTGTTATGGGGATTTGAAAGATATATTCTATATCGTTATTTCCAATACGATATTTGTTGGTTTCAGAATTTGATATTGAATATAAGCCGATATATTTTCTATTCAGAGCCTTGTATTTAATATCAAATGTGATTTGGGTTTATCATGGATCGTGTTTTAGATGACATTGGTTCTTTAACCCAGTTAAAGACAGGATATTGATTTTTGAAAGGATTAAAACTAAGTGGAGTTTTAATGAATCTTTAATTAGATTAAAATGTGAATTGATAATTTAAATTATCAAATCTGAAAGGTGATCGGGAATGGAGTACCACCAGTTTTGCTCCAAAGCGATAGTTAAATCTTTAATTAGATCTGAACGTGAAATGGTAATTAATTTTACCGATAACACCATGGTGATAGATGTGGAGTATTACCAGTTTTCTCCATGGGATATATAGGTTGGGATTGGGAAATAAAATAAATAATTACTTCGATATGGTTCGCTAATCCCGACTAGTTTGAAATGATATCCAAAGGAGGATTAAAGAATAAATTTAGAAGAATTTATCTTGGATAAAATTAATGGGAACATTTCCCTAAGAATGTGATTTTGTGAATAAAAGAATATTCTGAATTGGAATGAGGCGTTCGTTGTGTTTGTGTAACACTTGTTTATTATATACGTGGGTTATTCAGAAAGACCGGGTTATACCCATTCTGAATAACCGATTCGACGAGATGTCGAAGATGAAGACGGTGGTTGAAGACCGGAAGTCTTCACATCGTTTGGGTGAAACCTGATGATCTTGATTGGGCTGTACACCCAGGATGAGGGAATCAGTTGGTGATCGTCCAGACGTACTTGGAGATGGATGGATATGCGAGGAAAGTGCCTCCGGTTTCGTTCAGACCCAGAACGAACTTGTAAATGGATTGTGTGTCTGACATTGGATTTTATTCTGTGTTGATTGATCTCTATTAAATATACATCTGTTTGGCGGCGGAGAATTTATTCTCTTGCTTAACGCCCTTCTCTGAGACGTACGAGCTCAGAGGTTGTATATCGATGGACATCAGTTGCATGGAGTGAATTGCCAGTGTGGCACGCGTAAGTGGCAATTGATCAGGGCTTCTGTTGAAAAGCAAAGTCTTGTGGTTGATGATCAAAGCACGGCCTGTGTGGCATAGCTTTGTGTATAACGTGAATTCGCGAGCCTCACACCTCGGTATGAGTCAAAAACGGGATACGGACCCAAGGAGTGCACGACGTTTCTTTCTAGCTATGGTGGTGTCAGTGACCTACCAGCCCTGACATTTATATACTTTTCACCTGTGTGGTTGTTGGATACGAGGCGCCTCGGATATAGGTCTGTAAGGACCGGGAAACGTGTGTTCAGGAATAACTAATCCTCAAAAGTAAGAGAGGACCGGCCTTGGAGGTTCCAAAGGATCATAGTGGGGTCCTGAGGCATTTGCTAGAGTGTCTCGAACGCGGAGAGGAGCTTGCCCCTTGCCTCGGCTCATGACGGAAATCCAATTTCCAATACGTGATAGTGCGGTTTTATTTGTAGAACCTAGTATGGCGACATAGTGGTATGGGTCATTCATGCCGCCTATGATTGATATTTATGATTGAAATTGTTTTGACACTATACACCTATATTAGTATCAAATAATGTGTTTTAAACGTATCAAGCATGCCTTGGCTGTTATAAGGTAAAAACCCTATCCTCCGGCTTGCGTTGCATTGTGTGATGGGACCTGGGTCTTATAACAGCTTCATTTTTCTTTATTTAGCATTGCGCTGTTTGTTCTATGCACTGGTATTCTTGGGAGGAAACCCGTTCCGTGTTATACGGCGTGGTCCCTTGATTTACCTAACTTTAAAACCAATATTAATAATTGTTTTAGTTCTCACACCAGTCCCATGACTGACCTGGAGTTTGTTGTTTTAACCTAAACTCTGGGTGCCCCTATTTTCCGCACGGGCAGCTAGTAGTTTTGGTTTTGCAGATTTATATTCACAGGGTCCTGATTTACAGCCGGAACGATGCTCGGAAAGCTCTGTATCCGTGTATCACTTCTAGTTGTGTTTTGTATATTTTTCCGCTGCTATGTAATTTATTGTAATCTCTGATATTTATCGAATGTAATTTATTCATTTATACTCTGTATATTCTTGTATCTGATGGAATTGTTGTAATAACAATGAAATGTTCTTCCGTCTGCGTCCTTTTGTGTGTTGTTCTCAAAGTATTCGTGCTTTCCTTCACGGGGAAGTTACGGGTTCTCTCAGTTTGGTATCAGAGCTTTGGTTTACAGAGCTCGAGAACAAGACACATTAGAACCATACGAAAGAATTCATCAGATATTGGATTAGTAATATCCAATTAGAATGACTCGTTAGAGATAGGATCAGTAGTATCCTAGAACGAGTGCGAAGAGTATATTTTTCAAATGAAAACAATTTTGTTTTGAAAATTTAAATCGCTTTATACGTATTTGAATATTTATTTATTTTGAATATGGACAATCGAGTATATATAGATTTCGCATATACGCGTCATGAACGTATAGTCGAAGTTTTAATATACTGGATAGATATAGAGTCACATTCTAGACACCCGAGGGTAATTCTGATGATGTGGCCACATCATCAGTATTTATGTTCGTATTTTGAAGGTGTGATATCTATATATTTCCATTAGACTGGTGTGAGAGCCAAAACTAATATAGTTAGAACACCTTGTTGTGAATTGGCATCAAAACATGATTTTCCGTATATATAACAAAAATTATGAATTTAAAACTCTAATTCACTAATTGATTGATGTTTGTGTTGTTTGTTTATTTGTTTGATAATTTATAACCATTATGCCTAATTGAATCAAATATTGAATTATATTGAAATTGGTCGCATTTGCATGCATATATATATATACTTACATTGAACAGGTCATAGCAAGGAGGCTAGAGCAGAGAATAAAATTTGTTTGCCCGACAAATAGGTACATGTTTACTACATAATTTACTGTTTTGTTTGGGTGATGATGATTTTATGAGCCTATTGGCTAGCTGCTTGGCTTTTTCTTTTTCTTTTTGAGATCTGAAGGACCGGGGAAGCTATTTGAGATTTCCCGATGCTCCCATTGCAGGGGAGGTTATGGCGAAATTTTTCAAAAATTTAGGGTGTTAGCCAAATTTTTGAAAATTTGAAAATTCTCAGAAACTGAAAAGTTGGAGAATACAAGCCAGATCGAACGTAGAGCTGATTAATCAAACCACTTTCGACTTTTGTTCCTTTTCAGGGACGAAAAGTTTTAAGTGGGGGAGATTGTAATAACCCGGAAATCTGGGCCAGTTTAAAATTTTTATTTTGGCAATTTTAGTGAATTTTGAACATTTAAAATAGATTATTTTAAATAATATCGACGAGAAAATTTATTTTGAATAGAATTCGACGTATATATTATACGCATCGTCGTTTGAATATAAATATTTATTTATAATTATAAAAAGAATTGAAAATGGCGCGGTAGTTCGATAATTCGATTTCAAACTTCAATTGAATGTACCGGGTGCAAAACAATCCGGATTTTAGTGAAACCAAAAACATTAGGATCTAATTGATGATACCTTTCCAACGAATCCGAAAAATCAAAATTTTCATAGCGGGAATGAAAAGATATGTCCAGTTGAAAATTCTGAATAGTCGCTATGGAATTCAGTCCCTTAAAAATTGACATTTTGCAAATGACCTCGGATTTCAACGAAACCAATTTTGTTGGGTCCGTGATGTCAAATTATTGCTAGGTTCCAAATTTCATAATTTTTCGAATCAATATGTGAGCGTGGCAAAGGAAAACGCGTTTGACCAGTTTCAGTTGATTTTAATCGACTGGAAATTGGCCATTTTTCCAACGGTCTCAGAATTCGACGAAACTAGTTTTGTTAGGACCGTATCGTCAATACGAAGCTAGAAAATATTTTTCTGCAATTTATAGAGTTAGTATGTGACCCCGGTAATTTGAAATGTACGTTTAAAATTCAATAAAGTGATTTAAATGTAAAGTTAACGCAAACTGATTGTAACAGTCGAATCAGCCTACGATACATATCCCATTGTGTTCGGAATGGGGGTAAAACGCTATAGACGTCAGGCGGTGGGCCTCGTTTAGAGGTCGTATGAAAAAGTCAACTTTTTAGAAAATAAAATAATTAAATAATAAAATAAAATAGAAAAAAAAACCCCTTTCTTCCCCTTAATCTCGTTCTGCCCCCCCCCCCCCCGATTAAATTCATTCAACAGAAGAAGAAAAAAAGAATCGACGCCCCCCCAATCGACCATCGCGACGCCGCCAGGGGGGAGTAGCGGCCGCCGCCCCCTCTTCTTCTCCCTTCGCCTGCCTCGCCCTCGCTCGACGCCCTCCGCCAGACGCGACAGCGCCTCCACCCGAAGACCCACCCCCAATCCGACGCTCCAGTCCCCCTTCCGCCGCCTGGACCACCGCCTCACCCCCACCGCACCTCCCTCCCTCCTGAAACCCTAGCCGACAACCCACCGCACCTCCTCCACCCCGCTAGCCCCGCCGACAACCCCGACAGCCCTCCACCGAACGCAAAGACCCCTCCTCTCCGTTTGAAAACGATGTAAGTTTTAAATTCAAGTTTTATTTATTTTTCTTAATTTAAAAACTGAATTTTATTCGATAGGAAAATTTAAAAACTGAATTTTATTCGATAGGAAAATTAAAGATAGAATTTTTATTCGATAGGAAAGTTAAAGATATGATTTTTATATGATAAGGAAGTTAAAAATATAATTTTTATCGTATGTAAAGGTTGAAAATATAATTTTCATATTATATAGATAATAAAAATATAATCTTTTATACTGTAGAAGAGGAAAAATGTGATTTTTATAAAGTAGCAATATAAAAATATATAATCTTTATATGGTTATGATAATAAAAATTCAATATTTAAATTAGAAAAGGCGAAAACTTTATTTTTATAAAGGCGAAAACTTTATTTTTATAAAGGCGAAAACTTTATTTTTATAAAGGCGAAAACTTTATTTATGAAAGGGCGAAATCTTTATATAGGGAATAGCGTTATAAAAATAGAATTTTTATCTATATATTAGCGGTATGGAAATGCGATTTTTATCCATATGTATTTGAAGTAAAAATTCGATTTTTATATATTGAATAGCATAGTAAAAATATGATTTTTATATATTGAACATCGTAGTAAAAATTCGATTTTTAATATATGAAGTGATTATAAAAATATGACTTTTAAATTGAAAGTGAATAAATAAAAATGTGATTATTTATTTTAAAGACATCTGAATATAAAAATGTGTGATTTTTATATATGTAGTGGCTACGGGCAACGAAGATGACAAAGATGCGATAACAACGAGGACTTCTCTAAATGAAGAGTCGCGATATTGGATAGCTATCGGTGAGAACTACTCACTCTAAATTCTCTTTTTCTAGTTATATATATATACTAGGATGCAGACGGTGCTTAGTAGCACCCGACACAATTGTCCACAGACCATGGACTTGTTTGTTTGGTTGCATAAATTAGTTAGATGATTTGATTTGAATTTGGTGGTTTGGTGAATTTGATTGATGTGTGAATGGCGTGGGCCTTCACTAGACCGGGGATAAGGCTAGGCCTCGTCCCGTTTCTAGTATCGTGCCGTTATGCCGCCGAAATTTCCCAAAATATGTTAGAAAAATAAAAATATCATTTTTATTGTGTAAATGAACTGAATAGAAATTCATGTGTTGAAATAGAATAATTTATCGTTAAAAATATAATTTTTAACGTGGAAGTGAATAAAATAAAATATTCATTTACAAACCGGACGGTTTGTTTATGTACACCTATTTGAAGGACATTGATTGGGACGATAAATTTTACACATCGCCCAACTGTACAAATAAAATCTGTGTTTGATTGTTTGAAACCCCACACGGGTGTTGGGATGAAATTTGGAAGTTCACTCATCCTGATTGATTAAATGTGTCGATCGATTGATTGACAGGCTGTTATAAGCGTAAGATATCTATATTTGATGCTTATATAGTGTAGTGCACTTTGGTTGATGGTTGATTATTTTTCAATGCTATTATATACATGTGTTGTATGGAATCCATGTAATTAACATTATATGGTGATTGATTGGGCCTCATTCCAATCGGGAAAATAATGAATATTATAAAAGAAAATTCATGTGTTGAATATAAAAATAGTCATGTGTTGACGATGTTCATGTGTTGAGTGAAATATTTTATACAATGAAATTTACATCTTTATCATATTTAAGATTAGAACTACTTTACGGTTGAAGTCTAATTGAAAATCAAACGATAGATACCATAGTTTATAAAATATTTTACATAACAAAAATAGTGATGTGTTGACAGTACTCATGTGTTGAGATTAGTCGTGTGTTGGAAGAAACATATATTCATGTGTTGAATAGAATAAATATTCATTTGTTGAATAGGATAACGAATTTATTGAAATATATAAAGCCGTGTTGATTAGAGTTGCGCTACTTTGACGTGAACGATATTTATATCGATTATATTCGTTTTTATAATGAATACAGAAAAGAAGTGATTTCAAAATATAACATTTTGAAAATATTATCATTTATATAGTAATGATATGAAATATCCAATTTTGATTTGAAATTGAATACAGAGTTGAAATGGTTTTGAAAACAAAGTTAAAACGATTTATAAAATATGTTTTAAAAGGAAATCGACGAAATATATAATATATATATATTATATATATATAATGGCCTGAATAGAACGCGCCGCGCCGCGGGAGTTCATGAATTTCGACCATTGACTTCGAATTGACGTTGCGGGAGATCCGACCGTCGGATTCTCCTAAAACCGGAACCGTTGGGTTCGTATCGAAAAGAGCTTTCCAATGAATATTAGAAATTTGAAATATAACGGTTGGATTTGGAGTTATGTCCAAATCAAATTCGAAAAAGGTCGCTGTAAGTGCAGTTCGATGGCCGTTGTTGGAAATCGACTGTACGGGCCTTGATAAAATTATTAAAAATACCTATAATTTGTGTAAAATCATAATATATGGATTGGAAAGAATTGAGCTGGAGAATTCCACATTTGAAAAGATAAAAATAGATTTTTATCGAAATAAACTAGTTTTGAACTAGAATTAAAATCAATTTATTTTTGAAATAAATAAATTGAATTTGAAAGTGATTTTAAAAATAATCAATACTCCCAATACGTGGATAGGACTAGAGTTGAATCGAAATTATCTTCGGGATATTTCGATGTTGGATTTCGTGACTATACAAATATTGTTATGGGGATTTGAAAGATATATTTTATATCGTTATTTCCAATACGATATTTGTTGGTTTCAGAATTTGATATTGAATATAAGCCGATATATTTTCTATTCAGAGCCTTGTATTTAATATCAAATGTGATTTGGGTTTATCGTGGAACGTGTTTTAGATGACATTGGTTCTTTAGCCCAGTTAAAGACAGGATATTGATTTTTGAAAGGATTAAAACTAAGTGGAGTTTTAATGAATCTTTAATTAGATTAAAATGTGAATTGATAATTTAAATTATCAAATCTGAAAGGTGATCGGGAATGGAGTACCACCAGTTTTGCTCCAAAGCGATAGTTAAATCTTTAATTAGATCTGAACGTGAAATGGTAATTAATTTTACCGATAACACCGTGGTGTTAGATGTGGAGTATTACCAGTTTTCTCCATGGGATATATAGGTTGGGATTGGGAAATAAAATAAATAATTACTTCGGTATGGTTCGCTAATCCCGACTAGTTTGAAATGATATCCAAAGGAGGATTAAAGAATAAACTTAGAAGAATTTATCTTGGATAAAATTAATGGGAACATTTCCCTAAGAATGTGATTTTGTGAATAAAAGAATATTCTGAATTGGAATGAGGCGTTCGTTGTGTTTGTGTAACACTTGTTTATTATATATGTGGGTTATTCAGAAAGACCGGGTTATACCCATTCTGAATAACCGATTCGACGAGATGTCGAAGATGAAGACGGTGGTTGAAGACCGGAAGTCTTCACATCGTTTGGGTGATTACTGATGATCTTGATTGGGCTGTACACCCAGGATGAGGGAATCAGTTGGTGATCGTCCAGACGTACTTGGAGATGGATGGATATGCGAGGAAAGTGCCTCCGGTTTCGTTCAGACCCAGAACGAACTTGTAAATGGATTGTGTGTCTGACATTGGATTTTATTCTGTGTTGATTGATCTCTATTAAATATACATCTGTTTGGCGGCGGAGAATTTATTCTCTTGCTTAACGCCCTTCTCTGAGACGTACGAGCTCAGAGGTTGTATATCGATGGACATCAGTCGCATGGAGTGAATTGCCAGTGTGGCACGCGTAAGTGGCAATTGATCAGGGCTTCTGTTGAAAAGCAAAGTCTTGTGGTTGATGATCAAAGCACGGCCTGTGTGGCATAGCTTTGTGTATAACGTGAATTCGCGAGCCTTACACCTCGGTATGAGTCAAAAACGGGATACGGACCCAAGGAGTGCACGACGTTTCTTTCTAGCTATGGTGGTGTCAGTGACCTACCATCCCTGACATTTATATACTTTTCACCTGTGTGGTTGTTGGATACGAGGCGCCTCGGATATAGGTCTGTAAGGACCGGGAAACGTGTGTTCAGGAATAACTAATCCTCAAAAGTAAGAGAGGACCGGCCTTGGAGGTTCCAAAGGATCATAGTGGGGTCCTGAGGCATTTGCTAGAGTGTCTCGAACGCGGAGAGGAGCTTGCCCCTTGCCTCGGCTCATGACGGAAATCCAATTTCCAATACGTGATAGTGCGGTTTTATTTGTAGAACCTAGTATGGCGACATAGTGGTATGGGTCATTCATGCCGCCTATGATTGATATTTATGATTGAAATTGTTTTGACACTATACACCTATATTAGTATCAAATAATGTGTTTTAAACGTATCAAGCATGCCTTGGCTGTTATAAGGTAAAAACCCTATCCTCCGGCTTGCGTTGCATTGTGTGATGGGACCTGGGTCTTATAACAGCTTCATTTTTCTTTATTTAGCATTGCGCTGTTTGTTCTATGCACTGGTATTCTTGGGAGGAAACCCGTTCTGTGTTATACGGCGTAGTCCCTTGATTTACCTAACTTTAAAACCAATATTAATAATTGTTTTAGTTCTCACACCAGTCCCATGACTGACCTGGAGTTTATTGTTTTAACCTAAACTCTGGGTGCCCCTATTTTCCGCACGGGCAGCTATAGTTTTGGTTTTGCAGATTTATATTCACAGGGTCCTGATTTACAGCCGGAACGATGCTCGGAAAGCTCTGTATCCGTGTATCACTTCTAGTTGTGTTTTGTATATTTTTCCGCTGCTATGTAATTTATTGTAATCTCTGATATTTATCGAATGTAATTTATTCATTTATACTCTGTATATTCTTGTATCCGATGGAATTGTTGTAATAACAATGAAATGTTCTTCCGTCTGCGTCCTTTTGTGTGTTGTTCTCAAAGTATTCGTGCTTTCCTTCACGGGGAAGTTACGGGTTCTCTCAAAAACCATCCATGTTTATGTGTGGATCGGCCTTACGATTATCCTTTCTTTTAAAAGGATTTTAAAAGTTGAACCAAGTGGTTGGAGTTTACTCACACCAGTCCCATGACTGACCCAAAGTTTATTTTTTTTGTTTTACCCTAAACACTTTGGTGCCTAAATTTGTACGGGCAGTCAAGTAGTTCAGGTATTTTGAGATATCATTGGAGGAGCTTGGAGCAGGAGGCTTCAGCGTTATCTAGTATTGTTATTTCCGCTGTGTTGTAAGTGCTGTACTCTGATAATGTTATTGTATATATATATACTGTTTTATTTCAAAGTTATGTTATATTTTATTCGTTCCGCTGTGAGATTCATGTTACTCTGATGTGTTATGTGTTCTTCTCCTTCTTCTATTCTAATTTTCTATCTTATCTATTCTCACGCTCTAATTTCATTTTATTAATGATCTGGAATGTTCAGTGCCTGAATAATTGACATTGGTTTTATGTTGATTTTCTGGGTCGAAAATTCCAGTTTGTTACAGTGGTTTCAGAGCTGAAGGTTAAGTAATTACCTTGGCTCTGTGGCGTAATTCATTAGAGATGGGGTTAGAAATATCCTAGATTGAGTTGAGCGTATATATATGAGAACGTATTTGTTATTCAATATAAAAATTGTTTTATGTTGTGGAGATTTATTGATTGAGTTGTTTATGGGTTCTGATCGATCAGTTTGATCCACTGTATCGGTAGGAGTTTATAAACACTCGATTACGATGAACCGACACAATATGTTTTGAAAGAGTGTAGATGGTATAATTTACCCAAAATATATTTTGATATAAAAGGAATTATAAATATTTGAAATATTATAGTATATTAGATGTGTTGGTTGTGATTATAATCAGATAAGATTATAATTGAAATGGTTATGTAAATAACCAATCAAAATTCGTATAAGCGTTACGAAATGAATTATATCTGAATTTAAATCAGAATTGAAATTAAAATTCCTAAAATCTGGAAAAGTGTTTGTAAATAGCTTGGATTAAGTATATGAGAATTTTAAAATCCCGGGAGATTTTAAATTATTTTACAAGCATTGTGAACAATATTTTGAAATGTAAGGAAGTGTTTAGATAGGGTTTTGAAAGTGATATAGTATTGAATTTACTTCAATAGCTGGAAAATAGATTCCTATGATGATCATGACATCATCGATGTTCATTTTCAAGTTGTAAGTGATAGATTACTATCAAAATTTTTGTTTTTGAATTGTTTTAAGAAAACAAGTTGTTTTGATATTCCAAACTGAATATTTTGATCTTTGAAAAGGCTAAGATGTTTAAAAACTTCTAGAAACAGATTATTTGAACTAAAACAAATTAAAGTAGAATTTGTAAAAGCCAATAGAAAGTGAAATTTTAATTAAAGCTAGTTAAGTGGTAATTGAAATTGAACTGAAATAGAATGATATCGAGTAAAATTGGATTATGAGACAGGAATCTGGAATTACGTTGAAGTGATAAGTTAAGAATTGGAATCGAGAATGGAACTCGAGTTTGAAATGAAATTTGGCTTGGATATAAGCAAATAGCTGTGTTGAACAGATATTGATTGGAAATTGATTGTAATGACATTGGTATATGATGAATTGGTGACAGATGCAAAGGATATAATGATATGCCTGACAAAAATGTACAAGTTTATATTTCTATTGGATATGAGATTTATGAGCCGAATTGGCAAGCGCACTTGGCTGTTTGATTTTCTGTTGGGTTGGAGAAGGCCTAGAGAGGCGAGTTGTAGTTGTACCGATTGAGCCGTACAAAGGAGGTGCTGGCGAAATTTTTCAGAAATTTCGGGTGTTAGAAAATTTTAGTTAGTAAGAATAAATTAATAATTTAATTAAAATTCATTGGTTCAGTGAAACTGAAGTTAAAGAAGTAAACAAATAAATTTTAACCTAGTTAATAGGGTTTGTTTTCTACCTTAACAATTTCGAGGACAAAATTATTTTAATGGGGGAAGAATGTAATGTCCCGTATTTTTACGGTATAATAATTAATTAATTTATTTATTTAAATAGTGATTTAGAGATTTAAATGGTTATTTAATTAAATAATATTGAATATTTAATTAACATTTATAATATAAAAATATATTATAATTCCGAAATAGTCGAAAATAGTTAAATTCACAATACTGTGTGAACTGGATCATTTAAAATATTTAATTCAGTTTAGAATTTGATTAGAATAACGAATATATTATTTGAACGACGATTGAACGTATTAATTATAATTTAATTATAATCGAGCCCGAAATGGTGCGGCAATTCGTAATTTGGCGATTCGAACTTTAAACGAATATACAGAATCTGTTTTAAGCCGAATTTCTATGAAACAATAAACGTTCGGAGCTGGTGAAATATATTTTTCTAATGGAAGGAAAAATCGAGATTTCGTAATGTAGATTTTGATTTATGATCAAATCAAATTTTCGAAAAGTCGCTATGGAATTCCTTTATAATTGTAACAACCCGGAAATTCTGAACCAATTTAAAATTTTTATTTAGCAATTTTAATGGATTTTTATATTTAAAATAATTTATTTTAAATAATAACGATTATGAATTTATTTAAATTGAAGTTAGAACGAATAATTTTATTTTAATTATATTACGAGCCTGAAATGGCGCGGTAGTTTGAAAATTCGATTTCACATTTCAAATTAATGTATAGGATTCAAAATAAATCGGATTTTGGTAAAACTAAAAATATTTAAATCTGTTCAAAAATATCTTTCCAACGAATCTGAAAAATTGAAATTTCATAATAGAAATCAAAAGTTCTCCCCAGTTTAAAATTCAGAATAGTCGCTATGGAATTTATATATATTTTTTAATATTAAAAATAGTCATTTTATCAACGATGTCCATTTTTGACAAAACCACTTTGGTTGGATCTGGAATGTCAAATTATTGCTAGATTTCAATTTTCAGAATTTTTGGAATTAATATGCGAGTGTGGCAAAAGAAAACATGTTTTAACAGTTTTAGTCAATTTGGAACGACCAAAAAATGGCCATTTTTCAAACGGTCTCCAAATTCGACGAAATTAGTTTTGTTAGGACCGTATCGTCAAAACATAGTTAGATTTATTTTTCGGGAATTGTTGGAGTCAGTATGTGGCCCGGTAAATTAAAATGTACGACCAAATTTAATATTAAAATGTTTTATATTTTAATTTAAAGAAAAATAGGCTAAACGGTCAAATGGGCTGACGAAACCTGGTTCATTATGTCTGGAATAGGGGTGTCTAGCGAGGGCCGATAGTCGTTGAGCTTAATTTGGAGTTAGTATCAGTTAATAGGCCTTTTGAAATAAAAGAATTAAATATATTATTAAATATTATTATAAAAACCCCTTTAGTTTTCCTAAACCCTAATCAAAAGCACAGCCGCCGCCTCCTATACGTTTTAATGGCCAGAAACATCCCAAATTCGATCCTTATTCATCTTCAAATCATTCAATATTAATTCATCAATCCAAAGCGAAAACGTTCGGCAAGAATAGGGCTTCAGATTTATACGGATATGATCAAAAATAACTGTGTGGATTCGTGGATTTCTATGCTCAAACGCAGCGCATTCGTGGGCGATTTTCATTGAGGTGGGGCCATCGAGTGGCACGCCACCACTGGCGTGGGAGGAGGAGGGCCCGGCACGTTAACCGCCGGGGTTGGATGGTGGTCCGTTCAGTTGGGGGGCGACATGCAGGTGGTCAAAGGGAGGAGCTGATTTGGGTTTCATCGTTCCAGGATTATCACGAAGGGAAGAAGTCACAACCTTGGTTTTTAATTAAGGGTAACGGTTTCTAAAACGTTGTTATGTATTGTAATTAAAGAAACTAATTGTTTTAAAATATATAAATTATTTGTTTTAAAATATATAAACATAGAATTATTTTATAATAAAATCAACAATTGTTTTGAAAATAAAATCAACAATTGTTTTGTAAATAAAAATCAAATTGTCTTGAAATAAAAATCATATTGCTTTGTAATAAAAATCATATTGTTTTGGTAAATACAAATCATATTGTTTTGTAATAAAAATCACTGTTTTTAAATATAGAATAAATTTGTTTTTAAATGAAAATAGAATTGTTTTTAAATAAAATATAACCTGTTTTGTAAAGTAAAATTTACATTGTTTTAAAATAGAAATTTTACTTTGTTTTAAAATAGAAATTTTACTTTGTTTTAAAATAGAAATTTTAATTTGTTTTAAAATAGAAATTTTACATTGTCTTAAAATAGAAAATTAACATTGTTTTAAAATAGGAAAACTTAGCATTGTTTTTAAAAGGAAAATATAGCATTGTTTTTAAAATAAAATAGCATGGTTAAAAATATGATTTTTAATATATATACCGCGTGAAACAGATTGCGATGGAATTGACGGAAACCAAAACAGAATCCAAACCATCGTCCACTAAAGAATGAAGGAGTGGAAACCAAAGGTGAGAACTCCTCACTAAAATTTCTGCACTGTTATTTATCTATTTTCATAAATGAAAAATATATAGAATAGCCAGTTTAGATTTTTATCAGTTTAATCATTATAAACTGTATACAGTGCTTGTTAGATCACTTTCCTCGTCCATAAACCATGGACGATTTAAATTGACTGTATTGTTTGTTGTTCGTGCTGTTGAAATGTTTAACACATTAAAAGTGTTAATATTTATGTGATAGTGAAATTAGATTATAAATATTCATTTATAATTTGAACAGTGAAAATTTGTTAAATTTCTTAACCAATAATGTATTGAAATAAACTGTTTTTGGAAAACCCCATACGGGTATTGGGATGATATATGACATACACTAGTCCCAATATTTAGTTGTATGTCAGTCGATGGATTGACAGCCTGTGATGAGCGTTATTTATTTATTTTAGTGCTCACACAGTGGTAAATTTCACTCTGGTTGTGAATGGACTGTTTGTTGATTATTTATCATTATTGTGCACACATGCGATGCATAAAATCCATATAAGCGAAATTATATGGTAATTGATTGTGTCGCATTCCGATTCAGAAATAAATAATGTCTTATAAAAAAAGACATTTAGAATTAAAAAGACATTTTAAAATTAAAAAGGCATTTTAAAACAAAATTTACATTTTTGTTGAAATAAAATAGTTGAAAGAAAAATTTATATAAATTTTTGTTGAAATAAAATAGTTGAAAACAAAATTTACATTTTTGTTGAAATAAAGTAGTGGAAACCAAAATATTATTTTTGTTGAAATGAAATAGTCATAACAAAAATAACATTTTTGTTAAATAGATTTGTATCAAAACAAAAATAATATTTTTGTTATATAGATTTGTGTTAAAACAAAAATGTCAATTTTGTTGAATTAGATTATTGTGAATAAAATGAAGTTATCATTTTAATTCATTTTGCTAAAATCGAATTGTTAACAAAATGAATTGGTCATTTTTTAGTCATTTTATTGTAATTGAATTGTCAACAAAATATAAGAATCATTTTTAATCATTTTGTTAAAATATAATTGTCAACAAAATAAAGAATCATTTTTAATCATTTTATTGAAATAGAATTTCCAACAAAATAAAAGAATCATTTTTAATCATTTGGTTGAAATAGAATTGTCAACAAAATAAAAGAATCATTTTTAGTCATTTAAATAGAATTGTCAACAAAATATAAGAATCATTTTATTGTAATCAAACATTTTTAATGTAAATAGTGTAAAAGTACATTTTAATGTAAAGAATATATTTAAATGTAAAGAATACATTTTAATGTAAAGAATACATTTTTATATAAAATAAACATTTATATATAAAAGAAACATTTATATGTAAGAGATCATTTATATGAAAAAGTACATTTATATGTAAAAGAACATTTATATGTAAAAGAATCATTTTTATGTAAAAGATCATTTGAATATAAAGAATATTTTAAAATAACGAATATTTTAAAATAATATGCAGTAAATAATAAAATCATGATTTCGATGCCTGATTTTGGATGGACACAAAAGTATAAAAATATGAAGCCGAGTTAAGTAGCAAACGCCAATTTAACCCAAACAGGTTTATCGATCGATTTTATTCATTTTATAATGAATATCGAAAAGTATTGATTTCAAAATTTAATATTTTGAAAATATTATCATTTTATTGTTATAATTATATAGAATATTCAATTTTGATTTAAAATTGAATAAGAAGTTAAAATAGTTTTAAAACAAATTTATAAAATACGTTTTAAATGGAAATCGATGAAATATATATAATATATATTTAATGGCCTGAATAGAACACGTCGCGCAACGACTATTCGCGAATTTCGACCATTACTTCAAATTGGCGTAACAGGAGATCCGACCGTTGATTCTCCTAAATCCGAAACCGTTGGGTTTGTATCGAAAAGAGCTTTCCAATGAATATAAGAAGTTTGAAATCTAATGGTTGGATTTGGAATTATGTCCAAATCAAATTTGAAAAAGGTCGCTATGGATGCAGTTCAATGGCCGTTATTGGAAACCGACTGTACGGGCCTTGATAAAATTATTAAAAATGTGAAAAAAGTATGTAAAATCATAATTAATGATTTGGAAAGATTTTGGATGAAAAATTCCATATTTGAAAAGATAAAAATATATTTTTGTCGTAATGAACTAGTTTTTAACTAAAATAAATCTTATCAAGATTTAATGGAGTTTTTTTTCCAATTAATTAATATTTATTTGGAATTAAATAAAATAAATTGAATTTTGGGTTTGTCATGAATGTGTCTTAAATAACACTGTTCTTAAACCCCATGTGAAAAGAATAAATCTTTCAATTAAGATTTAGATAAGTTTACTAATTAATTGTTAATTAAGTAGAATTGAAATGAAAGTTGATTGTGGGTTTATCGTGAACTATGTTTTAAACGGCATTTGTTCTTTAATCCCAATTAAGAGTGAAAAGATAATCTGGAATTTATAAATCTTTTATTAAGATTTAAATGGATTTATAAATCAGTTATTAAGATTTAAATGGAATTTTTTTAAGTAAAGTTTTCCAATTTAACATGTTAAATTGGAATTGAATGGAATTCGATTTGGTAGTAATCGAGATGAGCTTCTATGAATAAAGACTGTTACTATATATGAAATTTAAAAGGCCTTGCTGTTATTCCATTTATATTATTGGTCTGATACGGGAATTTAATTATATATTGATTTGATTTCTGTGAAGATTCCATATTTAATGGAAGATGATTTTGGGTTTGTCGTGAACTGTGTTTTTAATGATATTGGTTCTTCAACCAAGTTAAAGATAAGATTAATTTCTTAAATTTGAATAATCATTAAGTGATGATTTTTGGAGATTAAAACCAAGTTGGTGTTTTAATGTATCTTGTTAATTTCAGGAAGATTAAAGAATAAATTTAAAAGAATTTATCTTTGATAAAATCAAGGGTAACCACTCCCTAATAATGTGAATATTTTAATAAAAGAATATTCTGAATCGGAATGAGGCGTATGATGTGATTTTATAGCACTTGATTATAAAATACGTGAATTATTCAGAAAGACCGGGTTTAACCCATTCCGAATAATTACCACGACGATCAAGAGTCGAAGATGAAGACGGTGGTTGAATGCCAGAGTTCTTCGCATCGTTTGGGCTATTGCTGATGTCTTGATTGGGCCGTACACCCAAGACAAGGTAATAAGTGGTGATCGTCCAAACGTACTTGGAGATCGACGGATATGCGAGGACCTCTCTCCTGTATTGGACATATGGGACGAGGAATAAGGTGCCTCCAGTTTCGTTCAGACCCAGAACGGTCTTGTAAATGGATGGTATGTCTGACGTTGTATTCCTTTATGGTGTATTCGTTGATCTCTGCTAAATATATATCTGTTTGGTGGCGGAGAATTCATTCCCTTGCTTAACACCCTTCTCTGAGATGGACGAGCTCAGAGATTATATATTGGTAGAAATCAATTGTATGGTATGGACTGACAATGTGGCATGCTAAGATGCAAATGATCAAGGCTTTTGTTGAAAAGCAAGGCCTTATGGTTGATGATCAAAGCACAGCTTATTTAGGTATAACTTTGTGTATAACGTTATTTCGCGAGCCTTACACCCCGGTATGAACCAGAAACGGGAGAAGGACCCATGAAAATGGACATATGTTAGTTTATAGCTAGGAGTAACGTCATGATATGCAGCCCAGACTGTTTACTCATGTGGATGTTGCTTATTACTTGTTAGATAGAGAGGCACCTCGAATACATATATCGATAGATTTTTTGGTCAACATCAGTGACCAGATTATTTTATGCCCCATAGGGCAGGCTAGCATATTGTTTATTGTATTGCCAATCATCAACGGATGACCGTCCTTAGCGCTTCTAGGTTCAGTTGCGGATGTATCCAAAGGTACGGACTAGAGTGTCTCGAATTCGGTAGGGACTATCTTGCCTTGGTTCATAGATGGAAATCCAACTTCCAATACGACATCATGCAGTTTTGATTGTTTTGATTATATAACTAATGTAGCGACATGATATATGGTACCCATGTCGCCTATGATTGATACATTTATATTCAAAGTTGATTTCTTCATTTATAGTAATAATAAAAGATGAAATTTCGTGCATCAAGCATTTTTGGCTATTATAAGGGAAAACTCTATCCTCCAGCTTGCGTTGCATTGTTTGATGGGACCTGAGTCTTATAATAGTTTCATTTTTTTCAAAAAGCATCACATTGTTTTCTTTTAAACTAGGGGTCATGCGGAGTAAACCCGTTCCGTGTTATACAGCGTGGTCCCGTGATTTACCCAACTTTAAAATCAAGCTAATAACTGTTTTAGTTCTCACACCAGTCCCATGACTGACCTGGAGTTTATTGTTTTAACCTAAACTCTGGGTGCCCATATTTTCCACACGGGCAGCTGGTAGTTTAGGTTTTGCAGACATTATGTTCGCAGGATCTTGGTTTACAGCTGAAGCGATATTCAGAAAGCTCTATGTCCGTGTATTCCTTCCAGTTGTGTTATGTATTTTTTTCTGCTGCATTATAATCATAAATCTCTGATATTATTGTATTTATCAAAAATTTTATTATTCATTTATACTCTGTGATATTCTTGTACTCTGATGCAATTGTTGTAATAAGCAGTGAAATGTTCTTCTGTTTTGCGTTCTGAGGCGTCGTATTCTCAATTCAATCCGGGTTTTCCTTTGCGGGGAAGTTTGGGTCGTTTCATTTGGTATCGGAGCTTTGGTTTACAGAGCTCGAGAACAAGATAGATTAGAACCGAACGAAAGAATTCATCAGAGATTGGATTAGTAATATCCAATAAGAATGACTCGTTAGAGATAGGATCAATAGTATCCTAGAACGAGTGTGAAGAGTATTAATTTTTAAATAAAATTGAAAGTAGATTTAGTTTTGAAAATTTTATCATATTATACGTATTTGAGTATATTATTTTATTTTAATTTGGACAATCGAGTATATGAGATTTTGAATATACGCGTAATTAATGGATATTCGAAGTTTTAATATACTGGATAGATATAGAATCACACTCAAGTCACCGTAGATGATTCTGATGATTGCTAGCGTCATCTGTGTTCATGTTTGAGTTTCGAAAGTGGTATATCTATATATTGCCAACTAACTAGTGTGAGAACCAAAACTTAGTTAGAGTTTATTGCTATGATTTGTAGTAAAATATGGTTCTTAACTATATATAAAAGTTATGTATATTTGAAAAGCTAATCAACTAATTGATTTCTGGTTGCGATGTTTGATTATTAGTTCAACTAATTAAAATATTGAAATGATAATTAATTTAACCAATATGAGAAAGAATGATAAATTTAGCTAAATCGAATTTAATATTGAACCGAATTGAAAATTGATTAGAATTGAAACTTGATTTGGTTACTAAAACAACTTTCAGCTCCATTCCTTTTCGAGGACGAAAAGATTTTAAGTGGGGGAGATTGTAACAACCCGGAAATTCTGAATCAATTTAAAATTTTTATTTTAGCAATTTAAATGGATTTTTATATTTAAAATAATTTATTTTAAATAACAACGATTAAGAATTTATTTAAATCGAAGTTAGAACAAATAATTATTTTAATTATATAACGAGCCTGAAATGGCGCGGCAGTTTGAAAATTCAATTTCACATTTCAAATGAATGTACAGGATTTAAAATAAATCGGATTTTGATAAAACAAAAATATTTAAATCTGTTTAAAAATATCTTTCCAACGAATCTGACATATTGAAACTTCATGACGGGAATCAAAAGTTATGCCCAGTTTAAAATTCAGAATAGTCGTTTTATCAATGACCTCCATTTTCGGCGAAACCACTTTGGTTGGATCTGTAATGTCAAATTATTGCTAGATTTCAATTTTTAGAATTTTTGGAATTAATATGTGAGCGTGGCAAAAGAAAACGTGTTTTAATAGTTTTAGTCAATTTGGATTGACCAATAAATGGCCATTTTTCAAATATTCTTCAAATTCGACGAAATTAATTTTGTTAGGACCATATCGTCAAAACATAGCTAGATTTATTTTTCGGGAATTTTTGGAGTTAGTATGTGGCCCTGGTAAATTAAAATGTACAACCAAATTTAATATTAAAATGTTTTATATTTTAGTTTAAAGAAAAATAGGCTGAAACGGTCGAATAGGCTGACGAAACCTGGTCCATTGTGTCCGAAATGGGGGTATTTAGCTAGAGGTGATAGTCGCTGGGAATAATTTGGAGTTAGTATCAGTTAACGGGCCTTTTGAAATAAAAGAATTAAATATATTAATAAATATTATTATAAAAACTTCCCTAAACCCTAATGAAAAGCACAGTCGCCGCCTCCTATACGTTTTAATGGCCAGAAACATCTCAAATTCGATCCTTAATCATCCTCAAATCATTCAATATTAATTCATCAATATAAAGCAAAAAACGTTCGGCAAGAAGAGGGTTTCAGATTTATACAGATATGATCAAAAATAACTGTGTGGATTCGTGGATTTCTGCACTCAAACGCAGCGCATTCGTGGGCGGTTTTCTTGGAGGTGGGGCCACCGAGTGGCACACCACTGCTGGCATGGGAGGAGGCTGGTCTGGCGCGTTGACCGCCGGGGTTGGATGGTGGTCCATTCAGTTGGGGGGGCGACACTTAGGTGGTCAAAGGGAGGAGCTGATTTGGGTTTCATCATTCCAGGATTATCATGATGGGAATAAGACGCTGCCTTGGTTTTTAGTTAAGGGTAACGGTTTCTAAAACGTTGTTAAGTATTGTAATTAAGGAAACTAATTGTTTTAAAATATATAAATTAATTGTTTTAAAATATATAAACATTGAATTGTTTTATAATAAACATAGTATTGTTTTATAGTAAAATCAACAATTGTTTTGTAAATAAAATCAACAATTGTTTTGTAAATAAAAATCAAATTGTCTTGAAATAAAAATCATATTGTTTTGTAATAAAAATCATATTGTTTTGGTAAATAAAAATCATATTGTTTTGTAATAAAAATCATTGTTTTTAAATATAAAATAGCTTTGTTTTTAAATATAGAATAGATTTGTTTTTAAATGAAAATAGAATTGTTTTTAAATAAAATATACATTGTTTTGTAAAGTAAAATTTACATTGTTTTAAAATAGAAATTTTACTTTGTTTTAAAATAGAAATTTTACATTGTTTTAAAATAGAAATTTTACATTGTCTTAAAATAGAAAATTAACATTGTTTTTACAATAGGAAAACTTAGCATTGTTTTTAAAAGGAAAACATAGCATTCTTTTTAAAATAAAATAGCATGGTTAAAAATATGATTTTTAATATATATACCGCGTGAAACAAATTGCGATGGAATTGACGGGAACCAAAACAGAATCCAAACCATCGTCTGCTAAAGAATGAAGGATTGGAAACCAAAGGTAAGAACTCCTCACTAAAATTTATGTACTGTTATTTATCTATTTTCATAACTGAAAAATATATAGAATTGCCAGTTTAGATTTTTATCAGTTTAATCATTATAAACCGTATACAGTGCTTGTTAGATCACTTCCTCGTCCACAAACCATGGACAATTTAAATTGACTGTATTGTTTGTTGTTTGTGTTGTTGAAATGTTTAACACATTAAAAATGTTAATATTAATGTGATAGTGAAATTAGATTATAAATATTCATTTATAATTTGAATAGTGAAAATTGGTTAAATTTCTTAACCAACAATATATTTAAATAAACTGTTGTTTGAAAACCCCACACGGGTATTGGGATGATATTTGACATACGTTAGTCCTAATATCTAGTTGTATGTCAATGGATGGATTGACAGCCTGTGATGAACGTTATTTATTTATTTATTTTAATGCTCAAACAATGGTAAATTTCACTCTGGTTGTGAATGGAATGTTTGTTGATTATTTATTATAATTGTGCACACATGCAATGTATAAAATCCATATAACCGAAATTATATGGTAATTGATTGAGTCGCATTCTGATTCTGAAATAAATAGTGTTTTATAAAAAAAAGACATTTACAATTAAAAAGACATTTTAGAATTAAAAAGGCATTTTAAAACAAAATTTACATTTTTGTTGAAATAAAATAGTTGAAAACAAAATTTAAATTTTTATTGAAATAAAATAGTTGAAAACAAAATTTACGTTTTTACTGACATAAAATAGTTGAAAACAAAATTTACATTTTTTTTGAAATAAAATAGTAGAAACCAAAATATCATTTTTGTTGAAATGAAATAGACAAAACAAAAATAACAATTTTGTTAAATAGATTTGTATCAAAACAAAAATATAATATATTTTTTTATAAATTTGTGTTAAAACAAAAATGCCAATTTTGTTGAATTGGATTATTGTAAATAAAATGAAGTTATCATTTTAATTCATTTTGCTAAAATAGAATTGTTAACAAAATGAAGTTGTCACTTTTTAGTCATTTTGTTGAAATTGAATTGTTAACAAAATATAAGAATCATTTTGTTGAAATAGAATTGTCAACAAAATAAAAGAATCATTTTTAATCAATCTGTTGAAATAGAATTGTCAACAAAATAAAAGAACAATTTTTAATCATTTTGTTGAAATAGAATTCCCAAAAAAATAAAATAATCATTTTTAATCATTTTGTTGAAATAGAATTGTCAACAAAATAAAAAAAATTAGTTTTAGTCATTTTGTTGAAATAGAATTGTCAACAAAATATAAGAACCATTTTAATGTAATCAAACATTTTTTATGTAAATAATGTAAAAGTACATTTTAATGTAAAGAATATATTTTAATGTAAAGAATACATTTTAATGTAAAGAATACATTTTAATGTAAAGAATACATTTTTATATAAAAGAAACATTTATATATAAAAGAAACATTTGTATGTAAAAGAACATTTATATGAAAAAGTGCATTTACATGTAAAAGAACATTTATATGTAAAAGAATCATTTTTATGTCAAAGATCATTTGAATATAAAGAAATTTTTTAAATAAAGAATATTTTAAAATAACGAATATTTTAAAATGATATGCAGTAAAGAATAAAATCACGATTTCGATGTCTGATTTTGGATGGACACAAAAATTTAAAAATATGAAGTCGAGTTAAGTAGCAAATGCCATTTTAACCCAAACGGGTTTATCGATCGATTTTATTCATTTTATAATGAATATCGAAAAGAAATGATTTCAAAATTTAATATTTTGAAAATATTATCATTTTATTATTATAATGATATAGAATATTCAATTTTGATTTAAAATTGAAAAAGAGGTTAAAACCGTTTTAATTTTTTTTTATAAAATACGTTTTAAATGGAAATCGATGAAATATATAATATATTATATATATAATGGCCTGAATAGAACGCGCCACGCAGCGACCGTTCGTGAATTTCGACAATTACTTTAAATTGGCGTAACGGTAGATCCGACCGTCGGATTCTCCTAAACCCGGAACCTTTGGGTTCGTATCGAAAAGAGCTTTCCAATAAATATAAGAAGTTTGAAATCTAATGGTTGGATCTGGAATTATGTCCAAATCAAATTTGAAAAAGGTCGCTATGGATGCAGTTCGGTGGCCGTTATTGGAAACCGACCGTACGGGCCTTGGTAAATTTATTAAAAATATGAAAAAATTATGTGAATCATAATTAATGATTTGGAAAGATTTTGATGAAAAATTCCATATTGGAAAAGATAAAAATATATTTTTATCGTAATGAACTAGTTTTTAACTAAAATAAATCTTTAATCAAGATTTAATGGAGTTTTTTCCAATTAATTATTATTTATTTGGAATTAAATAAAATAAATTGGATTTTGGGTTTGTCGTGAAAGTTGTCTTAAATAACACTATTTTTAAACCCCGTGCGAAAAGAATAAATCTTTCAATTAAGATTTAGAGAAGTTTACTAATTAATTGTTAATTAATTAGAATTGAAATGAAAGTTGATTGTGGGTTTATCGTGAACTATGTTTCAAACGACATTTGTTCATTAATCCCAATTGACAGTGAAAAGATAATCTGGAATTTATAATTTTTCTATTAAGATTTAAATGGAATTTATAAATCCTTTATTAAGATTTAAATGGAAATTTTTTGAAGTAAAGTTTTCCAATTTAATATGTTAAATTGGAATTGAATGGAATTCGATTTGGTAGTAATCGAGATGAGCTTCTGTGAATGAAAACTGTTACTATATATGGAATTTAAAAGGCCTTGCCGTTATTCCATTTATATTATTGATATGATACGGGAATTTATATCGATTATATATTGATTTGATTTCTGTGAACATTCCATATTTAATGGAAGATGATTTTGGGTTTGTCGTGAACTGTGTTTTTAATGACATTGGTTCTTTAACCCAGTTAAAGATAAGATTAATTTCTTAAATTTGAATAATCATTAAGTAATGATTTTTGGAGATTAAAACCAAGTTGGTGTTTTAATGTATCTTGTTAATTTCAGGAAGATTCAAGAGTAAATTTAAAAGAATTTATCTTTGATAAAATTATGGGGAACCACTCCCTAATAATGTGAATATTTTAATAAAAGAATATTTTGAATCAGAATGAGGCGCATGATGTGATTTTATAGCACTTGATTATAGAATACGCGAATTATTCGGAAAGACCGGGTTTAACCCATTTTGAATAATTACCACGACGATCAAAAGTCGAAGATGAAGATGGTGTTTGAAGACCGGAGTTCTTCACATCGTTTGGGGGATTATTGAAGTCTTGATTGGGCCGTACACCCAAGACAAGGTAATAAGTGGTGATCGTCCAAACGTACTTGGAGATCGAAGGATATGCGAGGACCTCTCTCCTGTATTGGACATATGGGACAAGGAATAAGGTGCCTCCGGTTTCGTTCAGAACCAGAACGGACTTGTAAATGGATGGTATGTCTGACGTTGTATTCCTTTATGCTATTTTCGTTGATCTCTGCTAAATATATATCTGTTTGGTGGCAGAGAATTTATTCTCTTGCTTGACACCCTTCTCTGAGACGTACGAGCTCATAGGTTATATATTGACAGAAATCAACAGTATGGTATGGACTGACAATGTGGCATGCTAAGATGCAAATGATCAAGGCTTTTGTTGAAAAGAAGGGTCTTGTGGTTGATGATCAAAGCACAACTTATTTATGCACCTCACATCCCGGTATGAACCAGAAACGGGAGAAGGACCCCCGGGAAATGGATATATGTTAGTTTCTAGTTAGGAGTAACGTCATGGTATGGAGCCCAGACTGTTTACTCATGTGGATGTTGCTTATTACTTGATGGATAGAGAGGCGCCTCGGATATATATATATATATATATATATATATATATATTGATAGATATTCTGGTCAACATTACTGACCATAATATTTTATGCCCCATAGGGCAGGCTAACATATAGTTTATGGTATTGCCAATCATCGACGGATGACCGGCCCTGGCGCTCCTAGGTGCAGTTGCGGCTGTATCCTGAGGCACAGGCAAGAGTATCTCGAATTCGGTAAGGTCTATCTCTTGCCTTGGTTCATAGATGGAAATCAACTTCCAATATGACATCATGCGGTTTTGATTGTAGAACTAGTATGGCGACATGATATATGGTACCCATGCCGCTTATGATTGATACATTTATATTCGAAGTTGATTTCTTCGCTTATAGTAATAATAAAAGATGAAATTTTGCGTATCAAGCATTTCTGGCTATTATAAGGGAAAACTCTATCCTTTGGCTTGCGTTGCATTGTGTGATGGGACCTGAGCAAAAATCATTGCATTGTTTTCTTTTAAACTTGGGGTCGTGTGGAGTAAACCCGCTCCGTGTTATACGGCGTGGTCCCGTGATTTACCCAACTTTAAAATCAAGCTAATAACTATTTTAGTTCTCACACCAGTCCCATGACTAACCTGGAGTTTAATGTTTTAACCTAAACTCTAGGTGCCCATATTTTCCACAAGGGAAACTAGTAGTTTTTGCAGATATTATGTTCACAGAATCCTAGTTTACAGCTGAAGCGATATTCGGAAAGCTCTGTATCCGTGTATTCCTTCCAGTTGTGTTATGTATTATTTTTCCACTGCATTGTAATTATAAATATATGATATTATTGTATTTCTCAAAATGTATATTATTCATTTATACTCTGTGATATTCTTGTACTCTGATGCAATTGTTGTAATAAGCAATGAAATTACAAGGGTAATTATAGGATAGATAGCCAACTTAAACCCTAATACAATCATAAATGGGTCTTAATTAATTCTATTAAAATTGGGCCTTTCTTCTTTTCCTCTTGCTTCCTTGACCATTCTTCATTAATTTGTGATCTTCATAGCCTTTTGTAATGACCCGCACTGGCAGAGGTATTATGATTAATTTATTTAATTATATAAATGGTGGTTTAGAGAATTTAATGGTCGTGGAGTTTAATTATGATGAATATTTAATTAAAATAATAAATTAAATAATATATTTAATTCTGAATAATCAGAATTTGTCGAAATGACGATATGGTGTGAAAAGGATCATCTGTCATATTTAATTCAGCTTGGAATTGAATTTGAATAACGAATATATTCAATCGTCGACAGTTGAATGTATAGTTTATAAAATAATTTTAAACGAGCTCGAAATGGCGCTGCAGTTCGTAAATTGGCGTTTCGAACTTCAACTGAATGTACATGATTCGTTTTAAGCCGGATTTCTGTGAAACAAGAAACGTGTGGAACTGGTGGAGTATATCTTTCTAGTGGAAGAGAAAAATCACGATTTCGTCGTGTAGATTTTTAGATATGTCCAAATCAAATTTTAAAATAGTCGCTATAGAATCGTTTATCGACCGTAACGGATTATTCGATATAACTAGACACCGGGTTTGAATTTAGACAAGGTTCTTTTGGGAAGTAGTGATAATTTAATTTTTAGGATTTTACTGTAATTTTTAATTAATTAAATAAGCAACTTTTTATTTGGAGTATTTGACACACTGTAATCAACATTTTGAGGTTTCACAATATGAGTTGAACTACCGGTATTATTATATTTTTGGGATCGTGGCACCGAGCTAAATACGACGGTATCTTTATTACTGTCCATAGCGTTACGTAAGTAGATAAAATTTTAAATTAGATAATGGCTTAAATGATTTTTCTAAAGATTCTCTAAAACAAAATATCCTAACATACTCTCTGATCAAATTAAGGTCCACATGTATGCTTCCCACACCATACTTTCTTGCGCAGCAGATAGTGTAACACGTTCCCCTTTTTTTTTGATTATATATTCACCTTAAAGATGCCTCTAACCAAAACCCTTTTCGTTCATTGCCATGCTGAGAGACAAGCCGCCACCACTCTTCACAACAACCGCAAGTAAGAAAATTCTACAAATCGAAACTCCACTATTTTCGAACTCAGGAGACAATTCTCCTCAATTCTATAGTTGTTTCATCCAATTCGAAGAAGATTACTATCGCTGGAAATTTCCCAGCAAGGGTACGGCGGTTCTAGGGTTAAAGATACGGTGAGATACATGCATCGATTCGAAGTTTGGTGTGTATAGTCGGGCTTAGGGTGTAAAACCACACTTATGTGGTTATTCTGGGGTGATTCGGCGATGAGGAAGTTCGGAGGCTGCACTGTGCAGTGGCAGAAAACACAGTTCGAACTCGAGGTGAACGATACAGTGGATAGAGGGTTCGAAGGAGAACTAGTTGGTCAGTTCGTTTGAGAGTTTAGTGGAATGTCGAAGGAGATTTGGTGGAGTAAAGATCAGGTAATGGCCATGGTTTTTGGCGTCGTGATTTCCTTGAAGGGACCATTCCACGTTGGTGGAAGATAGAGTGACAGGTTGGGTTTTGAAGTTTGGTTATTGGGACAAGAAAAATGGTAAAGGCCCAAGATGAATTTAATTGAGTTTAAATTTAAAACCATATGGTGTATTAAATTTAACTAGTCATATCTTCTACATACGATATCAGATTGACGAACAATAAGTTGTGTTGGGACCGTATGGACGAGAGCTCCACAATGGAACTGACTGGGAGCGAATCTGAGCTCGTTACAATTTATGGCGAAATAAATTGTTTGATTCAAATCAAACAACAGTTTATCGTTCTTTAACGATGAACTACCAATGTGAGTAAATCTCACTAACTCTGAACAGTTTATAATTTCATGTTGTATTTTTAAAACTGTTAGATATTGGCTGATTGATTGTGTGTTGACTGTTTGATTGAACTGCTAGTCAGTTAGTTGAATTTTCTATATCGATTCTGTTTAACAGAATATATCATATAGAACTGGAAGTTATGTTATCTATATTGTTTAACATCTGTGATGCAGGGAAACAGGTTGGAGGAATCCAACTGGATTCCTCAACATTTATTTTACTTTTTTTCATATATTGTGATATATGATGTGTTATATAATCAGTTATGGATTATGTGTGGTGGAATGATGTTGATCATTGCTATTCGATATTGTAAATATCATAAAGACCCTGGGATGTAAAAAGAATTATTTCAATGTACATTGAAATAAAGGGAGTTTATAAAATCAACAGATTTTATAAAAGGAAATATTTCGAAAATAAATAAAAAGGGGAAAATGTTTTTAAAACGAATAGAGTTTTATAAAAGGGGAAATCATTTGTAAAGTGAAGAACTGTTACTAAAAGTAAATCTTTATAAATGAATAGTTTATTCGAATAGATAAAGGAGCTAATCGATGTTAGTTTAAATCGATTAGAGAATAAAGTTAAAAAGAGCTAATCGATGTTAGTTTAAATCGATTAGAGAATAAAGTTAAAAGGAGTTAATCGATGTTAGTTAATCGATGTTAGTTAATCGATGTTAGTTAATCAATGTTAGTTAATCGATGTTAGTTAATCGATTAGAGTTAAAGTTAAAAGGAGTTAATCGATGTTAGTTAATCGATGTTAGTTAATCAATGTTAGTTAATCGATGTTAGTTAATCGATTAGAGTTAAAGTTAAAAGGAGTTAATCGATGTTAGTTAATCGATGTTAGTTAATCAATGTTAGTTAATCGATGTTAGTTAATCGATTAGAGAATAATGTAAAAGGAGTTAATCGAATATAGTTATTCGAATAGAAAGCAAAGGAGTTAATCGAATATAGTTTATTCGAATAGAAAGTAAAAGGAGTAAATCAAATATAGTTTATTCGAATAGAATGAAGGAGTTAATCGATGTTAGTTAATCGATGTTAGTTAATCAATGTTAGTTAATCGATGTTAGTTAATCGATTAGAGAATAACGTAAAAGGAGTTAATCGAATATAGTTATTCGAATAGAAAGAAAAGGAGTTAATCGAATATAGTTTATTCGAATAGAAAGTAAAAGGAATAAATCGAATATAGTTTATTCGAATAGAATGAAGGAGTTAATCAAATATATAGTATTCAAATAGAATTAAAAGAGCTATCGAATATAGTTTATTCGATAGGAGTTAAGTGAATAGAGTTAGAGTTAAATCGAATAGAGTTAAGATAAAGGAGTCAATCGAATATAGCTATTTGAAGGAGGGTTAAGTAATGAAGTTAGTAAAAGGAGTTATAAAGTGAACTTTGCCTATTTCAAAGTTAGAAATGTTGTTCAGTTAAGGTCTGAGAGGTAGTTCTACCCCAACTTGATTGGCTTCGTTTTAACTAGGGAATAGTTAAGGTTCGGCAGTAAAGGAAATGGTTTGAGTTGGCATCGCGATGGTTTGTTTAAACATCTGTCTAAGTCCAGTGAAGAAGCTTTGGAAATGTTTTCCAAATAAGAAACCAGAAATGTTTTCTAATAAAGAAAACAAGAAATGGAAATGTTTTCCATTGTTAATAACGTATATTTTCCAAAATTAGAAAATAAGAAATATTGAATATAGGGAAACAGGAGATAAGTAAATTAATGAAATAAAGAGATAAAAGTTGAATGATGTTTGATCGATATAAATTTCCATTTGGAATTAATATCGTTGTTTGCACACCTGTTTTTATTCGATAGTTAAATCACAGACTATCGAAGTTTTGACCATTTTAACGTTGTTAATATGGAGAGACCGGTTGGATTATTATCCAAAGAACCACATTGTATTGGCATAAGCGTTGCGAATCATATATGCCAAAGGAAATTGAAGACGGAGTTATGCAAGGGCTATCCTGTTTACAGAATAGTGCCTTCGGTTCATCCTGTTCCTGGATGACTTGTATGGACGGATGTCTGACAGAGTATTTCCAGACGATCACATATATTGATTTCTCCAGCCGTACCAAGAGTGGAAGCGGAGAAGGAAACTTCTCTTAGCTAACACATAATGTATGGTTGAGGACGTCAATTGGTGATTTGATGGATTTGACGATGTGGCATTCAAAGTGAATCTGGTATGATGATAAAGCGTAGCTTCTAGCCTCATCATCCGGTAAATGACAGAAATCAGGCAGGCAACATGGCTAAGTCGGTCGCACCGAAGTAGGGTGTATAATCACCTGATCTAGAGTTTCATTCATTTCTAAAAATCTATTGTTGATGCTGTCTCATTCGGGAAACGGTTGCTGATCCCAACTGTTGGTGATATACATTCGATACACTCAAGCGAAATGAGTGGTCGGTCATGTGTGGCCGGGTTGCAAGATGTTCTTGTTGAACCCAGTGTATTCCTCTCTAGAGGTACATTAGCGAAAGGTGGTTCCATACCTTGTCATAGTTGGAAATCCATTACCCAATACGTGCTTGCGGTTTTGATTGTATACTATATATGTAGAACGTGAGATGAAAGCGTTTCTACTAGATGATTATATATATACTGTGGTTGATAGACATTATTATAATATCAAAAGGTTTTTGATATAAAGTTATTTTGGATTCTCATAAGGGAAAAACTCGTTCCGTTATGCGGCGTGGTCTTATGAGATATCGTTTACTTGTTCAACTGTTTTAAACTGTTTTACTCATACCAGTCCCATGACTGACCCGGAGTTTATTTTGTTGTTTTCCCTAAACTCTTGGGTGCCTAAATTTGTACGGGCAGTCAAGTAGTCGGGATTTTTTACAGATACACTTGAAGAGCTGGAGCAGGAGGCTTCAGGATCATATAGCTTTAGTTATTTCCGCTGTGTTGTAAGTGTTGTACTTTGATAATGTATTGTATACATATAATGATTTATTTCAAGGATATGTTATCTATTATATGTTATTCGTTCCGCTGTGAGATTCGTGTTACTCTGATGTTGTGTTCTTCTTCTTCTTCTATTCTAAGTTTCTATCTTATCTTTCCTCACCCTCTAATTTCTTTCACTAATTACCAGGATTTTTCGATGTTTTGGTTATCGACATCGAGCTTATGTCGATAACCAAAGTGGCCAAAAATCCGGGTCGTTACAGTTGGTATCAGAGCGTAAGTTAAGAATTACTTGGCTCTGTGGCATGACTCGGTAGAGATAGGGTTCGTAATACCCTAGTTTGAGTTTGAGTGTATACATACGAGTGAGTGTATTTGTTATTGATATAAAATTTGTTTTATATTGTGGAGATCCATTGGTTGAGTTGTTTGTGAATTCTGGTCGATCAGTTTGATCCACTGTATCGGTAGGAGTTACTAAACACTTGAATACGATGAACCGACACGATATGTTTTGGAAGAGGGTAAATTAAAATAAGTTTACCTAAGGTATATCCTGGTATAGAGAAGATATATATATCAAAATTATAATATAGTGGATATATTAGTTGTTATTATAATCAAGTAAGATTATAAGTAAAATGGTTATGTAAATAACCAATCAGAATTCATATAAGTAAATTGCGTGAAATCAGATGAGTTAAATCTGAATTGTAAACCAGAAATTGAATTAAAATTCTGGAAAATTGGATAAGTGTTTGTAAATGGATTTGGATTAAAAATAAGGAAAATTTAAGATCCTGGGAGATTTTAAATTGTTTAGCAAGCAGTGTGGATTATATCTTGAAATGAATTTCAAAGTGGAAAAGGTTAAAAATGGTTTTATAGTATTGAACTCACTTCGATCGCTGGAAAATAGATTCTGATGATGACAGCTGCATCATCAGTATTCATTTTCGAGTTGTAAGTGACGAATTACTACCAGAGATACTGTTTTGAATTTGTTTTGGGAAAGACAAGTTGTGTTGAATTTCAAAATGGGATTTTTTAAATAGATTTGAAATATTAACTTGTTTTAAAAGAAATAAAACGAGAAGTTCCTTTATAAACGAAGTTTATAAATAGTTCTTTTATAAACGAAGTTTATAAAATGAAGTGAAAAGAATTATCATTGGATAATTCAGAAATAAAAAAATACAAGTGTGAAATTGAAAGGGAAATCTATTTTCCAAAGGTAGAAATATTGATTTAAAAAGAAATTGAAATCGAGACTTATTTAGAGAATGAATAAAGAAAGTTTGAAAAGGAATTTGAATAAAGGAAGTTCAAACATAGAATTAAATAAGAGAATTCAAAGGGGATTTGAATATTAAAAATTCAAAGGGGATTTGAATATAGAAAATTCAAAGGGGATTTGAATATAGAAATTCAAATGAGATCTAAATAAAGAAGATTTAAATAATGGAAAATTGAATATAGAATTCATATAGAGTGATAATAGGATTTGAATATAGAAATTCAAAAGGGAGTTTGAATATATGAAATTCAATGAAATAGAGTTTGAATATAGAAATTCAAATGGAATTCAAATATAGAATTTGAATATAGAAAATATAAAGGAATTCAAATATAGGATTTGAATATCGAAAGTGAAAATGAAATTTGAATAAAGCAGATTCAAATAGAATTGAATTTGAAATTTGAATATAGAAGATTCAAATAGAATTGAAATGAAATTCAAATATAGAATTTGAATAAGGAAATTGAAACGAAATTCAAATATAAAATTTGAATAGAAATTGAATAGAATTAACTAAGTCGAAGAGAAATTAGTTAGTCGAGTTTTGAAATTTGAAGTTGAACTTTGAAAGGTGAATTGGATTTGTGAATGGATATTCGAAATCGAATATAGGACTAAAATTTGAAATTTGGATTCAAATTAATAAGCAAGTTAAAATATATTTGAACATGTCATGTTCAAATATAAAAGAGAAATAGACTAAAAGAGTTAATTAACAACTTAATTAACGAATTGAGTTAAAACGGTCAGGTATAGTTAAAATAGATTGGGCTGGTATAAATATACATGAGATAGGTATGGATAAGGTATGAAGGTATATAAAAAGAATGCTCGAAGAAAAGGTATGTGTTTAATTCATACATGAGATTTTATGCGCCGTATCGGCTAGCCGCTTGGCTTTTTCTTTTTCTTTTGGATTGGTGAGGGCCATGGGAGGCTATTTGAAATATCCTGATGCTCCTGGTACAAAGGAGGTTATGGCGAATTTTTCCGGGAATTTAAGGAGTTAGAATGTTTTTAAAATAATTTGATAATTAGAAATCAACGTATCGATATATATAGAAGTTGATAAGGAAATGAACTTAGAAATAGAATAGTAAAATCAAAAAGGAAGACTAAGAAAAAAATCTAGTAAGCATAGATAGAGGAAGAGTATACGTGTTTAAAAGTGAATCAGTAGTTGTATGGTATTGATTATTCAAGTAAGTAGTCATATCTGTTTTGACGTTATAAATGTTATTCAGTCAAGGTCTGAGAGGTAGTTATACCCCAACTTGATTGATTTCATTATTAACCAATAAATAGTAAGATTTCAGGCTCGAAGATCAATGTTGAACAAGAGTTAGTTGAATATAGTATTTGGGTTTTCGTAACGATGTTTTACACAACATCCGTTTTAACCCAAATAAGTGTAAGCTTGGAAATATAATAAAGAATACTTCCTAAGTATAGAAATAAACGAGATCGGGAAAAGAGATAAGTAATTGGAATATTTTCCAATTATAAATAGCATATATTTTCTAAAGTTTAGAAAATAAAGGAAGGCGATATTCGGAAATGTTTTTCCAAATAACATAAAAGGCCAATATGGTTATTGAAAATATTTGGTTAACAAATATTGATAAAGAAATAGAGAAGTGAATTAACTAATGGAATATTGATTATGGGCTCAGTTGGATTTCAAAAAGAAAAATTTGATTTTTAAAAAAGTAAACTGTTTAAAATTCCCAAGAAGAAGACTGTTTGAATTAAGAACAAATTTAAATAGAAGTTTGCGAAAGTAAGCTGAGGTTGAATTGAAACAGTTAAGTGAAAACTGAATGGAAATAGAACGATATCAGGAAAAATTTATTCTTGGATAAAACTGGATTGTCGAGATAAGAATCTGAAATGAAAATTGGATTGGGAAGTTAAGAGTTTGAAATCGAGAATGGAACTCGAATTTGAAATAAAATTTGACTTAGGATATAAGCGAATGGTTGTGTCGTGGATAAAAGAAGATGGGGATTTGATTGGGATGACCCTTGTATCCGCTGAATTTAATAACAGGTGGAAAGGATATAATGATATGCCGACAAAAAGGTACAAGTTTATATTTCTATTAGATATAAGATTTATGAGCCGAATTGGCAAGCCGCTTGGCTGTTTGATTTTCTTTTGGGTTGGAAATTGCCCAGAGAGGCGAGTGGTGGTTTGACGTATTGACCAGTACAAAGGAGGTGCTGGCGAAATTTTTCGAAGAGTTAAGGCGTTAGAAAATTTTCAGGATTTTTGAAAATTTTCGTTGATAAGAATTAATTAATAATTTAATTGAAATTAAATTGGTTCAGTTGAAACTGAAGTTAAGGAGTGAACAAATATGTTCTAACCAGTCGATAGGGTCGTTCTCTAACTTAGCAATTTCGAGGACGAAATTATTTTAAGTGGGGAAGATTGTAATGACCCGCACTGGCAGAGGTATTATGATTAATTTATTTAATTATATAAATGGTGGTTTAGAGAATTTAATGGTCGTGGAGTTTAATTATGATGAATATTTAATTAAAATAATAAATTAAATAATATATTTAATTCTGAATAATCAGAATTTGTCGAAATGACGATATGGTGTGAACCGGATCATCTGTGATATTTAATTCAGCTTGGAATTGAATTTGAATAACGAATATATTCAATCATCGACAGTTGAACGTATAGTTTATAAAATAATTTTAAACGAGCTCGAAATGGCGCTGCAGTTCGTAAATGGGCGTTTCGAACTTCAACTGAATGTACATGATTCGTTTTAAGCCGGATTTCTATGAAACAAGAAACGTGTGGAGCTGGTGGAGTATATCTTTCTAGTGGAAGAGAAAAATCAGGATTTCGTCGTGTAGATTTTTAGATATGTCCAAATCAAATTTTAAAATAGTCGCTATAGAATCGTTTATCGACCGTAACGGATTATTCGATATAACTAGACACCGGGTTTGAATTTAGACAAGGTTCTTTTGGGAAGTAGTGATAATTTAATTTTTAGGATTTTACTGTAATTTTTAATTAATTAAATAAGCAACTTTTTATTTGGAATATTTGACACCCTGTAATCAACATTTTGAGGTTTCACAATATGAGTTGAACTACCGGTATTATTATATTTTCGGGATCGTGGCACCGAGCTAAATACGACGGTATCTTTATTACTGTCCATAGCGTTACGTAAGTAGATAAAATTTTAAATTAGATAATGGCTTAAATGATTTTTCTAAAGATTCTCTAAAACAAAATATCCTAACATACTCTCTGATCAAATTAAGGTCCACATGTATGCTTCCCACACCATACTTTCTTGCGCAGCAAATAGTGTAACACGTTCCCCTTTTTTTTACTATATATTCACCTCAAAGATGCCTCTAACCAAAACCCTTTTCGTTCATTGCCATGCTGAGAGACAAGCCGCCACCACTCTTCACAACAACCGCAAGTAAGAAAATTCTACAAATCGAAACTCCTCTATTTTCGAACTCAGGAGACAATTCTCCTCAATTCTATAGCTGTTTCATCAATTCGAAGAAGATTACTGTCGCTGGAAATTTCCCAGCAAGGGTACGGCGGTTCTAGGGTTAAAGATACGGTGAGATACATGCATCGATTCGAAGTTTGGTGTGTATAGTCGGGCTTAGGGTGTAAAACCACACTTATGTGGTTATTCTGGGGTGATTCGGCGATGAGGAAGTTCGGAGGCTGCACTGTGCAGTGGCAGAAAACACAGTTCGAACTCGAGGTGAACGATAGAGTGGATAGAGGGTTCGAAGGAGAACTAGTTGGTCAGTTCGTTTGAGAGTTTAGTGGAATGTCGAAGGAGATTTGGTGGAGTAAAGATCAGGTAATGGCCATGGTTTTTGGCATCGTGATTTCCTGGAAGGGACCATTCCACATTGGTGGAAGATAGAGTGACAGGTTGGGTTTTGAAGTTTGGTTATTGGGCCAAGAAAAATGGTAAAGGCCCAAGATGAATTTAATTGAGTTTAAATTTAAAAACATATGGTGTATTAACTTTAACTAGTCATATCTTCTACATACGATATCAGATTGAAGAACAGTAAGTTGCGTTGGGACTGTATGGACGAGAGCTCCACAATGGAACTGACTGGAAGCGAATCTGAGCTCGTTACAATTTATGGCGAAATAAATTGTTTGATTCAAATCAAACAACAGTTTATCGTTCTTTAACGATGAACTGCCAATGTGAGTAAATCTCACTAACTCTGAACAGTTTATAATTTCATGTTGTATTTTTAAAACTGTTAGATATTGGCTGATTGATTGTGTGTTGACTGTTTGATTGAACTGCTAATCAGTTAGTTGAATTTTCTATATAGATTCTGTTTAACAGAATATATCATATAGAACTGGAAGTGATGTTATCTATATTGTTTAACATCTGTGATGCAGGGAAACAGGTTGGAGGAATCCAACTGGATTCCTCAACATTTATTTTACTGTTTTTCATATATTGTGATATATGATGTGTTATATAATCAGTTATGGATTATGTGTGGTGGAATGATGTTGATCATTGTTATTCGATATTGTAAATATCATAAAGACCCTGGGATGTAAAAAGAATTATTTCAATGTATATTGAAATAAAGGGAGTTTATAAAATCAACAGATTTTATAAAAGGAAATATTTCGAAAGTAAATAAAAAGGGAAAAATGTTTTTAAAACGAATAGAGTTTTATAAAAGGGGAAATCATTTGTAAAGTGAAGAACTGTTACTAAAAGTAAATCTTTATAAATGAATAGTTTATTCGAATAGAATAAAGGAGCTAATCGATGTTAGTTTAAATCGATTAGAGAATAAAGATAAAAGGAGCTAATCGATGTTAGTTTAAATCGATTAGAGAATAAATTTAAAAGGAGTTAATCGATGTTAGTTAATTGATGTTAGTTAATCGATGTTAGTTAATCAATGTTAGTTAATCAATGTTAGTTAATCGATGTTAGTTAATCGATTAGAGTTAAAGTTAAAAGGAGTTAATCGATGTTAGTTAATCGATGTTAGTTAATCGATGTTAGTTAATCAATGTTAGTTAATCGATGTTAGTTAATCGATTAGAGTTAAAGTTAAAAGGAGTTAATCGATGTTAGTTAATCGATGTTAGTTAATCAATGTTCGTTAATCGATGTTAGTTAATCGATTAGAGAATAACGTAAAAGGAGTTAATCGAATATAGTTAATCGAATAGAAAGCGAAGGAGTTAATCGAATATAGTTTATTCGAATAGAAAGTAAAAGGAGTAAATCGAATATAGTTTATTCGAATAGAATGAAGGAGTTAATCGATGTTAGTTAATCGATGTTAGTTAATCGATGTTAGTTGATCAATGTTAGTTAATCGATGTTAGTTAATCGATTAGAGAATAACGTAAAAGGAGTTAATCGAATATAGTTATTCGAATAGAAAGCAAAGGAGTTAATCGAATATAGTTTATTCGAATAGAAAGTAAAAGGAGTAAAACGAATATAGTTTATTCGAATAGAATGAAGGAGTTAATCAAATATATAGTATTCAAATAGAATTAAAAGAGCTATCGAATATAGTTTGTTCGATAGGAGTTAAGTGAATAGAGTTAGAGTTAAATCGAATAGAGTTAAGATAAAGGAGTCAATCGAATATAGCTATTCGAAGGAGGGTTAAGTAATGAAGTTAGTAAAAGGAGTTATAAAGTGAACTTTGCCTATTTCAAAGTTAGAAATGTTGTTCAGTTAAGGTCTGAGAGGTAGTTCTACCCCAACTTGATTGGCTTCGTTTTAACTAGGGAATAGTTAAGGTTGAAATGGTTTGAGTTGGCATCGCGATGGTTTGTTTAAACATCTGTCTAAGTCCAGTGAAGAAGCTTTGGAAATGTTTTCCAAATAAGAAACCAGAAATGTTTTCTAATAAAGAAAACAAGAAATGGAAATGTTTTCCATTGTTAATAACGTATATTTTCCAAATTTAGAAAATAATAAATATTGAATATAGGGAAACAGGAGATAAGTAAATTAATGAAATAAAGAGATAAAAGTTGAATGATGTTTGATCGATATAAATTTCCTTTTGAATTAATATCGTTGTTTGCACACCTGTTTTTATTCGATAGTTAAATCACAGACTATCGAAGTTTTGACCATTTTAACGTTGTTAATATGGAGAGACCGGTTGGATTATTATCCAAAGAACCACTCTGTATTGGCATAAGCGTTGCGAATCATATATGCCAAAGGAAATTGAAGACGGAGTTATGCAAGGGCTATCCTGTTTACAGAATAGTGCCTTCGGTTCATCCTGTTCCTGGATGACTTGTATGGACGGATGTCTGACAGAGTATTTCCAGATGATCACATATATTGATTTCTCCAGCCGTACCAAGAGTGGAAGCGGAGAAGGAAACTTCTCTTAGCTAACACATAATGTATGGTTGAGGACGTCAATTGGTGATTTGATGGATTTGACGATGTGGCATTCAAAGTGAATCTGGTATGATGATAAAGCGTAGCTTCTAGCCTCATCATCCGGTAAATGACAGAAATCGGGCAGGCAGCATGGCTAAGTCGGTCGCACCGAAGTAGGGTGTATAATCACCTGATCTAGAGTTTCATTCATTTCTAAAAATCTATTGTTGATGCTGTCCCATTCGGGAAACGGTTGCTGATCCCAACTGTTGGTGATATACATTCGATACACTCAAACGAAATGAGTGGTCGGTCAAGTGTGGCCGGGTTGCAAGATGTTCTTGTTGAACCCAGTGTATTCCTCTCTAGAGGTACATTAGCGAAAGGTGGTTCCATACCTTGTCATAGTTGGAAATCCATTACCCAATACGTGCTTGCGGTTTTGATTGTATACTATATATGTAGAACGTGAGATGAAAGCGTTTCTGCTAGATGATTATATATATACTGTGGTTGATAGACATTATTATAATATCAAAAGGTTTTTGATATAAAGTTATTTTGGATTCTCATAAGGGAAAAAACCGTTCCGTTATGCGGTGTGGTCTTATGAGATATCGTTTACTTGTTCAACTGTTTTAAACTGTTTTACTCATACCAGTCCCATGACTGACCCGGAGTTTATTTTGTTGTTTTCCCTAAACTCTTGGGTGCCTAAATTTGTACGGGCAGTCAAGTAGTCGGGATTTTTTACAGATACACTTGAAGAGCTGGAGCAGGAGGCTTCAGGATCATATAGCTTTAGTTATTTCCGCTGTGTTGTAAGTGTTGTACTTTGATAATGTATTGTATACATATAATGATTTATTTCAAGGATATGTTATCTATTATATGTTATTCGTTCCGCTGTGAGATTCGTGTTACTCTGATGTTGTGTTCTTCTTCTTCTTCTATTCTAAGTTTCTATCTTATCTTTACTCACCCTCTAATTTCTTTCACTGATTACCAGGATTTTTCGATGTTTTGGTTATCGACATCGAGCTTATGTCGATAACCAAAGTCGCCAAAAATCCGGGTCGTTACACCTTTCTACCAATTATTTTCTTGTCCAAAAAGCAATTGAATGTGAGATCTTTATCAGCAAATCTTCATATGTAGATATATAGCAATTTGATCTCTATTTTCTATTTTCTGGCTACATGTGGCTAAGTCGACTTATCTGTAAAAGTGACAAAATAACACCAAAGTAATGTTTATTTATATACAAAAGATAAGATATAAGATCATAAAATAAACACATTTCTATGTTAATCAAATACCCCCACACTTATCTTTTACTCGTCCTTGGGTAAGAAAAATAAATAACTAAACTAGGTAGGTCACACTTTCGTAGGAAACACGATTGCATTGAGCGTATGCAACAAGTCGTTAAACCTCTAGGTGTCCCTAGTAGGACGAGTGGCGTCTCGTGAGGGTTTTCAACGGATACTACCCACAAAATGCAAATGTAGTATGCTATGGTTCTAATGCAACTATATGAATGAAACAAACATATGCAAATGAAAATAAAAACGAAATCACGACTTATTTCAGGAAAGTGGTACAACAATTTAAGTTGACAATTTTTAGTCAGTTTATTTTACTTTAGATACCTCAACCTATCACAAATTTTCAATGTAATTCAAGTTTTCAAATGTTATGTTCTAGATTGGCCAGTTCGTTTGGTTGAAACATAGTGCAGCCATGAAATAAATTCTTAGTTTGCTTGTCATAGTTCGCAAAGTGGTTTTCTAAATTCCTTGTGTATGACTAGTGAAATCAATAAGGTCAAGAAGTGTCTGGGCATCATTGCTTATTCTCTATCTTTAAAAAAGTGTAGCTTTCTAATTAATTACATACACCTAATTTAAAGACCAAGGTATACCACCCATGCACTGTCTGGCGGATTGACGGAGAGTTGGGAATGAACTTGGCTGATTGTGCAGACCGACGCTGACATTGTCAACAACATGTCGGTAATCCTTAGGTGTCTAACTCATAAATGAGACCAAGATATACCGACGATAACTTTGTTAACAACATGTCGGACAGAGCTTGGCGGGTTTGCACACCAACGTTAGATTTACGAGCAATGTTGGATACCCTTGGATTATTATTATCATTGAAAATATAAGTACAAGAGAGATTACGCGAATTCAGCTTAACACAACTTAGTTTTAAGGACTCAAAAAGCCAATATAAGTATTTTAAGTCCTCTACTCATTAAACAAGAATACAATTTAGAATAAACTTCATGGCCATCACCTAAGAATCTCCCTATGTACTGGTTACTTATTATTCCTCAAAATTCAATTTTCATTTTATTTCTTGTTCGATCTTAGTTGAGAGAAAAAAAATACTATCAACTGAATAACAATTGTTAACATATTTTGTTATATCAATCTAAAATGAGTTGTATCAAAAAAATTATGGTATGTTACTATGATCTAAAATGCGTAATGGTCCTATCTAAATGCATTAAAATGAAAAGAAAAAACTAAGGAAAAACAAATGCAATGCAGACTCCCCCCACACTAGATCTAAACAGTGTCCACACTGTAAACACGTTTTCTAAATTTGAAAGATCATACCCAAAGGTGAATGAGTTGCAAAACTATTTGTAAAATGAAATGAAGTTTAGCCACTATGTGCGAATGAAAATCATATGCAAAATGAAATCTACGATGATGATGAGTATTATGTGAAAAATGAGATCTCTTCCTCCCCCCACACTTCCCTCTATCGAAAACAATGTACAATGATACCTTATTTGATTTGTGAAGTGCAACAGGCATGTCAGTGAATTCTTAAATGACAATCCTTCATGCATATATTTTGTTGTGAGAGTGATTTATACCATTCATATGCAGATTATCCCGTAAAATTTTCACAGGCTTTTATTCTTAGTCCTCGGTAAGATCAGAGGCCAAAATTATGGGAAAATTTTCTATAGAGTCCAAGTAAGCATACTCAAGGTCTTGTGGCAGGGGTTTGAGGTCAAACCTAGGATGTTCTTGTATGCTGACATTAGTCAACATTCTTTGGTTAGATTCATATAACGAAGGTTTCCAGTCAAGAAGTTCATTTGGTTCAGAAATGTATTCGAGCTCATCAAAATCGAAATTGAAATGGTCAAGACACATTTTCAAGGATTCAGAAGTGCCACTGGAGGTTTTATTAATTGTTGTTTGAATCATGTCAGTTTCATCAATCTCAAAATCCGTAGGAGAATTATGGTGGCTAAAACTTTCTTCACTCATCGTTGTCAAATATAGAAAATCCAAAACTTATGGTTGACACGGGTAGCTCTTATTACAAAATAAATAACATACTCAAATATATCTTATTCGTTGATAATCTCGATTTGAAGGGGGAAAAGGGTCTTATAGCCGTTCACGTATAGTATAAATACTAAGGGATACGACCAATGTTTTACAGGTAGTATACAACCTTTTTTCTTGCAATTCAATAAATTGAACTAATATATATCTGTGATGAAACCCTTGAGAGGATCAATTTCATAAAATACACTCTAGTCGTTAAATATTTTGAAAATCAAATCAAATTCTATTGTTTAAAAACAATGAGAATGATGACTTTTATTATGAAAATTTATGCCAACCACAACAATCAGATAATATTTACTGCAAAAACGAAAAAATTGTACAAGCAAGGCGCTGCTCCTGTAGCAAATTTTTTACAAGCAATTTATATATTTTTTCTTTGCAGCAGAGCATCTGTAGAGTTTAGAAGATACAACAGTACAGTGGGGTATGGCTATCCGTCCAGAGCAATTAAAATTCCACTGTTAACTTTTGCTTGACCTTTGTATTCCTTGTTCGATTTGGCCTTTGAATTGATTTGATTCTTCTCTTCGATTTTTTTTAGAGGGTTTTTTGAAAAGAAAATAAAAAGTAACTAAACTAGACTAAATAAAATAAAGAATAAAAAGAGAACTGAGTGAAACAAAACTCAATACAAAGGAAACAGACTAAACTAGACTCACAAATCAAGAGTGGACAAAAACAAAAACTAAGCTTGAATAGAAAAACAAAAAATTAACTAGGCTAATCAAACTGACTCAAACAAAATATAAAAAGAAACTAACCTAACAAAAAAACTCACGCACTTTTATTCCGAAAAGAAACAAAATTTAAAGCCCCAAGTAAACAGTGGATTCACTCAAACTCCATGACAATGTAAACACTCAAATATCCAATACTATGATACCCAAGAAACAGCAGGAATAACAATTCAACATGTTCCCTTCTTTCCTTAATACAAACACAACCCCTCTAATTTTTTTTAGTTCCTCAAACACGGTTAAAAACTGAAGGAAATTGTCCCTCTTGTTTTTCTATAAAACACCACAATTAATTCCCAGCAAACCAAAATAATCAGCTACGCCCCCGTTTTCTTCTTTTGTTCGAACTGGGATTGTTCGCTCTGCGATTTGATTGAGGTTTTCGAATTGTGGATAAGGATGGATTGGGATAGTGTTTGATTTTTGAGCTAGGGTTAGTTCGACCGTAGATGTGGCGATTGTCAAGGGTGTTTGTGTTTGAAGGTTGTGGTCTGAAGGACAGGATGCTTGGATTTTTGCTTGGGTTAATCATGGTTGCGAACTTTTGGTCGGGGAAGGTAGCAGGGGACTGTGATGTTCGATGGATCGATAAGGGGTTGTGGTTATAGCGATAGGTTATGTCTGGACGTGGAGTTTTAGGTTGCTGCAAATTTTGTAACGTGAGTTGAAGTAAGGGAAGGAGATGAGGGCTGTTTGATAGGACTATGGATGATTTAGGGGCTGTGGCAGAAGATGCGTATATGAGATACGTTTGGTAGTGAGGTTGGATGGTTTTAAAAGAGGCTGAGGAGTTGGTTTGCGTCAAGATTTGGTTTTCAGGCAATCACTTGAGGCTGATGAGGTGATAAAGGCAAGAAGAGGATGGTCGATGTGGTTTAGGTTGCGGATTTGGGGGTTCATTTGTGCGTGATGGTTGTAGATGTGGTGATAAGAAGGGCGTGAGACAGTTGATGAAAGAAGAACGGTTGTAAAGGAAGCTTTCGAATTTGATGTGGGCTTGGGATGAACTATGCGTTGATGTGAAGAAGGTGATGGGCAGTCTGGTGGAGTTTATGGGTTCATGGAGGATGTTGTATGTTGATTGAGGGATTGTGTGACACTGGGTTTACGGTGTGGTCGGTGAAACAGGTTCCAGAGGGGGTAGTTGATTTTTTGTGTGATATTTGAGAACATTGGTGTATGTGGTGATGAATTGATTGTCAGGAAGATGTAGTCTGGTGAAGAAAGTACAGGCAGAGGGCGTTTTGTGGAAGATGATATTTGTTGTGAATATGAATATGAGGGGGTGTAATATGTATTGGTGTGGAATTTGTGTGAGAGGGGGATGCTTTTGCCTGCGAGGCCGGTGGTCAGTGGGTAATGAAGGAGGAGTATGGTTTGTGGTATGTTATCTGTGGTGATGAGGACGATATGATTGTGGATGCAGAAGATGGTGGCTGTATTTTTTTTCTTTTTTAACTGTAGAGGAAAAATTTGTAAGAGAAGAAAAGAAACTTAAAACAAGAAAGAAAAGGGAAGAAACAAAAACGGAGAAAAAAATAGAAAAAGAAATAAATGTAAAAATAATATTGGAAAGAAATAAAGACGGAAAAGAAGATTTGGTAGGAATGGAAAGAAAACTGTAACAAGAAAGAAATCAATAAAACAACGCAAGTTTTTTTTTATTGTTTTGACAGTAGAAGAGGGGAAAAAAAGCTCCGCTGTTTTGAGAGTCAATAATGGAGATAGGTTTACCGCCGCCCCTCTTTCTTCTCTCTTTTCTGCTTTTCGTCTTTTCGTTTATAACTCTTCCAACCATCGGTCCTCCATCTTCTTAACACCTCATCCGCGGTTTCGGTTGGTCTTTTTTCTGCTTTCAATTTTCCTTTTTTCTTTTGCTTTTCTCTAATTCCGATTCCTCTCACCAATTTTGCAAACGTTGTTTCCTCAACTTGGTTTTGCTTTCTCGTCCAGATCTGAATCTTTTATCTGTTTTCTTCAACCGCAGTTGCTCTTGAGCTCCTCCTAGCTAGGGTTTGCTGGTTCAGCAAAGGTTGTTGGTTGGTTTGGCAGCTTCTTCACAGATCTGGTTCCCCTCCGCTTGTTCCAACTTCCTGATATTTCTAGGCCCAAGCCGATGATCCTTATCCAACAGTCTGGTTTCAGACTCTTCTGCCTATCTCTGCGTCCCAGAGATGTACAGTATCGCCTTCTTTCACGATCTGCACGGTGTCACGTCTCCCTTGGTTTGGTAAGCTTTCTATCTCTTGTAGTGTGTTCATCACCTTTCGGTGGACCATTACATGTTGTCTCTGCTTCATCAACTTTGGGTTGATTGTGCTGGCAGAGAGTGGTGTGGTGATATTCTTTGTACTCTATGTAGCTGGCTTGTTCTTTTCTGTTTTCGGTCTGTCTCGAGACTGTAGGGGTTCTGGATTATTGTTGTTCTTTGGGTTATCTTTTGTGAAGGTTGGATTTGGGAGTCTGCTCTTCATGGATCGGCTATGCTTTGTTGTTTCTGCTTTCGGCGGCCTAGGTTTGGGTGGTGTTCAAAATTGGTGAAAGGAAGTCCAGTGTTGTTATGTCTGTTGTCTGTGTTGTGTGAAGCTGTCGGCTGCTGTTGTCTGTTCTTCTTTTTTCTTTGTTGTTTCGTATCTGTAGTAGATTTGTAATAGTTTGTTTGTTGAATAGAAAACTTTTTGAAAAAAAAAAGAGGGGAAAAAATTGTAAAAGGGAAAAATTGAAAAGGGGAAATAAATAAATAAATAAAAATGGAAAGATTTTTTTCTTTTGTTTAGATGATTGTAGTATCAACCTGTAATACCAAATCAACCACTCAAGATGTGTGTGTGTGTGTATATATATAAACAAGTAAAAACAAGGAAAAAAAAAGAAACTAATTAAGAGAGATTTTTTTCTTTTTATATATGAAAACAAAACAAAAATAACAAAAATAAAATAAAAACTAACACAAATCAGAAATTAAATAAATAATAAAATTTAATCGTTACCTCCCCGGCAATGGAGCCAAAAACTTGATCGATGCTTTCGAAGAACAAGAAAAGCGTGAATTTTGTAATAATAACTGCAAGCGCACAGATCGTGTAATATGCAGGTCGAACACAGATCGGAATTTTAAATTTTATTATTTATATAATTCTTGGGCGAATTAGACAAAACTTGGAGGTTGGGTTGGAAAACATGAGAAATTGAAACTGCAATTTGATTCAGAACAAATCTAATTGAACCGACGATCAAATCACAATTTTAATTGAAAAGAAAATAAAACTGTGAATCAGATCTGAATCGAATCAAATCCAATTTAAACTAGGAAAGCAATAAAAAAAGCCAAAATTAAAATTGCAGCAATAAAATAACAAACAGAAAATAATATTAGGATTACCGCTGAATCTAATCAGACGGTCAATCACTAATGAAAATAAGTGCAAAACACAAATAGCGCTATACCAAATCTAATTGTGTAGACAACACTAATTGCTAAGAAAATAAAAATCCAGAAAAAATAAAAGAAGGAAATTCTCAATTCATGGATAATCTTTACAATGAGATTACAATGTATTTATAGGATAGATAGCCAACCTAAACCCTAATACAGTCACAAATGTGTCTTAATTAATTCTATTTAAATTGGGCCTTTCTTCTTTTCCTCTTACTTCCTTGACAATTCTTCATTGATTTGTGATCTTCATAGCCTTTCTACCAATTATTTTCTTATCCAAAAAACAACTGGATGTGAGATCTTTATCAGCAAGTCTTCATATGTAAATATACAGCAATTTGATCTGTATTTTTTTATTTTCTGACTACATGTAGTTTAGTTGGCATATCTGTAAATGTGACAAAATAATACCAAAGTAATATTTATTTATATACAAAAGATAAGATATAAGAGCATAAAATGAAAACATTTCTATGTTAATCAACTAAAATTTCGGGTTTACTGCCAAATAGGCATTTGTCGGTTTCCCTGACGAAAGATTTCATTTGAAGCAATTCCATACCCATAATAGTAAAATAATAATATCACATCAGCAATATTTATATGAGTGAAGCAATGCACCCCGAAACCAAATAGCGAGCAAAGATGTTAAATGGTAGAATTTAGATTTAAGTGTTGCTCCAAAAGGCATAAAGAAAGTAAACATGCAAAAGCCTAATATATGATCGCATCGAACTTTGATGTGCAAAAATATTTGTTCTCCAACCAAAGAAACTATACCATAAATAGAATAATTATACGAATACATAAATTTAAGGCACGGCCATCATTTTCCTTCTATCTTTATGTAAACATCTAAATTTCTTTAGGTTGGAAAAAACCTCTGAGATTGAGAAATGTGTTAGAATAAACATGGAAAATTTTGTTTGAACATTCTATTGATAGTAGCATACGAAAAAAGTTTCATGCTAGCTTGAATTGTATTATGTGTATTAAGTTGAAAATGAAAGTAGTAAATTGTGTACCTTTTCGTATAAGTTGTATCTAGTCAATTACTGGAAAAAGTTCTCAATGTTTATACTTCGTAGACGTGAATGTTGCATGCTGGGTTGAATTGTACGACTTCACTTTCCATCCATTTATTATCAAAATTGATTCTTATCTCTAATTTATATCATAAATTTTATGATGGAACCTGTAAGCCAATATAAAAAGGGCTTTTAACTCAGTTAGGCTTTTTCGTAGAAGATATAACACAAATAACTATGTTTTAAAAGTAATTATAGGAATAGACTTTCTTTGGTTTAACAAAGGTGAATTCTCAAAACTCGCACAAAGGCGAGTTTTCAAAGTTCGCTTATATATTTTGGTACTAAATTCCATAGCGACTTTCTGGAAATTTGATTTGAACATAACTCAATATCTATAATATGAAATCACCATTTTTTCTATTCCATTATAAAAATATAGTTCTATAAATTCGAAAGTTTCGTGTTTCAATGAAATCTAACTTACAACGATTCCTATATATTCGAATGAAGTTCAAAACATTATTCTACGAACTGCCATGACATTACTAACTTGTTTTTAGTTATATTTAAATTATACATCTGAATAGTATATATAGCTTAATCAAACAACATAAAACAAATACCAAATTCTAATATTCGAATATAAGAGAGATACAAAGTCCGATTAAGGACATATAAGTTCGAAACATAAGAAATACAGATACACAAAATGCAACACAATGACATCCCATCAACAAACATACATCTCCATTTTAGGCTACTTAAGTACACCGCTTTCTGTTATAGCCCTACGATCCACATTTGCTGCACCTATTTATTTTTGGCGTTTGATGTTCGTCCATAACATTTTTGATTCTCGTAGACTTTGGTCGTCCAGGTTGTCTTCTTGCGGGCGAGCCAATATACGTGGACCGTTGTACAGTTCTCATTATTTCTTATCATGTATAGGATAAAACTATGACTTGTAGGAAGCTTCATAACTTTGAACGGAGTACCATTCAGAAGAAAAATCGTGATGTGCTCTATTACTACCAAAATCCTGTGCTTAACAAGCCGATATCAAGAGCACATGGTATCTTCTACAGAAGTGGGATGTTGCATGCACAGATGCAATGAGAACCTTCGATCTCAACATCATATTCATCTCCGTAATAGTGACTCACTTTCCATTTATATCGACCAAATCGAACAATCATACAACGTCGTGCTTCAGTAGCACAAGCTTCAATTTTAGTTACCCATTTTGGAGTAAGTTTTGAATTCAGACCTACCCCTTTTTCCCACCTCTTATAGAAATATTCAACTGATCGAAAGAACGTTCTTGCAACCAATGCCTTTATAGGCAAGGATATGGCATCTTTTAGTACACTATTAAAACTTTTAGATGCATTGGTTGTCATAATATGGAAGCGGCCACCGTCATCTCTACACAGGACCCAATTTTCTTCCGAATTCCTTAGGCTTCGTTCAATCCAGTTATGCGCCTCCGGTTTAGTTTCCTTGATTTCTTCTCTAAGTTTAGTGTATTCACCCACTTCTAAAGCATATGTAGCAGCATAAAACAAGCTTGTTAGTCACCTGTCTTGATGACCTGCAGCTTGAAAATTTTCTTTTAGATGCCTTGCACAGAACCTATGTTTGTGCGGTTCTTGTCATGCATCTATCCTGCAAAGCGTTTGGAATCCTTTTCGTTTTGTCAGATATAAAAGTAATGTGTCGATTTCGTACACTATAAATGAACTCATGCATGCATGAAAAGAACCAGAACCAGCTATCATATGATTCAAATTCGACCATCCCACAAGCTAATGGGAAAAGGCAGTCGTCGGCATCTACAGCGGTAGCAACAAACAATGTTCGTTTGTACTTACCGTACAAATGTGTCCCATCAATACAGAGCACTGGACGGCAGTGTTCAAAACCTACAAAGGAAGGACCAAATGCCCAAAAAGCATGCATAAATACCCCAACATTATCGTGTGATATATGTCCTTCTGAACCTAGATTGCTTCTTTTTATTTCCGAAAAATACTGAGGCAAATACGAATACGATTTGGCTCAATCACCATATTATTTTTCCAACGCTTTATTCAACATTTTCCAAGCTTTCACGTAACTGATTTTGATGAAGAGTTTCTCGTCGACAAGCACTTGCACCGTCCCAGTTGAAATATCCAAATTGGCATTCACAAAAGACATGATTTTGGATATAAGAAATCCAGAAGTTGCTTGCTTGTGGTTGATATTAACCGTAGGGTTGACACAGTTATGTTCATGAGGCAACTTTCTAATTTCCCACCATCCAGTTTATAATTTTTTCGACACTATAGCATGTATTTTCCATGGACAAGTAGCATCAACATTACATACAGTGGTATATATTGTTTTATTTGAGTTGATTGGCTTGTACGAAACACCGTGCAGAATAGACCCTGTTCTTTGCTTTGGAACACCATCCCAATAGCAAAACCATTTTATACGCACACAGATGAGAATTTTTCACCAGAAAACTCTAGATTAGCCACTGCGGATCTAGCCGTCATTTTCACCGTGCAGAGATCATCGTCCATTGGTACTTCCATTTGAACCTCAGCACCATCTTCTTCGGGATCTTCCATGTTTGGAAAGTCATAGTCCAGCGGTTCATTGTTGACTTCCATCCAGCATGTATCATCAATAGTTGTCATGGCAACCACCATGCTATCAATATGTTCAGCCTATTGTGAAGAACCAGCACCCCAGTCTTCTTCGGGTTCTTCGGTCAGTCTGTTAATAAATGCATTTTAGTTACATCTAACATTTCAACAAGTAGTTAGAAAACTAAATTAATGTGCAACACATACCTTTGGTTCATATCGAACAGTTCTGACTGAGGATTGAATACATCATGTTGCATTTGTTATCCATAGTCTTCTGACTGATCAGTTTGTTGTTGTTGCTATTGTTGCTCGTTCGTATTAGGATTAAAATACGGATTGGTGAACAAAGGAGAACAAGATGAGTGAAGGATCATGAGTTTGCAACATTTATGTGAAAAACCCTAAACCGCTACTCACGATAGGAGGTGTGATGATTTTTCCATGACATCTTCCACGATTTCTTTTGTCATTTTTCCAACAAAAAAATCAATCGATTTCTTAACAGCAGAAACATTACTTGTACATCTTCATCGTCTGAAAGTGATACGTCACTTGACCCCAAATCAGTAGCCCAGCTAATCGACAACTTGATATCATACTCTAGAGGTTTAATTTTGGTTTCTTTGAAGACTGATTCTTTCAAAGCATCAAGTGTGCAACCCTTTCGATCACTCCCTAGTTTGCAAAATCCTCCCACATAGTTTCCATTTTGGTGCTCATCCATGACCAATTCACCATCATAGTAGCAAAGTGTAGGAATAAAATCGAGTGCCATTATTGAGTAAGTATATTTGTTTTGAATTGTTTCTACAATGACAAAAAAATGTGTTGAAGAGCTATGAAATAGGCAAAACTTCTAAGCAATGCCATTGTCAAACCAACTTTAATCAACTCAGCAAGGTCGTTGTCAAGTCAGATTTTGCAGAGCTTTAATCATCTCATCAAATTCAAAATAAAGTAGTTACACCTGTCCTTTAATCGTCCTGATCACAAAAAACAAGCTTTGGGTCAGAATTGTAGTACATTTATCATGTCATCTATTTTGAAATAAAGCATAGTCATTTGTCCTTTCAATGGATTTATCACAATGGACATACATTAGGTTAGATTTGGCAGAGTCTTGTCAACTCAACTGTTTTGAAATATTGGACCAACTTTATCAGTGTCTAGTCACATCATCTGATTTTTTCTAGATCTTACTGTACAGAAAAAGTTTAACCTAGCTTTACTTTATGGCAGCTACTAGTCACTTCATCTTTATGTCATAATGTATACTATACGAACCAGCTTTAATCATATTGAATTTATTGAGTACTAATGTATAGTAATAAACAAACACATTTTCTTAGAAAACACAAACATACAGTACTTCATATTAATCTTCCAAGTCTTACAAACGCGCAAACAATAATTCAAACTTAACTTCAGAAACATAATTTTCTAAGAAAACACAAACATATAGTACTTCATATTAATCTTCCAAGTCCTACAAACTCCCCAAACAATAATTCAAACGGATAATAGAAATACTAGTTGTCACAGTTAAATTGCAAGTCCTCTAAGAGTTTTTTGAGATGTCTAATTTCTTTCTCCAGCTCATTCGCATATGCTATGCCCCTTGGACAAAGCGGTTCGTCAGTCCATTCGAAAAAATTGCATTTGTGAGGATAACTGGAATAAAGAAGAATTCGACGACCAATGTTTTTGCCATCATTTGTTACAACAACTTCAGCCATACACCCACAGTGGCAACAAACAGGGTACAAGTTAACCTCTTGCTCAACCAATGTTTGAGAAGGCATTTTGAAAAGATATAGAGTTTAGAAGATATGCTTGAGTATGAATCACGATTATGAGAGAGTGGGTGGGTACATATAGAGTTTGGAAATGTGCCAAAATACATTGGCAAATTCTCAAAACTTGCACAAAGGAGGGTTATTAAAATGCGCCTAGTTCTCTCCCTGAACAAAGCAGGTCTATATTTGTAAATATTTCCAAAACATGGATAAACATGTTATACTAATTGTAAACAGGCCTAACTATGTGAACTTTCCATATAAAAAATGTCGAAGGTCATGAAAAGATAAATATAGAAGAACACAAAACAGAGGATCTTCACACCATCAGTATATATGTGATGATATTTACAACCACCATTAGTAAATAAGCTTACTCAACATATAACTTCTAGAAACAACATCCATGCTTTAGAAGAATTTATACTTGTTGGATTGTTTCCGCAATAAAATAAGATGTCTTTTATTATATGGTTGAAATAATACTTACCAAAATCTCAAATTCCTCCAATTCTTTAGCAATTTATGGTATGTACTTCATTCTGTTTTTTAATTGATATTGTATCTAGACCTCATGCGCCATCAAGAACAAAGAAAGCTAGATTCAATACTTTGAATATTTTCCTTCTTTTATTCTTTGAGTAATCTTTAACTTGATACAATCATCTAGGTAAGTAATAAAAAAAGGCAGTTACCATGCTTCAACAATAGCAATGAATTTATATGTTTGCGGTTGAAAGTTTCCATATGCGAATAGCATTTTAGACTATATATAACAATTATATCACTCTAGTAATATCCTTAGACACTTTGGATTGTGCATACCACATGTGCCCAGATGTTTCTATGTTAGATCAAGGTTCTATGGTAGAACCTTTATGAAAGCTATATAACAGTAGATTTTGATTTATATTTCATTATTTTTTTAATTGTTTTTGAGTCAAAAAAATAGACAATAATGATTTTTTGGAAGTAAATGCGTGTAGAAGGAAACGGAAGTTCAGCTTTGTGAAACGAATCATAAATGATCTTATTCAAATGCATATAAGAAAGTCCCAAATATACATTGCAAGAATAAAAGGTCATGTCATATTTGTATTGTAAGAATAAAGGATTATGCCAATCGTATTGAAATTTTACTTTTCCCAACATCAAGACAGGCGAGCAACATCATGAACTATGGATCAATGTCATAATGGGAAAGAATCTTAAACTGCTAAATTTGGGTCATTCTTGAAAGATATAAAGGTGATTATTCTATTTAGTGCTAATGGTACACAACATTTAATTTGATTCAATCGTTATGCATCTATATGTCTTGATCATTGGTTATTAATTGAATTTTAAGATTCAAAGAACAAAAACATTTAAATATAAAAAATAGATGGCAAAGTAATAGTAAATTATTATAAAAGAATAATTTTTATACCATACCGATAAATTTACTAAATCCAGCAGTATGTTGATAAGGTTTTCTAGAAATGTATTTCTAAAAATTACATTGTTAATTCTTTGAATAAAAGTATCATATGTTCATTGCTAGATTTGAATCATCGGATAAAACTTTACCTTTGCGAAACAAATCAGAGTATGATCTCAGTCAAAACAACATAAGGAAATCTCAAATACACATTCTAAGAAATAAAGAGTGTGCCAAATATACATGGCAGGAATAAAGGGTTAGGCCAATTAAATCAAATTTTACTTTTCCAAATATGAAACATATGAGCGTCACACTATTAACTATGGATTACTATCATAGCGTGAAATGTATCCTAAACTGCTTAATTTGGACCATTCTTATGAGATGGAATGTTAAGAATGAACTAAATGATATTGTTCTATTTTGTGTTATTGTTAAGCAACAATAAATTTGATTCAATTGTAATGCTTTTAAGTGTCCTAATCCCGTCATGCATTAAGATTCATTAAAACAGATATATTTAAGTAAAGAAGATAGACGGTAAAGGTATATTAAATTATTAAAAAAAAACTTTTTTTAAATAGCAAAACTTACTAAAGCCAATCCAGTATATGGATAAAGTTTGCTAGAATTGTTGGGAAATCACTCAAATTTCCTTTAATTTGATTTGTGAAGAAAAGAAATAAAATGTAGAATGGTAAGACACACACAAACTTGATAACGGAGTTCGGCCAGTTATGCCTACGTCTCCGGGATGCTGCAGATCTTTTTATTTTAGAGAATTATATTACAGAGTGATTACACAAAACACTTTTCGCTCAACACTCAATCTCACTCTAAGTTTGCTCTCCTTTTCTTCTTATTGGATTTGGAATGGAATATGAATTATGAAGATTGAGGATGTATTTATAAGGTGAGAATATGGTTGGTGGGGGTTGGTGGCCTGGTTGGTGGCTCGGTTGGTGGCATGGTTATTGCAACCCATGTTTATTGCATGCATTCAACAACCTTTCTAACAATCTCCCACTTGAAGACTTATTTCGATGCGTCTTTACACCTTGATCGATGCAACAACCATTCTGATCTTTTTATTCTAGCAGACCAACTGAAGCTGAACACAACTTCAGTTTATTGATAGTTACCGTCTTTGTCAACATATCTGTTGGATTCTTGCTTCCTTCGATCTTCTCCAGTATTAACACATCATCTTCCAATAGAGATATGATGAAGTGATAATGAAGCACAATATTCTTTGTCCTGGAATGAAATGTTGAATTCTACGCCAAGTGTATTGCGCTTTGACTATCACTGTATAAAACATTCCTTTCCTGTTTGAATCCCAACTCAATTAACAAACTTTGAAGCCATATAATCTCTTTAATAGCTTCGGTGATTACTACATACTTAGCTTCCGTACTAGATAAAATGACAAACTTCTATACCTGTGACATCCAACTAACAACTGTATTTCCAATCGTGAATACATAACCTGTAGTGTTTCTTCGATGATCAATGTCGCCTCCAAAGTCTGCATCTACATAGCCTTAATCTTTAACCTGCCCTTTATAAAAGTACAAAGCATTATGTATGGTACCTCGTAGATACCTCAAATCCACTTGACTGCTTCCCAGTGAGCTTTTCCCGGATTTGGAATGAACCTGCTAACAACTCTCACTGCATGGCCAATATCTGGTCTCGTACAGATCATAGCGTACATTAAACATCCAATAGCTGAGGAATAAGGAATATCAATCATGAAATTTCTTTCTTCCTCCATTTGAGGGGACTGATCCTTGGATAAGCGAAAGTGATTGGCCAACGGTGTACTGACTGGCTTAGCATCGTCCATGTTAAATCTCTGCAAAACACGATTGATGTAATCTGCCTGAGATAGCTGCAAGTGTCCTTTCTTCTTATCTCTAATGATTTGCATTCCGAGAATTTTCTTTATTGGACCTAATTCTTTTATGTCAAATTCCTTTGACAGTTGCTGCTTCAACCTTCTGATATCATCCATATTTGATCCTGTTACTAACATGTCATCAACATAAAGCAGTAAAATGATATAACTAGACCTGTATCTCTTGAAGTAGCAACAATGATCAGCATTGCACTTCTGGAACTCTTCCTTGTGCATGAATCCATCAAACTTTTTATACCATTGTCTTGGGGCTTGTTTCAAGCCATACAAGCTTTTCTTTAGTCTACACACCATGTTCTTCTTCTCTTTCTCAAAGAAACCTTCTGGTTGGTGCATATATATCTTCTAATCCAATTCTCCATGAAGAAATGCAGTCTTCACATCTAACTGTTCAAGATGAAAAACTTCAATAGCAACAATACTTAATACTGACCTGATAGTATTAAGCTTCACAACGGAAGAAAAAATACCATTGTAGTCCAGTACTTCCTTCTGTTGGAATCCTTTGACAACTAGTCGAGGTTTGTATCTCTTGGAACCATCATGCACCTCTTTCACTCGATACACCCATTTATTATGGAGTGCCTTCTTTCCAATGGGTAACTCAGCTAGTTTCCATGTCTGGTTGAAGATAAGAGACTTCAACTCATCTTTCATGGCAAGCTCCCACTTGCTAGCATCTTCAGTATGAGATGCTTCATTATAACATTCAGGTTTCTCTGCATCAGTCAGCAACAAATAGTTCATGTATCTTTTGTTAGATACATGAGGTCGAGCAGACCTTCTCGGTATAGGAGCTGGAGTAGGATGTTGTGGTGTGTCAGACTGGTCCACACTGCTCAAATCAACGATTTCATCTGGTTGAGGATTTGCTATAGTCGGTTCTAGACTATCTGGAATATCATTTGAATCTGCAAATTCTGGCTCACACTGCTTTGAGTCGTTGACTTCTATTTTATGTCTGTCTTTGCACGTTACTCTTTCGTTAAATATCACATCTCAGCTATGGATCACCTTCTTGTTTTCATCATTCCCAAATGCGATAGCCAAACTAATTTTCGCCATAGCCGATGAGAGTGCATTTCTTGGGTTTGGGTTCAAGTTTATTCCTGCCTTGATCACTAATATGCTCATATGTTATACAACCGAAAACTTTTAAATGTGATAGTTTTACCTCTTTTCCACTCCATAACTCCTCCGGTATTTTATGCTCTAATGGAACCGAAGGACCTCTGTTGACCAAATAAGTTGCTGTGTTGACTGCTTCTTCCCAGAATAGCTTTGGTAGACCTGATTGTATACAAATGCTTCTGGCTCTTTCTGTCAATATTCGATTCATACGCTCAGCTACACCATTGTGTTGAGGCGTACCGGGTAAGGTTCTCTGCATTTGGATCACGTGCTCAAAGCAGAACTGCTTGAATCTGGTATCTTTGTATTCACCTCCATTACCAGTTCTAAGCTTTTTGATCTTTAGATTTATCTCATTTTCAACCATAGCTTTCCATATCCTGATGCCCCGAACATTTCAGATTTATGCCTTATAAAGTAAACCCATACTTTTCGTGAGTGATCATCAATGAAAGTAACAAAGTAATGCTTTCCACCAATGGATGGGATGGTCGTGGGCCCCAAACATCAGAATGAACAAGCTCTATTCTTTCCTTCTTTGGGGTTTTACCATTTATTTGAAAGCCGACTCTCTTTTGCTTTCCAAGTATGCAATTTTCGCACATGCCTATTTCCACTGACTATAGACCTAGAAGTTCCCCTTCGAGTGCATAATCTTCATTCCCTTTTCACTCATATGGCCAAGCCTTTGGTGCCATATTTTGGAATTTTCGTTACTTGGTGCAACGGTTATCGAACATCGTGCTCCTGTTGTCATTAAAGATTACCACTCTTCTTGCCTTGAGCAATCGTCATTGCACCCTTTGAAATTTCCAGTTATCACCATGCAAAGTTCTAGTATATCCTTCACTAGCTGATTGTCCTACGGAGATCAAATTCTTTCTCAAGTCAGGTATGTGTATGACAATCTTTAGTTCCAAAACTGACGCATTTAACTTAATCTTCACATCACCTTTACCAATAATATCACAAGGTTTATCATCACCAAGATATACCTTTCCAAGATTTCCAGAGGCGTACCTTTCGAAGATTTCTTTTTGTGAAGTGGCATGAAACGATGCTCCGGAGTCTAGCACCGAAGACTCTTCCTTGCACTCTAAAGAGCATATCAATGCTTCATTTCCTCCTGAAGTAGAAGTAACATTTGCTTTTGTCTTCACCCCCCGGTCCTTTGGCGCACTTCTGCATTGATTTTTGTTGTGTCCAATCTTTCCATAGTTCCAACACTCAATGTTCTTTGAGAATGGGAATTGTTGGGATTTCTGGATTTAGATCTCTAGTCCTTCAACCTACCTCGGTAGTTTTATTTGTACTTCCACTACCTCGTGTTGAATTTCGTCCTCTTGATTGTGTATGAAAAATTCAAAAATTTTATGACTCACCAGAATCTTTTCGTCGGATGTCTTCACTGGGAACCATATCACGAATATCAATTTTAACTTTATTACTTTTCGACGAGCTACTCGCTGTCATGACAGTAGCATTCCTACTTTCTGGCAGGTAAGACAAAAGTATCAATGTCCGTACTTCTTCGTCAAACCCAATTTCAACTGAGCTTAGCTGAGAAGTAACTGTATTCAGTTCGTTGAGATGTTGAGCTACCGATGCACCTTCTGTTATTCACAAATTGAACAATCTCCTCATCAAATGAACATTGTTAGAGGCCGATGGCTTTTCATACATAATAGAGAGAGCCGCCATAAGACATGTTGTGGTCTTTTCCTTTGTTATGTTAAAAGCAACATTGCGAGATAACGTCAATTGAATAACTCCAAGGGCCTGTCTATCAAGAAGAGCCCAATCTTCATCCTTCATATTCTCTGGCTCTTTCCTAAGAGAGGTGATAAAGTTTTTTCTGATATAGGTAATCTTCAATTTGCATTTTCCAAAAGCCAAAGTCTACTCCATCAAACTTCTCGATTTTCACCCTTCCTTCATCTACCGCCATTGCATCCACTCGAATTTGATTTCCTTTCTGACAAATTTTGGCTCTGATACCAATTGTTGGCAAATTACTCAAATTTCCTTTAATTTGATTTATGAAGAAAAGAAATAAAATGTAGAATGGTAAGACACACATAAACTTGATAACGGAGTTCGGCCAATTATGCCTACGTCTCTGGGCTGCTGCAGATCTTTTATTTGAGAGAGTACATTACAAAGTGATTACATAAAACACTTTTCACTCTATACTCAGTCTCACTTTAAGCTTGCTCTCCTTTTTTTCTTATTGGATTTGGAATGGAATATGAATTATGAAGATGGAGGATGTATTTATAAGGTGAGAATATGGTTGGTGGGGGTTGGTGGCTTGGTCGGTGGCTCAGTTGGTGGCATAGTTGGTGCAGCCCATATTTATTGCATGCATTCAACAACCTTTCTAACAATAATATATGTAGAAAATTATCTTTTTATTTTTTCAAATTAAAGTATCACAAGTTGAAATTACCATAGCCAGAAAAAGGAAAGAAGTCAAAATGAAAAAAGGGAAGAGATTAATGCACTAATTGTAGATGGAACCCATTGTGCACAGTACTAGGAAGTTAGGATAAGTTCATTTTTAAATTATAATATATACACAGATGTTTGCATACTTTGTGTGTGTGTGTGTTGCATGTCAGTTACAATATATAATGTTTCGGAATGGATCCCAAAAATGAATAAGTTAAATAATTTTTCCATAAACTAATCTGTTTTTCCTTATGTAAAATTAATCATACCTTCTACTAGACATCATAAACCCCTCTATATCAGACTCTATAGTAGTTCATGATTCAGTCACGCCCTTCTATATTGATGTATATATGTCAAGGAAACTCTAACTCGGTTTATATGAAGAGCAAATAGAGTTCGTTGACATCGAGCAAAAATTGTGTGTCAAAAAAATAATAGCATTTGCATAAGTAGTAACAGCTGATTACATTACAAAATTGTATATGTACACATATTTTGAAAGACCTTCTGAGTAAAAATTTCAATCCAACTATGAAAAAAGATTAATTTATATCTACATCATATACAAAAAATTACAAATGAATCACAGTTCACAGGCACTGTCAAAAGACATGAACTCAAAGAGTCACTTTAGCTAGTGACATGGTGCCATTATAGATGAGGAAAAATAAACTTCACCGTAAATGAAATAGAAAGCATGGTAAGAAAATAATCACATTATCTATGAATTATTTAATATAGCAAAAACTATGATTTACACATCTAAAGTGTCACCCACCACCATGTTTTAAATATCAACACTATCATATTTAAATTAAATAACCTATGCATTCAAATGTCTAGGATTTTAGTAAGCCTCAAGGAATACATTTAGAAGCTAATGAGGAAGAGAAAAGAAAATGAAAGTTACTTTAAATTTAAAGTATCATATCTTATACATGGATATCTTTCACTTAACTTGATTTATTAGCTGCTGTCATAAAACCGCTGAGTTTTCATCATTTGCATTGGATAAAAGGTCATGTTCAGTACATACATTATAGTTAAATTACCCCCAAAAGATTACATTCAGTCTCACTATTATCTCCTTGGACTTAAATGCACGTCCGCATGTACATTCATACATGAAACTTATTTTTATATGTAGTGTAACAAAAATTGTCCTTTCATTAAATGCATGAAAATAGAGTGCAATACATGTTGTTAATATCAGACTAATTATTCAGATGATAAAAATTAAAACACAGACTAATCGCTCGAGTGAAAAAAGATTAAACCAATATTAGCATTTTAAAAGCACTAGAAGCTTTGATAGATGTTAATTAAGAAATGATTTACTATAGCTATTATGTTCCCACAATCTTTCCCATACTTCCAGTGGGCATGTAATCAATATCTTTTCATATTAAACCAATAACACAAAATAGTTTAGCTTAGGACAATCTACTATATATGTATGTGTGTGCGCATATATATAAATATATATATGTATATATATATGTATATATATGTATATATATGTATATATATATAGGAAGCGGCTATATGAACACAAACTTTTGACACAAATCAAAAGACACAAAATCTTAGCCACATGAGTAATTTTCTTCATGTGAGGAGTGCATATCATCGGGTAATTCTATGGTTCAGATTTGTCTCATTTTATGTCTAAATGGATTTTCCCATATATATGTATATAATTATATGTGTGTGTGAAAATTGATTCGCTTTATATTTCTAAAAGAAATAGTACAGAAGACAGGTTAGCATACTAACCGTTACAATGTAAAAAGAGAAAAGAAACAGTAAATACAAGTAACTATAAAACTAAAAAACAAAGATCGGGCATGTGATGAGGCCTCAGTCCCACTTTGAGTGCAAACTCATGGCACTAACCCCGAGCAAAATTCTCCATTACCCTTGACATGCAGTAGGCATCTTCTTGCAAGCCAAAACTAGCAGCATGTTTCCTTTCAAAAATAAAAGCACTAACCCATCTTCAAAATGCCAGTGTCAATGGTAATCTGTAACCATCTTCAAAAATACAATTTATGAAATATGCCCAAGATCCAATAACTGCTCCCCATCAATCACCAGTCCATGGTCCAAATTAGCTCAAAATCCATGAACACCAAAGCAGCCCTTAAACAAATGTAAATAGCACCTAAATTCAGCAAGACATGAAATCCCAAAAAAAATTCTCAATTCCAAGCACTCAATCTGGTTGATGATTTATAATTAATTGTGAATCAATCTTAGTACCACAATCGACAATATGAACTACAGATTTTGATGAGAATCCAAGTGCCACCTGCTAACCTATAAAAGAGCTGTAACAGGTTTGGGTGTCTGGATGAACTACATCTGCCCTGTTATTCATTATGTGAATCATCCTTGAGCCATCCATAACATGAGAAGAGAACTGGTAGCACTATTCCAATGTATAAGAAGATGGACTTAACACCATACCAATACTAGAATTCCAGAAGCAAATATAAAAAAAAATCCAGTAATGAATAACTGAGTTTGAATGAACATTTGCAAACAACACAATCTTGAATCTCTAGCCCACCATCCAAATATGTTTTACATACGGCTTATCAATCTATAAACGGGTACACATGAATCGACGAGCTAATGTGAAAACAAATATCTGTCATGTGAAGGTAAAGTTGGATTCGAAACTCAGTAACACGCCATGTAAAAGCAGTAAATCAAAGAGCACAAAACTCCCAAAAATTATTCCCTATGGTTCACGAATGAAGTAAATGAAGATGGCTATCCTCCATTAACAAACACCCAATAGACTAAATAGATGTAATAATCCATTTCTAAAACTGGCAAGTTATTAGATGGTTAAAGATGAAAACCAGATCACACAAAAAAAAAACAGATCATATCCCAAGCATAAAACGAATCCAGTAACCAAATTGCATATACCGGATCTATACGAAAAACTGCATACAAAACCCATTAGCCATTGACACCAGATTATTCTTACCCAAAACCACCTCTAATGCCGTTCTAGTTCAACAAGGGGAAAGATCGGTTGGCGAATTTGGAACTGAAACTCAGTTGCGCCAGCAATGCCAAAACCCAAATCCACAGGGGCTTGACCTTCCCTAATCGAAGCTAATTTGAACCAAAAGGGATTGAGAAGATTGATTATTAATCATGGAGATACAATGCAAATCGACATCAAAGAATTGATAGATCTGGCCATACTTCTGATCATAAATCGATCAAGATGCGATAAGGATTCGGCAATGAGATCCAAAACGGTTATGGATAGATCTAAGATCTAGGTTTTGGTTGAAGAAAAAAATGAAAATATGGCTTATCAAAAAGAAGTAAATATTCGATGAAGGTTATCTTAAAGGAAATCAGATACAAATCGGATAAAAATCAAATAAAAATCAGATAGAAATTAGATAGAACTTATTAAAAGGGGAAAACTCATGCATAAACGAAATCAGGCGAAAAAACGTTTATCACCATTAACAAGCTTCCCTTTTTTTCATATTATATAACTAGAGAGACATAGAAACCATATAACTAGAAAAAATGCCTGTCGCCATCAGCCACTTATGTGGTGCTCGTGGACCACGCTAGGTGCACTAGAGAGGGTTTTACGACTCCGGTTGGTTTCCCCCTGAACAAATTCAATATATATATATATATATATATATATTTGTATTGTAAAAACTTCAAATATACATAGGACTATTTATTTTATTTCATTTTTAATAAATTTTTGAACCAAATAAATTTGCAGATATTTAGTATAAAACTATATCCAAATTTAAAATGGGAAAATTGGGAGTGGTTAATGCCATCGCTAAGTTGTTAAGTTGATTTCTGGTGCTAAACTCAGTACTGCAAATTTATAAATATAATAATCAATCGGATATGAAATATATTACACTGATAATATCAAATTTTGGGGAAAAAGATTATTAGAGTTAATTTTTCAATAGTATATCACTACATAAAAATAATAAGTATTAAAAGTGAACTACATATAAATAAAAATTTCAGTGACATAAATATGCCCCTTCATGCCGTAATATATACCTAGATTAAGATATATGGTTAGCGAAATGCATCGTAGGTAGACTGAAAATTCACGTTATCAGGTAAGTACTACATTTATCCCAATATGCTTTCTTTGACATGCCATGGAAAAGTCAGCAAAATTATCATGATCACACATATGTGTATGAAGAAAAACGCTGATTTTATATATGTATGTATGTATGTGTATATATATGTGTGTGTGTGTGTGTGCATGCGCGTGCGCGCGCGTGTATACATACACATGAACACAAAAAAACACATCTAATATTTTTGATCAAAAGATATTATAGTTCTTAGCCTCGTCCCTACTGTATGCACGTATAAAGGATAAAAAGAAAATTTTAAATATTTATATCTAGATTAATATAAAAGAAAGAAATTCAAACATTCATAGTCTGCCACAATTAACTCGAGTCTAATATGCTTAAATGAAATAATTTTTTATATGGCACTAAATCATCGTCTTCTAAATCATAAATAATGCCTTTATGACTAATGTTAGCATATTAGAATGAGATAAATTCGTAGATTTATGCTCAATGTGTAGACTAAACTGGAAGCTATTACATGTTCTGCAAGAATGACTATGACTTTACCATCAAGAAAAATGTTGGTTGATTTAGTGAGTTCATGCATTATCAGAAGAATTCAGTAATAAACATTTTATATAATAGTGATAATTTAGGACAAATTTATATGTGGAGGAAGTAACTTGACTTGACATGGTTTAAATATCATCATAGTTTAATTAGTAATTGATAGAAACCAAAATTTATTGTTTCATTCTTTGTATTTCTTGTATTCAAGTCCATCAACTCAGTGATACTGTCACGTGGAAATTACTGGTGAAAAAATCGATTTAGTGGACTATTATATAGGGTATTACTATAAGAAGATTCAATGGACTATTACACAGGGTATTATTATAAGAAGATTTAGTGGACTATTACATAGAGTATTACTATAAGCAGAACATTGATTTTAACCTAACATAACTTTCATTACGTGGACCTTCTCAGTAGAATAAATTCATTTTAGCAAGTAACTAGTGGAAAAAATTGGCAGATAAGCAAACAAATGGACGATGTGAAAATATGATAGAAAGATCACCTTCAACCGATGACTTGTTGACGCCTTTGGTGCAAATCGATGGGTGCTTGTGAAACTGTGGCGGTCGTAAGCCACTATTAATAGGGTGGAGAGAAACATAGAGCAGTAATGGAACGAGGCTTCATTGGAAGAAAATTAAATCGCTTTCAATTTAGGGCTAGGTTAAAGATGGGGGAGTAGATGGAAAAAAAGTAACAAAAAAAGCTAAAGGAAAAGTGGGATGATTTGGGATAAGGGTGGAGATGTAGATTATTCGATTAGAGGAGATAGCGCATTTTTCACCTTCAATTTATTGGAGAGGCGGGTTAGCTTAAATTTATGAGGAGGCCTATGAACATTGGAATGCTAACTCAGTAATTATAATATAGCATAGATAATTCAAGGGGCAAAATACCATTTTCACTTTTTATTTGATTTTTAAGTTTTTTTAAGTGAATAGTAAGCTCGGGTCCCTATTAAATTTCAAAATTAGGCTCATACCTGGTACTAAACTTATTGTAAATAAGGTTCCTATTTTTCGAAAAATCATCAAAAATAATAATAAAAGAATCACAAAAATTCAAAATTAAATAAAACAATAAATCAACATCAAATTCACGTGTTAAAACAACTGAAAAAAGCGTCAAAAACTAGAAATACCAAAAAACAGCGAAACAACAGCATATTGCATCAAAAGATGCACCTATTCGTACATAGTTGCATGCAATCGTGCATATATTCCAGTGTTGCATCAAATTGCAGTATAAATGCATACATGTATGCAATTAAATAGCAATATGTGCATCGTTTCATGCATATATTCAATTCTGGCCCGTTTTAACAGTTTCAGACATTGTTGCATACATATATGCAATTATACAGAATACATGCATACATTCACGCACGTATTCAGAAGCCTTCATCCCTTTTAAATTGGTTGCATACATCTATGCATATATATGGAATAAATGCATACATGTATGCAACTATTCGTAAGACATGCATCTCAGTTTAACTTTATATGCATACATGTATGCAACTATTACAAATATATGCATACATGTATGTATATATTGGTCCAGATTTTCAATAGAAAACACTGGATAAATATATGTATACATGTGTGCATATATTCAATATAATTTCATGAATGTATGAAACTTTTTTTTTACGAATATTTCTGGGAATATTCCTGATTTTTTGATTATTTTTTTTATTGTACAACGCATTTTAGGGATCCGCTCTACAAATGAAACAAGGGAGGGATGTCGTTTATGTTATGAAACTTTCCAGGAATGTATGCCAAACAGACCCTTTTTTTAACTACCACGACGTGTGACTACGAGTTACCCTGAAGGCACCCTACAATGACACTGTAGGGTACCCTGAAGGAATCCTATAGTATCACTGCGAGGTGATTGCATGATACCACGTTATGCCACTACGAGATACCTTCAGGGCACTGTTTCAAATCTCGCAAATATCGCTCGACATCTCCTCCGAGATCTCATTTAGGGCTCCTTCCGAAACGAAACAGCAAATATCATTCTAAATCTCCTTACGAATATATCGCCCGAGATATTGCAATATCGAACGATATATCAACCGAGATGAAATACTGGAATATCGTCTGAGATCTTAGTTTTTTGGTTAAAATTTAAATTTGTGCCTGAACTAGAACTATAATAAAAAAAACTCAAATCTAGTCATATCAAACTTTTGTTATTTTACATTTTGCATGTTAAATGACTGTATTGCATGTTCGTATATGTTTTACAATGCTTATGATTTTCATATTCATCTTTTTACATACATGGTACTTATGAAATTATGTATTTTATGGTCTATTTATGCTGAATTTTTTAATGTTTTGGATCCTTTTAATGTTTTCGGTCTAACAATATTCCAGTTTTAAGCATATTACAATTTAGAGTATGAATGATCTTTCGCAAAATAAAGAATAATAAATTTATTTTGTATTTAAGTTTAAGTTACTATGTTTTTGATAACATTCATAAAAATCATTTTGTTAAAATATCATTTTTAACATATCATGCACCCCAAGATTGTTCCGATATGAACTTTCAGAACCGAGATGAAAATCCGAGTCGAACTCTCGAGTTAGACTCATCTCGTTCGAGATCTCCCCAAATACGAGACCGAGTCTATAAAATCCCTGAGACGAAATGCGACTGATATCCAAGATTTAAAACCTTGCTTCAGGGTACACTATAATGACACCACGTAAAAGGGTATTTTATGCTTTTTCCATATTTGAGTGGAGAAACTCAACAAAATCGGGGGTTTTATTTCTTTAACAAAATCGAAGGACAACTAAGCATTTTTTGGATTTGAAATATAGAATTTGCCAAAAAAAAGTTATTGCAATTCGTTTGAGAGAGAAACTGAAAGGGCAGAGGAGTTATTTCAATGTTAATTGTCTTAAAACTCCATTTTCTGTATAAGTGACCTGAAATCTTGTGGTTCTTGGCTATGAAACCCTAGTCGTATAAATCCAAAATAAAAAATCCTTTTGTTACCATTTGTCATTCGAAAATTTAAAATTTCGATACCATTTTGAAAATTCCGTTTGATTTACGATTTGTAAATTCTGAAGCCTTTTTGTTGTAAATATTCCATTCTAATATAAATTTGCTATGTATGCTTCTGATTATGTACTATATTTAAAACGTATAACAAATTTAATACCTACAATTCTTTTGTTTTGGTGTTCATTTTGTGTTCAATTATTGTTTGTCAATGTAGGTTTCTAAGGTTATAATTTATTTCTAAATAAATTTCATACAAAATAAGCTAAATTTATTCAAACAAATTAAAATCGTATTATGGTTGGCCTAGCCTTTTAAACTTAATCTATTCCAAGTTACTTGCACAAAGCAACTCGCGTCTAGTTCATCAACTCAACCACCCAGCTTGATTTAGCCCTCTGAAACTTAGGAACACCTTTTCTTTTTCTATTATCCATGTCGTAACTTCCCATTGCCCCACTGTCGATGAATGAGGGAAAAAAGTCTACTCCGGGTAATCTTGGAGAGTGATTCTTTAAAGTTAGTTTTGTTTAGATTTGGCTTCATCTTCAATTCAACTATTTGCCCGAGGTTCTTTGTATAATGCTTTTGTGTTAAATGGAATCGTCAGAGTTCTATTGTGGCCAGTGGTAGTATAAACAATGAAATAAATCGCTTTGCGAAATTCTAATTAAATAACACTTAATACATCAATTAAAAAACTAGGTCATAATTTATTTTTATATTATTTTTAATAATAGTTGTAATACCCATGGTGCCTTTTTTTAATGTAAATGTAAATTACTGAAAATACCTTTTTACTAAAATTATCAAATATCCATATTATTTAAAAATAGATATTAGATAAGCTTTCCTTACCAATTCAAAGTATTTCTCTACAAATGTTGACAAAACTAAATGTCGTTCAGAATTAGGATATAACAAATAAATTTTATCAAAATTTTATTACTTATTATTAAATTATAGAATTGAAATTTTAAACTTATAGAAAAAGATGTCACAACTTTAAAAAAAAACTAATTAAAGATGGTTTTGTCGCACCAAACTAATTAAATAAAGTATTGTTAATGCCACTCCAAAAACAAATAAGGGAGGGTCATATTTTATTTTCACTCCATTAAAAATTAAATTGTTAAGGGAGGGCCAAATACAATGGAAAAATAAATAAAAGAACCCAATTTTACCCCTCATTCAAATACACAAAACATGGTAAAAATTAATAAGAACACACCGAAATTCATTACAAGGTTTGAAAATAACATGCTGAAAATAGCTTAACCAAAAAAAATTTAAAATCCTATATATTCAGCGGTAGTACGTCGGAAAAAACTATTTTATTCAGTAGTCTGCTGTCGAATTTGTGTTATTGTCATGACCTGATACGTTCACCAAATTTGGTGAGTACATGTCGTTTTAATTATTAAACTTCGGCTTGTTGTCAACGAATATAGCATTTATGGTCGAAAATGGGCCTCCGTTTTTTCAGTAAATTGTTATGTTTTCGGTGATTTCTTCAACAAATTCAATATGTCGTTCGCTTTTTTAAGTAAAAATCATGGTATAATCCTTTTTAAAGTTAGAAATTTCGTCAGAAATTGGTTCTCCATGAAAAAAGTAATTATGATTAACATAGAAATGTGTTTATTTTATACTCTTATATCTTATCTTTTGCATATAAATAAATATTACTTGAGTATTATTTTGTCACTTTTACAGATATGCCAACTACGCCACATGCAGTCAGAAAAACAAAAAATAAAGATCAAAATGTTGTGTATGTACATATGAAGATTTGTAGATGAAGACTTAGCATTGTGTTGCCTTGGAGTTTAAGATATGTTCATGTTTGGTTGAATAAATCTTACGAAATCTTATCTCCCATCAATTAGTCACATGCCAAAAAAGGAAGATATGGGAGGAATAATTGCTAATCAAGAGGCCCAAATATTCTCAAAGATACTCACAAGATATTCTCAATATTATTTCTTCAAAACAAGTCAAGAAAAGGGAATAAGATCTGATAAAGCAATTCTTGTGTAAATAGGTCCATTTATATGCATAGATTGGATTAGGGTTTTATGTTGGCTAATCTATCATATAAATGCCCATGTAATCTCATTGTAAATTTTTTATCCTGGAATCAATAAAGTTTTCTTCTTTTTCTCTTTTTATGAATTTTTATTTTCTTAGCAATTAATGTTGTCTACACAATTAGATTTGGTAGAGTGCTATTTGTATTTTGCACTTATTTTCATTAGTAATTGACCGTCTGATTAGATTCAACGGTAGTCCTAATTTTATTTTCTGTTTGTTATTTAATTTATGCAATTTTAATTTCTTTTCTAGGTTAAATTGGATTTGATTAGATTCGGATTTGATTCATACTTTTATTTGCTTTTCAATTGAAAATTGTGATTTGATCGTCAGTTCAATTAGATTTGTTCAGAATCAAATTACAGTTTCAATTTTTATTGTTTTTCAACCTAACCTCCAAGTTTTGTCTAACTCGTCTAAGAAATATATAAATAATAAAATTTAAAATTCCTCCCTGTGTTCGACCTGCATATTACACGATATGTGCGCTTGCAGTTATTATTACAAAATTCGTGCTTTTTTAGTTCTTAGAAATCGTCGATCAAGTTTTTGGCGCCGTTGCCGGGGAGGCAACAAATAAATTTTATTATTTATTTAATTTCTGATTCGTGTTAGTTTTTTTATTTTTAGTTATTTTTGTTTATATATATGTAACACAAATCTTGGCTAGTTGATTCGGTATTACGAGTTGATACTGTAATCTTCTAAACAATAGAAAAAGAACTTGCCACTTTTCCTTGATTTTCCTTTCCTTTATTTATTTCTTTCCGTTCTTACAATATTTTTTCAATCTAATATCTTCCTTTATTTCTCCCCTAGGAAAAAAAGAAATGAATACAAAAAAAATTACAAAAGAAAATACAAAAAAAAAAAACCTTGCCCGTCTTTTCATTTTCCTTTCTTTTGTATCCATTCCAAATTATTATTTTACATTTGTTTCTTTCCCCCGTTCCCTTCTCTATTCCCGTTCTTTCCTCCTTGTACATTTCTTTCAAGTTCTCAAATTTTCTTTTACAAGTTTGAAAAATAAATAACAGGTTTCCTTTTTCTATTTGTTTTCTCTTCTGCAATTCTTTCTTCTTTGATTTCTTCTTCTGCACTACAATTCCTTCAAAGTCCAGGTTATCTCTTCTTCATCTAAATTTCATCACCGCCCTCTTTTCAACACCATACCACTATAGCATCTGCCTAATTCCTCTTCATCGCCAAGCCAAACTCCTCATCTCTTCCTACATCTTTAAACCGACTACCCAGTTCATTAGCCATATCTTGCACCTCATCACAATCAAAGCCCATTACCATCATCATTCGATCACCAGTCGACATCATGAACTCCTATAATCTCAGATCCACCCGCATCATCAACTAAATCTCACCAAAGCCTCTTCATTCAACTTCATATACCAAATTGTTCCCAACCTTGCTGATTACCAGTACCAGAATCAACCCACACTGCCACAACCTTACGGCAGTCATCAAGTACCCCTCTAGACCTGATACTTCGGCCTCAACCCAAACCCACTCCTCTCCGCACAACGCTGCGATATACAGGCTACATCACCACAAATCAATCGCACTCCTTTTGCCTGTACAAACTACCGTACCCAGACCACTTACGTCACTGCCAAGTTTTCAATAATTGTTCAACTACACCGAAGCCCTCGTCATCATATTCTCCCAACCCATTACAAGCCTGCCTCGCCTTCAACAAACGTCGATTCCCATACCACATCGTCACCTTCATCATTCTAAATTATACAACCACCTTTACAACTACATACTCGTACAATCTCCTTCGCACACACCTGCATATTACACGATCTGTGTGCTTGCAGTTGTTATTACAAAATTCGCACTTTTCTATTTCTTAGAAAGCATCGATCAAGTTATTATTACGAACTTGTACGATCATGTTATTGTCGTGTTGATTTGCTTGTAATCGCTGATGATGGTGGAGTAGCATCGATCATACAAGCCTCAAAAACCATCACGCATCAGCAAAATCCCCCACCACTTCAATAACGTCCTCCAACGCACTGTCGTCCCGATCCACTACTGTTCTTCCACAACCACCCATTCACAACAGCAGTTCGCACCAATCTCAAATCTGAATCCCAAATTCAACCCAAAATCCAAATCATTTGAAACCAAATTCGGTTTCAGCACTCCAGATCCCAATTCAAGAGTAAGAATATAGCAATAAAAAACAACTTGATTTGCGAATCCCGTGCTTAATTGTTTTGTTTTGGGACTGTGTAGTAATTGTTGCTTGAAAAGAAAATCAAAGAGTTCTGAGAAGATAAAGGGGGCATGATATTTTTTTGGGTTCGATAGCTTGTGATTGGCATATATAAAATAAGGGCTTGACTTATCAGTGCACGCACTCTGTTGAGGCTTGGTGTTGTTTTGTTTTGTTTTTGTTTTTTTTTTGGTAGGTTTAGTTTTTCTTTCTCTTTTTAAGCTTTTTTTTATTTTTCTCTTTTTCTCTCGGTTAGTCTAATTTTTGTTTTAGTTCCATATTTTTTTCCCCTCTCGTTCCTTTTCTTTCAAAAAAAAAGGAGGAAGAAAATCAGAGATTGAAGTGAGAGAAACAAACAGGAAATTCAGAGACCAAGCATCAAAACAAGAATCTGAATAGCCAGTGCTAATCAATTGTTCTGAACGGACCGCCAAACCATTGTAAAATTTTCTAAACTCTACAGGTGCTCTATTGCAAAGAAAAATACATAAATTGCTTGTAAAGATTTTATGCAGGTGCAGCGGCTTGCTTGTACAAATTTTTTTAAATTCTTGCAGCTATTACCTTCTGATTATTGTGTGTTGAAATATCTAAAGTAGTAGTTAGAAGCAAATTTCCGCTCTCATTGTTTTTCAATCGTAAAACTTGATTTGATTTTCAAAATTTAACTACAAGAGTGTATTTTATGAAATTGATTCTCTCAATGGTTTGACGCAAATATATATTAGTTCAATTTATTGAACTTCTAGGAAAAGGGGTTGCATACTACCCATAAAATATTGATCGTATCCCTTAGTATTTTTACTATACGTGAACGGACATAAGACCCTCTTCCCCTTCAAACCGAGATTATCAATTAATAAGAAATACTTGAGTGCGTTGTTTATTTTGTAATAAAAGCTACTTGTGTCAATCTTAAGTTTGGATTTTCTGCATTTGATAACGATGAATGAAAGCCACTACGATTCGTTTACTTTAATAAACATGTCTATTTTATGTTTTGAAGAACTTTTTGAAGACGAACTTGAACTTTTAAATAACGAGGATGAATATATGGAACGTCTCAAACATAATCGTAATTCCATATCATCGAAAGAAATTGTGGTTAAACACTCAAATTTATGGGATTGTGGTAATTTTCATCTGAATGATATAAGTCATTGTCACAACCAAATTTGCATAGGGAAGATTTAGAATTCAGAAGTTATTGACATGCCTCTTGTACCTCAAAAATCGAATGCGAAATCATCATACATCGTTTTCGATAGAGGCAAGTGTGGGAGAAAAAAGAATTTTCATTTTTCACAAAAAATGCACCATCATTATAGATTTCATTTTTCATATGATTGGCATTTGCATATAGTTGTTAAACTTCATTTTATTTTACAAATCATTTTGCATTTAATCCATCTTTGGGTTTATTTTTCAAGTTCAGAAAACGTGTGGACACTGTTTTGAACAAGTGTGGGTGGAGTCTGCATTTCATTCGTTTTTATTTTTCTTAATTATTTTTCCTTTTCATTTTCATTCATTTGAATAGGACCATCATGTATTTTAGGTTGTTGTATCATGCCATTTTTCTTTTTCTTTTTTTTTTCTTTTTTTGAAATACGACTCGTTTTAGATTGATACAACAAAATAAGTTCACAATTATTAGTCAGTTGATAGTATTTTTTACTCTCGACTAAGATCGGATAAGAAATGTAATGAAAAGTTGAATTACAAGCAATAATAGTGTAACCGGTACATAGAAAGGTTCTTAGGTGGTGGCCATGAAGTTTACTCTAAATTGTAGTCTTTGTTTAATGAGTAGAGAACTTAAAATACTTATATTGGCTTTTCGAATCTTTAAAACTAAGTTGTGTTAAGCTGAATTCATGTATCTCTCTCTTGTTCTTATATTTTCAATAATAATAATAATAGTAATCCAAGCGTATCCAACATTGCTTGTAAATCTAGCGTTGGTGTGCAAATCCGCAAAGCACTTTCCGACATGTTGTTGACAACGTCAGCTTGGGTATATCTTGGTCTCATTTTTTGAGTTGGACACCTAAAGATTACCGACATGTTGTTGACATAGTCAGCGTCGGTCTGCACAATCCGCCAAGCTCTTTCCCGAGTCTTCGTCAGTCCATGAGGCAGTGCATGGGTGGTATACTCTTGTTTTTTAAGTTAGGTGCATGTAATTAATCGTAAATTTTAATTTTTATAGAGATAAAGAATAAGCGATGATGCCCAAAATCTTCTTGACCTTATTGATTTGACTTGGCATACACAAGGAAATTAGAATACCACTTTGTGAACTGTGACAAGCAAAACTAAGAATTTATTTTATGGATACACTAACCAACTGGCCAAACTAGAGTTTAACATTGAAAACTTGAATTGTGTTGAAAATTTGTGACGAGTTGAGATATCTAAAATAAAATCAACTGATTAGAAATTGTTCACTTAATTTGTTGTACCACTTTCCTAAAAGAAGTCGTGTTTTCATTTTTGTTTTCAATTGCATAAGTCCTCTGCATTCATGCAGTTACACTAGAGCCATAGCATACTGCATTTGATTTTATGGGCAGTATCCGCTGAAAACCCTCACGAGACACCACTCGTCCTACTAGGGACACCTAGAGGTTTAACGATTTGTTGCATACGCTCAATGCAATCGTGTTTCCTACGAATGTGTGACTTGTCTAGTTTAATTTTTTATTTTTTACTCGAGGACGAGTAAAAGATAATTATGGGGGTATTTGATTAACATAGAAATGTGTTTATTTTATACTCTTATATCTTATATTTTGTATATAAATAAATATTACTTGGTTATTATTTTGTCACTTTTACAGATATGCCAACTAAGCTACATGCAGTTAGAAAAACAGAAAATAAAGATTAAAATGTTGTGTATATACATATGAAGATTTGCAGATGAAGATTTAGCGTTGTGTTGCTTTGGAGTTTAAGATATGTTCATGTTTGGTTGAATAAATTTTACGAAATCTTATCTCCTATCAATTAGTCACATGCCAAAAAAGGAAGATATGGAAGAAATAATTGCTAATCAAGAGGCCCAGATATCGTCAAAGATACTCACAAGATATTCTCAAGATTATTTCCTCAAAACAAGTCAAGAAAAGGTCATAAGATCTGATAAAATAATCCTTGTGTAAATAGGCTCATATATATGCATAGATTGGATTAGGGTTTTAGGTTGGCTAATCTATCCTATAAATACCCATGTAATCTCATTGTAACTTTTTTTATCCTGGAATCAATAAAGTTTTCTTTTTTTTTTTTTTTTTTTTTTTTTGCATTTTTCTTTTCTTAGCAATTAGTGTTGTCTACACAATTAGATTTGGTAGAGCGCTATTTGTATTTTGCACTTATTTTCATTAGTGATTGACCGTCTGAATAGATTCAGCGGTAATCCTAATTTTATTTTCTATTTGTTATTTAATTTCTGTAATTTTAATTTCCGCTTTTTAATTGCTTTACTAAGTTAAATTGAATTTGATTAGATTCAGATCTGATTCATAGTTTTATTTGCTTTTCAATTGAAAATTATGATTTAATCTCGGTTCAATTAGATTTATTCTGAATCAAATTACAGTTTTAATTTTTATTGTTGTTCAACCCAACCTCCAAGTTTTGTTTAGCTCACCGAAGAAATATATAAATAATAAAATTTAAAATTCCTCCTTGTGTTTGACCTGCATATTACACGATCTGTGCGCTTGCAGTTATTATTACAAAATTCTTTTATGGTTCTTAGAAAGCGTCAATCAGATTAATTGTTTACTCTGAAAATAAGAAGATTATTAGAGTTTAACAAACAATAAAACGCAACTAGAATAAAATTAAGAAAGAATGACATTTTGGTCTATATTTTATAAATTATTAGGGGGGGGGTTTACGTTAAATGATCCACCTTTTAGTAAATTGAAAAAAAAAAAAAAAAATTGAACTTGCTAAACCGTTTTTTAAGTGCCATTACCAATACCCATTAAATATTCATCTAAATCGTTTCTCTTAGATTGTTAAATATAGGGAAAATACATGCGTTAAACATGTGCTGAAATCAGTAGGATTTTGTTCACATTACTTTTAAGTAGTGTGAACAAAAATACTACTTTTGATTGGTCATGTGGACCCTTCTAATTTCCACCAATCACAGCCGGTGTTTTGTTTAGCCTGCCTTAAACAATATTGAATAACTGCCCTTAATGAATTCCACAGTTAATTTACAAAACTCCAATACTTGTATTGAATAACTGCCCTTAAGAGCACAACCAACAATGGTTTGTTCAGTGACTAAACAAGCCACCACGGAGCAACCAGGTATGGTTTGTTTACTTCCCCGTGGCTAGTTTGAAACCCGTTCGTGTCCGGTTGAGTGAACAGAGGCTACTGGTTATAACGGCGAGGTGTTTGCCGTTTTAAGTTTATAACGGTAAAGACTTTGCCGTTATAAGTTTATAACAGCAAACACTTCGTCGTTATAAACTTTTAATAATAAAAAACCATGCAAATGTTGTTTGCTGTTGTGAACAACAGTAATATTGGATGAAAAGGATGTTTGTTGTTTTATGCTATTTGTATTATATAATATATTTTTTAAGTGGTTTGTGGCTGGTTGTAGCTAGATTTGTATTGCTGGTTGCTTGGTGGTTTGTTTGGATGCAAGAGAAAAAGTGAACAGAACGGATGTTTGGTTATGGTCAAATGAATTCCACATTTAATTTACAAAACTCCAATAGCAACTCCAATTCTAATATATTAACATGCCATTCCGCCCACAAGGCAGCCCTAAATCTCGAACCATGACCAAGCTTCAAGCACTTCCGATTCTCATCTTCTTCTGCCTATCAACTCTGACCACAGTGAATTCGGATTACCTATGCAGCGCTAGCCATGGTGAAGCAAGATGGGATTGCGATTTTAACGTGCCCACTCGGCTTTCCCCTCTACTGACCGTACCTGCCCTTCGAGCCTGCTGGAAGCCCATCAAGGACACACCTGGCTGTGCGTTTTCGATCATTTCATCTTCAATTGATAACAATGTAACTGGGCTCGATCGTAAGTGCTGTGGGGCATTGCTTAACCTGAACCATGACTGCTTTAAAAGGCTGTTTTTGCCTTCTGCACCTGAATTGATCATAAGAGCATTTACTCGTGAATTTGGTGAGAAGACAGTTGAATATTGTGCTTCTAAAAGGAACAAAGGTATGGTTTCTCTTCTCTTTCTTTGATGATGTACCCGTGCCTGCATCCTCTTCACTGTTTAGTAGATTTTGATCCTTTTTTCTTTTTTCTTTTATGGTTATGTAGGGAATAAGGCAGACGCTCCAGTTATCAGTGGGGTGGCTTAGCTATAACCTTGACTGCATGCGCCCGTATTTGTAACTCTTTCTCTGGCCAGTTTGATGCGTCTTGTAGAATAAGTATATAATTGGATCGGATTATACTTACATGGAATAATAGTATCTTGGCAGGCATTAAACATAGTTTATAATTTTAAATGTTAAGAAAATTTATTTTATTCGAAGGTTATCTCTAAAAATACTAGATACCTGGCTGCTTCTCGAATGCAACTTTGCTCTTCTTTAACCTCACCGTCTTCATTCGCCAGAGGCTGGGAGAAATTTGTAATTCATAGAATGTTTGTTTCATTACAATATAACTAATCATGGTAAAATGCATTTTTACACGAGTAGCAAGCGGGTAACAAAAGTGTATTTCATTGTCATCGAGCATTAATTCTACAGATATTCAGTGTTCCTCTAAAGCTTGAATGATACTATAGGTATTGTTCTGTGGGTACGTATGATAAAAGTTTTAGAACTGAAAGATCCTTTGTTGATTAAAAATTACTCAGTAGTGGTATTATGACTATGCTTCACACATATTATTTGGGACAATGCCATAAACTTTTGCTGGCCTTCTATTTTGCTGGGCTTAGTTGGTAACTGTATTTGCTCAGTATGAAGAAACTATAAACTTCAGACTTCATTAGTAAAGTGAGATCTTAAGGTACATGATTGAAGGACAGAAGGTACACATGGGAGATCTAATCATCTATCCTCAATTCTCATATCCCCTTGTGTATCTGTTAATCTTTTATCTTCATACTTCATGTCCTTACGTGACCATCAAATAAAAGTTAAGGTCCACAAATAAAATAAGTGTTTTGCTAAGGACACCCCAATATGTTCTTCCTAATACCATAATTAAAAAAATAAAACTCATTAAAATTTGTATGCTTTCTAATACCACGTTACATCTTCATTATAATCTCCCACTAAATCATTATTTACTGAACTAATCACGTACTCAGCTAATCTGAAAAAATTCAAATTGTCTTCTATTACTCAACTAATCACGTACTCAGCTAATCTCTCTCATTACCAATCTTCACATCCATCGTGGAAAAACTCAAATTGTCTTCTTAATGCCACGCTGTATTCGTTGTTCGTCATTGACAGTAGGTTTCTTCTGCTGCAATGTTGCAAACTACTTCTTTGATTTTAGGTGAATGATCAAAAGAAGGATTAACATCAGTTGCCAAAATTTTGGAAGAACAAGCTCGTTGGATAAACAAGTAAACGATTTGATGTTGCACTATAGTCTTCGTGCTGATTACTTAAATTATTAAGTACGGAGTCTCTACAATTATATTGTGTAGCATTTGTAATTGCATCATTCTGTCCACTCTATTGTGTAGTGGATTTTTAATATTTTAGTTGCCATGTTTTATATGCTAAAACGAACAATTTCTAATATCATGACTAAATATTTTACAATTGTCACAAGAAATTTGAATGTTAATCTCCTCACCATCATAATTCTGGCCACGTGCAGGAAGCAGGTAACTAAAATTGACATTAACTAAAGGTTCAAATCATAGAGTTTAATCCGAATAGTAATAATAGAAATAATGTAAAACAATGTGGTAGCCCGTAATTTTTAAGTTTGTAACATTAATAAGAGTGTAATACTAATCGTTGTGATATTTTTTAGTCGTGGTATTATGAAGTGGATATTGGGGTGCCCTTAGCACCACACTAAAATAAACATATGGATTTCAAAAGGGATCATGGTACAAGATTTTTAAGGGGAGGAACTGGCACCCAAAGTGGTATAATATGATGACAACTCGCAAGTACAGAATAATCATATTTCATTCAGTTTTTACTAAATATAATATAATAAATTTAAAACAAATTACAGCAAATACACAGATAACACACATTGTGCTGTTTACATTTTTTTCCCTTGACTACTTCATAAGATAAGTGAGAAGACTGATGAAGTTATGATCTTGCCCATATTTCTAGGTTCGTTTGTTTGTTTAACAGGGTTACTTCTATTCTTAGAGTATGGCCATACACATTGTCATATGCCAAGCCTATATAACCCAAAACTGACAAGTTAGTGCCGTATAATTATAATTTTCAGAAGCATAGTATTGCTAATGTTGCTTTAGTATGACCATAAGTAGAAGTTAATACTGCACATATCATCTATATGTGCATAATAAACTATTTGAATTATGACTTGTGTGTTAGACGTTGAAATACAAACAGAGGTTTGTAATTTTAGGATCTGACTCAAAAGAGAATCGAGAAGGGGAAAAGAAAAAAAGTTCAAAGTTCCACAAGCCATTCTTCACCATAACAAAGAACAAAGTACCAACCAAAGACTTTTTGCTGAAACATCTCTAGGATGTGTATATGTTTCACTACTGATCTTGACCGCCCCTTAAGGAAATATATTTATTCATTATTTTTCTAATTATGAATTTGATGGTAAATTAACTGCATTGTTTGAAAAAATTATATGAAAAGGTGCTCTGATATCTGAAAAGGTGGCCTTGGTTTCCTGAAATCATGTGTTACTTGGTTTTACGTGCGTTAATGGGTGATTTTAATGTTCATGACTGCTAAATGCAATAAAAAATTTCTCCATACAGTAAACGGCAATTACAGGTTAGCCCTTGCTAATATTAAATGACCTGATGGCTCATTATTGGAGTAGACAACTGAGCGACACCATTTCCAAAAAAAAACACTGATGGTGATTACTGCATAGAGGAAATTTTTACTGCATTTAGCAAGGGCACAGAAAACAAGTGAAGGATATTATAGTAAATTAGACCAATTTTTGATTACTGCATGAAAGAAAAATTTACTGAATTTAGAATGTTTCATACTAAAAAAAGAAGAAGAATTATTTGGTTATAGTTTCAGAAAGCTTCCAATCTGATAAGAAGCTAATAAGAGACAGCCATTAGAGAAAGAAGAATAAGGAAGTAAGAAGAAAATTGAAGAAGATAGAATCTTTTCTTTCTGAAATTGCTTACCATTCTATTCGGTGATGCATGCATTTATAATACTGGTGCTTAACAAACGTGCCTACGTGGCATCTCAGGGCCACTCCTTTCTACAAATTGTATTAAAGTCCTAACAGAAAGTAATCAAAGGAAAACAAAAGAAAACAACCAAATACAGAACGTTTTCATATTTTCATGCAGGCCCTTGCCTTCATAAGCAGGTGGGTTGGTACTTGGTAGCATCTACTCTACTCTAACCGTATCATTGTTTTAATCATTGTTTTAATTTTTTAATCATTATTTACAACTTCTACCTTTAATTTTTCTTTTTTTAATGCTCATATACAATGCTGATTTTAAAATTTTAAATTATTGTTTGCAATTTAGCCTCGAACATCCTATATGTATATGACTGATATTTTTTTTAATCATTGTACAACATGTCAACATTAAGCAAGTTATATAATCAGTTGTTAAAGGGTAAATCTGAAAATAAAATTCTGAAATTTTAATCGGGGGGTGAAGAGTAAATCATGGGGTGCGAATAGCTAGACCCAATTAATTGTTTATTCTAAGAAGAAGAAGATGACTAGAATTTAACGAACAGTAAAATGTAATTAGGTAAAATAACAAAAGACATTTTGATCTATATTTTATCAATTATGAAGTAAGACTATGTTAAATGATCCTCCTTTTAGTTGATTTTAAAAATAAACTAAAAAGATGACCCCGTTTAACCTTTTTGGAATGACATTAACAATATTCATCTAAATTTTTCTGGTAGATTGTTAAAAAAACAAAAACAAAACAAAACAAAAAACAAAACAGGAAAATAGTGTAAAGGACAAAGCAAACAAAATTTTTATCCATAAGGACAAGGGGCAAAAAATTTACCCATAAGGACAAACTTTAGTATAAAGTATGAAATCATAGTGGGCCCCTGAATACCTCCCTTTACACTAAAAGTTGTCCTTGTGGTTAAAATATTTGCCTCTTGTCTTTAAGGATAAAAGTTTTGTTGGATTTGTACTTGTGCCTTAAAAACCCCTTGTTAAAATATAGGGAATATACACGCATTACTCGTATTGAATAACTGCCCTTAATGAATTCCACGATTAATTTACAAAACTCCAATAGAAACTCCACTTCTAATATTCTAATTATAGCAAAAACCTAATATAGGAACATGCCATTCCGCCCACAAGGCAGCCTTTAATCTCCAACCATGAACAAGCTTCAAGCACTTCCGTTTCTCGTCTTCTTCTGCCTATCAACTCTGACCACAGTGAATTCGGATTACCTATGCAGCGCTAGCCATGGTGAAGCAAGATGGGATTGCGATTTTAACGTGCCCACTCGGCTCTCCCTTCTACTGACCGTGCCTGCCCTTCGAGCCTGCTGGAAGCCCATCGAGGACACACCTGGCTGTACGTATTCAATCAATTTATCTTCAGTTGATAACAACATAATTGGACTCGATGGTAAGTGCTGTGGGGCATTGCTTAGCCTGAACCATGATTGCTTTAAAAGGCTGTTTTCGCGGCCTCCTAGCCAATTCAGTCGTGAATTTGGTGAGAAGGCAGTTGGATATTGTGCTTCTAAAAGGAACAAAGGTATGATTTCTCTTCTCTTTCTTTGATGATGTGCTTGTATAGTTGTATACCTGTATTGTATTCACTATTTAGTAGATTGTGATCCTTTTTTTTTTCCCCTTTTTATGGTTATATATGTAGGGAACAAAGCAAACGCTCCAGATTTATACAGTGGGGAGGCTTAGCCATGACTGACTTCATGTGTCTGTTTTTGCAACTCCTTTTGCTTTATTTTACTTATATGGAGTAATAGTATCTTGGCAAGTTTTAAACATGGTTTATGTGTTGAGAAAATTTATTTTATTCAAGGGTTATTTTCGAAAATATATACCACCATGGTTGTTCATCTTTAGGGTTGTTCTGCCGATGCTATAGTTTAAAAATTTGGAGTCATGTCAGCCTATGTTGGATATTCCTCTAAAACTTGAATGATACTAATAGGCATTGTTCTGTGGTTGTGAAAAAAAAAATTAGAACTGAAAAATCCTTTGTCGATTAAAATTTACTCAATAATGATATTATGGATATGTTTCACACAGTCATTGGGACAATTATTAGCTGGCCTTCTATTTGACTGAGTTTAGTTGGTAACTGTATTTGTGAACAAAGATTATTAGGATTATGACTCAGATATTGGACACTAAGATACAAAGAAAAAAGGTTGCTAATTTTAGGATCTGAGCGAGAAGTGGAAAAGGGAAGTGAGGAGGGGGGGGGGGGGGAAGAAGAATCAAAGTTCCACAAATTATGGTGACAATAACATGCAAAACATAGCAGACAACAAAGTGCCAATCAAAGACTTTTTGTTGAAATCATCTGTCCCCAAATTCCCATATCTCTTTGTGCCCAACCAATCAGGATCCCTGATTTTCATCTTTTTGCAATTAAACCCTCGGCATAAATAGGGTTTAATTGTAACAGGTGGAAATCAGGGGTCATAGTTGGTTAGGCACAGAGGGATATGAGAATTTGGGGACAGCGGATTTGATTTGGCAGTACATACGTTCCACAACTGACGCTGACCACCGAAGGATAATTGATAACACATACAACAATAGGAAAATAGACTGTATGATATTCAAACTGAAAAAAAATATTTATTAATTTTTTTAATAAACTATGGATTTGGTGAAAAAATAACTGTATTGCTTTACAAAAATGGTAAATTTTATTTTCTTCCACGATTTCCGTTAGCTAATCCATAATTTTATTTTATTAAGTTAATCCATAAGTGGATTAACATAAAGATTTCATGTTAATCCACAAATCTACCTGGCATGTTGTAGGAATTCTTGAGCTTTAGGCAGTGGTCCTTATTTGCTCCAGCACTGTACCTCGTCCCACCTCAACAGGCCTGCAATTTCTTCTCTTGCATTATTTTTGTCCTTATGCAGGCCGACATTGTTCCATCTCATGATTGTAAGGAGCAGGAGGGTATGCAGCCATTGCCATAATGGTTTGTGGAATTTTTTGATGATTTTGATGGGTTGTGATGGGGTAGATTGTAAGGCGCAGGCCGCAGCCGGGTAGGCATCCATTGCCATGATAATTTGTGGAATTTGATGATGATTTTGATGGGAGTTGTGATGCGGAAGATGGTGAAATGGCTGCCAGTTGTACATGTAGGCAAGAAATAGAATTGATGATATGGTGGTGGCTTGATCTGCAAACAAGGATTTGTGCAAGAATTCACAGAGTTGGTTTTTCCTCGGGAAAAAGTGTGCAAAACATTGCGGTGAATCAAGAATTTGTGGAAAGGAAGATCATCACTATGTAGTGATGAGACTTACAAAGGAAATTGAAAAAATTAAGAGCAAGTAACAATTTGCATGAAAGATTAAAAACTGATCAAATGGTAATTGCAGGAAATCCAACAAGCAAAAGAATGCAGTAATTAGCAAAAGAACTAGAATGGTGAAATTGTAGAAAACATGAAATTAACAATTGCAGGAAGATGAATCAAGAAATGAATCTAGAAAAAATGTACGAAATGTGAATTGTAGGAAATTAAACTTGTATACCTGTATTGTATTCACAATTTAGTAGATTGTGATCCTTTTTCCCCTTTTTATGGTTATATATGTAGGGAATAAAGCAAACGCTCCAGATTTATACAGTGGGGAGGCTTAGCCATGACTGACTTCATGCATCCGATATTACTTATATGGAATAATAGTATCTTGGCGAGCCTTAAACATAGTTTATATGTTGAGAAAATTTATTTTATTCAAGGGTTATTTGTGTAAATATATACCTCCATGGTTGTTCATCTTAGGTGTTGTTCTGTGGGTATGATAAAAAAAATAGAACTGAAAAATCCTTTTTCGATTATATGTTACCCAATAATGGTATTATGCATATGGTTCTTCACACATTGTCTTTGGGACAGTGCCATAAAAATATTAGCAGGCCTTCTATTTTGATGAGCTTACTTGGTAGCTATATTTATTCACCATCCATGTACGAAGAAAATATAAACTGGTAACTATTTTCATTCACCATGTATGAAGAAAATATGTCATATGTCAAGCCCATATTTCCAGGTATAAGTTAGAAGACTCATAAAGTTATGTTGCCCACATTTCCAGGTACATTTGTATATTAATTTAAGCAGGGTGAGGGTTATTTCCGTTCTTGAGTATGGCCGTACAAATTAGTCATATGTCATGCCTATATAACCCAAAACTGACAAGTTACTGCCGTATAATTATAATTTTCAGAAGCTTAATTAGTATTGCTAATGTTGCTTTGTATGACCATAAGTTGAAGTTAGTACTACATATCATCTATGTATTACAATATTATATGTTAAGATGCGTAACAAAGACTATTAGGATTATGACTCTGTGTATTAGACATTAAGATACAAACAGAGAAGGTTGGTAATTTTAGGATCTGAATGTAAAGAGAAAAGAGAAGGCGGGGAAAAAGTTCAAAGTTCCACAAATTACCAATCAAAGGTACACTTGTGTATATGTTCCACAACTGACGCTGACCATCCTAAAGGAAAGATAAATAACACGGGTATAACTGTACAACAATAGAAAAACCGATCATTAAATTATATGATAATCAAATAGAAACAAATATTTATTGATTGTCTTTCTTAATTAAGAATTTGATGACAAATTAGGTGCATTGTTTAAAAAAATTGAATGTAAAAATGCAATTGTCTAACACCTTTCATTTGGTCAAAGTTAGCGTCCTAATGTCCAAGTCAAATCCTCTATTCCGAAATCCTCCATCCCTCTGCGTCCAACCAATCAGGATTTTTGATTTTTCACCTTTTTGCAATTAAACCCGCTTTTTTCTCTAACTTAATTGCAAAAATGTGAATATCAGATGTTCTTATTGGTTTAACAATTTGATATATTTTCATCAATTATATTGTTATTTAATACAAAGTTGTGCGGCTATTAAAAGACAGAGACGACGGATTGAAAATATGCTAGAATCATTTACTGTTAAATTATTTATGTATTCCGTCATATGCTAGCATGCTATATCAACATTTATAGCTTCATTAGTTTATGTGGACATATGAAAAGTTGTGGTTTGCTTTGTTGTGATTTACGACAGATATGGATTCAGGACAATTTGCCATAATCAAATCGAGATATTAGAATTAAATCTATTTTTTATGTGTGTCGATTCTAATATTTACAGAAGATCCTATAGTTTATTATTATATCTGTATCTGATATGGAAAACTCAAAACATTCGCTAATTATATTTATTGGTCCAATTAGCACTAATCAATCAGGTTTTCGTATTTCCACAAAATACAAGTTTTACCCAACTGCGCCTCAAAAAAAAAAAAAAAAAAAAAAAAAAAAAATTGAAGAAACGCAGCTAGGGCTGTCAATGGATACCTAAAAAATTCGAAATACGTTCACATCCATATCTGAAAAATGGATAAATATCTGGTATTCGAAAAATCGGATCCGAAAAATATTCATTCAGTTTTTTTAAAATTATGTTTAAAATTATATGTATTTTAGTACATAAAAGTTATTTTTTTATATTTTAATTAAGTTGTAACTTTACATTATATGCCCAAAATGCATATTGACTGCTCAAATCTATTTATTATCATCACATTTATTTATTATTAAAAATTTAGTAACCAATGGGTTTGAAAAACATTTATGTTAAAGCTAAAAAAAAAAAAAAAAAAAAAATCATCCATGTAACTTGATTTATGGACCGTTAACGAATTGGATAATTATCCAATATCCGAAAATAGTTTTGGATGCGGATATGAATATGACACTATTTGTAATTTTGTATCGGAAAGTACCCGTTGACAGCCCTAAATGTGGCACGTTACTACTTTGTATACAGTTATATTTTTTTTAGGGGTGAGCACGGTCCGATCTATTGCGGTTTGGAGTTCAAATCGCTTTCGCACCGCATTAAACGGTAGATCAAAAATACAAAGTATTGTACTAACCGTTCAAACGATTCAGTTTCGGCTCGGTTTTATTGTAATACAGTCCAATTTGAACCCGTATTAAATATGGAATACGAGAACTATTTCGATCAATAATTAATTAACAATTGTGTGGCGTTATCACTTAAAGATTTAAATACACAGTGTTATTCTAAATTGAAAGATTAATTTCTAACTGTATGAATACTTCAATTTTACGTTTAACGGAATGTAAAATTGTTTTAGTACATTAACCAAACATCAACGTTAATTAATGCATAAACATTAAGTAAGATAACTCAAGTAAAATTATAATTAGCATCATTAAAGAAAAAATGATAAGGAAACTATTATACAGAAACTATAAAATTTTCCTTTGTAACAACGATTATTATTAATACTAGTATTTTTCGCCCGCTTTGCTGGGTATTAAAATTTATGTTACTAAATAAAATATTGTAATGATTAAATATTAAAAACAAAAGAAAAATAATCTATTGTAATTAATATTAAATATTATAATTTACGCGGCAACAATAATAAAGTGTACAGTTGTTCATCCAAAACTAATTTTATCATGGATGATTATTTTGATTAATTGTTCTGTTATTCATCTAATAATTTATGCAGTAACAATAATTAATTGTCGTGTTGTTCACCCAACAATAATTTTGCCATGGATGATTATTTGATTAATTATTCTGTTATCCATCTAAATTTTTTGTTATGAATGGTTATTTTTTGGCACAGATATAAAAAAATGATTATTTGGGATTTTTATTCTAAAAATATGTTCTTAATTCATTACAATTTAAACTTATTTTGTGATCTTTAAATGTGAAAAATTGAACAAATAATCATTAAAATTATATAAGTGATACAATTCAAGTAATATTTTATAAACTATATACAAACTATAGTATGTTAACTTTTTTTGATGAAGCAAAACAGTGTATATGATGTCATCATATATATATATATATATATATATATATATATATATATATATATATATGATGCAGTGTATGCTTTGTTATTAAGTTTTAAATATATTTTCATATGTATAAGAGGCATTCTAACTAAAATTTCAAATTACAACATAAAAATAAACATCCATAACAAAAAAAATACATTAATCAATAGTAGTTTTCATTCCAAACAAAATAAATATGAAAATCAGAGCAAAATAAATATAAAATCATAAGTAGATTCCGTTCCAAACAAAATAAACATGAAAATTATGTTCAAGTCCAATCTTGTTCCCAGAATAACTTGCAGTGCAATAAACATTTGAATAGGTGCGCAATATTAATTAGTCATCCCTTAACAAAAAAATAATAATATGTACACCGTATATAAAATAACATCAAATATATATAACTTAAATTTTCTTTTTTAATTGCTTTCAGTTTTGAAATAAATCCATTTTCATCATCTTTTTTATCCATAAACTTGTCAAAAATATATGGCAGCTTGACATCATTATCAAACTCTTTGCTTTTCCTCTTCAAACTATTAGTGTTTGTAGATTTTTCAGTACCGGGACTTTGCATATTGATGTCAGTTTTAGATTCAGTGTTGAAACTTGGTATAGACATCTGCATATAAATGAAATAAAATAACTTGGTGCGATGAAAACGACTAACTATGTGTGTGTGTGTGTGTGTGACAACAAAATACCTGTGAACTTTGTAACGCAACTGTGTCGTCTTCACTTTCTATCATAGAAATCCCAAACAACTCAAAACCTTCAAATATATCTATGGCCATGTACATGCTTGAACTTTTGTGTACATTATTCTCACCAACACATATAGTCAATCTTGCATTGGCAAAAATAATCATAGGTATGAGATTTTAACATTCTACATATATGTAATATCACAAATACATGTTGGTTAGATTTTCAATTAATAAAACATAGTCGACAACGAAAATTTGGACAATGAATGATGATTACAAACAATCGTAGAATGGAAAAAAAAACTTTCCGCTCTTTAATCTTGCTTCCAGAAGTAAGAAACGGTTTTGCCGAATCATCCCTTTTATAATAATTAAATAATTACAATTGTCAACCCTTGTTATATCGTCTTTTAGCTGTAAGCTGACATATAAAGAAACTATTGCATGTATCATAGTGGAATGTAAGTCTTACAAAATTGAATTTTAAAAATTAAATAATTACAAAACTGAATTTTTAAAATTCTAACTGTCTGTATTTAATAGCATCTGATGTACTATTCTTGTTTATATTGTCTGACATCCTGTTTATAGTGATGGGGACATGAATAATTATACCGTGGTATTGAAACTGCAGTAGAATTTTATAAAAATGGAAACATGAACAGTAAATATTGGAAGAAAACTGACTTATTTTTGTAAAGACAATTACTGGAACAGTGAGTAATAAATATAGTGATGGAGAAACTCTCTAAAGGGCGACTACTTTTTTTCCAATTGCATGTTACACTAGATAACAAGGTGTTCTTGGCATCTTACTTGCCAAACAGAAAATGTAGAAGACATGCAGGCATCTTCAGTAAAATGGCGCAGCTAGTTGATATATGGATCGTAGCAATTAAAAAAGATAGGACAAAAATCAACGGCATAATATAACCATAGTAGCCATTGACAAAAACTATAATATAAATGATACATTGGACTCCTTTAAAATAATGAAGCACTTGAGTAACATCGAGATAAACCATTGTAGCGTTAAACACGTATTTAACTGGTTAAAAACTTGAAAGTTACTCATAAAATATTATGATTTGGCATTTCAAAATATTTGCAGTAGGTTGATGTCTCTATTACACACATACACAACAATTCTGCTTATAATAGGGGAAAAAGTCAACTTTCCTTAAAAAATCATATTTCTTATTGAATGGCCATAAATTTTAGTCAAACATGACCACATTTATTGATCAAGAACATAAATGTAACAGTTTGACATTAGTGAGAAATTAAGCAATTGAAAATCATTTTCTATTTTAAATATACTGATTTTAGTAAATAGGAGCTAAAGCCGCTTATTAGTTGCATTCAAGATGCAATATTTAAGATATAGAGAAAAAAGGAACCAAATAATTCACCTTATAAAGTTGAATGAATTTGAAATACTAATAAGCCCTCATGTACATGGTTTATTCCAGATATTGGTTGTTGTGCTAAAAAAATAACACCACAAAACAAATAGATACACAGAAACATACATACAGATGCATGCATAAACTGGAAAAAAATGATGTCTATCTATTATTTGCATAGATTAATTTTGATCCACATTGTTTTTATTTTAGAATCCAAACTCATTAGTAATGCGGTTATATGATTTATTGCGCTCGTGTTATGAAAAATATGTCATATAAGATGTACTATAGTCACAAAGGTCCAGGTACTTCTGATCTATATCGGTTAAAAAGTATTTTGACCAAAGTTAATAGATAAGACAAAAAACAAAATAAGAGAAAATATGTGCTGATGAAACTAAGACTTGCTGACTTATGCTAGTGGGCGACTTCGATGCATAGATTTTTGTTGTTGTTATCCTGTGAAACTATATCTCAGATTAGGTTATTTGTTGTTGGTATTTTAAAACGGTAATAAAACATATCTTTGTATATAATTCAAAAAGTGGGCACTCCCAAAATAATAAAATGCTAGTCAAGAATTTAGGTCATTTTCTTCCTTTGCTCCCACAAAAAGAAAGTAATATAATCCTGTTATGCAACAACCATCCTAGAGATTGAAGATAAGTCATGTTAGGCTTTCCTTGTGTTACTTTATACATTTTATCATTATCAGTTGAATCATTAATTGGTTAAAAAAAACCTACAATCGAAATGTCATCCTTCTATGTTTGCCTTGAATTGTACTGTAAAGCTCAAAGACAACATCTTGTAAAGGCTTGGTCGACGTAAAGCTGAAAAATACCATTACAACCTAAGCAGACTGCTTAGCCTCAAACTTGTAATGACCTGCATTTTCGCCCGCTGCAAGTTTATAAATTTACCAATACAAACCGTTCTAAACTGCAGATTCTTGTTTGTCATGTGGTTAAAAATAAATCATCGCCGAATCACGGACACAAAAACACAGAATATCTCACGGTGGAAGCAAAATTTATAAAATAATATGAAAAAAAATTCATTTATACAAATCAGAGTATAAAAGTAATACAGACACAGCTGAAGACTGAATACGGATGTTTATTAACACACGAACGAATAAAATAAACATAGACCAAGGGGTAGATGAATAGACTCCAGAAATACGCGAGCTCCAATAGGCAATCTCCAAAACTGAAATACTCGCTCTAACCCAAGCATTTGCAAGAAAAACAAACAAAATACTCGAGTCAAGACTAACATTCTCATATAGATGAATTAATTCAAATGAAATGTTTAACGAAATGCAAATAACTTAAAAGATGTTTGGGACTCCATCCTTTAAGGATCTGTGAAACTAATACATATAATAATACACTATTATAATAGTGTCTATTCAATAAAGTATAATATTTTTAAAAATGGCGTAAGCGGGATTACATTTTTACCCTTACATTGTTTATAGACATTGTCGTACACATTGCATGTAAAACACCATTACGTCGGTAGATAGGGATGCGCCGTGATACGACAATGTTAAATCAAAATCGTATGGGGTTCGATCGGGATAAATATGACAAGGCACGTGAGGCAATACCCAGGGTAGGATTCTACCTATTGCACTCCCGGACTGGTGGTAACGCATAGTAGCAACTACCGCCCACCTCGGAGCACGCTCCCATATTCAATGGTGTGCACCAATCAATCACAAGGTAATAAATATGGTTTTAAAGAAGCTTGTCCGATCGGAGGTGCGACCTCACTTAATCATGGTATAGCTCCTGTTTTATCATTTTAATTATAACCCGAAGGTCAAGGCTATCCATCATCGTTCTCTTTCTTCAAATCAAGTAATCGCCTCCAAACCATCCTACTCCGTTCTGGATTCTCCACCACGTTCATAGCTGTAAAAGTGGTATCGGTATTGGCAGAGAGTATGACAATACAGACTCCGGTCTCTTTAACAACCAAACGTTTACATTTTCCATACCGTGGTCATTAAATTGAGAATCTATTCACATCTCACAAGTCGATTAATTTCGAGTATCGATTTTTTTCTCAATTTCTCAAAATACTTATATATTAGTTTGGATCGAATTCCAAATCTTATGTTCACAAATATTCCCTATCAAAACTATTTCAGGTTTATATTTTGATTCCATAACATCGTTACAACTCGAAATCTTTATTTAACCACTTTGGACCGTTGGTTCGGATTAGACTTCGATTTTATTTAGTATCTTTAAAATATATAAATTTGAAAAGAAAATGCATATAAAATTTAGTATAAGATAGTTTTTATTAATATTATAGTTTAAATAAAACAGTTATAAGGTTTAAATGAAGAAAAATAAATTATATATATATAGCTATAAAATGCTTATGGAAACAATAATAGAGAAAAGATTTGTTTAAGCAAAAATAGTTTGACGTACATAGTACTTATTTAAATATTTAAATAATAAATCCAATCTGAATCCATAATCCGTATTCAAATGTGATTCATCGTTTGTTTCAGGTTTCAACCTCTCGTTTAAAAACAATATATTGTTGACAAAAAAAAATCAAACTTTAAGCATACAAATAAAACTTCATTTCTAAACCATTACTCACAAATTGGTTTATAAGTTTTGTTCAAAATTTAGTTTAACTTGAACTAGAAGTGCATTTCATAGTATTATATTCCAAATAGTTTCAACGTTTAGTCGTTAAGTTATTCCTTAAATCACACTTATCAGATATCCAACTTGCTTTGTCTTCACTCTAAAATCTCATGTCAAATTGAAACTTAGGCAAAACAATTCCTTTAACATTTTCTTAGTTTTAAACAAGATTACGTCTTACAATTTCATTCTTCTAACTTAAATTTATAAAAGTTAAATCTTCGTATCTAATATAACTTTATTATGCTTTCGAACAAATTTTTAACTAAAGTCTTTTATATTGAATCAAATAATTGTAATTTATCATACAAAATAAGTTTTCATAAAGATATCTAATAAAATTGACTTAACTTAAAAACAATAACCCTTTTTATAAATTTATATTTTTAAAACTCGTTCATTACATTCAATTCTTACTTAACTTTATAAATTCGACTTAAATTCATCGAAAAATTCTTTTTCAAACATCTCTTAAGATAATATTTAAATTTCATCAAAAATCAATTTAATAACATCAATATATACGTATAACATTTTAAAATATTTTTTATTGACCAGGCATCCATATATAATTTTCTACCATATGGTTAAGGGAATCGGGTATATATCATTTCAACCTATTTTAAAGGGAAATTCGAATCCCGAGTATATATCATTTCAACCCATATCCCAAATCGATTTGAAATTATTTTTCAAATCTACACAAGTCATTCGGGTGCGTATCATTTCAACCTATGGTGATTTTTTTTCTAAATCTACAAGGAACTTGCTAGATGATGGCAGTTTAAACATAGCATAACATTTGTAACAACCCGGAAATTCTGAACTAATTTAAAATTTTTATTTTAGAAATTTTAATGGAATTTTAATAGTTAAAATAATTTATTTGAAATAATAACTACGAAAAAATTATTTAAATCGAAGTTAAAACGAATATATCTTTCCAATGAATCCGAAAAATCGAAATTTCATAGCGGGAATCAAAAGTTATGGTCAGTTTAAATTTCAGAATAGTCGCTATAGAATTTTTATATATTTTTAATATTAAAAATAGCCATTTTCCAAACGACCTCCATTCTCAATGAAAACACTTTTGTTGGAACCGGAATGTCAAATTATTGCTATGTTTAAATTTTCATAATTTTTAGAATCAATATGTGATCGTGGTAAAAGAAAACTTGTTTTAACATTTTCAGTCAAATCGGATCGACCAGAAAATAGTCATTTTTCAAACGGTCTCGAAATTCAACGAAATTAGTTTTGCTAGGACCGTAACGTCAAAACATACCTAGAAATATTTTTTCTGGAATTTTTAGTGTCCCTATGTGGCCTCGGTAAATTAAAATGTACAATAGAATTAAATAATTAAATATTTTATATGTTAAATTAAAGAAAAGTGTTCTGAGACGGTCAAACGGGCTGACGAGACCTTGCCCATTGCATCTGGAACATAGGTATTTGCCTAGGGACAACTTTCGTTGGGCTGAAATTGGATCTGAAAAGAATTTACGGGTTTATTTGTAAAATGGAACATTAAATATTAAAATATTATAAATATCAAACAAATCAATAAACCCTAATCTAAAAGTCAGCCGCCATCACTTTCTGCAAAAGCCAAAAATGCTCCAAAATAAATCTTTAGTTTCTCCCATCCTATTCAGAATTAGATCATGGTTCTTTAGCGATAATTGAAGTACATCCCGAGCTCTTCAAAGTGACATGGTGATGATGGGGTCTACGTGCGCGAGTCGGTCGGATTATGGTGGCAAAGCCGTGGGGTTTGGGCACGGCTTTCAGCGTAGGGGGTCCACCGAGTTGGGCGGTGGTTTGGGCGCTGGTAGCCCGCGTGTCGGCAGTGGTTGTGGAGTAGTCGGATCGAGCGTTGGAGTCACGAAGGGGGGGGGGGGGGTGCGGCGGTGGAATTGTGAGGGGAGCAATGGGTTCGGCAACCTGGAGATAGAAACGATGAAGAAAAGGACTAAGAGATGTAATTTATATTAATTATAAATATGTGATTAAAATTTAAAAATCCATAACTTGTTTAAATCTAATCAGAATTCAACGAAACAAATTGTGTTGCGATCGTATTGAAGAACATTACAACATGAAACTGAGCGGAACTGACAAGGAGCAAATCAGAATTCAGAGGAAATTCAGATCTGAACTGTACAGAAATGAAAATCAGAATTCAAAACCCCCAATGTGAGATTTCTATTTTCAATAATTAATTAAAATTTAATTATTTTCTTGCTATTTGATGTATGAATGAAATCAGATCTGTGATGTTGAAATTGAAATTTTCTGTTTGTTGTTTGTGATTGATTGTGATGTTCATGTTGTTAGATCCCGATCTATAATTAAAAAAATTCTTCCTTTTAATTGAATTCATAGTTTATTGTTAGATCTGATTTGAAATACAAAAGCTTATTGTTAATCTAGATCTATGAATATTGATTTGAGTTATAGTATAAAGTTTCTTCTTTTATTTGATCTATTTGATCTTGTAATAAAAGTTACATCTTTTATTTTAATCTATGAACATAGATTTGAATTTATAATAAAGTTTCATCTTTTGTTTAGATCAATAAACATAGAGTTGTTTTTAAAATAAAAACATCATCTTTATTTAATCCATGAACATTGAGATTAGATTTACAATAAAATTACATTTTTATTGTTTACATGAACATGAGTTTTTATGACATAGAGATTTGTAATAAAATTTCATTTCGGTTGTTTACATTAAAATATCATTATATTGGATTAGAAACAAAAGAGTCATTTTTTTTTCAATTAGTTACAAAGATTAGAATTGGAATAAAGGATTTCATTTTTATTCTCAATTAGTTACAAAGATTAGAATTGAAATAAAAGGATTTCATTTTTATTTTCAATTAGTTACAATGGAATAGAGTTGAGATTTTAAAATAATATTTTTATTGTCATTTTATATGCAATAAAAAGAATGGATTTAAAGTAACATTTTATTTGTCAATTTAGTTACAATAAAAAAGATAGATTTAAAAATAACATTTTTATTGTCAAATTAGTTACAATAAAAAGAACTGATACAAAAGAAATATTTTTATTATCATTTTAGTTATAATGAAAAGAATAGATTTAAAAGTTGCATTTTTATTGTTATTTTATACGCAATAAAAATAGAAGATTTGAAGGTATCATTTTTGTTGTCATTTTATATGCAATAAAAATAGAAGATTTAAAGTTATCATTTCTGTTGTCATTTTATATGCAATAAAAATAGAAGAGTTGAAAGTATCATTTTTGTTGTCATTTTATATGAAATAAAAATAGTCTTTTTGTCAAACATGTTAGTTGAAATAAAAATAACATTTTATCAAAACATGATTATTGAAATAAAAATATAGATTTTTGTCAAAACATGTAAATTGAAATAAAAGTTATCATTTGTGTCAAAACATGTTATTGAGACAAATTTAACATTTGTGTCAAAAAGATTAGAATAAAAAGGATTAAAATAAAAGGATAACAAAAGTTATCACCTTTGCTAAATAATTTAGCAAACAGACATTATCATTTTTGTCGCATTAGATTTGTCAAACAAACATTTTCAATTTGTCGCATTAGAATTGTTAAACGAACATTAGCATCTTTTTCAATATAAGATAGTCAAACAAAAATATTTATTTTTGTCAATATAGAATAGTCAAACAAAAATACTTATTTTTGTCAATATAGAATAGTCAAACAAAAATATTCATTTTTGTCAATATAGAATAGTTAAACAAAAATATTCATTTTTGGTCATTATAGTTTAATTGAACAAAAACATTCATTTTTGTCAATTGGTATAGTTGAAATAAAAACATTCATTTTCGTTAAATTAGAATTGTTGAACAAAATATACATTTTGTCAAAATATTCATTTTTGTCAAAATAGATCAGTTGAATTAAACCATATATTTTCGTCAAAATATACACTTTTGTCAAAATAGATTAGTTGAATCAAAACACACATTTTTGTCAAAATGAACATTTTTAGCCAAATAGATTAGTTGAACTAAAATAGTTATTTTTGTCAAAATATAATAGTTGAAACAAAAAAAATTACATTTTTGTTGATTAGATTTAAAATAAAATAAAAATCACAATTTTGTTAAATAAAAGAGTTAAACACAAATAGCATTTTTGTTAAATAGGTTTGTGTTACAACAAAATAGACGTATCACTTTTTATACATTTTGTTGAAATATATAATAATCATTTTTATTTGCATAACATACAATAGAGTTTATATGCAAATATAAAATCATTTTTATTTGCATAACATGCATTAGAATTTATATGCAAATATAAAAATCATCTTTATTTGCAAAACCACACATTAAAATTTGTAGGTGAAATAAAGAATCATTTGTATTGTCACAACACACCTTAGAATTTGTATGTAAGTAGAAGTGACATTTTTATGTATTAAGTGACATTTTTATGTATTAACGTATACATTAAAATTTGTATGCAATTTAAAATAAACATTTTTATGTGTTAGGTTATACATTGAAGACATATACAAATAAGATTAATTCCTTAATGTGTTAAAGTAAGAATATTTGCATACAAATAAAAGAAAATAGGAATTATCTTTTTATTTGTCATCAGCAATAAGGGCAAGTGAATAAATTACAGTTTATTAGACATTAGAAATGTATAGGGAAATTATACGAGTAAATTACATTTTTATTCGACATTAGAAATAAAATAGCATGTTTTGTTCATTAACATCAACATGTTAGCAGAATTAAAACTGGATAAATTCATTAACCAATTATTTATTTAGATGAATTGTTGTTGGCTGAAAACCCCACACGGGTATTGAGATGATACTTGACATACGCTAGTCTCAATATTTAGTTGTTTGTTGATCGATAGATTGACAGGCAGCGATGAGCATTATTATTTCATTTTAATGCTCACACAGTTGTGAGCTTCACTCTGGATGTTGAATGGATGGTTTGATGATTATTTATCATTTGTTGTCATATAAATGCGATGTATGAAATCCATATAACCGAAGTTATATGGTAAATGATTGAGTCACATTCCAATTCAGAATATCTTTTAAATAAAGAATATTGTAATATAATGAATATGTTATTTAAAGAAATTTTTTATATAAAGATTTATTTTTAAATAATGAATATTTTAAAATAATATTCAACAAAGAATAAAATGATGATTTCTATTCCTGTTTTGGATGGACAAAAGATAAAGTTATATTTTTTTATCGAAATGAACTAACTATTAACTAGGAATAAATCTTCTAAGTTAAGATTTAATGAAGTCATCTAATTAATTAATATTTAATTGGAATTAAATAAAAGAATTAGATTTTGGGTTTCATGGATGGTATCTTAAATAGCACTGTTCTTATACCCTGTATGAAAGAATAAATCTTTTAATTAAAGATTTTTAGAGTTCCAATTATATTTTGTAATTGGAATAAAATGATATGTGAGTTGGGTTTATCGTGAACTGTGTTTTAAACGACATTCGTTCATTAACCCAATTAACAGTGAAAATATAATTTGGAATTTATAAATCTTTTTATTAAGATTTAAAAAGGAATTTTCCAGAGTCAAGTTTTCAAATTTAATATATTAAATTGGGATTGAGTGGAAATTCGATTTGATAATAATCGAGATGGGCTTCTGTAAAGGAAGACTGATACTATATATGGAATTTAAAAGGCTTTTGCCGTTATTCCATTTATAGTAGCTGTCTGATACGGAAACTTATATCGATTATATATATATTGATTTGATTTCTGTGCAAATTCCATATTTAATGGAGATGATTTTGGGTTTATCGTGAATTGTGTTTTAAAAGACATTGGTTCTTTAACCTAGTGAACGATAAGATTAGTTTCTTAAAATTGAATAATCATAAGGTAATGATTTTGATATTTAAAACCAAATTGGAGTTTTAATAAATCTTTAAAAAGATGATTAAAGAATAAATTTAAAATAATTTATCTTTGATAAAATTAATGGGAACCTTTCCCTAATAATATGAATATTCTATTAAAAGAATATTCTGAATTGGAATGAGGTGTATGATGTGTCTTTATAGCACTTGATTTTTAATTATAAAATATGCGAGTTATTCGGAAAGACCCGGTTTAACTCATTCTGAATAATTACTACGACGATTAAGAGTCGAAGACGAGGATGGTGGTTGAAGACCAGCGATCTTCACATCTAATGGACGACTACTGATGCCCGACATTGGCTAGCTACCAGTAAAGGGTTAAAGTGGTAGTTTGTTTGGACGTACTTGTTGATTGTCTGGATATGCGAGCACCTCACTTCCGTATTGTACATACGGGATGAGGAATAAGATGTCTCCGATTTCGTTCAGACCCAGAACGGACTTGTAAATGAATGTGTGTCTGACATTGGATTTCATTCCATGTAAATTAAATTGATTTCTATATAATATATATCTGTGGTGGCAGAGAATTTATTCTATTGCTTAACACCCTTCTCTGAGACGCAAGAGCTCAGAGGTTATATATTGGTAGTTATCGGTCGCATGACATGAATTGTTAATATGGCATGCCAAGATGCAAATGATCGAGACTTTTGTTGAAAAGCAGAGCCTTGTGGATGATGAACAAAGCATAGCCTATTTCGGCATAGCTTTGCGTATAGCATGACTTCGCGAGCCTCACACCCCTTGTATAAGTCAGAAACCGAGCAAAGGAACGCAGGGAGTGCGCACGTATCTTTCTAGCTAGACGTAGTGTCGGCGACTTACCAGCCTTGACATTTTACTTATGTGGATGATGGAATTTTCGAGGCCTCGGATTTATTGGTTGCCAATGGCCATATTATAGGTTCAATAGGACCAGGAAGCGTGTGTTCAGGAATTGCCAATCCACTAAAGTATTTGTGGACCGGCCCTGCAGTATCCAAGGGTTCGCCAGTGTCTGAATCCTGAGACATTGCTAGAGTGTCTCGAATCGGTAAGGAGATCGTTCCTAGCCTTGACTCTTGATGGAAACCCAATTTCCAATACGGCATTACGGTTTTGATTGTAGAACTAGTATGGTGACATTGTAGGATGGGGTACTATGCCGTCTATAAGTGATACATTATGATTTAAATTGTTTTGAAACATATATACACTAATAATAATATCAAATCTGTTTTATCGTATCAAGCATTTTTGACTATTATAAGGTAAAACTCTATCCTCCGTTTTGCGTTGCATTGTGTGATGGGACTTGAATCTTACAATGGTTTCATTTTTCTAAAAAGCATTGTGTTGTTTTATGATGTACTTTATTTAAATTATGCACTGGCAATCCAATGGAGTAAAAACATTCCGCGTTAGCAAGTGGCCCTGTGATTAGCCTTATTATTAGATTAGTTAGGAAAGAATTTTCATACCAGTCCCATGACTGACCTGTAGTTTGTTCCACTTGCAAACTCGGGTGCCCTCTTTTCCACACGGGCAGTCGAGTAGTTTATTTTGCAGATATATTGAGTAGGATTCTGGATCGAAGCTTAAAGCTGTGTCTAGAGCATTGATAGTCTTCCGCTATGTTAGTTTATATTTCCGCTGTGCAGTGTATTACATTTATTGTAAATTATCTTCCGCTGTATTTTATTCAATGTACTTTGATATTCTGTACTCTGATTTAACATTATTATGATGTTTATAAAAGTCTGCTGTTATTTGTTCTAATGTGTAGTATTCCCAGAGCTAGCGTATTCGGGTTTTGAGCGGTCTTAGTCGATTTAGCGATCGATTAGGTCCGGGTGAAATCTGAGTCGTTACGACATCCATCACATCCATACCGTGTCATATATCGATAGTGTGTGTGTCACATGTGCACAACCAACAGATATGAGTTTTAGAGCAATCCTAGCATTTCATTCAACATTTCAAGTATTTAATTCACTTAATCAGAAGTTAGTCGCGAGTGAGGAAAACTCACCTTTCGTGGAAAACGAGGAGATACGGGACGAGCACACAGTGATGATGTTAATAATACAAACAAATTGATAGACCAACTACCTAAATAATTAAATGGCACGATTTAATTCAAATGATAGAAGGATATCCTATAATTCCTACTAGATGACTGAAATAAACACAACACCAATGCTGTTGAACATATGTGTACAAACTGTAATTTTCAGTGTACATCTATAGATCTTAACATTAACAGAAATTGCAAAATTAATAATAAGGCCCTAGTAAAAGTTCCACGAAAATGATCAAAGGTTTCCAATGTCTTGATAGCTCATTCAAATATGAATGGATTCCACATTATGACAATAGGCTAAGCCTCAATTATTCTTAGCAATTCAAACATACTATTATCCAGCCTACAATTAGCACTTCGGATATTGTTTTCTCGGTAACAAGGTCCAATAGACCTATATATACTTCGGAATGGATTTCACATCAAAAGATGGAATAAGCAACATGAAGTGATACATAAACCAGACCCAGTCCAACTAGCATGCAACAGTAATAAAAGGGAAAACCATTATCACTTCAAACTCAAACTGAAGCTGAATCAATGCACATATCCAAGTGTATAAATATATGTGCACTGCCACAATGAAAAAAATAGAGGCCAATGAAAGACTCACAATCACCAGAGTTTGGCTTGCTAGGGAAGTGCCGGAGTTTTGGAGACGCATAGCCTTGGCCTAGATGTTGCTGGTGGCTTGACAGTAGGTTGAGTCGATCCCTTGTTCTACTCTTGTTTTTCTAGACTTGATACACTGAACGATATGGCATGACCAACTCTGAAGAGATGGGTATGGCGGCGTGATCGGTGTTCACTGATAGGGTAGGAAGACATGCGAGCTGGCAGGCGGAGGAGGTCTGAGCACAGTACCCGGACGATGGCTGATTGCGGTTCAGGTTTTAAAATGAGGGAAGTAAGAAGGATGGATTGTTGATTGAAGTGGGATGAACGAGTAGTGGTGTGATGCGGCGCCTCAGGTGGCAGCTTCGGTGATCGACGGTCAGGTAAAAGGGCAGCAGCGATTCAGGGGTGGCCGGTCGATTTGATTTAAGGATTCGCGTGAGTGGAGAGAGAGGCGCTCGGTTCTAGGGTTAGTGATGAGGAGGCACGCACACATCAGAGCTCGCGGAGGTGAGTACCGGATCGAGGTGGAGAAAAGATTTGCTTCGGGGATTTTAAGGAGCGGATTGAGGGCTTTTGCCATATCCGATTTAGCTTCATTTATTTCTTTTTTTTTAAACTGAAATAAAGAAGGGGATGGAGAGGAACGAAGGAGCTATCGTGTAACAGGGAAAAATAGAACATGTGGAAAGTAAAATCAAAGTATTGACGCGTGTAAATTTTGCTGATACGTGTCTTACTTTACTTTATATATATATATATATATATATATATATATATATATATATATATATATATACATATAGAAATAATTTTCTCTATTTCATTATACTTCCTTTTTCCTCAAATAATAAATTTTTTAACGTTAATTGTGATCCTGTTTGTCGTTATCGCAAATCGATCGCCTAAACCGATTTAAATGAAGCAAATAAAATTATACATTTACATTATATATTCATTTCGATTACTATGGTATTAAATCCAAGCTTTAAAACAATATTTTACAAATAATCGATTTCACATTTGTTTTAATTTAAACAAGTTCTAAATTTTTCTTATCATGTTAAATTTATACTTCTAAATAACTTACATACCTTTCTAAATTTATATTTGAAACTCGAATTCAAAATTTCGATTTATGTCGAAGTCTCAGGTTCTAACTTAAATTATATTTACAAATATTCATCCAAACATTAAATTTTTAGTTAACTTCGTATATTTTAAGCGTCGAAATTATCGAGTCGTTACATTCTCCCCCACTCAGCGCTTTTCGTCCTCGAAAAGGAAGCATCGTCTAAAATTGTACGTATGTATAATTAAACCAAGATACTTCTATTAATAATACTTTTAAACTTATTAGAATAAAAAAAAATTAAGTTATTAGATTTTAAAACTGAAAATATTTTCTTACGTCCGGATTTATGAAAATATCGGCAGCATCTACTTTGTACGGGTCGATCGGAAAAATTTACAAATACATATATTTATCAATATACATCTCATCCACACGATGAGGCATCCCATATTAGGGGAAACAATAATAAAAAAAACTCAAATACGTTATTTAATCTGAGATACATACCTTTTATGGCGTTTTAAAGCAAATTTGCTTATTTTATTAGCGTTTTGACGCAAATGCGAGTTCTATAAGCAAAGCATGCACCATTGCAACCTACAAAAAATCTCAACAATCATATGAGAACAAGCATATACAAAGTAAAAATAAATATACATGGCATACCCAACATATAATATAATAAAACATATGTAACAATAACAACAATAATTCACAAAAATCCAACACTAACATTCCAATATAAGTTTCATTTATATGTACACAAATCATCATTCACTTGTGTGATTAAAGTCCATTATTATAACAAACATTTCAAATATATTAGACACTTGCATACTTAAAGTCCATATGTTCCCTTTGTTTTTTCTTCATTTTTTTTTTCCTTCTGGCATGCTGCTGCTGTTACAGCAGCAGCCCTTCATTTTTTTTTTTTAATTATAAACTGCTGCTGCCTCATGGCAGCAGAGTTTTTCCAGCAGCAGCAGTTTTGCTGCTGCATGTTACTCTTCTCCTTCTAGGGTCTGTCACAACTTTCATCATCATTCACTACATAGGCTGGTCTGTTATTTACAGAATCTAAACATACATTGTTTTCCCATTGTTCTTGAAATATCCTAGTACTTATGTTCCTTGAATATATGGAACAGTATCATATTCACTTGATCCATTATATTATATTGTTTACAGAGGAGTTAGACAAGCCAAACAGCAATGATTTACATTCTTTACATACAAAATATTTGACGTTGACCAAAATTCTCATTATTCTCGTATTAGCTAATTCACCTTATTATATTCCAAAAGTATACGTAATGTTATGAAGCTACCGTCAGTTTTGTATGCTTAGTTGCATTTTTCTGGAAAGTTACTATTGTTCAACGCAATCATTATGAATTTAATAAAATCATTGTTTATAAATTATTATTTTTCTTCTTGATGTTGCCGGTACACCAGCAGCCTAATTTGGAAACTAAAAACAAAATAAAATTGCCTTGATCATCCCTAAATCGAAGTCTGCCTTACTCAACAGGGTCCGAATAGCTATAAAAAAATAACAATAATAATAGGTTCTTTGTGAACTTTTTTTTTCCTACAGCGCTGTGCAGAGCAGCAGCCCTTTCTTGCTGCTGTTGTCAACCACAGCAGCCCTTTTTTTGTAAATATCAAAACAAATTCTCTTTCACAATATCTTAAGTTTAAAATTTTCTTATATTACACTAAAAAAAAATTTATTACTTAATCTCACAGGTTTAATAAAAATACTTCACCTTAGATCATTATCCTTATTTCATATTTAAATAAGGCATTTTTTTTTTTCATATATTCACTTCAAAATCAATTTATATTTCAACTCCTTTTGATTTAGAATAAAATATAAAATTCCAAGCTATTTTACTTACAATTTAGTATTTTCATATATATACATTTTCCATTATCCGTTTCAAATATTCACAAAATAGTTTTCAATATAAATTCAACGCCTCAACTGGAAATATATATTTATCTCACTTTCGAAACCTGAAAATACATACTGATGATGTTGCAGTCATCGCCAGAATCATTTTCAAGTGACTAGAGTGTGATTTTGTATCTACCTAGTGCACCTAGGGTTTAGTACATATGCTGGCCCCATGTATATTCGAAATCTTGACGTACGCGATAGTCCAATCTTGACGTTCAATTAAACACTTGGAATTATCATATTTTAAAATCAAATACATATACTAATTTCTAAATATACGTATATACGACAAAATAATATAACACCAACTAGATCATTTTAGGTTTAACATTTAAGAATAAGATATTCTACAAAATTTTCAAAGTAATTGCTTTTCTAATCAAAATATACTTTGGGAAAACCATAATACAATTGTAAACAATAAATCATATTTTTGGGCCCTCTTTCACTTATCATCCAATTAATGTTTCATTTCATTTATTCGAAACCAAAGTTTATTTTCATACCTTTCAACATAGAACAAATTCCTAAATTTCAACTATTATACTTACTAATTATAGCTTATGCTATAATTATCTAGAAAGTATTTTATTCTCCGCAATCTTTATGAATTCAACAAAATTTATTATTTACACACGTCTCATTTAAATTTTCCTTGAGTTGTTTATTTAGTTAAATTCAGGGTGGGCTTCGAATATAGGTTAAAATAGAATTAACATACAAAGCTAATCAATAATCATTTACAAAAGATAGAGACTCTAATCAAAATAAGTTAGAGAAGATTTGGGGATTGCGAAAAATGGTAGATTCTAATTTCCAAAGATGGGATAAAATAAAATCAAGGCTCGAATTTGAGAAATCCTATCCTAAGACAAATCTAACTAAAAAGGGAATTCAAAGGAATGGAATAGAGTTTAAACAGGTTTAAAAAGTTTTTAAAACAAATCTTATATAATTAAATCCCTTTAAAATCCCTAAAATTAATTAAATTATTTTAATTTTAAAATATGCACTCTCGAGAAGGATTCTAAGACGATTTTACTCATTCTAAAATATTATTACTCTATCTCTAATGAGCTTTTCAACCCCATAAGCTAAGGTTTATATAAACTTGCCTTTGATACCACAATGTAACGATCTGCATTTTCGCCCGCTTCAAGTCGATAAATTTACCAACTCAAACCGTTCTAAACTGCAGATTGTTGTTTGTCATGGAGTTAAAAATAAATCATCACAGAATCGCAGACAGAGAAACACAGAATATCTCACAACGCAAGTAAAATTTATACAATAATATGAAAATTTACATTTATACAAATCAGAGTATAAAAATAATACAGACACAACCGAAGACTGAATACAGATGTTTATTAACACATGAAGAAATAAAATAAACATAGTCCAAGGGGTAGATGAATAGACTCCAGAAATACACGAGCTCCAATAGGCAATCTCCAAAACTGAAATACTCGGTCTGGCCCGAGCATTTGCAAGAAAAATAAACAAAATACTCGAATCAGGACTAACATTCTCATATAGGTGAATTAATTCAAATGAAATGTTTAACGAAATGCAAATAACTTAAAAGATGTTTGGGACTCCATCCTTTAAGGATCCGTGAAACTAATACATATAATAATACGCTATATAATAGTGTCTATTCAGTAAAGTATAATATTTTAAAAAATAGCGTAAGCAGGATTACATTTTTACCCTTACGCCATTTACAGACATTATCGTACACATTGCATATAAACACCATTACGTCGGTAAATAGGGATGCGCCGTGATATGATAACGTTAAATCAAAATCATACGGGGCTCGATTGGGATAAATATGACAAGGCACTCGAGCCAATACCAAGGGTAGGATTCTAGCAGTTGCACTCCCGGACCGGTGGTAATGCATAGTAGCAACTACCACCCACCTCGGAGCACACTCCCATATTCAGTGGTGCGCACCAATCGATCACAAGGTAATAGATATGGTTTCGAAGAAGCATGTTCGATTGGAGGTGCGACCTCATTTAATCACGGTATAGCTCGTGTTTTAGTCATTTTAACATGACCCGAAGGTCAAGGCTATCCATCATCGTTCTCTTTCTTCAAATCCAGTAATCGCCTCCAAACCATCCTACTTCATTCTGAATTCTCCACCACATGCGCAGTTATTAAAGTGGTATCAGTATTAGCAGAGAGTATGACAATACCGACTCCAGTCTCTTTAACAACCAAATGTCTACATTTTCCATACCGTGGTCATTAAATTGAGAATCATATTCACATCTCACAAGTTGATTAATTTCGAGCATCGATTTTTTTCTCAATTTCTCAAAATACTTGTATATTAGTTTAGATCGAATTCCAAATCTTATGTTCACAAATATTCCCTATCAAAACTATTTCAGGTTTATATTTTGATTCCATAACATCATTACTACTCGAAATCTTTATTTAACCACTTTGGACCGTTGGTTCGGATTAGACTTCAATTTTATTTAGTATCTTTGAAATAGATAAATTTTAAAAGAAAATGCATATAAAATTTAGTATAAGATAGTTTTTATTAATAATATAGTTTAAATAAAACAGTTATAAGGTTTGAGTGAAGAAAAATAAATTATATATATACACATAGTTATAAAATGCTTATGGAAACAATAATAGATAAAAGATTTGTTTAAGCAAAAATAGTTTGATGTACATAGTACTTATTTAAATAATAAATCCAGTCCGAATCCATAATCCGTATTCAAATGTGATTCATCGTTAGTTTCAGGTTTCAACCTCTCGTTTGAAAACAATATATACTTTTGGTAAGTAAAATTTCAAACTTTAAGCATATAAATAGAACTTCATTTCTAAACCATTACTCCCAATTGGTTTATAAATATTGTTCTAAATTTAGTTTAACTTGAACTTGAAGCACATTTCATAGTATTATATTCCAAATAGTTTCAACGTTTAGTCGTTAAGTTATTCCTTAAATCACACTTATCAAATATCCAACTTGCTTTGTCTTCAATCTAAAATCTCATGTCAAATTGAAACTTAGGTAAAACAATTCCTTTAACATTTTCTTAATTTTAAACAAGATTACGTCTTAGCATTTCATTCTTCTAACTTAAATTTATAAAAGTTAAATCTTCGTATCAAATATAACTTTATTATGCTTTCGAACAAATTTTTAACTAAAGTCTTTTATATTGAATCAAATAATTGTAATTTATCTTACAAAATAAGTTTTCATAAAGATATCTAATAAAATTAACTTAACTTAAAAACAATAACCCTTTTTATAAATTTATATTTTTAAAACTCATTTTATTACGTTCAATTCTTACTTAACTTTAAAATTTTAACTTAAATTTATCGAAAAAATCTCTTTCAAACATCTCTTAAGATAATATTTAAATTTCATCAAATTTAATTTAATAACATCAATATATACGTATAACATTTTAAAATAATTTTTATTGACCACAACATCTGTATATAATTTTCTACCATATGGTCAGGTGAATTGGGTATATATCATTTCAACCCGTTTTAAAGGGAAATTCGAATCCCGGGTATATATCATTTCAACTTGTATCCTAAATCGATTCGAAATTATTTTCCAAATCTACACAAGTCATTCGGGTGCGTATCATTTCAACCAATGGTGATTTTTTTCTAAATCTACAGGGAACTTGCTAGATGATGACAGTTTAAACATAACATAACATACATCGCATCCATACCATGTCATATATCGATAGTATGTGTGTGTCACATGTGCACAAGCAACAAATATGAGTTTCTGGAGCAATCCTAGCATTTCATTCAACATTTCAAGTATTTAATTCACTTAATCAGAAGTTAGTTGCGAGTGAGGAAAACTCTCCTTTCGCGGAAAACGAGGAGATACGGGACGAGCACACGGTGATGATGCTAATGATACGAACAAATTGATAGATCAACTACCTAAATAATTAAATGGCACGATTTAATTCAAATGATAGAAGGGATAATCCTATAATTCTTACCAGATGATTGAAATAAACACAACACCAAGGCTGTTGAACATATGTGTACAAACGGTAATTTTCAGTGTACATTTATAGATCCTAACATCAACAGTAATTGCAAAATTAATAATAAGGCCCTAGTAAAAGTTCCACAAAAATGATCAAAGGTTTCCAATGTCTTTATAGCTCATTCAAATATGAACGGATTTCACAGTATGACAAGTAGGCTAAGCCTCAATTATTCTTAGCAACTCAAACATACTATTGTCCAGCCTACAATTAGCACTTCAGATATTGTTTTCTCGGTAACAAGGTCAAATAGACCTATATATACTTCGAATTGATTTCACATCAAAAGATGGAATAAGCAACATGAAGTGATACATAAACCAGACGCAGTCCAACTAGCATGCAACAGTAGTGAAAGGGAAAACCATTATCACTTCAAACTCAAACTGAAGCTGAATCAATGCACATATCCAAGTGTATAAATATATGTGCACTGCCACAATAAAAAAAATAGAGGCCAATGAAAGTCTCACAATAACCAGGGTTTGGCTTGTTGAGTAAGTGCCAGAGTTTGGAGATGCGCGGCCTTGGCCTAGATGTTGCCGGTGGATTGACAGTAGGTGGAGTCGATCCCTTGTTTTACTCTCTTTTTTTCTAGACTCGATACACCGAACGATATGGCACGACCAACACTGAAGAGAAGGGTATGGCGGCGTGATTGGTGTTCGCTGATAGGGTAGCAGACATGCGAGCTGGCAGGCGGAGGAGGTCTGAGCACAGTTCCCGAACGATGGTTGATTGCAGTTCAGGTTTAAAATGAGGGAAGAAAGAAGGACGGATCGTTGTTCGAAGTAGGATGAACGAGTAGTGGTGTGGTGCAGCGCCTCAGGTGGCAGCTTCGGTGATTGACGGTCAGGTAAAAGGGCAGCAACGACTCAGGGGAGGCCAATCGATTTGATTCAAGGATTCGCGTAAGTGGAGAGAGAGGCGCTCGGTTCTAGGGTTAGTGATGAGGAGGCACGCACACATCAGAGCTCGCGGAGGTGAGCGCCGGATCGAGGTGGAGAAAAGATTTGCTTCGTGAATAGGGACTGGATTGAGGGCTTCTTCCATATTTATAAATAAAATCAGATCAAATTGGGTGGAAATCAAACAATTGGCTGAAATGCGACAAAATTTAAAAGGCCAATTCTATTTCAATCCATAGCCCCCCAAATTCTGAAATAATCAGTAAACCTACAAATTTAATTAGTAGTCCCCGTTTTTTAAAAAAAAAAAACCAAAAATACCCTTCCACGTAGGGGGACTACGTGGTTTCTCATTGTACCTCGTAGTTGCCCTACGTGGTTCATCAAAGTACCACGTAGATGATCTCCGTGGTTCATTCATGGACCACGTAGACATGCTACGAGATACACCAAAAAACCACGTAATGCAACTACGAGGTGTTCAAAAAATTGGAAAAAAAATATAACAGTAAAAGGGCAGTTTGGTCATCGTATTTTTTTTTATAAAATGGGGGGCTACTAACTAATTTTGTGGGTTGAAATAGAATTTGCCAATTAAAAATTGGTAGCAAGTAAATTTACGATTTGACTAATAAATTCCCCTTTTGAGATTGCTTCCGCCAAATGAATCAAAACTCAATTATGCTTGAATAACAGTAAACTGTATTTTCATAAAAGCAAAAATAAATGTAAACGTGATCATCCCCGAGATGAGATGTTAACAAACTAAACCATTTATTAAGTATGAAAACAAATAAGTGTGAAAGAATTAAATTAAGTAAGGGAAAGAAATTAATATTGAAATAGAAACACTTCCTTTAATTGACAATGCAGGACAAAAATGACATCTAAAGAGAAACATTGAAAATAACGTTGAAGAATGAAAATAGAAAAATAATTCTAGAATGAGAACACACACAAACATATTTAATATGGATATATTTAGGCTTAAAATAAAATTATAATAATAGTGTTCAAAATAAACACGCGTCATAAATAGTATAAAACAACCAAATAAAAGGAAGTTTGAATAGTGCTAATAAATGATATTAACAAACTAAACCATTTAGTAAATATGAAAACAAATGAGTGTGAAAGAATTAAATTAATTAAGGAAAAGAAATTAATATTGAAATAAAAACACTTCCTTTAACGCACAATGCAGGACATAAATGACATTTAAAGAGAAACGTTGAAAATAACGTTGAAGAATGGAAATCGTAACCTAATTCTAGAATGAGAACACACATAAAAATATTTAATATGGATATATTTAGACATAAAATAAAATTATGATAATAGTGCTCAAAATAAACATGCGTCATAAATGGTATAAAACAACCAAATAAAAGGAAGTTTGAATAGTGCTAATAAACAATATTAACAAACTAAACCATTTAATAAATATGATAACAAATGAGTGTGAAAGAATGTGTGTTAAAATGGTAAAATAAATACTAAAGACAACATGAAAAGAATTATTAATGGGCATGGTGATTGCGCATTTGAATTTGAATAGGAGTGCGCGTCAAAATAGGAAAATAATATTTGAAAATAAATCAAAATGGTTAACAAATTTGATGCTAAAGGTAATGTTTTGTTAAAATGGTAAAATAAAAGTTAAATAAAACATGAAATGAATTATTAATGTGCACGGTGATTGCGCATTTGAATTTGAATAGGAGTGTAATATTTGAAAAGAAATCACAATGGTTAACAAATTTGATGCTAAAGGAAATGTTTAAACAAACAGAAATCACATAGAAAAGAAAGACCTAGAACAAAAGAAATGAATATGGAGAGGGTAATTTGGGAATTTTACGGTCGGACTAAATAAAGATTAGTGGAAATTATTATATAGATAGATAGATAACAACAACATACACTAAAAATAGAATATACATCATTAAAATAAAAAAAATAGATATTAATTAGTTATATTTTTATCATAAGGTTACTAGTGCAGTTGTTCACTTTGGCTCGGTTTAGTACGGTTGGGCTCAACAGTTCAAACCGCAGCTGAACCGCATCATTGCGGGTCGGTTCGGTTTGAGGTATTTGCTTTAGAGAGAGGATTCTGTTTGGTATCTGCATCGTTTTTGCGGTCTTGTCTGCGATTTTCCATATTACGGTGCGGTTTATGCGCACCCCTAACATTTTTGTTTAGATGTACATTATAGCTAATACGTGCATTCGTCTTATTTAGTGAAACATCTATTATGTTGTACATATAAGTTTATGTGACATTCAATTTTGACGTTCATTTATCACATTTGTTTAAGTGATTTATTGTGATACATAGTATCATATTTATTTAGAGAATGTCATGAATAGAACTACATACTTAATAGCTTTTGAGTAAACCATGTTCTGTCACTGTTGTAATATTGAGATTTTCAGATGTCATATAGACCTAATGCATTTTCATGAGTGTTTATAGCACTCAAAATATATTATACACACATTAAGAAATAAATTCAAATATATTTCTCTTTGTAACTACATATATCCTATATTCATAATGAACTAAATGAAATAATATGTCACGAAAGTCGCCTCTCATATCTTCATGGTTAATGAAAATGTTTGATATTTATGTATAGCTATCCATGCGAGTATTGACCTGCCCAAAGAAAGATTAATATTTGACTGAATCATTTACGCATGTGCGATGATAATTACGTGACAATTATAAGATTTTACGAGTGAATAATTATTTGGCACAAAGGAAGAGATTGTTATTTGACTTCAATTTATTGTCTGTGTTTGATCATTACAATAAGAATACCACTTACAATTAATATTCCTGTCACAATACTTGATATTAATATGTACTACGTATCTTCAAAAGAAATTTACAAATTATTTGAATTTAATATGGCTGATATTCGATCGGGTACGAGCATATACGATCAATCCTTATTTTTTTCGTTTTTTAACTAATTTGATTAAAAATGTCTGCCTTTTTTTAATAATATTCTCATTTGTTTGAGACTATTTGTTGGAATTCTGATACAAAGAGAGGAGAGAGACAAAGCAATGAACATTAGAAGACTACATTTTATTGACTTTTGTTGTCCATTACAAGAGAAATCCTTCTCCCTTTATACAAGTTTTTACAATCAAATATAAGGAAAGCATTAAAGGCAGAATTTATGATATCCCATAAAATATATCCTAATAGGTTTCCTGTTTTATCTCCATAATTGGTTTCCTGTTTTATCTTCATGATAGGTTTCCTGTTATATCTCCATAGCATATCCTTCATAGCATATTCTCCAGGTCATAATAGGTTTCCTGTTATATCCTGTAGCATATTCTCTAACATCCCCCCTCAAACTCACGATGCTGAAAATCGTGAGTTTGCCAAATAGAAGCTCCAAACCAAAGAGTGGCCCAAATAGAAGCTCCAAACTCCAAGCACTGGTCATTCAAATCAAAGCCTTCAACTGGTTTTTAAAGTGGACCACACTCAATAATGGTTTTTAAAGTGGACCACACTCAATAATGGTTTTTAAAGTGGACCACACTCAATATTAATGGTTTTTAAAGTGGACCACACTCAATATTAATGGTTTTTAAAGTGGACCACACTCAATATTAATGGTTTTTAAAGTGGACCACACTCAATAATGGTTTTTAAAGTGGACCACACTCAATAATGGTTTTTAAAGTGGACCACACTCAATATTAGTGGTTTTTAAAGTGGACCACACTCAATAATGGTTTTTAAAGTGGACCACACTCAATATTAGTGGGTTTTAAAGTGGACCACACTCAATAGAGGTCAATGTTTTTAAAGTGGACCAACCACTAGAGTATATTGGTTTTTAAAGTGGACCAACCACTAGAGGTTAATGGAAGATGACTGGCTGTTATCATAATAGATCCATCAGTAGGGCAAAAGAATATATCAGCAGGGGGGAATAGCCACAACAAACGCCAAACTTAAAAAAAATCCGCAAGCAGCAACAAGATTTTTTTTTAAGACACAAAAAACAACATCGACTACCACAACAGCCAACAATCACCATACTTCATCACCATAAACAGCCTTCATCATAAACAAACTCCATCCCAATACTCTTCAATCAGTAGGAAAACCAAATCGCCAGAAACAGAGGAGGCGAAGACCACTCGACGGTGCTGCACTGGCTATAAGGACCGCCGACTTTTTTTTTTTTTTTTTAATATATATATACATATCTCTCTCCTTCTCCCCTGGCTCTGATACCATGTTGGAATTCTGATACAAAGAGAGGAGAGAGACAAAGCAACGAACATTAGAAGACTACATTTTATTGACTTTTGTTGTCCATTACAAGAGAAATCCTTCTCCCTTTATACAAGTTTTTACAATCAAATATAAGGAAAGCATTAAACGCAGAATTTATGATATCCCATAAAATATATCCTAATAGGTTTCCTGTTTTATCTCCATAATTGGTTTCCTGTTTTATCTTCATGATAGGTTTCCTGTTATATCTCCATAGCATGTCCTTCATAGCATATTCTCCAGGTCATAATAGGTTTCCTGTTATATCCTGTAGCATATTCTCTAACACTATTTGATAAAGAATAGAAAGGGAATGGGTTATGTGATATTAACTTCATGAATCTAGCTCTTGTAATTAGGAGGGCCACAACCAGCCGTATTACAGTTGAATGTTCTTATAATATTATGAAAACATTGAAAGTTTGTATAATTCAAAGTGCAAGAGTTAAAGGATCATAAGGTAAATATTTCAGTAGTTTTCTAGGATTTTCTATCTATAGATATAACTAATTTTAAGAGGTTATATATTGAGGATGGAAAGCGTTTTGTGGAAACAATAAGGGGAAACCATCACTCTTCCTGGTGCTTGATTCCATAAAGTTGAAGTAAAGGAAATATAAATGAGTATTACATGGAAAATCATTGCTTTAAAAGTTAAAGAAACTCAAGTTATTATTATTTTTGATACTTTCTCTCTCAACTGTATAGTCATTTTCTTAAGACTGTTAGCTATTTTTCTAAGAATAAGATGGCCTCTTACATAATTAATTTAACACTTTGGTAATTAAAATAGAGGCTAAAGCATGTAAGACTGAAAATACTCATTTGGCATACACTGCGAATAAACATATAAATAAGGATAAAGAAGTTTCCAAGGATGTAGAAGAAAAAGAAATAACATGTAGACATATCTATAGTTGTTTCTTTGATGAGATATACAGATATACAAAGCAATACTTATTAGATATTTTTAAGTAATTATTGAGATTTCAGTTATACTACTTGTATTTGTTTCATATTTTGTTGTACCGTCATTTAGATAGATTTTTGGTTTTTTATTTCTAATTAGGGGCAATTTGGTTTCTATTATTCATTTAGAAATGATAAGGTTGAGTTATGCATAAAGTCAATTTTTTTTTGAAATAGAGTCCCTAATGTTTAAAACATAGTTCATATTTTGTTATGCTAAACACATTTGATGGTGAAGCCTCAAATTTTTACTTGATGATAATATAATTATATGTTTCAGTTTACTAAATAATTATAGACAAAGACAATAAAGATAGAAAATATCTTATTAATATTCTAGGTGAACTAAAAGTTATAGCTTTATGAATCCACACTAAAGAAAATTTATAAGATGGGAAATGCAATTTTTTGAGTGCATTGAGTTTGGGAGAAGAAAAAAGTATGATCGTTGTCTTTAAAGATAATCATTCTCTCTGATTCAATGACGATTAATTCTTCGACTAATGTATTGGATTTGCATCCTTTCATTAATAAGAAGTCAAATAGGAAGCATAATAAGACAATGTTAAAGAAAATTTCAAGTTAAGGTTATTGTTTCAAGAAGACAAACTCAACAACATCGAAGTGTAAGATTGCTAAGAAATCCACTTGAAAAGGAAGAAATGATATTCTGGATGACACGTTGTATTTCTCGATAAAGATAAATAATGGATTGGTGATGATGTTTATATGGATTTACATCAATTCATATCAGCTACTAATTTAAAATATGGATTTAAGATATGAACATATAGTTTAAATCTATATAGACAAAAAGGCTTGAAATTTCCCCTCTAAATTAAGTAACAAGATCATTAGTTATGAACAAGTATCCAAAGCCATTGACACGACTTTTTCCAAAGCTTGTTTAAGTGACAGATTTCACAAACACTCAGAGTTTTAGATGATAAGGATTCAGATTGGCCAAGTCATGGACCCAAATCAGCCTAGCACATGGCCCACGATCAACATTGGTTTCATGGCATTTAGATTACCCATTCCCTTCTGCTTACGATGTGATGCCTCATCCCGAGACCCACATTAACAAAGAGCATTAATAATGTCGCCTGCTAATATGGAGAATAGGGCTGGCTAGGAGCGACTATCCGTAAGCCTTACATAAATAAGCATTGAATACGTTAATTGGATATGTAAATTATTTTTCTTCTTACCCCAAGCGGATCGACGTACCCAGTTCATGTTAAATATAAAACTACGGTGTGTAAGGATATTATTCATAACAAAATACAACATTAACACAAATAACAGATCACATAACATAATACATATAAGTACATACATCAGAGTACAACATACGCTACAACAAGTCTTCAATATGAATATATAAATGAAACAATCACTCGAATACTCATCCATGATCCGAGCTTCAAGAGTTATAATCCAAGGTGAAAGCAACTAAACATGAATCAAGTTATTAACCTGAAACAACTCGATCTGATCTGAGTATAAAATCACTGGCCAGCCTAGTTTACACATAGTGTGTAGATCATATTAGGTGAAATATAACATCGTAAGGGATTACTCTTTTGAATGATGAAAAAGTAGATTCAGCTTCATGCAACATAAGATTCATGAGATAAGGTACAACTAAACATCATATAATATTCTCACAAATGAGATCAACAACAACTTGCAAGGGTTAAGCATAAAGGCTAGGCATATATACATTTAGAACCCTAAGTCAATAGAATAAAATGATCAACAAAGCATCAAAGTGTAAAACGCACATGAGTGTTCCAGAACAACATAATGAAATCAACATATGTAAGGAAGCATCATGGTAGCTCTAAAGCTACATAAATGAAATCAACATTAGACAATGATAACACCATAAACTGGATCCAAACTACAAGTAGAGATGGAATCAACAATGACATCAAATAGTACGTCCAAATCAACAAATAGCAACAAAATCAACAATAGCATCATAAAGTGGATCCAAAACAATAGATAATAACTAAATCAATAGTAGCATCATAAAGTGGATCCAATACAACAAGTAGCATCAAAACTAGATCCAAACAACAAATAGTATCAAAAATAAATTCGAACAACAAATAGCATGTGCATTAAATATATATAGCGCCCAAGCTTTGCTAAGTACTATATACATATTCGGGCACCTACACATCCGGCCGAGGGTAACTTGGTCCCTTCCCCCTCTTCCCATCCCCTTTACCCCCCTTCCTTGGTCAAGTGAATATGCATATCTAAACTCCCTCTGAGCTTAGCTTTGCCCCAGAGCAAGTATTGGAACAATAAACAACATTTATGTGTCTTAGACTTCCAAATAATAACTCGAAAAGTGAAAACAATACATCCCATACTGCACGTTTCACTAATCAAAATTGCTTCAATCAACGAGTTTGAAATTAATCAATTTAATTAACCTACTTGTCTTATACCACGTGGTTTATTATATCATTTAAGTCACATTCTTGTCTTCTCGAAGAGTACAAAAACATATAGTTTACATATCAAAAATACTTGATTAGAGAAAACGAGTTCATAAAATGACTTTGAAAATCATTCGAATCATTTCTTCGGAAATTTCAATATATTGGAAAATAGTGTACATTATATTGCTTTGAGATGATTTTATAAAATAAAACTTAGAAAACATTTGTCTCAACGCGATAGATATATATAGAAAATTCCTTATAAAAATCAGTTTATAGAAACATGCACAGTGCCAACAAATTCACGAAATCATTCATGAAATCAACTTCAATAATGCATACAAAAATGCAACAATCTGAAATAAGTATTTAATAAATTGTTAGCTTTTGTTTAAGACTATAGAGAAAAATTCGTATTAACCACACTTGCACAATAGAAACCATCAAAAGTGACCCAAAAACAATGCAAAAACACTTAGCAAAATAAAATGGAAACTGGAACAAAGAAGGCACGACCTGACACACTAATTAGCATTGCCCGATTGACCATACCTAGGCTCAAATCAACCTTAGGGTTGACCCCTGAAGTGGTAGTTATGGTTATTAATGACATACGATAGTTACGATAATTAATTTATTATTTAATGGAATTGGGTAGAAATTACCATAATTAATACCAAGTCCAATAAATAAGTAAATAATCTAAGAATTATGAACCGTATATTAGTGAAATTAATTATATCTTATCTCTTGATTAATTCTAGGAATAATATCTCTAATTAATATAACAATTGGACTTAGTAGGTTGGTGATGCCAGGTCAGTTGAGTTATACGGCAGAAGTTTGTATTTCTCAACGGTCGGATATACGTACAACTGATGTGAGATATCATCGACCATAAGAACCCATGAAAATTATTTGTGCGCAATGAAAATTTATCCTATATGTATATTCAAGTGTTGAGGTCTTAAGTAGATGCATGGCCTGCCTCCCTTCCAAAAGTAGAAACCTAAAGGGGAAATTTAATAATGTGGCCTGCTTCAAAATTAAGGTCTTAAGTAGCAAGATCCGCCTACCGAGGGTATAAAATGATTGGATTCATCCTTTTCCTTCAAGGCAAAGGTAGAATCATAAGGTCTACCCTTATAAGGTATTAAGTAATCTTATAACTCACATTTTTTCAATAAGACGTATTAAATGGTTAATCGGGTACGAGTTTGGAAATCCCTAAAAGGGTTCGCTTCATTTAGGTAGTATGTGAAGGAGGTAAAGTCCGCCTTGGGATAAGGTATTAAATGACCACTATGGAGGTACCAATGATTAGTATATCCTGTGGGAAGTATTAAATTGCTCGAGGATTGTCCAATAAGGTCAGCCAGATAGTAACTTAAGGGTCCACAAGAGAAGGTATTATATGATGAGTAGTTGTTTGCCTATCCTGCAGGTAATAAGTGACTTCTTACTATCTCTTGCCTTATGTGGGATTGGGATATGCAAATGACGCAAGTCTTAACTTAAGGGACTTAGCAGCTAGTGTCCTCTAATTTGAATTAATGTGTTTGTAAACCACCTAGTTTTTAGGTGATCATAGAGGATTTGCCTTATATATTATTGTGAGTAAGGTCATAAGTCGCTATATAACCAGCCTCTTTTGTTAGTATGGTACTAAGAGGTCAAAAATCCCATCTCTTACTTATTAGTTTTTGGTTAGCAGGGTGGTTTAAAGGCTCCATATATGCGTAAATTTTCTATCTTGGTATATAATTATTACATATTTTTAGGAGATTATACCTTGGGTGTGGCAGTTATATGCATAATCTTTGCAATATTAGGTTAGAATCAGTAACGTTATTAGACAGAAACCAAGCGGAATGCATTTGTATATTATGAACACTGTTATATATTTTCTTCTCATCATAATTTGTTGTTCTGACCTCCCTCCCTATAAAAACTTTTAGGTTTGTTTTGGGAAAGATATTTCTTTGGACATGTTCATGTTTGGTTTTCTGTTCTACTTCTCTCATGCTTGGTATTAATGCGGCAATTCATATTAAAGTTGTTGCCTTAGTCGACACTTGTTATTCTATCTTATTTCCGCTATGAGTTAGTATTATTGTACTTTGATTATACTCATGCTCATTATTTGCAGGTATCAGATTTACGTTTCCGTGCTTGGATGGGTTTACTTTTCAACTTATATCAAAATTCAGGCTTAGAAAAGTAGGGGTCTTACATTTGGTATCAGAGCTTAGGTTTTGATGATCGGATGAATTGATAAATCAAAAATTCAATGAGGGAACGTATCCGAGCTTTATTTCTATTTTTCTTTGGATCTTTACGCTTGGCTATAAAAAAAAATAAATGATGAAATAGTCACGATCCTATTTAGTAGTAATGGATTTATGTGACTATGAATTAAAAATATTTTTGGAGTTTTAAGTTTCTTTCCTTACCTGATTTACCCCATGGTACTCTTAGCGATTTTCTTGAAGAGCATGAGGATGACGTATGATGAAACCCATGGGCTTGAGCTTTATGACTGGACGAAAAGCTAGCTACACCTTAGATTATCAGTATTTTTGGTTTTATTTGAGAGTACCAATCAATGACCATTCCTCGATTTTGATTAAGGGGGAATTCGTACTAATATGTCGTATTAGTCCGGAAGCTTAGAAAGAGGTGTATTCATTTGATACCTTAGTATGACAATCCAGACACTCTTTGTTTGAAATGATTCCTTTGAGTTTCATGGTTTTATAATTTGGAGAAATTCTATTTTTAAACTTGTTTTGAAAAAGAAAGAGGTTTCGAAGATTCTAAATTATTTTTCTAGAAAATTCATTTTCATATGAAATAAGATTCGATTTCGAAGGAAACAATAAAAATAAAAATATATAGTAAGGGACACTCTATTTATAAACAAAGTTGTATTTTTAAACATTTCCTAAATTTTTCTTTGGAATGGACCTAGGAAAAATTCTGTTTAGCATGGGGTTTTTCTCCTTAAATCTTTAGTTAACTCATCAGCTAGATAAGGGGATAAGTTTGTGTATATTTAATACAAAATACTAGTTGAGATATTGTGGGGTTTTCCTGAGGTGATTGTGTGGTTGCTTCCTTTTGTTGAAACTACTTTGAATCTTTGGATATGGTTAATATTTTGATAGAGGTCTATGGTATTGCCATGATGAGGACAAGTATTTTTTTGATCGCATCAGATCTTATGCGATGATGCGGAAAGATTAATGTTTTAATCCCACTCTAATAGGATCTTGGTTCAACCATTGTCCAAAGCCTACTTAGCGGTTGATCTTTTAGCTTTATACTTAGACCGATCAACTAGTTGATAAATTTTGGTACAACTTGAACCTAGGACTCAACCGTAAAAGTTGCGTCTGATTCCCCTCCCTAAACTTCTTTCTTTCGTCTCTCTTTTCTCATCTAGATGAACCATATCTTTATTTTCTTCCTCTTTCTTTGTAACTGCCTCTTCTCCTTTATTTCCACGCTAGTTGGTGGAGTAGATCTTTCCTCCACTGCTACTCCAAGATGTAAATCCAATTTCTTCTCATCGACCCACTTCTTTACTAATAACATCTACTTGCACTATCCGATCTTCCATATACCATTTAGGTCTCGTCTCTAAGGGGGGACCATTTGGTTGAATCAGAATGAGCGTACGGTTCCATCGCTTTAGGGAAAAAAGAATTAGTCGTAGTAAAAGGAATTTCACATATTTGTTAATGAGATTGTTGCCCATCCTACATCCTCCTTTATGTCGTCTTCTGATAGTCATTCTAAGGAGAATCTCTAGGAGATTTAAGAGACATCCATGTTGTATGCGGACTTGATTGATCTTTTGTCTGAAAAAATTTGAGATTTTTCAGCAGATCTTTCCTTATATGTTAGTCTTTGAATTGGATATTTTATGTCCAAACTGCCTATATATATGTATGAGTTATTTAGCACATTATTCCAAAAATGGGAAGTTTTGACTAGATTTGACCTATGATGGGAAAATCAATCTTTACTTTGATTGATGTCGTAACCGTCATTTGGTATCGCATCAACTTTGATTTAGCTTGTTGTCCCTATGTGTTGTTTTGTGGAGTTTCTTCCAATATTTTCACCTATCCACTTTTTGTCTTAAGGTAATGTTAAGTGAATCTCCGTGGAAAGAAGTTTTGTGGTAGGTTTCTTTTGTCACCCCTAGTTCTGTCTTAGTAGAGGCGGTGATCTCGAATTTCAACAAAAACAGAAACTCAAACTCATCCAAGCATAGGTCATGTAAATCTGGTACCTGTAAATAATGAGCATGAGCAAAATCAGGGCACAATAAAATAACTCATAGCGGAAATAAGATAGGATAAAAAGTATAAACAAAGGCAGCTCCCTTAATAGTGAATTTCCACATTAATATCGAGCATGAGAGAACAAGAACAGAAAACCAAACTTGATCACTTCCAAAGACCTATATTACCCAAGATAAACCCGAGACTTGTCATGTGGAGGGGTCAGAACAAGTCCTGATGAGTAGAAAATGTATCGCTTTCCATAATATATGAATGCATCCCATTTGGTTTCACCCAAATTATATGTCTACTAAGGTTGGTGATTCTAACCTACTCTTGCAAAGATTATACATAATGATTAACTATCATACCTACGACAGGACTTCCAAAAGATAGATTATTGTATGCTAAGATAGAACCTTCACTACACCATAACAGCCAATATGGCATACAATGCTGCGGAGATAAAATACGGGTTATAGCCGTATTATATTTGATAGTGCTTAGAGCTGTATCAAACTACATTTTGCGATCCACACCACACTAAAGACCCTAAATCTGACCGCCCATCAAGGAAACTTCGGATCAGTAATTTGACACGACCTTTGGCCAAATCTAATGCATATCATATTGTGCACCCCTTTAGGCACTCTGAACACAAATTTTGGCCGCTCCCTTTTCCTTTTGTTTTACTTTAATGGTGACCGAAAACCCAAATTGGGGTTTTTGATCATCGAATCGTGCTTGCACCTTTCTCTTGAATCTCCTCCTCCGGTGGAGATGATTCGATCTGTGTGTCTCCAGCTTTGCACTAGTTAGATCATTGGCATCATTCTGATGTGCTAATCAACCTTCATCAAAGTCTCAGATATAATTATAAGTAGCCGTGCTTTACCTAATTCAGCTATAAAGTGGAATTTGATTTGCCACTGTAAATGAAAATGATGCCAACGATCTATTAGCACAAAGCAAGATTTGCCAAATTTTGGTAATCTGAAGATTGTGGACTTTGGTGTAACACACTTCATAAATGGTATGAGTCATGAAAAAGATCAACTTATTCTTAATTTGTATCGTTACATTCAGGTAATTCTTTTTACTTGTTCATATTCTCAACATACTTACAGAGGTTTCTAGTTTGATGCTTAATGAGATACTGCCATTCATGTAGTAATGATGCCAGGATTTATGCATGCTTATTAGAACACTCTTACTTATTATTTATGTTTTCTATGGCTTTTTGTTGAACCAGTGGGGTGATGAGATGAGAGTGCAATGCCATATGGGAAGGAGTCGAAGGAGGAATTGGTAAAAATTAGTGGAAGGAAAGTGGCTCAAGGTTAATATCTATAGTAGCGATAAATATGGTCATTTTGTTGGCGATGTCTATTTCAATAACATTTTTATTCAGGTAATTCTGTCATGGTACAACCCTTCATGTAATACAAGAAATTGTTAGTGTTTTGAACCGTATAGGTTATAACTATTCAGTAAAACCATAATTGTGTCGGGTCTACTAGATTGGGTTTTCTATCATGGTACTTAGCAGGAAAAATCAGAGCATTTTTTATATAAACTTCAGGTAATATCTTGCTTTTTTCCATCCCCTCATCTTGGATACACAACATTAGATAAGGGTGATAGAATAGAAAGGACAAGGCTATAGCAATGTTATATCTACATTGCAGCCAAGTGACAAGGAGAATTATAATAAGTTTGTGGTTTAATACTTTTAGAGCGAATTAGTGAGTCATTATGTGAAAATCATGTTTGCGGAGATTTTGGAGAATGAAAAATAAACTGGTTCAAAGCAAAGGAATTGTTTTGAAGAATGAAATCATGTCAGTAGCATTACATAAACATGTTATACATATAATTGACAAATATACACACACGAATACAAAGACACGATATGCCCTTCACTGTATCAGTACGAACACAAAGACACGATATTTTGTGTGCAACCAGGCATAAAAATTATGTTGTTATATAAAAAACTTTATGATCAGCATCATAAGCTAGAATATTCTCATATTACTGCTTTGATTTACAACAAACACATGGAATTCATCGACATGATCAGCACGTATGCTCAATCTTCCCGGCCTCGACTGGAGTTATATATATTTGGCTGGTCATATGTTTATACTTATTTTTGTTAGTTCGTATTGTTATGAAAATCTTTGACAATTTCCTTTGTATATGTTTGTATGTTATACAATGTGTTCATGTTATGAAAAATCTTGTAATGCTTTGAGTGTATATATATATATATATATAAATTGTGTTATTCTTGTGTATTAATTGTGGTATATATGTTGTGTTATGAAAAATATGTGCTACAGTTTCTGTTTATATATATATATATGCATGTGTGTGTGTATATATATATATGCACACACAGATATAATTAGATATGGTCAAAGGCCGTGTTTGAATACGGTTTAGATACGGCTATAAGCCATATGTTATTACTAGGGAGATACGGTTTATAGCCGTGTCTAAAAATTTAACACGCCGTTTTTTGATACGGCTTTTGACCATGTTTATGAGCTTTAGATACGGCTAAAAACATAGCTTAATTAGCATATATGGTGTAGTGCTTTATACACAAATGAAGTCTTTAAACACCTTAAAACCGATAACTAATTATTAAGAGGCGAGGTGACCACTTAATACCTTACTAGAAAAACTGGTGGGTTGTATAGCCACTTTATGACCTCACTCAAAGTAATATATATATATATATATATATATATATATATATATACATAAGACGGATCCCCTATGATCACTCAATATCTAGGTGGTTTACAAACACAATAATTCAAATTAGAGGACAATAGCTACTAAGTCATCTGACTTAAAAGTAAGGTTCCATTATTCGCATATCCCAACCCCGTATAAAGCAAGAGATAGTAAGCAGTCACTTATTGCCTACAGGATAGGCAGACAACTACTGGTCATTTAAGATCTTCCCTTAGCAGAACCCCTCCGTTACTATCTAGCTGACATTATTGGACATCCACAAAATACTCACCGCAAGATAGACAAACCTTTGGTACCACCGTAGCAGTCATTTAATACTATATCCTAAGTCGGACTTCAACCCCATCACTTACTAGGAACATTCCACGCTACGCAAATGTAGTTGTCATAAGTTCCTACGATCAATGATATTTCATATCAGTTGTACTAAACTAGAGATACTATTCCTAAAGTTAAACTAAAGATAAGATAGAATTGATATTCCTATAAGATAAGATTTAATCTCTAAAATGATTTATTAGAGTTAGTATTTATTATGTTAATTTCTACCCAATCCCCATTTAATTAAATTACTAACTGTTATAAGCCATTAATAACCGCAACGGTCACTTTTCCTAAGGCAATACACATTCTAATAGATGTCATTAATATCAGTTCCATTTAATTTCATTAGTTAAATTTATTGTAACTCCCACTTATTACACTAATTATTGTTTATTATATTAGTTCATATATTTATATACATATAACATATGTTATATTAATTTACCTAAATTGGAGACAAAAAATTTACTTTATATTTATTTTAATAGTAACATTTTGATGTTTATTTCCCTATAAAATTCATGGTTATAATCTTAATTCACATTTAAGTTAGTTATGACTTTTACAATTACTGCAATTGATTCTAGATTACTGCTAACAATTCAAAAATTACAATCATTTATTTCCATTTATTACGGGAAGCATTTCCATATACCCGTCATTAGTAAAGAATATTCAAATCCAATTCTATTTTAGCGTTTACCTAATTTATAATAATATTAGCATTATTTACGCATATTGGTAGATGGATAAATTATAAATATAATTATTAGTGCAATATTTACGTAATTATTAATTCATTCTAGTCTAAATTAATGAACAGAATAACCTTCCTATGTTCTAAGTTGTTGAGATTCAAAATCCCATAAAAAGGTTATTTCCTATAGTTCTTGCAATTTTTGCCTAAATATCTAGAAAGAGAAAATATTGACATATTCAAAGTCACAAGGAATAAGGAATATTTTTATTCGAAATAGATAGTAAACACTACGTAAAATATGTGAATTTACACATCTTTTCCTTTACGTTTTTTTCGCATTCCTTGTAATTTCAAACAACGTCTTTTTATAGAAAAAGGACACAAAGGGATACTTTACAAAAATCTAGCAAAACCCTATACAACATAAAACACAGATAGATTTAAAAACCAACAATGGTAATTTACACAAATCTTACAATTACAACCAATTCTACAAATTTAGAGTAAACAACTACAAAAACCTCAGTAATGTTTAGGGGCTGTTTCCTAGAATTAAGGTGTAAACAATAGCCATAGGGCACAAGAGAATTATAGGCAAGATAACAATATTATAATTGAAAAGCCTAAAAACCAATATCGAATTACACCAAAGAATTAAGTCTGATACAGAAAACTATGTATAAATTGCCCACTCACTTGAAAGCCGTTCTAAGATCCCAGATCTGAATAACAACTTTTAGGTTTTTATTTTCAGACCCCTATGAATCCATAATATTTATAAATGGGGAATTGTATACATATTAAATTTGTAGATCTGGAAAAGAAAAAGGGAAGAAAATAAAGAACGGGATTTATCTAATATGCAAGACTAACCTTTTTCATAGTTTGATTCATTCCCTCCAATTCTTGTTGCTCGATTTGAAAATTGATTTATTTTAGAAAGTTTAGAAGACACCGGAGAAATGAAAATGAAAGAGCTTCGTTGTTGGCTTCAAAAAATATGGGCAAAGAGTAAGGATCTAGCCATTTACTTATAGGCATTCAAATAACCCATAATCGTTAGATTTAATTATATTAAGATCCATTCATTTATATAAAAGTTTATTAACTACAACCCTAGCCGTAACTCACCCTTCACACCCATAGAGGTTGACAACCCCCTTTGAAGGGCAGTCAACATAGGGGTCGACACCCCTTAAGGGAAAGCAGTCAACCCCCTTTTCTGGGCTAGGCAGGTGATTTATGGTATTATTGATTACCATTTATATTTATATGTTTGATTAATTATTTTCTATTCTTATTTGTTTTTCTTCCATAACTTTTTCATACGGACTCCGTTTGTGAAGTTCCAAACATAAAAATTGACCAAAATTTTGTCATGAATGCAACAAATCGCTTCATGGCTAATTTCCATTGTATGCTCAAATTCTATTTTTCGAATATAATTAAATAACTAATTTAACTAGCATCGAATATCGAGGTGTTACATGGAAACTACCTTACTGTTTAAGCTTTGTACATCTTTGATCTTTGAGGTACCCTAATATTCTAATAGTAGTGATCTTTTAATTTTGGCCTCAATCCTAGGAGAATGAACTATGAAGTCCAAGAATTTTCCAGATGCAACCCCGAAGGTACACTTCAACGGGTTGAGCTTCATCCTATATTGGCGAAAAATGCTAAACATTTCCTCTAAGTTGCTAACATGATCGTCCAATATTTGCAATTTCAAGAGCATATCATCCACGTATAAGTTCATGGATTTTCCAATCTGGTCCTTTAACATCCAATTAAGCGGTTTTTGGAGCATAACTCTAGCATTTTCTGTCCGAATGACATCATTACATCAGAATGTAGCCCCAGGTCATTTATAAAACTAGTATGATCTTGATTAGGATCATGCATTGGAATCTGATTATAACCGGAATAAGCATCCATAAAGGAAAGTAGTTTGAGGCCAGAAGTCAAATCAACAAGCTAGTCAAATATGGGAAGTGAAAATCCTTCTTACAGGCAGACTTTATTTAATTCTGAAAATTTTATGCAAGTATGATACTTCACATTGGATTTCTTTACCAACATCGCGTTAAAACCCTAATTTGGGTACAAGGAATCCTGTATGAAACCATTCCTTATCAACTTTTCTGTTTCTTCCTTATCATAGTTGATCTCTTCGAACATAGCATGCGTCTTTTCTACTTCACCAGTACGAACTTTGGATTGATGTTCAAGGTGTGGCTCGCTATCTACGGAAAGATCACATACATGTCTACATGCATTCAACGAACGCATCAAGGTTCGCCTTGAGAAAATTTACCAAATATTTTCTGTGTCTCGGACCAAGATATGATCCAATTTTTAGGAACTTCGATGGGTCAGGACTACTGATTGGGATTTCAACCACAGTCTTTGCGAGGTCGGCCCTGTCATATCTTGGTTGTTCATCTTTCTAGGATCCGAATCTTTGAAGAGTTTAATATGCTTCCCATACCAGGATTTATTCTTTGGCCGATGTGCTTCTTTCTTTTTGATGCATAGGGAAGTCTCCACGTCTTTCTCTTTCTATGTGCAATTTTCCATTCTACTACGTACATAACAAGCTCTGGTATCCCCTTTGTCACTTCTTACCTTCCCGACTGCACCATCCGTTCAGAACTTCATCAACAGACAACATGGGGTGATACAAGCTTGGAATTCAACAAGGATCGTTTAGTCCAAAAAAGCATTACAAGGTGAATAAATATCTAGGACAATAAACAGGAGAGTTCGCATTCTCTTATGATCCTCTTTTCCCAACTTCTATTGGTACATGTACCATGCCAATTAGCTTGTTAGCTGATTCGTTGAAACTATGAATGCAAATTTTCATTGTTTCAAATCTTTTGCTTCTAACATTATTTGATCATAAGCTTTCTTGAAGAAAATATTGATGGAGCACCTATAATCAACAATAATATGTCATACCAATGTCGGGCTTACTGTGACGAAATCACAAAAGCATCAACTGATGGAGACTCCACTCCATCAGCTTCACGATTTCTAAAGACGATATCCTCCATAATCATTTTTCTCTAATTAACTAGTTCCAGTTCATCCGTGGTGTTACCCTCATCGTACTCCTGCATTTACATATAATTTCATAACTCTCTAGCTTTTTCCAACCGGATGTGGTCCACCAACTATTGTGTTAATGAAAATTCCTTTGTTCTTTTGCTGAAGGGTAGCCTTGGATGTTATTAGCCTGCTTTGTGACTAGGCCACCTAAAGCCAAGGACCTGAGTATAAACAACTTGCATTGGTTGGCAATCACTTGACTGAAGCTACGGAGCATTGGAAACTCGATATTGGCATGGGCGGGACACCGGGTCGGATCGGGATATTCGATTCGGATCGAACTGGTCGATTCGTGTGGAAGCAACATAACTTCGAAATTCTGACGGTTGAATGCGAATCAAACCTACCGGGTCGGGTCTCCGGCTTCGGGTCAGATCAGGGCTTCTGATCGGAATGGTGCTTGGCTCGAATGAATACTAGCTTTGCTACTCCATCACTGGGTCGGGTCGAAAGTCCTTTGGCTCAAATGAAGTAGGGCTGCATCAACATTCAGCAATGATTCGAACTGGCGGGTAATGTCGGATTGGGTCGAACTCGACCTGCATGCACTGAAAGAAATCAACACTTCGGAATATTGGTTTGGGTCAAATTCATGGACCCGACCTATATGAAGCAGTTGCTGCATAACGAATATGACCCTATTGATACGGCTACAAACTCGCCCATTACCCTATTTACATGGATGGAACCACTTCTGGCCGCATATGCTACTGAGAACTATTTTCCACTTACCCCAATACTTTGCCAAGCCTTCATGGATGCTTGCCACGTGGCACATCCAACCCAATCCTTACAACAACCTTCCCACAGCTATAAATACACGCATACATAGTATTTTCAGGGGACTTTAAACCTTACATGAGCTCTATACATTTCGTCCAAGGATGCCAACAATTGAGAACTGCCTTCTTCTTCAATAAAATCAATGAATTCAGAGAGAATTGTTCATTGTATTCCAGTGATTGAGTGTCTATATTCATTGTAATTGTAATTTCTTGATGAATAATGAACAGCGAAGTGGATGTAGGCTCATTAAAGACGAACTACAATAAATCTTATTTGTTGATTGTCTTTTCTTGCTTTTTAATTTATGATTCTTCATTAACCTCTACATATTCTAGTTAGTTGGGTGTTAGAACCACTTTTTGGTCTAACAGATTTTACCTGACCGTGATTACTTCTACTGACATCCTATCCTTATCCCTCGAGAGGACCTTATACTCATCGAGTTTTCCTTTACGAATCAATTTTACGATGAGAACTTTAAGGTGATGAAACTTGTTTGTCATATTACCATAGATTTCATGAAATCGATAAAACATTCCAAATCGTTTTTCACTATTGATCGATTCTTGGGGGGGGGGGGATTCTTGGATTAAACACATTATAGGTATTAAGGTATATGTTCTCCAATGAGTCGTTAAGCTAAGTGAAATTACTAAAATTTGACTTATTACCCCTCTTTATATTCCTTTTCGGTTGTGGTTTCTATTGGCATTACTGCTTCCTGCTTATTGTCACCTTAGTGGATTGTATTTTTGACGTTTGCCTCCATTTTACCTGAATGATCTCCACACCATTGTACTGCCACACTACTTCAAATCCCCTCAAAAATAGGTCCACATTTCTCTGTATTGCATGCACTCCCTGCTTCTTTCGCTAACAATATTTGAATTACTTTCATGTAAAACTAATCTAGAGTTGAGAGAGGCTTCCCTATTGGCCATTCCCCTAGCTCAGAGTCTGACTCCACTCCTTTAATTAATGCCATCAAGATTATCTTGTCATCTGATTCACTAACTTTCATTACTGCTACATTATACCTTTCCAAATAATAATTCAAAGGTTCATCTAGAACTTGTTGCACAATTGACAAGGTCATTAAATGTTTCAATTCAGGAATTTTGTGCCTAGCTCCTAAAAAGACGAAACCTATCTCGGTGGTAGTTTTGTGAACCATATTGTTGCTATCTCATTTGGGTATATCGGGAAATCCTTACAATTAATAGCATATGTGGCTTGTGCTGAGTCTATGTACCACTCCTATCTGGATAGATATTGCATTAGATCAGTTTTTCATATATCGCATCGGTGGAATATTGAACCTTTTGGGTTATTCAGCTTCTAGTATATCATCAATAAATGGGAATGGCATCGCTCAAGTCCCTAATCATCGTTTGTAAGAACGTGACATTCTCTCATTACCTGTCGCACCATGACGGTTAGAACAAAATCTTGAATTGATGTAGGATAGCTTTCAGGTTTAACTTCATATCTCTTTCTTCTTCATTTGCCTCACTTAACCCGAGCTCGTCGAGTAGCTTTTCTGGTTGCATTTCCCTAGGATTTAGCATCCCGATATCCATCAGGACGCAGGAGAGGCACATCAATTGCCCGAAATGAACCTAGAAGAGCCGAGTTGTCACAAATTGGAGCTTTACCTGGATCATCCCTTTCATTTTTCTCTAGATTGGCATGACTATCCTGATCCGTATGGGTACGATTGGTACATTCCGAATCGATATGGCTATGCCGATCCAAACCGACATTTCTATTTAATAGGTCAATCCGAGCATTATGGCCAACAACTTGGCGTATATTCCCTTTTAGTTCTCACGCATTGGCTTCTGTGACAATGCTCAAAGGATAAGGACTTTTCAAATTTAACGAACTCTGGAGTTAGAGAGCATCTTGTAACGACCCAGAAAATCTGAACCAATTTAAAATTTTTAAATTGGCTAAAATAATGGATTTTAAATATTTAAAATAAATATTTTAAACAATGGCGATGAAAACTGAGTTTGAATCGACATTTGAAAACGAATATAATTAATTATAATTATATATAGAATTGAAAATAGCGCGGTAGTTCGATAATTCGATTTCAAACTTCAATTGAATATACCGGGTGCAAAACAATCCGGATTTTAGTGAAACCAAAAACATTAGGATCTAATTGATGATATCTTTCTAACGAATCCGACCAATCGAAATTTCATAGCGGGAATCAAAAGATATGTCCAGTTGAAAATTCTGAATAGTCGCTATGGAATTCAGGCCCTTAAAAATGGACATTTTGCAAACGATCTCGGATTTCGACGAAACCACTTTTGTTGGGTCTGTGATGTAAAGTTATTGCTAGATTCCAAATTTCATAATTTTTCGAATCAATATGTGAGCGTGGCAAAGGAAAACGCGTTTGACCAGTTTCAGTTGATTTTAATCGACTGGAAATTGGCCATTTTTCAAACGGTCTCAGAATTCGACGAAACTAGTTTTGTTAGGACCGTATCGTCAATACGAAGCTAGAAAATAATTTTCTAGAATTTTTAGAGTTAGTATGTGACCCCGGTAATTTGAAATGTACGTTTAAAATTCAATATAGTGATTTAAATGTAAATTCAACCGAAACTGATTGTAACAATCGAATCAGCTTACGATACATATCCCATTGTGTTCGGAATGGGGGTAAAACGCTATGGACGACAGGCGGTGGGCCTCGTTAAGAGGTCGTATGTAAAAGTCAACTTTTTGAAAAATTAAATAATTAAATATATATATTTTATATACCCCCCCCTATTCCCTCTTCTCTCTCTTCAGTTCGAAACAAAAAAAAACGCGCTTAAGACCTAGCCGCCGCCCTCCCTCCCCTGCTATTACCACCACCGTCAGCATCCCACCCCGCCGCCGCTTGCCCCGCCTTTCCCCTCCTCCACTTCGCCAGACCCCCATCTCTCTCCTCCTCCCCTCCCCTTCTCTTTCCTCCCCCAGTCCGATTCGCAACGACCCCAAACCCCATCGCCTGCCACCACCGGCGAACCCCGAGCGCCACCCTCGAGCCGCCTCCCCTCCGGCGAACTGCGGAAACCCCCCCCCTCTCTGTAAGTTTTTTTTTGTTTTGTTATTTTATTTTTATGTATTTAAAAACTGATGTTTTTAATTAGGGTAAAATTGATTTTTTAATTAGGGTAAAACTAATTTTTTAAAAAACGTTTAAATTCTGTTTTTTTTTGTAGAAAAGCATTTAAAACTGATTTTGAAAAGGTTTTAAAAACTGATTTTATTCTAAGATGTAAAAAGAAAAAGATTTAAACTTTAGAATAGAAAAGATCATATTTTTAAAATAGAAAAGATCAGATTTTTAGAATAGAAAAGATCATATTTTTAAAATAGAAAAGACGGAATTTTTATTAGGTAGAAGAAGTAAGATATGATCTTTATATTTTTAAAGCAATAAAAAATATAATTTTTACATCATAGGAATATTAAAAATATAATCTTTATTTTTAAAATATGATCTTTATATATTGAATAGCGAAGTCAAAATTCGATTTTTATATATTGAATAACATAGTAAAAATTCGATTTTTACATATGTAGAGAATACGGGCAACGAAAGCGATAAAGGCGAGATTGGCGAAGATTTCTATAAAGGAAGAGTCATGTTATTGGATAGCTATTGGTGAGAATTTCTCACTCTTCAATTTCTTTATATATATATATATGTGTGTGTTGAAATAAAAGTGAATTGCTATATATAATATATATATATATATACGCCCCTCGTCCACAAACCATGGACGATATTTATTGATTGAAATTGTTGTGATAATTGATTGATTGCAAATGATTGTTTGGGATTGTTTGTGATTGATATTGGTTGTTTGTGGTTGAAAAATACTCATTTGTGGTTGAGAAATATTTGGTTGAAACCACATAGGATTAGTTTGTGGAAATGAAATAAATATATACATGCCGCCTGCGTGCGAACTAGATGCATGATCCCCATTGTCAAAAACCGCGAGGTTTTAAGGTAGAGCGAGGAGCCGTACTAGGGACGGTCCCGGTTTTAACTACCCTGCCGTTATGCTGCCGAAATTTTGAATAATATTCGAGTGTTTGAATTATTTTCATATGCTTAAACTATATTTATTCATTGAATAGAAAACCTTCATGTGTTGAATTGATATTCATTCGTTGATTAGAAATTCATGTGTTGAATGGTATTCATATTTTGAAATAAATTGTTTGATAATAAAAATCACCTTTTATCTATATCTAAAAACTATAGAAAACATTCATGTGTTGAATTGATATTCATTCGTTGATTAGAAATTCATGTGTTGAATGGTATTCATATTTTGAAATAAATTGTTTGATAATAAAAATCACCTTTTATCTATATCTAAAAACTATAGAAAACATTCATGTGTTGAATTGATATTCATTCGTTGATTAGAAATTCATGTGTTGAATGGTATTCATATTTTGAAATAAATTGTTTGATAATAAAAATTACCTTCTATCGACTATATGAACTGTGTAAAATAATCTCGTTTTAAAAGAAATTGTTTTATGATAAAAATCCTATTTTTGTCACCTATATGAACCATATAGAAAAATAGTGTTTTGAAATGAATTGTTTTACAATAAAAATTACATTTTTATTGTATGCATAAATCATTAAAATGTGAAGTGTTAAAAATAGCCACTTGTTCAAAATAAACATATATGAGTTGAAATATTCATTAATTAGCTAATGAAATGATTTGCACCTATTTATGTAACATTAGAATGAATGGTGTTTTTAAACCAAATAGAAATCAAATATGAAGTTGAATAGAAAATGATAAATGATAAGAACTGTATATATATGTACATGCATATTCATTGAACAGGTTATAGCAAAGGGGCTAGAGAAGAGGAATAAAATTTTGTGCCCGACAAATAGGTACACATTTACTGTTTTGTTTGGGTGATGATTTTTTGAGCTTATTGGCTAGCCGCTTGGCTTTTTCCTTTTCTTTTTGAGATTAGAAGGACCGGGAAAGCTATTTGCGATTTCCCGATGCTCCCGGTGCAGGGGAGGTTATGGCGAAATTTTCCAAAATTTTAAGGTGTTAGAAAAATATTTGAAGTGAAAACGATATGGAAATCATTGAATGAACTATATTTATATAAATATATAAATATAAATAAAATTAAAACGAAACGAGGCCGTGCAGTTCGTATTTTGAAACCGTGATTTCAAACAACTAGTACGGGAAATCCGACCATTGGATTTTCCCGAAACCTCAACCGTCGGGTTCGCCTTGGAAATATCTTCCCAACGGCACCAACTTTGTAAAAATCCAACGGTTGGATTGCCTGGAATGTTTAATTCAAATATGAAGAAAAACAGCGCCAGAAACGATTATATTTATATATAAATATAAATATAATTTTAATTAATCGAATAACGACGCTGCAGTTCGTATTTTGAAATCGAAAATTCAAACGATTGTACCGGGAGATCCGACCGTCGGATTTTCCCGAAACTGGAACCCTTGGATTCGTTTTGAAAAGACCTTTCTAATGATGTAAATTTTATGTAGATCCAACGGTTAGATTTTCAGATATGTGTAAATCAAATCTGAAGAAAAACAGCGCCACGGCCGCGTTATGGCCCGAAGCGTCGTTTTGAATAAATGAGCTATTTTAAAATAAATAAAAATAGCGATAAATAGTTATAAAATATCATAAGCAATATGGAATGGAAATAAACTGAATTTGCTCGATTTATGTTGTATTTGATGGTTGAATGTGTTTGGTGTGAAAATTACATTAAAGAACAATATTGGTGTTGTCGAATAATTTAACCATTGAAATAAATTAATTTGAAATTCTAAATATACGTGAATTATTTGAAATGGCCGAGTTAATTCTCATTTCAAATGATTGACCGACGATTGAAATTTGAAGATGAAGACGATGGTCGAAGACCGGAGATCTTCACCTCGTTTGGATGGTAACCGAGGTCCTGATTGGGAGGCATCCCGAAATATGGATAATGAGTGGTGATCGTCCAGACGTACGTGGTGATCGATGGGTTTGCGAGGTATTTAGTGCCTCCGGTTTCGTTCAGACCCAGAACGGACTTGTAAATGGACTGTGTGTCCGACATTGGAATTTGTTCTGTGTGATTGATAGCCATCAGTTGCACGGTATGAATTGCCTGTGTGGCATGCTAAGATGCAGTGATCAGGGCTTCTGTTGAAAAGCAAAGTCTTGTGGTGATGATCGAAGCACCGCCTGTGTGGCGTAGCTTTGTGTATAACGTCAATTCGCGAGCCTCACTCCCCGGTATGAACCTAAAACGGGAGAAGGACCTCAGGGAGGGCATGCGTTTCCTTCTAGCTAGGGTGGTGTCAGTGACCTACCAGCCCTGACATTTATATACTTTTCACCTATGTGGTTGTTGCTGTTGCGAGGCGCCTCGGTTTGATCGGACGATCCGGGTCCGATGGAGTCATTCGTTGGCTCGTTTACGCCCCAAAGGGCGGGGAAACGTATTGTTCAGGCATTTTAATCCACATCGGTGGACCGGCCCTGTCGCTCCAAAGGCTTGACTGAGTACTTGCCTGGGACATGGGCTAGATTGTCTCGAATTCGGTAAGGACTATCTTTTGCCTTGGTTCATGACGGAAATCCAATTTCCAAATACGCGACGATGCGATTTTGATTGTATACCTATATATGACGACATAGTGGTATGGGGCATTAATGCCGTCTATGATTGATAGTTATGATTTGAAAATGTTTTCAAAACATATAGACACTAGCAATAATATCAAATGCCTTTGTTTTGTTCGTATCAAGCATATTTTGGCCGTTATAAGGTAAAAACTCTATCCTCCGGTTTGCGTTGCCTTGTGTGATGGGAACTGAGTCTTATAACGGTTTCATTTTTACAAAAAGCATATCGATGTTTAAAAGAAAGATTTGTTTTAAAGCACTGGCAATCCAATGGAGTAAACCCGTTCCACGAAAGTGGCGTGGTCCTGGGATTAGCCATATTATATATGTGTTGAGTAGATTTCTCATACCAGTCCCATGACTGACTCGTAGTTTGTTTCACTCTCAAACTCGGGTGCCCCTTTTTCTACACGGGCAGCCTTGTATTCAGGTTTAGCTGGTTCTTTCTGGATAGCTGGAGCTGAAGATGGATTCTATCATTTAATTCTTTTTTTATGTTGTTCAGCTCCTACTGTACATATTTTGTTTATTTCCGCTGTAGACATTTATGTATAGCTGAACTGTATTTGTACTAAGTAAGATCCTGTATACTGTGTAACTCTGATGATTACTTTTATCCAGTATATTCTATTGTTCATTGTCTGGTGTAATTATTTAATTTTTGTTCTGCTATTACCTGTTTCTGTGTTATATTCCAAAGATAACCCTGTTTCCGTCTGAACGGGATTTCGGGTCGTCTCATCAAATCTTGGTTTTCCCTTATTTCTAAATTCATTTGGTTTATTTAACTCCTCAAATCTTAGTTTTCCCTTATTTGTTGATCTAAATCTTCCTTTTTTTCCAAAATCTTTATCATGTTCACAAAATCAGCCTAAATAACTGCTCCCATCATAGTTGAAGTGGTCGCAATAACGTTTGCAGTAGGAGGGCTAAGGGCATCAATTGTAGGACTTTGAGCCCTTTGTTGAACACTCATTTCTCCTTCATTTTGAGCGTTCGCGAGAGCAGCAGAGGTTTTCTTCCTAAAAGTTATGTTGATGTTGAGAGAGCATTAACTTTGTGACATGAAAAAAGGACAAGAGAACAAATCTTCCATCAATGGACTTGGAGTCCACTAATAGATGAGAAGGTCTAAGTATTAAAAATCATTGTTTCTCATTGAAATTGCCGAAATGTTAGCATACAAAGTCGCATTAACACTCATAGCACATTGGCACAGAGAATAATGAAGAAAGTAAATCAAAAATGAGGAAAACAATAAATATAATCACACGCTGCAATTATAATTGTTCGGCCAGGTGATCCTACATCACTTTTGAAGAGATCTCTCTACTCCACAAGGATTTTTGCAAGTACAACTTTTTAGATCTATGAAGATCTGGACCGGTATAAAAGTTCAGACAAAAACTTAAGGAAGTGAAAAAAATATCATATACAATGCATGGAAATCCCATATTTATAGGCAAAGAGGTCCGAAAATCACGGAGGTTGAGTGGACATTATGGAGAAAGTGGATAGCATGGGTTGCCCTCTTCTTCCCCACCATTCCAGATCGAAATAAGAGATTTTTTCACAATCGGTCACTTTTGTGTCGATTTGGAAAATTGTGTTTACATTTCCACGACTTCTACTCCACCTAGTTTCTTGACTCGATAGCTTCTCTTGAGTCATAATTAGAGTTTGTGATATTTCCATTCCAGTAATTTCTTGAACTTTAGACGATCACTCCCTTCATTGTATTTTGAGTTGTATTTGAACCATTATCACTGCCATTAGGCCATTAAACGTTGGGCCAAACTTGTGTATACAATCTAAGATGCGCTAGCTAAACAGCTAAGTATGTGTATGTACGTATGTGTCTGTATATATATTGAAACACCCCACCTCCATTAAGGTCACTCACAAAGGGAATGCCTTAACTTTGAAGGAGCATTATAGGTGAAATACACAGATAATTTACAAGACAGATATATATATAAGCAGCGGAAAATAAAACTAACTTTATTTCAAACATGGTTCATAACAAAACATTACAGCAAACTGTTTCAAACCAACTTCCAAACCATTACATTATAATTTTTGTCTTGATTATTATATAAAGAAGCATAAAACATAAGTAAAACTGCATAAATCCCCAAGTCTAGTGTGTCCAAATCCATAGCTAAAGATAATAGGTTCCAAGTCATACATCACAGAGTCTTCAAGCTTGGAAAGATGAACGATCCAAATTAAGGTGAGTTATTCCCTATCTGGCTACTTGAGGGGTGGGGGGAAACGGAAGAAAAGAAGACGAAATAAAAATGGGTCAGACATAAGTCTGAGTAAGTCTAGTGACTTTTCAGTGTGTGAATAAGGAAAATGTCATGATAGGAATAAACTAAAAATAGGACAGTACCAGAACAGCAAACTAACATAAAACTATATAATGCAGGATAAACCGAATATACATCGCACCCATGTTTAATACTATGCACCTACTTATGTTTGTCCAACTAGCACCACGTGTTCTTGGTGAAATGATCCCCTTATATTGATCGGCTCCTACTAGCGTGCATTTATCACGTGTGTCATTCGGCCCTCGCTTGACTGTAGATACATGTGCTGGTCGGGGTGTATCAAATCCTATGGTGGCAACCCGACACGATTCAAGATGCACAGTGTATGACTACTGATGCCCAATGCATGCTTTTTTCACTCCGGAGTACGTGCATGCCCGTACTCCACCGGAAACTGATGCACCACCACCGATGTTTTTGACCGCTTATAATCAGCTCAGTAATCGTGCCCCACCCTGCCTAGTTTAGGGTCCTATGATACATCTACGTGGGTTACTGCTGAAATGGGTCCCCATCACTAGGGTTTTCTAGCCAACATGTTAATTTGGTTAAGTGTCCAAATTTACCTAACCCTACCCATCAGTTTATCTAACATGTTGAATTGGTTAAGTGTTTCCTTAATTGACTTAACCCTACCACTCTTGACTTAGCTTTATTAGAGCACCAACCACTCACATTAGACAGGTATTATTGTGGTCATTGGATGTGCCGGTCAGTTCCGGGCAGTTTTACACCACAACTCAGTCTAACCTCTGGTCCTTTTTGGGCTCAATGCACTAACCACCCACATTAGACAGGTATTGTTGTGGTCACTGGGTGTGCCGGTCGGTTTCGGGCAGTTTTACACCACAACTCATTCTAACCTCGGGTTAGCATATTCGTCTTTTCTAAATTTATATATTTATCCTTTTATGCTTATATGTAAATTTGTTAACAATTTATTGTTATGGACCACTTTCCTTCTAAATCAAATTCATAATTTTTGGTAAGTAAATTATACCATTTCAACGCCATACCATTTACATTCTTATGAGCCAAATATGTTTCTTATGTATAATTCTCATGTTTCCCAACATTACCCCCGTTGTACGTTCGCAAAATTACATGGGATGTTAGACTCGACATTTTAGCCTAACTAATAAACTTAAAGGGGAAAAAAGGGAAACTTGCAACATTCCAACATCATACAAAAATATGGATCTAACTACAGATGTGTCACATGAACTTGGCATAATATATTTTTAATTATGAACTTGCAAACTAGATCTATGCAACATGAGTCATAAAATAATAGTTTTACAAAGAACTACCAAAAATCTAATTAAACATGTAGTGGTGAACTTGCATAGGGATTGAATCATGCTAATATTGGTCTAACATAAAGGCATATGGTTCTAACATATAAAGCTGTAGATCTAAACATATAGGTTTACATAATCATGTTTTTAACCTATAAACTTGCATGTATTCATAACATGATAGCATCACTTAGCTTGCATAACCATGGCATAATTTCTAAATTGACATACAACATATAGATGTCATCACAAGGTCGTAGATCTAAACATGTATGCATAATAGATCTGATCAATTAGGCATAAAATATATGACTTAGCCTAAAACTTGTATAATATCACCAAACATATATATGATAATTTCATAACATCATAGGTTTATTCACCAATTTCCACATAACATAATAGGTTCGATAGACCACAATAATTCATAGGCATATACGATAGAATAGACATGAATAAACATAAATCAGCATCACATACAACTTTATACAATTCTATTTTACAATACATTACAAACCATGTCTTTAATTCATTCACATCTGAAAGATAACTACACTTACAAACAAAAAGGAATTCTTGAGTTCTGGGATCTGTATTCTGAAATTGAATTGCTCGCCTTTGATGTAGATCGTTGAGTTTTCTTAGTTGAATTTGATTAGATTTAATTTTTGACGTAGCTTCAATCTTTCCTTTGAGTTGAAAGAGATGACGGATATTCTAGGTTCACCATTGACGGCATGGCGGCTCTTGGTATGAATATTTGTGATTTAGGGTTGAGAGTTAGGTTCCTTTTATAGAGGTTTAATTGATTTAGAGCCGTCAGATTAAACCTAGAAATAACCAAGACCATCCAGTCAAGATAGGATAACACCTCAGCCCTAATGACTCGGCAGGGAGTCAGAAATTGTCATCCTTTCAAATCTTCTCGGGGGGGAGGAGGGTAGGTCGACCTGTAGGGTAGGCCGACACTAGGGTCGACCTCCTGGTCAACCTGGCCTGGGCGGGAATTTTTCCTGCCCTGCCCCCTTCTGAGTTTAAATTTGAATTTTGAATTTTTTGAAACTTCCGAAGGCCATAACTTCTTCATACGAGGTCCAATTCACGCAAACTCGGACTCTATCTCAACCAGAATTCCGAGACGAACGCAATGGTGTAACCCGTTTCCCTTAATTCTCACATTTAGAATTAATTATTCTTTAATTCGTTACTTTAAGTTTTATCGAAAACACGGGGTGTCACACATATATATATATATATATATATGTGTGTGTGTGTGTGTGTGTGTGTGCACCTTTATTAATACTTGTAATAGCTTTAGCATCATATTTTTTATGTAAATGCGAATTATCAAAAACACAATTTTTAAATACGTTATCGAATATTAATGTAACAACCCGAATTTTAATAACGTGTTAAGACAAGAATCGAGGCAGGATTAAATTTTAAAATAAGAATCAAGAGAAACGGGTTGCGCTGTTGCGTTCGTCTCGGAATTCTGGTTGGAAACGAGTCCGAAATTTCGTAAATCGGAGTCCATATGACCGAGATATGGCCTCTAGAAGTTTCACGAAAAATCAGAAAACAAAAACAGATTTTCAAATTTCGAATTTAGCCCCAAACAGACTGGGCGGGAAAATTTCCCGCCCAGCCCCAGGTCGACTGGGGAGTCGACCCCCCAGGGACCAAGTCGACTGCCCAGTCGACCTAGGTGTCGACCTGGGGGTCGACTTCCCTGGTCGGACCAGGTCGGCCTGTGTGCACCTGCAGGGTCTTGTGGTCTGGTTTGTTGGTCTGTGACGATTTTTGATGGCTCAGATCTGTTCTAGGGTTGATCCTATGGCCTAAACTTGTTCCTACTCCTATAAAAACACCCTAAGACCTAGTGTAAGTCACTACAATTCACTTTAACAACAAAGTGCTTCCCAAATATTTCTTGATCATGGCCTCCATCTCCAACTACAAAGGCTTGAGCATTCAAACTAGATCCATGTCAAAGGAGCAAGCTTTCTACATCAAATCAAGGGAGTAGAGCATCATTCCTACACCGTTCTACGACAAATGCTTGCTCATAAATCTCTAGCCACGCTTTGTAAGTTCTAGCTACTTTTCGATCTAAACGGTAGTTCTAATGTTGACATGGAATAAAATGAGAGGAAAACCTAAGTATGTTAGTCTATGTGAATCTAGGCTTGCCTCTCTCTTGAACCTATGACTTTGGGCTAATTCTTAGTGATTAAATCATGCCACTCATGTTGTGTTTGACCTAGTTTATCATGCAAGATTGAATCTTTACTTGTGGAATGTAGGCATGAACCCTTAGAACAATTTGACTTGTGAAACATTCATATGAACTTGACTTGGGGCTTATGCATGTAAAAGAACCTAAACCCCTCATGACCATTTACATGCCTATGATGATGAACCTAGTGTTATGCTATCATACATGTTTGAGGCCAATCCTTTTATGCTATCATACATATTTGAGGCCAATCCTTTTATGCTATCATACATATTTGAGGCCAATCCTTTTATGCTATCATACATATTTGAGGCCAATCCCTTTATGCTATCATACATGTTTAAGGCAAATATGTCGTCATAATATTCCTACTATGTTGACTCGCTTTCACTTGCGTTGGGAATACGCCTTGGGTAGTTTAGGCAAACTTGAGATGGGCTATGAATCTTAACATGAATTAAGTAATGGGATAATGGGCATAAGTGGAAAACGTGGACTTGGTCGTAGCCTAAATTTGGCATGAACATGACAAGTAGGAAAACATGAAAGTGGCCAACTCGAGGTTGGGTTGAGTTTGTAGCATAAATCTGCCCGGAACCGCCCGGCAAATCCAGTAGCAACAGACAATAGGACCCAATGTGAGTAGTTAGTCATATCGCGCTCAAAATCCAAGGTTAGACTAGGTTGTGGTGTAAAGCTGCCCGGACCCGCCCGGTGTAACCAGTAACCACAACAAAGTCTAATGTGAGAGGTTGGGGTGCATTAATTTACTTAATGCCACATGATAAGGTTAAGTTAGTTTGACTAATGGCACTTAACCGATATGACATGAATGGGTAGGTTAAGTAAGACCGGACTTGATTACTTAAAGACAACTAACCATATAACACGATTAGCGGATGGGTTAGTTTAACCTAAATGGGTTGATAACACCCGATTGGGATAACGCGATGCGGGGTAGGGTTAAGTAAACCCACAAGAATGATACTTTACCATTATAAATGCGACTAGTGGATGGGGTTAAGTTAACCTACACTTAACCAATCCGACGCGGTAATTTGATGCGGTTAATTTAACTTACACTTAACCAATATGACTTGGTGATTTGATAGGGTTAAGTCACGAACCTCTTAAATATGCTTAACCAATCCGACTCGATAATTTAATGGGGTTAAGTTAACCTACACTTAACCAATTTTACTCGATGATTTGATGAGGTTAAGACAACCAATACTTAACCAATCTGACGCGGTAGCTTGATGAGGTTAAGATAACCTATACTTAACCAATCTGACACGGTGATTTGATAGGGTTAAGTTAACCTATACTTAACCAATTTGACGCGATAATCTAGGGTTAAGTCATGAACTTATTGGTACACTTAACCTACTTGATACATGGTTTGTAGGGCTAAGTCTTGAACTTGAATACTTAGCCAATTTTGACATGATTAGGAGGCGAGGTAAGTCATGAACTCGAATGACAACACTTAACCCATTAGACAAAACCGTAGTTCAGGGGACTAAGTGGAAAATCGTAGTTAATAAGGATAACGGGAAGGGAAACTAAGTGATAAACCTTAGTTAAGGATAACTAAGTAATAATTCTTAGTCAAGAGAATTGGTAGATGAGTAACCTGATACGGTAGGTCATTGTTGAAACAAACACACGAGGAGGAGCGAATGTTTATCTGGCTTAGATAAAGGCTCCAGCGAACTGGGTGACGAAGCGGTAGCTTCGGGGGACGTGAGGGGTACTCTTGGTATCCCTCTGTGAGGTTGCAGATGATCCGCCTAGGCTCACAGAGGTTAAGGTCTGCGGTAGAAGAACCAAGGGTATGCCTTGGTTGCTGTGCGAGCAACCTAAAGACTGGGGTGGATTAGCGTGGAGTCGCCGATACTTAGTTTAGCCCTATGATAGCACGTTGTCGACTACCTACCATCTTTAGTCAATCGTGTACGTATGCGGAAAGACAGAGAACTCCCAACGGACCATATACTTGCTATCTAGTTATGGGTGAGGTTGGCCAATAGGAAAGTGGGGCATGGATGGCCGGAGTATAGTTCTCGTGCATGATTTTCTTGGATTGCCTTTCAGTAGTTGAGGGAGGGGTCACGTGGGACCATAACCACCGGTAGAAAAAAACAGTCCTTGATATCTGCATCGACAGATAACCTAAAGCTCCCGACCGAGTCCTTTATTTCGTTGATTAGCCCTGTCACGGGACTCAGATGGCACATTGAGATACATGTACATCTAGACATGGAAAAACGATTCACGATACATACGGGGGAAAAAGGGCGTGGTTGACGGGTAGCGTAATCCCTAGCGGTCCTAGGTGGCTTAAACCCAAACCGAGTTACAGAAACGTTTAGTAGGTAGCGTAATCCCTAGTGGTCCGAGGTGGCATAAATCCTAGCCGAACATTCGAGAATTCATGGAAAGAAAATACAGCTAGATCAAGGGTGACAGTCCAAAACGATTTCAAGGATAATGGAATTACGTTGAAGTAGTATAGAACTACGTGAGGAAGCCCGTAGGATTTACGGCAAAGGACTAAACATATACATGGAAAGAAACATATGAGTTGGGAAAACCTACATTAGGTTGACATGGACCATTTCATGACATTGGGCAAGGGACATTTTGTAGCTAACACATAACACGGGTGGGGATACTAGTACGGGAGGTGCAGGGCAAATATACTTGATAGAACCTTAGGGTGTTATACTCGATAGAACCTTGGGATGTTATGCTCGATAGAACCTTGGGATCTTATACCTGATTCATAGTGACCGTAGTTCTTCTTGTTACCTTGGTTTAGCTTGTCTATCTTGTCATCATCCTTATGTTTACTTTCAGTTTATGCATATCATGTTACCTTTACCTGTTTTTATGCTGGAAGTAGATAGGACTTACCAGTCTTTATGAATGACCCCATTTCTTTCGCCTCTTTGTCTTCCGTTTCCCTCCCCCCAGGTTTTCAAGGAGGAAATACTGTTATTTAGCTCGGACTTCTTCTGCTTCAAAGTCATCATGTATGGCTTGGATTTTTCTTGGCTATGGCTGCTTTACCATTTTACTTGGGGAATATTTTATGACTGTGGTTTTATGCTTCTTTAACTATTGCAAGACAGGTTTCCAATGTAATGGCTCTTAAAGGCATTTTGATGTAAAAGGCTTTAGACCTTATAATTTTATGAGGTAATGAAATTTGGTTTTTCTTCCGCTGTTTTATATGTTCTGTCTTGTAATATTTCTGTGCATGTTTACCTAGATAACGCCCCTCCAAAGCTAGTGCATTCTCTTGTGAGTGACCCTGGCGAAGGTGATGTGTTACATTTGGTATCAGAGCAGAAGGTTACCAGACTGGGCAAAAGTTTTAAAACCTTCTGAAAACTATTTGAAAACCATTTACAAAGAAGCATTTTTCAAGGAAAGTTTTATTTTTAAAGGCTATTCCCCAAAGGCCATTAGCATTCTCCTTTGTTTCCTTGATTGAATCTCTTTTCCTTTCTTTCCTCCACCTGTAGTCACAGTGGTTCGAACTGCGACTAATCCTTTTCTAACTACGTCAGTGTTTTCGGTATGATGGAGGCAGTTCTCGAGAGACCTATTGCCGCGTTATAAGAAAGGATAGTAAGAACAAGGATAAAGGATACAAGCTTAAGGACAAGCAACTTGTTGGTATGGCTTAATTCACAAAGGAGGGAAAAGGTGAATGATAAAACCCATGACAAGAGAGAGTATCTCTAGTAGGGTAAAAAGGGAAAGATAGTCAAGTATTATGAGACGAGGACAAGATCATCGAGAGGGCAATTGTATGCTCTCACTGTTAGCATACCTAAGAAGGATGGTAACGTTTCTGTAAAAGGTTTAGCTTTTCTTCTCTATCATCCCGTCAGGACTTTGCTTTGATCACCGCATCATTTAAGTCTGCTTCGATAGTTGAGTCTCTGCACCTTCGTACTAGCATAGTAGAGGATCCCATTTTTGTCTCAAATCTTGTTGAGGAATCGGTCCATTTATTCGTGACTTGTTTGGATTTGAGGACGCCTATGACTTTTGGGAATAATGCTTATGCTTTTAAGCTATGGGTTGGATTCTAGGAATGGAGTGGTTATCCAGTAAGGGTGTCATTCTCGGTTCTGAAAGGAGGGTAGTTAGGCTCTTGACCTGCCTCGGTAATACCCTCGAAGTCTCGTGTAACCTTTAGGGTTCTGTCATGATTGGTTACCTAGAAGCTCTTGATGCATTTGTTGGTAATCCGTTCGAGTAGAGTTCACCACTAAAGCGGATGGTTCATTTCGCTTGTGCATGAGTTATGGAAATCACTCTAGTAAGTACACCTGGTAACATGGTTGGCATCTGTTTGTTTTCAAGAGATAAGTTCTTCTACGTGGAATGCCGTAGAGCGAGTAAACGAGATCCATGATTCACTAGTGAATTTTGGAGAGCTTACATGAAACCATGAGTGCATGGATATGGTTGAGCCAAGTATACTAGAGGGAGAATAAGTAAAAGTGGAACGAGAGGCGACAATGAAGTGAGTTCCAGCTCATATTCGGAAATAGGAGGAAAGAGGCCACGAAATCATGAAGTTAAAGATGGTCAAAGCACAATGGAATTAAGCTCAAGGAAATGCGACTAAGAAGATTGAAGACAAGATACGCGCATCATATCTCTTTTTAAGAGTATATTCTTGATTCCGGTTTTCCTGTAGAGCTTACCCGCATGCTATCCTTTATGCATATCCTCTCGGCCCTATTCTCGATCTTATTTCTGTTGCAAACTCCATAGGGGGTATGATTCATCGGTTAATAATACATGTCAGGGTTTGAAGGTGTCCGTTAGGTTGACTAAACCTTTTGGGCTTTATAGGATATGGGTTGGGTTTAGAAAGGGATTTCTTGTAATCCAAAAAGGAGTTTATCTTGTTTATCTTCTTGGTCCTATCTTAAGGACCTTAGGTAGAACCCTGTGAATGTAAACATGTATTTGAAAACATGATATGGTTGCAAGTGGTTGCTCGTGGATGCGCGAATACACACTAGGCACTAGATCGGCTCAGTCACATTTCATATTTCATATGTATACGTGTTTATACTTGTTTATGGATGAATTTGAATGTGTTATCATGTGAATATAGCATATGGATGAATGGTTGTGCACACATATAGTGTTTACGTGACTAGGACTATTTGCATACATGTGGATTCATGGCACTAAACATATTTTTCATTTAGAAGATCAATCAGGCCTGATCATTTGCATTAGAGAAGGAACATATACACACACTTTCTGCATATGTTCATATGGTATTAGATATCTTTTAAGGACAATGGTTGCTTGTGGATGATGTTTGGAGTAGATGGATGATGGATGGTAGGATACGTTCTTCCTAATTTGGAGATTTCGGGGACGAAATCCTTTAAGGTGGGGAGAATGTAACAACCCGAATTTTAATAACGTGTTAAGACAAGAATCGAGGCAGAATTAAATTTTAAAATAAGAATCAAGAGAAACGGGTTGCGCGGTTGCGTTGATCTCGGAATTTTGGTTGGAAACGAGTCTGAAATTTCGTAAATCGGAGTCCGTTTGACCAAGATATGGCCTCTAGAAGTTTCACGAAAAATCAGGAAACGAAAACAGATTTTCAAATTTTGAATTTAGCCCTAAACAGACTGGGCGGGAAAATTTCCCGCCCAGCCCTAGGTCGACTGGGGAGTCGACCCCCAGGGACCAGGTCGACTGCCCAGTTGACCTGGGGGTCGACTTCCCTGGTCGGACCAGGTCGGCCTGTGTGCACTTGCAGGGTCTTGTGGTCTGGGTTGTCGGCCCGTGACGATTTTTGATGGCTCGGATCTATTCTAGGGTTGATCCTATGGCCTAAACTTGTTCCAACTCCTATAAAAACACCCTAAGACCTAGCCTAAGTCACTACAATTCACTCTAACAACAAAGTGCTGCCCAAATATTTCTTGATCATGGCCTCCATCTCCAACTTCAAAGGCTTGAGCATTCAAACTTGATCCATGTCAAAGGAGCAAGCTTTCTACATCAAATCAAGGGAGTAGCGCATCATTCCTACACCGTTCTACGACAAATGCTTGCTCATAAATCTCTAGCCACGCTTTGTAAGTTCTAGCTACTTTTAGATCTAAACGGTTGTTCTAATGTTGACATGGAATAAAATGAGATGAAAACCTAAGTATGTTAGTCTATGTGAATCTAGTCTTGCCTCTCTCTTGAACCTATGACTTTGGGCAAATTCTTAATGATTAAATCATGCCGCTCATGTTGTGTTTGACCTAGTTTATCATGCAAGATTGAATCTTTACTTGTGGGATGTTGGCATGAAACCTTAGAACAATTTGACTTGTGGAACATTCATATGAACTTGACTTGGGGCTTATGCATGTAAAAGAACCTAAACCCCTCATGACCATTTACATTCCTATGATGATGAACCTAGTGTTATGCTATCATACATGTTTGAGGCCAATCCTTTTATGCTATCATACATATTTGAGGCCAATCCTTTTATGCTATCATACATATTTGAGGCCAATCCTTTTATGCTATCATACATATTTGAGGCCAATCCCTTTATGCTATCATACATGTTTAAGGCCAATATGTCGTCATATTATTCCTACTATGTTGACTCGCTTTCACTTGCGTTGGGAATACACCTTGGGTAGTTTAGGCAAACTTGAGATGGGCTATGAAACTTAACATGAATTAAGTAATGGGACAATGGGCATAAGTGGAAAACGTGGACTTGGTCGTAGCCTAAATTTGACATGAACATGACAAGTAGGAAAACATGAAAGTGGCCAACTCGAGGTTGGGTTGAGTTTGTAGCATAAATCTGCCCGGAACCGCCCGGCAAATCCAGTAGCTACAGACAATAGGACCCAATGTGAGTAGTTAGTCATATCGCGCTCAAAACTCGAGGATAGACTAGGTTGTGGTGTAAAGCTGCCCGGACCCGCCCGGCGTAACCAGTAACCACAACAAAGTCTAATGTGAGAGGTTGGGGTGCATTAATTTACTTAATGCCACATGATAAGGTTAAGTTAGTTTGACTAATGGCACTTAACCGATATGACATAAATGGGTAGGTTAAGTAAGACCAGACTTGATTACTTAAAGACACTTAACCATATAACACGACTAACGGATGGGTTAGTTTAACCTAAATGGGTTGATAACACCCGACTGGGATAACGCGATGTGGGGTAGGGTTAAGTAAACCCACAAGAATGATACTTAACCATTATAAATGCGACTAGTGGATGGGGTTAAGTTAACCTACACTTAACCAATCCGACTCGGTAATTTGATGGGGTTAAGTTAACTTACACTTAACCAATCTGACTTGATGATTTGATAGGGTTAAGTCACGAACCTCTTAAATATGCTTAACCAATCAGACTCGATAATTTAATGGGGTTAAGTTAACCTACACTTAACCAATTTTACTTGATGATTTGATGAGGTTAAGACAACCAATACTTAACCAATCTGACGCGGTAGCTTGATGAGGTTAAGATAACCTATACTTAACCAATCTGACACGGTAATTTGATAGGGTTAAGTTAACCTATACTTAACCAATCTGACACGATAATCTAGGGTTAAGTCATGAACTTCTTGGTACACTTAACCAACTTGATACATGGTTTGTACGGCTAAGTCTTGAACTTGAATACTTAGCCAATTTTGACATGATTCGGAGGCGAGGTAAGTCATGAACTCGAATGACAACACTTAACCCATTAGACAAAACCCTAGTTCAGGGGACTAAGTGGAAAATCGTAGTTAATAAGGATAACGGGAAGGGAAACTAAGTGATAAACCTTAGTTAAGGATAACTAAGTAATAATTCTTAGTCAAGAGAATTGATAGATGAGTAACCTGATACGGTAGGTCATCGTTTAAACAAACACACGAGGAGGAGTGAATGTTTATCTGACTTAGATAAAGGCTCCAGCGAACTGGGTGACGAAGCGGTAGCTTCGGGGGACGTGAGGGTACTCTTGGTATCCCTCTGTGAGGTTGCAGATGATCCGCCTAGGCTCACAGAGGTTAAGGTCTGCGGTAGAAGAACCAAGGGTATGCCTTGGTTGCTGTGCGAGCAACCAAAAGACTGGGGTGGATTAGCGTGGAGTCGGCGATACTTAGTTTAGCCCTGTGATAGCACGTCGTCGACTACCTACCATCTTTAGACAATCATGTACGTATGCGGAAAGGCAGAGAACTCCCAACAGACCATATACTTGCTATCTAGTTATGGGTGAGGTTGGTCAATAGGAAAGTGGGGCATGGATGGCCGGAGTATAGTTCTCGTGCATGATTTTCTTGGATTGCCTTTCAGTAGTTGAGGGAGGGGTCACGTGGGACCATAACCACCGGTAGAAAATAACAGACCTTGATATCTACATCGGTAGATAACCTAAAGCTCCCGACCGAGTCCTGTATTTCTTGATTAGTCCTGTCACGGGACTCGGATGGCACATTGAGATACATGTGCATCTAGACATGGAAATACGATTCACGATACATACGGGGGAAAAAGGGCGTGGTTGACGGGTAGCGTAATCCCTAGCGGTCCTAGGTGGCTTAAACCCAAACCGAGTTACGGAAACGTTTAGTAGGTAGCGTAATCCCTAGTGGTCCTAGGTGGCATAAATCCTAGCCGATCATTCGAGAATTCATGGAAAGAAAATACAGCTAGATCAAGGGTGACAGTCCAAAACGATTCCAAGGATAATGGAACTACATTGAAGTAGTATAGAACTACGTGAGGAAGCCCGTAGGATTTACGGCAAAGGACTAAACATATACATGGAAAGAAACATACGAGTTGGGAAAACCTACATTAGGTTGACATGGACCATTTCATGACATTGGGCAAGGGACATTTTGTGGCTAACACATAACACGGGTTGGGATACTAGTACGGGTGGTGCAGGGCAAATATACTTGATAGAACCTTAGGGTGTTATACTCAATAGAACCTTGGGATGTTATACTCGATAGAACCTTGGGATGTTATACTCGATAGAACCTTGGGATCTTATACTTGATTCACAGTGACCGTAGTTCATCTTGTTACCTTGGTTTAGCTTGTCTATCTTGTCATCATCCTTATGTTTACTTTCAGTTTATGCATGTCATGTTACCTTTACGTGTTTTTATGTTGGAAGTAGATAGGACTTACCAGTCTTTATGAATGACCCCGTTTCTTTCGCCTCTTTGTCTTCCGTTCCCCCCTCCCAAGGTTTTCAGGGAGGAAATACTGTTATTTAGCTCGGACGTCTTCTGCTTCAAGGTCATTATGTATGGCTTGGATTTTTCTTGGCTATGGCTGCTTTACCGTTTTACTTGGGGAATATTTTATGACTATGGTTTTATGCTTCTTTAACTATTGCAAGACAGGTTTCCAATGTAATGGCTTTTAAAGTCATTTTGATGTAAAAAGCTTTAGACCTTATAATTTTATGAGGTAATGAAATTTGGTTTTTCTTCCGCTGTTTTATATGTTCTGTCTTGTAATATTTCTGTGCATGTTTACCTAGATAACGCCCCTCCAAAGCTAGTGCATTCTCTTGTGAGTGACCCTGGCGGCGGTGGGGTGTTACAATTAACATCTTCCAAAAATAGATTCAAGCAAATATACTTTGTTTAGATATTTGTTCTTTATTATTTCTGGAAAAGCCGACCGGGGTTCTTTATTATTCAATAATATAAACTAAAATTTCCTTGCAAAAAAATAAACTAAAATTCGAACTAATAAAAAATTAAATATTACAATTTAAAAATAAAAAATTTAAACTAATTACATATGATTTCAATATAAAGATATGTCTTAATATTTATGAAATTATTTTCTTTTGAATATTTTAAAATTTGTATAACTTACCAAGAAATAATTCACACATGAAGTGCGTGGCGTAATGCTCATATTATAATTTTTTTAATATGTCTATGTGTCGTCCCTCAAGGTTAAATATTTTGCGTTCCGTTTCCATTTTGGACATCTAAAACTTTTTAAACTATGATTTCACTTCAAAAATTCCATTATATTTCCATTATGTAAACTCCATCGGGTTTCTTTTCAAATATGTGAAATAATATTGAATCTAATACAAGGATGTTCAACATAAATTTTATACAAATTGTTTTATGCCGCATAACAACATATAATCTAATAATATAGTTTATTTTGTTATAATCACTAAAAGATAACAAGGCAATTCCAACGACCTAAAGACATTAGCAGCCATTGGAAGCTGTTGGAATAGCCGTTGGTATATGTTTTATGACTTCAATTGTTTTCTGATGGAATCGACGGACAGTTTCCAACGGCTCCCGACGGCTAAGAGTAGTTAGCAATCGTTGGAAGCCATTTGAAATAAATGAACCAAAAGCCATTGATAGCCGTCAAAGATCTGGGTTATTTTTTTACAACAGAAAGCCTATTACCTTCCAGCCGCACCATTTCAATTTCCATTTCATTCGATATATATATAACACATATGTAACAATAACAATATAAACATCCAACATAAATCAAATCAACACCAATATATACAAAATAAACCGTCCAAACATGTCAAACCAAATCATCAACCTCACATGTCAACTAACCAAGTGTATATCTTCAAGATACGTCCAAAATATCATCTTCCCTAGCTCCAAACCAACATATACAACATCGAAACACAATCCTCACCAATTCCAAGTCAATAAGTACATCATGAAAGCACAAACACATTAAAACATACATATCAAGCATCTTCGTCCCTCCAGAAGCACCAGACGACGAAGGAAAGGAACCATGCTGCTACATATACTCTGCTAGCTTTTGATTCAGCTGCTCCATCTATATATCTTGAAGACAATTCTCCTACAGCTGCTCAACCATTGTTCTAAGCTCTTTTATTTCAGCATTGTCCTGAGATTTTTCATATGCCTTTTGATCTGCTCTAGCTTGTAAATAGAATAAAAAATATTCAGAAAAAAGAAAGATGATAACTTATTTTAAAATTACAAATAAATACTAATACATAAAAAATAGAAAACAACACATGCAAAAGGGTTGCTAGTACATGAAAACTAGCACATGCAAAATAGTATCAAATTTTGAATCTCCATTCGTGTTGACTTATATACTAATTAGTAATTTTCATATATATATACACACACACACACACATATGCATATACATAATATATATATATATATAAATGAAATTTTAAAGGTTGTGTTAGATTCTTGTTTTCTGTTAGTGTCGTCAAATATAGAAACAATATGAGTGATGTATATATCTTATCACTTTATTTTTAATTGGTTTGCCATCATATAAAATATCATAATATTTTATATCTACATTTTGATTTGTTGTATATATGCAAAACGATTAATTACAGCTTGGTTTCCTTAGTTGTAACGTCTATTCAGCTACGTCGGATTCATAATGGAGTCGAATAGAGCGTCTTCTTCATCTCACATCAACTCATCGCGATCTAGTATCTAAAGCAGTTATTCCCATGCCTTCTGAAAATTTGTATATAATGCAAAAACGATTACATATGAAATATGGTAGAACATTATTTTTATTTTACATAGCTAGTAACTAAACTTATCAATGTTAATAATGGAACTTAAAATATGCATACATATGCATTCTCACCTTATCCTGATCACCCGTTGATATGTAATGTTGCCAGCATTGTATATTTTCTTTGATGCGTGGGTGTGAGCAAATACGTCCATGTAGGACACGGGATGTCCAAGAGCTCTTTCCTACAATAGATAATTTATACATTTCAATTCCACAGAGCTAATTACCAAAATAATCACTATGTAAATGTAATAGATGATAAATTAACCAAGCTCTCGAGGTGATGCTAGAAAGATTTGGATTCTGCATGATGAGTTACTAGGTTCTTACTTCTGTTCGCTAAGTTCCTCACCGAGTCCGCTTGCAAATTTACATTGAATAATATATTCAATAAATTCAAAATAATTAATGAGGTGTTTGGTAGATTTATCTTGAACTCTTCACCGTTCCACTAGTTAACCCATTTATCCCATATAACCACGCCCATCCAGTTCGGTTTCTTGCCCAATTTCACTAGCTCTAATATTTTCTCTTTGTAATTCTTAGCGACCTTTGATTTCCAGTGGCGTTGAACTAGGTTGACGTCAGCCTCCTATACATCTACTGTCCCACGTATAATGAGGAGAATATTACTAGTTATACATTTATCCTTAATCATATTGTAAAATGATATAAACTTACAAGAAAATCATGCCAAATAGCCCCATTGATGGAATCAGGAATTTTACTCCACTTAGGCTAGAAATCCGACATTCTACTCATATTTGCCTACTTAGAAATGCCAAGCACCACGCTCGATGGTTGCCACTCGAATTCCATGTGTTAAATATAAAACTGAACCTTAGACAATTATATATATATATATATATATCATGTACAAAAAAATATTGCTATGTTACTAACTTTGATATTTACGCTTGATCAGCCTTAGGCTGCAAATATACGAATGTGCAAGCTGGTGGCTCACCACTACTCTCACCACCCGAGCTTGAAGAGCTACAAGTTGAGAGCTAAACATAATACATGTCGCATATATGTGTGTGTGTACATATATACACACTATTCATAATAATTATGATATGATTAACCGTTAAAAAAATAGTACATGCTATATATATGTCATGTGTGTTTGTTTTGTGCGTGAGTTTACACTTGTTTGTGACTGAGTGTTTGTGTTGTGTGTTGAATGTATGTTCAAGTCATCAAAATGGTATAACTTGGATGAATGCAACATAATAGTACAAAAATGCTTGACATTGATATTAATAAGAGAAAAATGTAACGTGGATAATTGCAGAAATTATCAGATGATACTCGGTCCTTTTCGATTTTTGATTTAGACTCTGTCCCATGTTATATATCGTTTTCCTCTACACTCTCAAATGCTTCGACTAATACATTTGTCTCATCATTTAAAGGTCCAAAATCAGTTTGATCGTCTATAATTGCTATTTCAACATTTTCCTCGAGATCTACTTGATAGGCTTGTTTGTTTGGAATATTTTTCCATCAAATGTAAATCTTGCCTTGGTTTTAAAAACTGCAGATCAATCTGCTTTATATCTTTTTATAGATGGATAGGGGGTGTTATAAACTTGTAGGGCTTGTTTAGCTTGTACAAAAGGGTCGTGCTTTTGGCAAAGCCGAACAGTTTTATAGTTGTACAACTTTTAGCGGGTAGAAAATGAAGTATAAGTGATAAGCTAAATGCTTAAACAACTAGCTAACTTCATCTGCGTAGGGAGAAAAGCCTAGTAGTTGAAGTGCATAAATTAGTACATTTAGAAGTACATTAAGTAATACAAATTAGTGAAGCCATTGTCCATTCATGCTGCAAGAATCAAGAAGAAACTATAGCCCTTGCATCCACATCATTCATTATCGAATATGCTTCCTATGCCCATTACACTCTTCTTGCTCCTCGCTATATAACCAGGATGTGAGGCTGATGAAGGAGAGTGAAGGTTTTGCATGGTTACATCAAAGTTGTCATTCCTTGGTAGTGGGTCTTTATGGCTAGGTAGTGGTGCTATGTGAGCATAGGGGTTTGCCGGTCTACTTTTGGTGACTCTTTCTACATTACTTGTCATTTGTATAGTGCCAGATCCAGAAACATGATCATTTTTACTTGGTAAGACGGGAGTTTTGGAAGAAATAGGCAAGGCATAACCTTTGCTTAATCGAGGGTGACCTGTTTAGAAATCTAGGTTTAATGGAAGTGGATGCAGACTTGTCTTTTGCAGCTATTGCATAAGCTTCTGCATGATCATGCACATAAGCACCGACATGCACACTTTCAGTTGCTTCCACAAGTGACAAAGAGCAATAGAGTGCACACATCAACTGGAGTAGTGCGCACAGCATCGCATTCTGGTTGAAAACATTGGAAAGCATTTCTCCAATTCTTCGAATTTCCTTTAACAACCCGGAAAATCTGAACCAGTTTAAAATTTTTAAATTGGCTATTTTAGTGGATTTTAAATATTTTAAATAAAATATTTTAAATAATGACGACGAAAAGTATGTTTGAATCAATGTTTGAAAATAAATATAATTATTTTTAATTCTAAGCAAGACCTGAAATGGCGCGGTAGTTTCAAAATTTGAATTCAAACTTTGACTGACTGTACCGGGAGCAAAATAAAAGAGATTTTAGTGAAACCAAAAATATTTAAATCTGTTTATGAATATCTTTCTAACGAATCCGAAAAATGGAAATTTCATAGCGGGAATCAAAAGTTATGGCCAAATGAATTTTCAGAAAGGTCGCTATAGAGAATATATCGCCCTTGAAAATAGACATTTTGCAAACAACCTCAGAAGTCGACGAAACCACTTTTGTTGGATCCGGGATGTCAAATTATTGCTAGCATTCAAATTTCATAATTTTTGAAGTCAATATGTGAGCGTGGCAAAAGAAAATGTGTTTGGTGAATTTCTATTAAATTGGATCGACCAGAAAATGGCCATTTTTCAAATGATCTCAGAATTCGACAAAACTAGTTTTGTTGGGATCGTATCGTCAAAACATAGCCAGATTTATTTTTCTGGAATTTTTGGGATCGGTATGTGGCCCCGACAAATTGAAATGTATATTCAAATTAAATATTGAATGTTTTATATTTTAATTTGAAAAAAAACTAACTGAAACAGTCGAATGGGCCTACGAAACATATCCCATTGTGTTCGGAATGGGGGTATTTAGCTAGGGACGATAGTCGTTGGGTTTGGATTGGAGTTCGTATGAGATGAGGGGTATTTTTGGATTTTTAAAATATATAAATATAAAAAAATCTGATTGGCCACCTCACTTTTCTCTCTCCCCGTATTCTCTCTCTCCCCATCGCGATATACAGCGGAAACCGCTTCCCTCTTCCAGCCCCAATTCCGACCAATCCACGCCACGATAGCCCTCCCTCCAGTTGAACTTTTTGAAGAGCATCCTCCACTCTTCAAATCAAGACAAGTCACTCCCTCTCTCGTCACCTGTACGAGGAGAATGACCACCACTAAGTTGCCACCTTTCGAGCTCCGCCGTGCCTCCTGTGCTGCGTCGATCTGAGCAACTCCACCAGTGCCGTGAATCCCCTTCCAAGCCCTTCGACGCTGCATAACCTGATCGAAGCAACATTGCACGGATTGGTCGCAAAGTGGAAACCTAGATTCGAACATTTTCAGAAGGTAACAGTTTAATTTATTTTAAACTAATTATAGCACTTTAAAGCGCTACGATTTTTGATTTCACTGTAAAAATCATATCTTTCTCGTTTGTTGACGAAATTCAGTGAAACAAGAGACAGTGGACTCGTGTGGACGTCTTCTACATTTTAGAAGAGACCGGATATTTTTCTGAGCCTTCTGCTATTTTTGGTGGAGTGGAACCCAATGTGAGATTTCTAATTTATAAATGATATGGAAAACAACGATGTATAAATTATATAGTCGATATATGAGTTATATAAGCATTGTACACCTCATGTATGAGTGTTGTATAAGTTGTATGTTCGATGTATAAGTTATATATGCATTGTAAAAATTATATAGGCGTTGAAATGATTGAAATGAAGCGAAATGAAATTGAAATATATTTATATACGAATATATATATATACACTCCCCTCGTCCACAGACCATGGACGATATTTATTGGTTGTGATATTGTTTGGATTATTGGTTGATGTGAAATTTGGTGAAAATCATGAATGATTGATTGTGGTTGAAAATACCTGTTGTGGTTGAAAATTATTTTGGATGAAACCACATAGGATTTAGTTTGTGGAAAAGAAAAATAAACATGCTCGTCTGCGTACGAATTAGATGCATGAAATCCCCACTGTCAAAAACCGCGAGGTTTTAAGGTAGAGCGAGGAGCCGTACTAGGGACAGTGCCTGTTTTAACTACCCTGCCATTATGCGGCTGAAATTTTCAATAATATTCATGTGTTAGAATTATTTTCATGTGTTGAAACTATATTCATGTGTTGAATAGAAATTCATGTGTTGAGTAGAAATTCATGTGTTGAATGAAGTTTATGTGTTGAATAAATTCTTTGAAAGATAAAAATAACATTTTTATTATATATATAGACTATATAAAATATTAGTATTTTAAATAAATTGTTTTAACACCAAAAATAACATTTTTACCTTATGTATGAATTATATAAAATAATCGTGTTTTGAAATAAATTGTTTTACACTAAAAAAATAACATTTTTATTATATATATCAACGATAGAAAATATTCATGTGTTGAATAAAGGTCTAGAACGATAAAAATCATATTTTTATCGTATGTGTGTGTAATAACCCGGAAAATGCGAGCCAGTTTGAAATTTTTAAATTGGCTATTTTAATGAATTTTGAACATTTAAAATGAATTATTTGAAATAATATCGACGAGAAGATTTATTTTGAATATAATCCAACGTATATATTATATACGTCGTCGTTAGAATATAAATAATTATATATAATTATAAATAGAATTGAAAATGGCGCGGTAGTTCGATAATTCGATTTCAAACTTCAATTGAACATACCGGGTGCAAAACAATCCGGATTTTAGTGAAAGCAAAAACATTAGGATCTAATTGATAATATCTTTCCAGCGAATTCGACCAATCGAAATTTCATAGCGGGAATCAAAAGATATGTCCAGTTGAAAATTCTAAATAGTCGCTATGGAATTCAGGCCCTTAAAAATGGACATTTTGCAAATGACGTCGGATCTCGACGAAACCAGTTTTGTTGGGTCCGCAGTGTCAAATTATTGCTAGATTCCAAATTTCATAATTTTTCGAATCAATATGTGAGCGTGGCAAAGGAAAACGCGTTTGACTAGTTTCAGTTGATTTTAATCGACTGGAAAATGGCCATTTTTCAAACGGTCTCAGAATTCGACGAAACTAGTTTTGTTAGGACCGTATTATCAATACGAAGCTAGAAAATATTTTTCAAGAATTTTTAGAGTTAGTATGTGACCTCGGTAAATTGAAATGTGCGTTCAAATTCAAAATATAAAGGATTTATATTTTGATTTTGACAGAAACTAATCGAAACAGCTGAATTGGCTTGAGTGGCATATCTCATTGTGTTCGGAATGGGGGTAAAATGCTATAGACGACAGGCGGTGGGCCTCGTTTAGAGGTCGTATGTAAAAGTCAACATTTTGAAATTAAAATAATAAAAAAATAATAAAAGAAAAGAATTCCCTCTCCTCTCCTTACTTCCTCTAAGCCCCCCCCTGTTGAAATTCATTTCAACAGAAAAAAAGGGGGAGATGACGAATTGACGCGCCCTCCCCACAGGCGATTGCTCGCGCCTCCATCTCCTTCCCCCGATGCTGACGCTGCCGCCCCTTCTTCCACCTCTCTCTTTCCTCCGCGACCTCTCTCTCCTCCGTTTGACAGCCGCGAGCTCCAAAGCTCGAACGGGAGGAACCGAAGAACGAAGCCGCCAAATCGAAACTCCATCAAACCCAAACCTCACCACCGCCTGGTCATGCTTCCACTGCCACCTCAACCGACCCGACACCGCCTTCCACCGGCAATCAGAGAACCCAACACCCCCTCCTTTGTAAAAACAGTGAGTTTGTTTTATTTATTTATTTTTTTTCTTTTCTACATTTATTTTTAGTTTTGATTATAATAAAATTAAGTTAATTATGTTTATAAAAATATAATCCTTGGTTATAGGAAAATATAATTTTTAGTTTTAACATAGAACAACGATTAAAAATCTGATTTTTATTTGTTTAAGGTTATGGTTTTTATTCCTATAAAGTTAGGATCTTTATAAACAAAGAAATGATTTTTATATATTGAACATCGAAGTAAAAATATGATTTTTATATATTGAACATCGAAGTAAAAATATGATTTTTATATATTGATTAGCGAAGTAAAAATTCGATTTTTATATATGTAGTGGCTACGGGCAACGAAGTTGACAAAGATGCGATAACGATGAAGATTTCCTGCATTGGAAGTGTCGTGAAGTTGGATAGCTTTCGGTGAGAATTTCTCACCTTTCAATTTCATTTTCTAGTTATATATATATACTAGGATGCAGACGGTGCTTAGTAGCACCCGACACAATCGTCCACAGACCATGGACTTGTTTGCTTGATTGCATAAATTAGTTAGATGATTAGATTTGAATTTGATTGTTTGGTGGATTTGATTGATGTGTGAATGGCGTGGGCCTTCACTAGACCGGGGATAAGGCTAGGCCTCGTCCCGTTTCTAGTATCGTGCTGTTATGCCGCCGAAATTTTCTAAAATAAGTTAGAAAAATAACAATATCATTTTATAGAATAAATGAATTGAATAGAAATTCATATGTTGAAATAAAATGTTTTGTCGTTAAAAATATAATTTTTAACGTGAATGTAAATAAATAAATATTCATTTACAAACCGGACGGTTTGTTTATGTACACCTATTTGAAGGACATTGATTGGGTCGATAAATTTTACACATCGCCCAACTGCACAAATAAAATATGCGTTTGATTGTTTGAAACCCCACACGGGTGTTGGGATGAAATTTGAAGTTCACTCATCCTGATTGATTAAATATGTCGATCGATTGATTGACAGGCTGTTATAAGCGTTAGATATCTATATTTGATGCTTATACAGTGTAGTGCACTTTGGTTGATGGTTGATTATTTTTCAATGCTATTATATGCGTGTGATGTATGGAAATCCATATAATTAATTTTATATGGTGATTGATTGGGCCTCATTCCAATTTAGAAAATAAAGAATATTATAACATAAAAGTTCATGTGTTGACTGTACTCATTCGTTGAGATTAGTCATGTGTTGAACGAAATATTTTAATAATAAAATTTGCATCTTTATCAATATAAAATAAAGGTTCATGTGTTGACTGTACTCATCCGTTGAGATTAGTCATGTGTTGAACGAAATAATTTAACAAAAATTGTCACACGTGGACAGTACTCATTCGTTGAGATTAGTCGTGTGTTGACAAAAATAAATATTCATTTGTTGAATAGAATATTTGAAAAAAGAAATATATGAAGCTGTATTGGTTAGATTGATGCCATTTTGACGTGAACGATATTTATATCGATTTTATTCATTTTAAAATGCATATTGAAAAGTGATTTCGAAAACGCATATTTTGAAATGAAATCGAAATGAATTGAATATATAAAGATTTCGGAATGAATTGAATATATAACGATATCGAAATGAATTGAATATAAAATGAAATCGAAATGAATTGAATATATAACGATTTCGAAATGAATTGAATGTATAACGATTTCGAAATGAATTGAATGTATAACGATTTCGAAATGAATTGAATATAAAACGATTTCGAAATGAATTGAATATAAAACGATTTCAAAATGAATTGAATATATAATGAATTCGAATTGAATTGGAAACAAATTGAAATGAATTCAAATTGAATTGAAATTTGAATTGAATAGAAACGAATTTTAAAACGAATTTATAAAGAAGAATTCAATTTTGATTTGAATTGAAATGGAAGCTGAAATTGCTTTCGAAACGTATTTAAAACTATTTATATAATTCGTTTTAAATAGAAATCGATGAAATATATATTATATATATAATATAATGGCCTGAATAGAACGCGCCGCGCCGCGGCAGTTCGCGAATTTCGACCATTTATTTCAAACGGACATTACGGGAGATCCGACCGTCGGATTCTCCTAAAACTGGAACCGTTGGGTTCGTATCGAAAAGAGCTTTCTAACAAATATTAGAAATTTGAAATCTAACGGTTGTATTTGGAGATATGTCCAAATCAAATTTGAAAAAGGTCGATGTAAGTGCAGTTTGATGGCCATTGATGGAAATCGACTGTACGGGCCTTGATAAAATTATTAAAAATAATAATAAATTGTGTAAAATCATGAGAAATGATTTGGGAAAAATTGGGATGAAAAACTCCATATTTGAAGAGATAAAAATAGATTTTTATCGAAATGAACGAGTTTTGAACTAGAATTATAATTCTATTTATTTTTAAATAAATAAATTGAATTTAAAAAGGGTTTTAAAAATAACCAGAATTTCCAATGATTGCATTGGAGTGGATTTGAATCGAAATTGTCTTCGGAATATTTCGATGTTGGAATTCGTGATTATGCAGGTGTTGTTATGGAAATTTGAAAGATATATATTTATATCGTTATTTCCAATACGACATTTGTTAATCGTAGAATTTGATATTGAATATAAGCCGATATATTTTCTATTCAGAGCCTTGTATTGAATATCAAATGTGATTTGGGTTTGTCGTGAATGGTGTCTTCATTAACACTGTTCTTGAACCCAGTTGAGAAAAGATTAAATCTTTTTATTTAGATTTAATGAAGTGTACCAATTAGATAATATTTAGTTGGAATTGAATTGATATTGATTTTTGGGTTTATTGTGGACAGTGTTTTTGTAACACCCCGAATTTCGGTTAATGCTAAAATTCACTAATTGCAGAATAAATAATCTCAGATGTGAGAATTGGGGGAAACGGGCTGCGTCATTTTGTTCGTCTCGGAAAAATACGCAGAATAGAGTCCGAAATTTTGTAAATCGGAGTCCGTATGGCCCAGTTATGGCCCAATGAAGTTTGCAGAAAATTAAAAGTTCAAAACAGATTTAAAATTCAGGTTTAAAATTCAAAATTGGGGCCATTGGGCGCTGGAGGGAAAAACTCCCGCCTAGCTACCCGAGTCGACAGCCCTGTCGACTGGGCAGTCGACTGGGTAGGACCAGGTCGACAGCCCTGTCGACTTGGGTGTCGACATGGGGTGCTCGACCATTTAAACCTGGTGCACCATTTTAGGGTTTGGCTGTGTTTTGGGCTATTCTCTAGAGACTTCTTAAATCCGACGGACCTAATCTAACCTAGGGCTAATCCTATGGTCTAAAACACACCCTAATCCTATAAATACACCCTAATGCAAGCCTAATCCATACTAAAAATAGAATTGATACCATCATGCCGCCAAAATCAAACTTAGGAGGAGCCTCCACTAATTCATGAAGAAAGTTGCAAGCTAATCAACCTCTAATCATCACCACCTTCAAATATAGCAACTAGTTCTACTTCATAAGTTTGCTAATCTTGGTTTTGGTGAGTTTCTATCACTTTAATAACCAATTGCTAAATTAAGTAGATGAGATATGATGAGATCATGCGGTTTTGTATGCGGATTAGTGGGTTTTAAGTCATATGATATGATGTTAGTTTGCTAATCTATGTTTAATGTTAACCATATGTTTATGCAAGTTAAGTATGTGGGTTTATGCAAGTTAAGTGGTGGGTTTTATGCATGCTAAGTATTGGGTTTTATGCATGCTAAGTATTTGACTTTGTGCATGCTAAGTATTTGACTTTATGCATGCTAAGTATTTGATTTTATGCATGCTAAGTATTTGATTTTATGCATGCTAAGTGTTTGGGTTTATGCATGCTAAGTATTTGATTTTATGCATGCTAAGTGTTTGGGTTTATGCATGCTAAGTATTTGATTTTATGCATGCTAAGTGGTTGGTTTTATGCATACATGATGACATGCAAGTTTACCCTTTTTAAATAATATACATACATATGCAAGATGACACCTTTGTATGCTATGCATACATATGCATGTTTACCCTATTTATGATGCAAGTCACATATGCAAGTTCACCCTTTGTGTAACCTATGAACACTTATGCAAGTTACCTTTATATGACATATGTGTATTCATGCAAGTTGGGTTATTTAATGATGTTAGTTTGGTTTAATATCATGATGCAAGTTGACATCTTTTAAACCCATGTAAGAGCCAACGTTGGGCTAAGATTGAACCCATTACATTTATGGTAAATCTTCCCATTTATATGACATGTTATGAAAACGAATTACGTGGGAAACGATGGGGTTAATATGCATGTTAATAAAAATGTGTATAACATAAAATGAATGGACATAATTGGGAATTTACCTATTAAGTTAGGTTTACCCATATTATGGAGTTGGGAATTTACCTATTAAGTTAGGTCTACCCATACTATGGAATTGGGAATTTACCTATTGAGTTAGGTCTACCCATATTCTTAAAGATGTGTAATTAATTAGGGATAATTAATACAAATTATGGGGATGATTAATTAGGTGTAATTAATCAACTAAGACACGAGGTTGGACCCTTTTGTAGCGGAAGTCTGCCCGGAACCAACCGGCAAATCCAGCAGCTACAAATGATTGGCCCAATGTGAGAGGTCTTAGTCATAAATTAAATACGTGATTAAAGTAAAGACACGAGGTTAGACCCTTTTGATGATGGAAGTCTGCCCGGAACCAACCGGCATATCCAGCAGTCATAAAAGATGGTCTAATGTGAGAGGTCTTTATGAGGTCATGATCTTAATTAATTAATTAAGAAACACTTAACCATATTAGCATGTAGAGGGACATGAGGGGTTAAGTGGGTGCCTTGGGTGGCATGTGGAAATCTAGTGGTTGCCTTGGGTGGCAATAGAAAATACGATTAGAATACTTAACCAAGTGGAAACATGTAATTAAACATGATTAAAGGGTTAAGTGGGATGCACTAGAAAAAGGGACAAGCTTAGGTGGGTAGCTTGTGGGGGCCCATTTCAACCAGTAACCCATATGTATCTTATTGGGCTCGACCCATGTCGAGGACGGGACATGCGTACTGGGCTTGACTATAAGAGGCCAAAACGGGTTAGCGGTGGCAACGCAAGTCCAATGGGTTTCATATGCGTGTGTGGACCTGGGCTGGTAGGTAAGCCGTTGTTGCATCGTGTAGATATAAGCCGTGCACCGTTAATTATATCGGGTTGCCACTTTGGGGAGTGATACACCCCACTGTGGGGCCGGCACGGGTATCTACGGTAGGGAGCCGATCACTTGGGAGTAGTGGGTACACCTAGTGGAGATAGGGGCAGACGGCACCTATGTAGTCAGCTAGGGGTACACGAAACTACTGGGTAAATTTTCTAAGTCCTTGGGAGGGATCAACCTTTAAGTAGGAATGACTGGTGTGGTGCAGTTTAGTAATTATCCTTGGGTGGGTAGATGCGTCTTTTACAGTTATCTTAGTTTATCCTAAGTCTACCAAGCTGCTTAGTGTAGCCATTCATCCCCAGACATTACCGTATATCAAGCTTATGTCTTCTCTGGTTACTTTAATGATTGTATTGTTAAAGTTATAGGACTCGCTCAGACTTACGTCTGACCCCGTTGTTTTTGTCTTTTTCCCAACCCTCAGGTTCTCAGAGTGGGCCCAGCACGAGTGGGCTTTGATCAGGCTGCTTTTATTACTCTCTTGGAGCTTGGACCCTAGATGTAGAGCTCAGCTTACCCTTTTCTTTTATGGCTATCAGTTCATGTATTGGGATTATGTATTTTTATTTAGCAGAATGGATATTTGTACTTGACTCTTATTATGGTTTTGTGATGTAACCAGACATGTTTTTCTTTCCGCTGCAATGAAATGTTGTTTTAAATTTTCAAGTATTACCTATATCTGTCTTGCTGTAATTTCTCTGTTCTATATTCACTCAAAATACTCCGCCGATGTTATGGCATTCCCTTAGAGAGTGACCGTAGCGGGTGTGGGGTGTTACACGTGGTATCAGAGCAAAGGTTACCGGAACAGATAAATTTTTTAGAAAACTATTTTTCTAAAAATATTTTGGAAGAGATATTTTCAAAAACATGTCTTTAAAGAGAAAAGTTTTTGAAAGAAAAGCATAATCCCCAATAGCCATATCTTTATCTTTCGAATTCTCCGTTTTGAATCTTTCCTTTTTCGTTTCAGCATGGCTGAGGATCTTAACTTTCCGGAGGGTGTGACGATACCAGTATGGTATAGGAGATTGATGGAGGCTAGGGCCACCGCTGCGGGTCCAGCAAATGTTCCTCCACCAACAGTAGCACCCGATCTTCCTCCTCCCCCTCCTCCTCGCACGGATACTTTTGCTAAGACTTGCAAGGAATTTAAAGCTATGGGATGGAAACCTTTTCAAGGATCTGAAACTTTTGTGGAGGCTAGAGATTGGCTTAAGGAGGTGGAAGAGTTGATAGATATCTTTGAGATGGAAGAAGGAAAGAAAGTCAAGTTAGCTGCTTGGTTAATGAAGGGAGAGGCCTCATTCTGGTGGGAGGTCACTAATGGAGAACGCCCCGTTGACTCTTGGGCGGATTTTAAGCAAAGATTTGTGGCAAAGTTTCTCTCAAGGGCGGAAGAAAACTTGTATATGGAAAGATTCTTGACTCTAAAGCAAGGAAATCTCTCAGTGAAGGAATATGTCAACAAGTTTAATCAATTGGCAAGGTTTGGCCTAGACATGGTGAATACACCGGAAAAGAAGGCTTTGAGGTTCGTGAAAGGCTTGAATGAACCGATGCATGGGTTGGCTATGACTCATATCCCTATGGGGGCCACCTTTGAGAAGTTAGTTGACATGGCACTCATGCATGAAGAAGAGAAGGGTCCCAATGCTAATAAGGCACCTGAGAAGAAGGGAGATCAAAAGAAACCTCAGCAACAACAGCAAAACAAAGGTGGGAAAGGCAACGGTGGCAAGGCAAGAAGAAGTGTTTCAATTGTGGGACACCTGGCCACCTAAGCAAGGATTGTCGCAAGAAGAAGAAGACTGGCTGCTTCCACTGTGGCGAAGCAGGGCATCTAGTGAAAGACTGCCCTAAGAAAGGGCAAAGGACGGGGTCTACCTCAGGAGGACAGGTGCAAGCTCTTGTGGCACCAGCTCAGGCAAGGGGGCAAGTTCAGGCTCTCGCAGCTCCACCGATTCGAGAAAGAGGTAGAACTATTTCTGTGGAAAGTCTGGTTTTTCTATTTGATCATCCTGTCCGTACATTGTTTGATTCTGGCGCATCGCATTCGTTTATCTCATCATCATTAGTTGAGTCACTGCACTTAGACACCAGTCTAGTAGATGATCCCTTGGTTGTTTCAAACCCAATTGGGGGCTCCACTTATTTGTCCATGATATGTTTGGGTTTGAAGATTTCCATACTTAGCATTGAGTTTAGATGTGATGCTTTTGTGTTGGGCTTCATGGGCTATGGGTTGATTTTGGGCATGGACTGGTTATCCAGTAATGGTGCCGTTCTTGATTGCAAAAGAAGAGTTGTTAGGCTCATGACCCGCTTGGGTAACACTCTCGAGATCTCTTGTAATCCCATGGATTCTGTTATGCTAAGTTATCTTGAATCGCTTGACGCTTCGGTCGAGAGTTTGCAATCTGTTAGAGTGGTCCGGGAATACTCGGATGTGTTTGAGGAGGTGAAGGGCTTACCTCCGAAGCGGGAGATTGACTTCCGAATATATCTGGTGGATAATGCTAAACCTGTATCTTTACCAGTGCGCCACATGGCTCCTCGTGAGAGGAGGGAACTCAATAAGCAAGTAGGGGAGTTGCTTGAGAAGGGGTTCATAAGACGAAGTATATCGGAGTGGGGTGCTCCAGTAGTTTTTGCTACGAAGGCGGATGGGTCCCTCAGACTTTGTGTGGACTATAGAGAACTCAATAAGCTCACAAAGAAGAATAGACACCCATTGCCGAGGATTGATGATCTTTTCGATCAGTTGGTTGGCGCTTCGGTATTTTCTCAGTTGGACTTAGCCACGGGGTTTCATCAGTTGAGGGTGGCTGAGGATAGCATAGACAAGACTGCCTTTAGGACTCCGGATGGTTTCTATGAGTGGCTGGTGATGCCATTTGGGTTGACGAACGCCCCTGCATACTTTGTTGATTTGATGAGTAGGGTGTTCAGGGAGTTCCTTAATAAGTTCGTGGTGGTCTTTGTGGATGATATCTTAGTATTTTCTAAGAGTGAAGAAGAGCATGCCCTACATCTTGGGGAGGTGTTGGAGACTCTTTGAGCACATAGCCTTAAGGCTAAATTCTCTAAATGTCACTTCTGGAGGAAGGAAGTGCGGTTCTTGGGGCACGTGGTCTCCAAAGAAGGGATAGCTGTGGATCCCGCGAAGGTAGTGTCAATTCAAGATTGGAAGGTTCCGAAGAATGCTACCGAGGTGAGAAGTTTCTTGGGGTTGGCTGGCTACTATAGGAAGTTTATCAAGGACTTCGCGAAGATATCAGCCCCATTAACCCGTTTGACGAAGAAGAATCTTGTTTTCACATGGGACGTAGATTGTGATGATGCGTTCCGACGGTTAAAGAGAGCTTTAACCACTGCTCCAGTCTTAGTGTTGCCAGATGGGAGTAAGCCATTTGTTGTCTATACCGATACTTGTGGGATAGGACTGGGCGCAGTCTTAATGCAAGAGGGAAGGGTAATAGCCTATGGTGGGAGGCAGTTGAGGGCACATGAGAAAAATTACCCTACCCATGATTTAGAGTTGGCCGCTATTGTTTTTGCGCTTAAGATTTGGCGCCATTATCTTCTTGGTGAGAGATTCGAATTGTTCACTGACCACAAATCATTGAAGTACTTGTTTTCTCAGAAGGATTTGAATTTGAGACAGCAAAGGTGGATGGAGTTCTTAGCATCCTATGATTTCGAGATAGCGTATACCCCTGGCAAGGGTAACGTGGTGGCGGACGCCTTGAGTAGAAAAAGGTTGTCCTTGAGTCCATTGTTCGTGGAACGACGAAGCTTGGAGTTTATCTCGATGTTTGATCTCAGACCTTCCGTTGACTATATACCCGATTTGCTAGCATCCTTGGAGGTCAGACCTACTCTTTTGGGGCGGATTGGCGAGGCACAGCGGGACGACCCACAGTTGGTTGAGTTGGTAGAGAGGCTCATAAGGGGGGAGTCGTCCAGCCATTTGAGTAGGTACACCCTAGACGATAGGGGGTGCTTGCGTAGATACGGTAGACTTTGTGTACTGCAAGACGAGGGTTTGAGGAAGGCTATTCTTGATGATGCACGCCGTTCTAGGATGACCATTCATCCCGGTGGGGACAAGATGTACCAAGACATGAAGAGGGTTTTCTTCTGGGCCGGCATGAAGAAAGATGTGGCCGAGTATGTCGCTCGATGCTTGGTGTGCCAACAGGTGAAAGCGGAGCAAAAGAAACCAGGTGGGTTGCTTCACCCATTGGAAGTTCCGCAATGGAAGTGGGATAGCGTCTCGATGGATTTTATTGACGGGTTACCCAGATCAAGAAAGGGTAATACGGGAATTTGGGTTGTGGTAGACAGACTTACTAAAAGCGCCCATTTCATACCTGTGAAGAGCAAGAGGACTGCTCCATGGCTAGCTTCAGTATATCTTCGAGAGATAGTTCGATTGCATGGGGTACCCTCTAGCATAGTGAGTGATCGAGATCCTATCTTCACTAGCGAGTTCTGGAAAAGTTTGCAAAAAGCAGTGGGGACTCAATTATGTCTGAGCACCGCATATCATCCTCAGACGGACGGCCAGACTGAGAGGGTGAATCGTGTCCTAGAAGACCTTTTGAGGCTTTGTATCTTAGATTTTGCAGGTGCATGGGAAGAGCATCTTCCATTGGTGGAGTTCGCATATAATAACAGCTTTCAGTCCAGTATTGGTATGGCTCCTTTCGAAGCCCTTTATGGAATGCCTTGTCGATCACCTACATGTTGGTGGGAATCTACGGATAAGATTTTGCTTGGGCCTGATATGGTTAGGGAGACTTCTGAGAAGATTGACTTGATTCGAAGAAGGATGAAAGCAGCACAGGATAGGCAAAAATCTTATGCGGACAAGAGGAGGACAAACCTTGAGTTTGAAGTTGGGGACATGGTCTTTGTCAAAGTGTCTCCGTTACGAAATGTGGTTCGCTTTGGATCTGTTGGGAAGTTAGCACCAAGGTTCGTAGGGCCGTTTCCTATTAAGGAAAGGATTGGACGAATGGCATATAGAGTGGAGTTGCCCGACAGACTTAGTGGGGTACATGATGTATTCCATGTGTCACATTTGAGGAAGTGCCTACATGAGACTGCAGAGGTGGTAGAGCCGAGCTTGCTTAGAGAAGTGGAAGTAGAGCGTGATGCAACGATTCGGCGAGCTCCTACTTGCATCCTTGGGTCAGAGACTAGGAAGTTGAGAAACAGAGAGGTTAAACTAGTCAAAGTGCAATGGGGAGAAGATGAGAGCAACGCAACTTGGGAGACGGAAGCGAAGATGCGTTCATTGTACCCATTTCTTTTTGAGGGTATGCCTTTTAATTTCTCCTCTATCGTTGTCTAGTACTTATCTTATCTTTAGTATGTCCTCTCGTTAGTACTGTTTGACCTTTAGATAGGGTAAACCTATGGTTGAAACATGTGTTTGAGACATGTTATGGTTGATGGATGCAAGTGGATGCAAGTGTTTGCTAGTGGTTGCTCGTGGATGCATATACACACACTCTAGGCACTAGAACGGCTCAGTCACTTCATATCGCATATTGCATATAATTGTGTGTAGATAGCTATATTTATGGATGTATAATGGTTGTGTTATCATATGGATGATGCATTTTGGTGAATGATTGTGCACTCATGTAGATGTTGTATGTGTCGATAGGGTTCTCTCGCATACATAATGGATGCATGGCACTATCATGGTTTGCATATGTTCATACATTAGATAGGGAACATATACACACACTTTTTGCATATGCTCATACATCATTAGAAATTGTTTTAAGGACAATGGATGCCCGTGTTTGATGGATTGAGTAGATGGTTATTTGGATGGTAGGATATGCATTCTCCTTAGCTTAGAGATTTCGGGGACGAAATCCTTTAAGGAGGGGAGAATGTAACACCCCGAATTTCGGTTAATGCTAAAATTCACTAATTGCAGAATAAATAATCTCAGATGTGAGAATTGGGGGAAACGGGCTGCGTCATTTTGTTCGTCTCGGAAAAATACGCAGAACAGAGTCCGAAATTTTGTAAATCGGAGTCCGTATGGCCCAGTTATGGCCCAATGAAGTTTGCAGAAAATTAAAAGTTCAAAACAGATTTAAAATTCAGGGTTAAAATTCAAAATTGGGGCCATTGTGCGCTGGAGGGAAAAACTCCCGCCTAGCTACCCGAGTCGACAGCCCTGTCGACTGGGCAGTCGACTGGGTAGGACCAGGTCGACAGCCCTATCGACTTGTGTGTCGACAGGGGGTGCTCGACCATTTAAACCTGGTGCACCATTTTAGGGTTTGGCTGTGTTTTGGGCTATTCTCTAGAGACTTCTTAAATCTGACGGACCTAATCTAACCTAGGGCTAATCCTATGGTCTAAAACACACCCTAATCCAATAAATACACCCTAATGCAAGCCTAATCCATACTAAAAATAGAATTGATACCATCATGCCGCCAAAATCAAACTTAGGAGGAGCCTCCACTAATTCATGAAGAAAGTTGCAAGCTAATCAACCTCTAATCATCACCACCTTCAAATATAGCAACTAGTTCTACTTCATAAGTTTGCTAATCTTGGTTTTGGTGAGTTTCTATCACTTTAATAACCAATTGCTAAATTAAGTAGATGAGATATGATGAGATCATGCGGTTTTGTATGCGGATTAGTGGGTTTTAAGTCATATGATATGATGTTAGTTTGCTAATCTATGTTTAATGTTAACCCTATGTTTATGCAAGTTAAGTATGTGGGTTTATGCAAGTTAAGTGGTGGGTTTTATGCATGCTAAGTATTGGGTTTTATGCATGCTAAGTATTTGACTTTATGCATGCTAAGTATTTGACTTTATGCATGCTAAGTATTTGACTTTATGCATGCTAAGTATTTGATTTTATGCATGCTAAGTATTTGATTTTATGCATGCTAAGTGTTTGGGTTTATGCATGCTAAGTATTTGATTTTATGCATGCTAAGTGTTTGGGTTTATGCATGCTAAGTATTTGATTTTACGCATGCTAAGTGGTTGGTTTTATGCATACATGATGACATGCAAGTTTACCCTTTTTAAATAAGATACATACATATGCAAGATGACACCTTTGTATGCTATGCATACATATGCATGTTTACCCTATTTATGATGCAAGTCACATATGCAAGTTCACCCTTTGTGTAACCTATGAACACTTATGCAAGTTACCTTTATATGACATATGTGTATTCATGCAAGTTGGGTTATTTAATGATGTTAGTTGGGTTTAATATCATGATGCAAGTTGACACCTTTTAAACCCATGTAAGAGCCAACGTTGGGCTAAGATTGAACCCATTACATTTATGGTAAATCTTCCCATTTATATGACATGTTATGAAAACGAATTACGTGGGAAACGATGGGGTTAATATGCATGTTAATAAAAATGTGTATAACATAAAATGAATGGACATAATTGGGAATTTACCTATTAAGTTAGGTCTACCCATATTATGGAGTTGGGAATTTACCTATTAAGTTAGGTCTACCCATACTATGGAATTGGGAATTTACCTATTGAGTTAGGTCTACCCATATTCTTAAAGATGTGTAATTAATTAGGGATAATTAATACAAATTATGGGGATGATTAATTAGGTGTAATTAATCAACTAAGACACGAGGTTGGACCCTTTTGTAGCGGAAGTCTGCCCGGAACCAACCGGCAAATCCAGCAGCTACAAATGATTGGCCCAATGTGAGAGGTCTTAGTCATAAATTAAATACGTGATTAAAGTAAAGACACGAGGTTAGACCCTTTTGATGACGGAAGTCTGCCCGGAACCAACCAGCATATCCAGCAGTCATAAAAGATGGTCTAATGTGAGAGGTCTTTATGAGGTCATGATCTTAATTAATTAATTAAGAAACACTTAACCATATTAGCATGTAGAGGGACATGAGGGGTTAAGTGGGTGCCTTGGGTGGCATGTGGAAATCTAGTGGTTGCCTTGGGTGGCAATAGAAAATACGATTAGAATACTTAACCAAGTGGAAACATGTAATTAAACATGATTAAAGGGTTAAGTGGGATGCACTAGAAAAAGGGACAAGCTTAGGTGGGTAGCTTGTGGGGGCCCATTTCAACCAGTAACCCATATGTATCTTATTGGGCTCGACCCATGTCGAGGACGGGACACGCGTACTGGGCTTGACTATAAGAGGCCAAAACGGGTTAGCGGTGGCAACGCAAGTCCAACGGGTTTCATATGCGTGTGTGGACCTGGGCTGGTAGGTAAGACGTTGTTGCATCGTGTAGATATAAGCCGTGCACGTTAATTATATCGGGTTGCCACTTTGGGGAGTGATACACCCCACTGTGGGGCCGGAACGGGTATCTACGGTAAGGAGCCGATCACTTGGGAGTAGTGGGTACACCTAGTGGAGATAGGGGCAGACGACACCTATGTAGTCAGCTAGGGGTACACGAAACTACTGGGTAAATTTTCTAAGTCCTTGGGAGGGATCAACCTTTAAGTAGGAATGACTGGTGTGATGCAGTTTAGTAATTATCCTTGGGTGGGTAGATGCGTCTTTTACGGTTATCTTAGTTTATCCTAAGTCTACCAAGCTGCTTAGTGTAGCCATTCATCCCCAGACATTACCGTATATCAAGCTTATGTCTTCTCTGGTTACTTTAATGATTGTATTGTTAAAGTTATAGGACTCGCTCAGACTTATGTCTGACCCCGTTGTTTTTATCTTTTTCCCAACCCTCAGGTTCTCAGAGTGGGCCCAGCACGAGTGGGCTTTGATCAGGCTGCTTTTATTACTCTCTTGGAGCTTGGACCCTAGATGTAGAGCTCAGCTTACCCTTTTCTTTTATGGCTATCAGTTCATGTATTGGGATTATGTATTTTTATTTAGCAGAATGGATATTTGTACTTGACTCTTATTATGGTTTTGTGATGTAACCAGACATGTTTTTCTTTCCGCTGCAATGAAATGTTGTTTTAAATTTTCAAGTATTACCTATATCTGTCTTGCTGTAATTTCTCTGTTCTATATTCACTCAAAATACTCCGCCGATGTTATGGCATTCCCTTAGAGAGTGACCGTAGCGGGTGTGGGGTGTTACAGTTTTAAATAACACTCGTTCTTTAACCCGATAATTAATGGAATGTGACTTTGGGTTTATCGTGAACCGTGTTTTTAAATGACACAGATTCTTTAACCCAGTTAACGATTAAAACTAAGTGGAGTTTTAATGAATCTTTAATTAGATTGAAAAGATCGAGAATGGAGTATCACCAGTTTTGCTCCAGGCGATAGTAGAATCTTTAATTTGATTTGAACGTGAAATGGTAATTGAATTTACCAATAACACCGTGGTGTTAGATATGAAGTATCACCAGTTTTACTTCATGGGATGAATAGGTTGGGATTGGGAAATTTAAAACAAATGATTACTTCGGTAAGGTTCGTTAATCCCGACTAGTTGAATCGAAATTCAAAAGAAGATTAAAGGATAAATTCAAGGAATTTATCTTGGATAAAATTAATGGGAACCTTTCCCTATGAATGTAAAATTTAGAAACTAACGGTCGGTTCGCCAAGCAGAATGGTTTTCTGGATATTGATCTGATGTTGGTTTCGGCCTTCGGGGTTAATATTTGGGAAATTATTCTCTTGATTAATTTACGGTTAGTAACTAATGAATTGGAATGAGGCGTATGTTGTGTTTGTGTAACACTTATTTAAAATATACGCGAGTTATTCGGAAAGACCGGGATTATCCCATTCTGAATAACTGATACGACGATAAGTCGAAGATGAAGACGATGGTCGAAGACCGGAAGTCTTCACGTCGTTTGGGTGATTACTGATGATCTTGATTGGGCTGTACACCCAAGAAGATGGAAACAGTTGGTGATCGTCCAGACGTATTTGGAGATCGATGGATATGCGGGGTACTAGGTGCCTCCGGTTTCGTTCAGACCCAGAACGGACTTGTAAATGGACTGTGTGTCTGACATTGGATTTTAGTCTGTGTGATTGATCTCCATTAAATATATATCTGTTTGGCGGCGGAGAATTTATTCTCTTGCTTAACGCCCTTCTCTGAGACGTACGAGCCCAGGGGTTATATACTGATGGATATCAAACTCATAGAGTGAATTGCCTGTGTGGCATGCCTAAGTGGCAATTGATCAAGGCTTCTGTTGAAAAGCAAAGTCTTGTGGTTGATGATCGAAGCACGGCCTTTGTGGCGTAGCTTTGTGTAACGTTTACTTCGCGAGTTTCACACCCGGTATGAACCAAAAACGGGAGAGGACGCCAGGGAGGGCATGCGTTTCTTTCTAGCTAGAAGTGGCGTCAGTGGTTTTACACGCCCTGACGAGTTTGACTTATGTGGTTGTTGCTGTTGCGAGGCGCCTCGGTTATATCGGTTTTGGCCGATGCATTCTGGTCGGCAGACGGACCAGACTTACACCCCATAGGGTGGGGAGACGTAGTGTTCAGGCATAATAATCCACATCGGTGGACCGGCCCTGAGGATCCAGGGGGCAGTTGCGGCTGTTCCTGAGACACGGGCTAGAGCGTCTCGAATCGGTTGAGGACTATCTTTTGCCTCGGTTCATAGACGGAAACCCAATTTCCAAATACGCGACATTTGCGGTTTTAATTGTAGAACTAGTATGGCGACATGATATATGGTACCCATGCCGCCTATGATTGATACTTATGATTTGAAGTTGTTTTGGCACTATGCACTTATAGTTTATCAAAATGATTTGTTTTAAAACGTATCAAGCATTCTTGGCTATTATAAGGTAAAAACCCTATCCTCCAGCTTGCGTTGCATTGTGTGATGGGAACTGGGTCTTATAACAGCTTCATTTTTCTTTATTTAGCATTGCGCTGTTTGTTTTATGCACTGGTATTCTTGGGAGGAAACCCGTTCCGTGTTATACGGCGTGGTCCCTTGATTTACCTGACTTTAAAATAAAGATTTATAACTGTTTTAGTTCTCACACCAGTCACATGACTGGCCTGGAGTTTATTGTTTTAACCTAAACTCTGGGTGCCCTTATTTTCGACACGGGCAGCTAGTAGTTTTGGTTTTGCAGATTTATATTCACAGGATCCTGGTTTACAGCTGGAATGATATCCGCAAAGCTTTGTATCCGTATATCTCTTCTAGTTGTGTATTGTATTATTTTCCGCTGCGATGTATTTAAACTAATTTAAATCTCTGATATTTCTGTGTAATATTCATTTATACTCTGTAGATTCTTGTAATCTGATGTATTATTGTAATATACAATGAAATGTTCTTCCGTCTACGTTCTGATTTGTCGTGTTCTCAAACGATAGGGCGTTTCGAACGGCCTGGGTCGGTTTAGCGACTGGTTCGGACCGAGCGAAATTCCTTCTCGTCACATTTGGTATCAGAGCTTTGGTTTACAGAGCTCGAGAACAAGACACATTAGAACCGTATGAGAGAATTCATCAGGTATTGGATTAGTAATATCCAATTAGAATGACTCGTTAGAGATAGGATCAATAGCATCCTAGAACGAGTGTGAAGAGTATATTTTTCAAATGAAAATAATTTTGTTTTGAAATTTTAAACCATTTTATACGTATTTGATATTTATTTATATTGAATATGGACAATCCACTATATAAAGATTTTGCATATACGCGTCATGAACGTATATTCGAAGTTTTAATATACTGGATAGATATAGAATCACATTCTAGTCGCCCGGAGATGATGTTGATAATGACCATGGCATCATCAATATTTATATTCGTGTTTCGAAGGTGTGATATCTATATACTTCCATTAGACTGGTGTGAGAACCAAAACTTATCTATATAGCTAGAACACATTGTTGTGAATTGGCATCAAAAACAAGATTTTCCGGATATATATCAAATTATGAATTTGAAACTCTAATTCACTAATTGATTGATGTTTGTGTTGTTTATTCATTTGTTTGATAATTTTGAACCATTTAGCCTAATTGAACCAAATATTGAATTGTATTGAAAATTGGTCGCATTTGCTTGCATATACATATACTTACATTGAACAGGTCAAAGCAAGGAGGCTAGAGCAGAGAATAAAATTTGTTTGCCCGACAAATAGGTACATGTTTACTACATAATTTCCTATTTTGTTTGGGTGTTGATGATTTTATGAGCCTATTGGCTAGCCGCTTGGCTTTTTCTTTTTCTTTTTGAGATCAGAAGGCCTATCTGGCAATTTCGGGATTTTCCCGTGGCTCCCGGTGCAGGGGAGGTTATGGCGAAATTTTTCGAAAATTTAGGGTGTTAGCCAAATTTTTGAAATTTTGAAAATTCTCAGAAACTGAAAAGTTGGAGAATGGAAGCCAAATCGAACGTAGAGTTGATAGATCAAACCACTTTCGACTTTGTTCCTTTTCGGGGACGAAAAGTTTTAAGTGGGGGAGATTGTAATAACCCGGAAAATGCGAGCCAGTTTGAAAATTTTAAATTGGCTATTTTAATGAATTTTGAACATTTAAAATGAATTATTTTAAATAATATCGACGAGAAGATTTATTTTGAATATAATCCAACGTATATATTATATACGTCGTCGTTAGAATATAAATAATTATATATAATTATAAATAGAATTGAAAATGGCGCGGTAGTTCGATAATTCGATTTCAAACTTCAATTGAACATACCGGGTGCAAAACAATCCGGATTTTAGTGAAAGCAAAAACATTAGGATCTAATTGATAATATCTTTCCAGCGAATTCGACCAATCGAAATTTCATAGCGGGAATCAAAAGATATGTCCAGTTGAAAATTCTAAATAGTCGCTATGGAATTCAGGCCCTTAAAAATGGACATTTTGCAAATGACCTCGGATCTCGACGAAACCAGTTTTGTTGGGTCCGCAGTGTCAAATTATTGCTAGATTCCAAATTTCATAATTTTTCGAATCAATATGTGAGCGTGGCAAAGGAAAACGCGTTTGACTAGTTTCAGTTGATTTTAATCGACTGGAAAATGGCCATTTTTCAAACGGTCTCAGAATTCGACGAAACTAGTTTTGTTAGGACCGTATCGTCAATACGAAGCTAGAAAATATTTTTCGAGAATTTTTAGAGTTAGTATGTGACCTCGGTAAATTGAAATGTGCGTTCAAATTCAAAATATAAAGGATTTATATTTTGATTTTGACAGAAACTAATCGAAACAGCTGAATTGGCTTGAGTGGCATATCTCATTGTGTTCGGAATGGGGGTAAAACGCTATAGACGACAGGCGGTGGGCCTCGTTTAGAGGTCGTATGTAAAAGTCAACATTTTGAAATTAAAATAATAAAAAAATAATAAAAGAAAAGAATTCTCTCTCCTCTCCTTACTTCCTCTAAGCCCCCCCCCCCCCCCCCCCCCGTTGAAATTCATTTCAACAGAAAAAAAAGGGGGAGATGACGAATTGACGCGCCCTCCCCACAGGCGATCGCTCGCGCCTCCATCTCCTTCCCCCGACGCTGACGCCGCCGCCCCTTCTTCCACCTCTCTCTTTCCTCCGCGACCTCTCTCTCCTCCGTTTGACAGCCGCGAGCTCCAAAGCTCGAACGGGAGGAACCGAAGAACGAAGCCGCCAAATCGAAACTCCATCAAACCCAAACCTCACCACCGCCTGGTCGTGCTTCCACTGCCACCTCAACCGACCCGACACCGCCTTCCACCGGCAATCAGAGAACCCAACACCCCCTCCTTTGTAAAAACAGTGAGTTTGGTTTATTTATTTATTTTTTTCTTTTCTACATTTATTTTTAGTTTTGATTATAATAAAATTAAGTTAATTATGTTTATAAAAATATAATCCTTGGTTATAGGAAAATATAATTTTCAGTTTTAACATAGAACAGCGATTAAAAATCTGATTTTTATTTGTTTAAGGTTATGGTTTTTATTCCTATAAAGTTAGGATCTTTATAAACAAAGAAATGACTTTTATATATTGAACATCGAAGTAAAAATATGATTTTTATATATTGAACATCGAAGTAAATATATGATTTTTATATATTGATTAGCGAAGTAAAAATTCGATTTTTATATATGTAGTGGCTACGGGCAACGAAGTTGACAAAGATGCGATAACGATGAAGATTTCCTGCATTGGAAGTGTCGTGAAGTTGGATAGCTTTCGGTGAGAATTTCTCACCTTTCAATTTCATTTTCTAGTTATATATATACTAGGATGCAGACGGTGCTTAGTAGCACCCGACACAATCGTCCACAGACCATGGACTTGTTTGCTTGATTGCATAAATTAGTTAGATGATTAGATTTGAATTTGATTGTTTGGTGGATTTGATTGATGTGTGAATGGCGTGGGCCTTCACTAGACCGGGGATAAGGCTAGGCCTCGTCCCGTTTCTAGTATCGTGCCGTTATGCCGCCGAAATTTTCTAAAATAAGTTAGAAAAATAACAATATCATTTTATAGAATAAATGAATTGAATAGAAATTCATATGTTGAAATAAAATGTTTTGTCGTTAAAAATATAATTTTTAACGTGAATGTAAATAAATAAATATTCATTTACAAACCGGACGGTTTGTTTATGTACACCTATTTGAAGGACATTGATTGGGTCGATAAATTTTACACATCGCCCAACTGCACAAATAAAATATGCATTTGATTGTTTGAAACCCCACACGGGTGTTGGGATGAAATTTGAAGTTCACTCATCCTGATTGATTAAATATGTCGATCGATTGATTGACAGGTTGTTATGAGCGTTAGATATCTATATTTGATGCTTATACAGTGTAGTGCACTTTGGTTGATGGTTGATTATTTATCAATGCTATTATATGCGTGTGATGTATGGAAATCCATATAATTAATTTTATATGGTGATTGATTGGGCCTCATTCCAATTTAGAAAATAAAGAATATTATAACATAAAAGTTCATGTGTTGACTGTACTCATTCGTTGAGATTAGTCATGTGTTGAACGAAATATTTTAATAATAAAATTTGCATCTTTATCAATATAAAATAAAGGTTCATGTGTTGACTGTACTCATCCGTTGAGATTAGTCATGTGTTGAACGAAATAATTTAACAAAAATTGTCATACATGGACAGTACTCATTCGTTGAGATTAGTCGTGTGTTGACAAAAATAAATATTCATTTGTTGAATAGAATATTTGAAAAAAGAAATATATGAAGCCGTGTTGGTTAGATTGACGCCATTTTGACGTGAACGATATTTATATCGATTTTTTTCATTTTAAAATGCATATTGAAAAGTGATTTCGAAAACGCATATTTTAAAATGAAATCGAAATGAATTGAATATATAACGATTTCGAAATGAATTGAATATATAACGATATCGAAATGAATTGAATACAAAATGAAATCGAAATGAATTGAATATATAACGATTTCGAAATGAATTGAATGTATAACGATTTCGAAATGAATTGAATGTATAACGATTTCGAAATGAATTGAATATAAAACGATTACGAAATGAATTGAATATAAAACGATTTCGAAATGAATTGAATATATAATGAATTCGAATTGAATTGGAATCAAATTGAAATGAATTCAAACTGAATCGAAATTTGAATTGAATAGAAATGAATTTTAAAACGAATTTATAAAGAAGAATTTAATTTTGATTTGAATTGAAATGGAAGCTGAAATTGCTTTCGAAACGTATTTAAAACTATTTATATAATTCGTTTTAAATAGAAATCGACGAAATATATATTATATATATATAATATAATGGCCTGAATAGAACGCGCCGCGCCGCGGCAGTTCGCGAATTTCGACCATTTATTTCAAACGGACATTACGGGAGATCCGACCGTCGGATTCTCCTAAAACCGAAACCGTTGGGTTCGTATCGAAAAGAGCTTTCTAACGAATATTAGAAATTTGAAATCTAATGGTTGGATTTGGAGATACGTCCAAATCAAATATGAAAAAGGTCGCTGTAAGTGCAGTTCGATGGCCATTGATGGAAATCGACTGTACGGGCCTTGATAAAATTATTAAAAATAATAATAAATTGTGTAAAATCATAAGAAATGATTTGGGAAAAATTGGGATGAAAAACTCCATATTTGAAGAGATAAAAATAGATTTTTATCGAAATGAACGAGTTTTGAACTAGAATTATAATTCTATTTATTTTTAAATAAATAAATTGAATTTAAAAAGGGTTTTAAAAATAACCAGAATTTCCAATGATTGCGTTGGAGTGGATTTGAATCGAAATTGTCTTCGGAATATTTCGATGTTGGAATTCATGATTATACAGGTGTTGTTATGGAAATTTGAAAGATATATATTTATATCGTTATTTCCAATACGACATTTGTTAATCGTAGAATTTGATATTGAATATAAGCCGATATATTTTCTATTCAGAGCCTTGTATTGAATATCAAATGTGATTTGGGTTTGTCGTGAATGGTGTCTTCATTAACACTGTTCTTGAACCCAGTTGAGAAAAGATTAAATCTTTTTATTTAGATTTAATGAAGTGTACCAATTAGATAATATTTAATTGGAATTGAATTGATATTGATTTTTGGGTTTATCGTGGACAGTGTTTTAAATAACACTCGTTCTTTAACCCGATAATTAATGGAATGTGACTTTGGGTTTATCGTGAACCGTGTTTTTAAATGACACGGATTCTTTAACCCAGTTAACGATTAAAACTAAGTGGAGTTTTAATGAATCTTTAATTAGATTGAAAAGATCGAGAATGGAGTATCACCAGTTTTGCTCCAGGCGATAGTAGAATCTTTAATTTGATTTGAACGTGAAATGGTAATTGAATTTACCAATAACACCGTGGTGTTAGATATGAAGTATCACCAGTTTTACTTCATGGGATGAATAGGTTGGGATTGGGAAATTTAAAACAAATGATTACTTCGGTAAGGTTCGTTAATCCCGACTAGTTGAATCGAAATTCAAAAGAAGATTAAAGGATAAATTCAAGGAATTTATCTTGGATAAAATTAATGGGAACCTTTCCCTATGAATGTAAAATTTAGAAACTAACGGTCGGTTAGCCAAGCAGAATGGTTTTCTGGATATTGATCTGATGTTGGTTTCGGCCTTCGGGGTTAATATTTGGGAAATTATTCTCTTGATTAATTTACGGTTAGTAACTAATGAATTGGAATGAGGCGTATGTTGTGTTTGTGTAACACTTATTTAAAATATACGCGAGTTATTCGGAAAGACCGGGTTTATCCCATTCCGAATAACTGATACGACGATAAGTCGAAGATGAAGACGATGGTCGAAGACCGGAATTCTTCACGTCGTTTGGGTGATTACTGATGATCTTGATTGGGCTGTACACCCAAGAAGATGGAAACAGTTGGTGATCGTCCAGACGTATTTGGAGATCGATGGATATGCGGGGTACTAGGTGCCTCTGGTTTCGTTCAGACCCAGAACGGACTTGTAAATGGACTGTGTGTCTGACATTGGATTTTAGTCTGTGTGATTGATCTCCATTAAATATATATCTGTTCGGCGGCGGAGAATTTATTCTCTTTCTTAACGCCCTTCTCTGAGACGTACGAGCCCAGGGGTTATATACTGATGGATATCAAACTCATAGAGTGAATTGCCTGTGTGACATGCCTAAGTGGCAATTGATCAAGGCTTCTGTTGAAAAGCAAAGTCTTGTGGTTGATGATCGAAGCACGGCCTTTGTGGCGTAGCTTTGTGTAACGTTTACTTCGCGAGTTTCACACCCGGTATGAACCAAAAACGGGAGAGGACGTCAGGGAGGGCATGCGTTTCTTTCTAGCTAGAAGTGGCGTCAGTGGTTTTACACGCCCTGACGAGTTTGACTTATGTGGTTGTTGCTGTTGCGAGGCGCCTCGGTTATATCAGTTTCGGCCGATGCATTCTGGTCGGCAGACGGACCAGACTTACACCCCATAGGGTGGGGAGACGTAGTGTTCAGGCATAATAATCCACATCGGTGGACCGACCCTGAGGATCCAGGGGGCAGTTGCGGCTGTTCCTGAGACACGGGCTAGAGCGTCTCGAATCGGTTGAGGACTATCTTTTGCCTCGGTTCATAGACGGAAACCGAATTTCCAAATACGCGACATTTGCGGTTTTAATTGTAGAACTAGTATGGCGACATGATATATGGTACCCATGCCGCCTATGATTGATACTTATGATTTGAAGTTGTTTTGGCACTATGCACTTATAGTTTATCAAAATGATTTGTTTTAAAACGTATCAAGCATTCTTGGCTATTATAAGGTAAAAACCCTATCCTCCAGCTTGCGTTGCATTGTGTGATGGGAACTGGGTCTTATAACAGCTTCATTTTTCTTTATTTAGCATTGCGCTGTTTGTTTTATGCACTGGTATTCTTGGGAGGAAACTCGTTCCGTGTTATACGGCGTGGTCCCTTGATTTACCTGACTTTAAAATAAAGATTTATAACTGTTTTAGTTCTCACACCAGTCACATGACTGACCTGGAGTTTATTGTTTTAACCTAAACTCTGGGTGCCCTTATTTTCGACACGGGCAGCTAGTAGTTTTGGTTTTGCAGATTTATATTCACAGGATCCTGGTTTACAGCTGGAATGATATCCGGATAGCTTTGTATCCGTATATCTCTTCTAGTTGTGTATTGTATTATTTTCCGCTGCGATGTATTTAAACTAATTTAAATCTCTGATATTTCTGTGTAATATTCATTTATACTCTGTAGATTCTTGTAATCTGATGTATTGTTGTAATATACAATGAAATGTTCTTCCGTCTGCGTTCTGATTTGTCGTGTTCTCAAACGATAGGGCATTTCGAACGGTCTGGGTCGGTTTAGCGACTGGTTCGGACCGAGCGAAATTCCTTCTCGTCACAGTGTGAAGTCAAAAACATTCATGTGTTGAATATATAGATTGAATAATAAAATCTACATTTTTATTGTGAAAATGAAGTGCTAAAAATATTCATGTGTTGAATAAATATTTTGATGATAAAAATATCATTTTTATCAAATATATAAAGTGAAGATCGTTTTGAAATCGAAGAAATAATTATATTTATATAAATATAATAAAAATAAATCGAATAACGAAGCTGTAGTTCGTGTTTTGAAACCGTGATTTCAAACGATTAGTGCGGGAGATCCGACCATCGGATTTTCCCAAAACCGAAACTGTTGGGTTCGCTTTGGAAATATCTTTCCAATGACACCCACTTTGTGAAGATCCAACAGTTGGATTGTCAGGAATGTTTAATTCAAATCTGAAGAAAAACAGTCCCAGAATCGATGATACTTATATATATATATATATAATTAAATCGAATAATGACGCTGCAGTTCATATTTTGAAATCGTATCTTCAAACGATTAGTGCGAGAGATCCGACCGTCGGATTTCCCCAAAACTGAAACCATTGGATTCGTGTTGAAAAGATCTTTCTAATGATATAAAATTTGTGGAGATCCAACAGTTAGATTTTCAGATATGTGTAAATCAAATCTGAAGAAAAACAGCGCCACGGCCGCGTTATGGCCTGAAGCGTCGTTTGAGTGAATTGGCTATTTTTAAATAAATAAAAATAGCGATAAATCGTGATAAAATATTATAAACAATATGGAATGGAAATAAACTGGATTTGCTCGGTTTATGTGATATTTGATGATTGAATGTATTTGGCGTGAAAATTACATTAAAGAACAGAATTAGTAATATCGAATAATTTAACCATTGAAATGAATTGATTCGAAATTCTAAATATACATGAAGTATTTGAAAAGGCCGAGTTGATTCTCATTTCAAATAATTGATCGACGATTGAAAGTCGAAGATTTGAAGACGGTGCAAGACCGATGATTTTCACGATGAATGGAGGGGTGCTACTGATGCTCATGATAGGAGTAGCTACCTTGAAGGGGCTGAAGTAGTAGCCATCCGGGCGTACTTCTTGATTGTATGGATATACGAGGTATTGAGTGCCTCCAGTTTCGTTCAGACCCATAACGAACTTGTAAATGGACTGTGTGTCTGACATTGGATTTTGTTCTGTTCTGATTGATCTCTATTAAATATATATCTGTTTGGCGGCGGAGAATTTATTCTCTTGCTTAACGCTCTTCTCTGAGACGTACGAGCTCAGAGGTCATATATCGATAGAAATCAGTCGCATGGAGTGAATTGCCTGTGTGGCATGCCTAAGTGGCAGATGATCAAGGCTTCTATTGAAAAGCAAAGTCTTGTGGTTGATGATCAAAGAACGGCATGTGTGGCATAGCTTTGTGTATAGCATTGTTTCGCGAGCCTCACACTCCGGTATGAGCCAGAAATGGGAGAGGACTGCAGGGAGAACATACATTTCCTTCTAGCTGGGAGTTGTGTCGGTGTTTCTACACGGCCTGACATTTTACTTATGTAGATGATGGATAGCGAGACGCCTCAGATATATCGGTCGATCCGGGACCGATGGAGCCATTGGGCTCATTTACGCACCATAGGGCGAGGAAACGCAGTGTTCAGGCATTTTAATCCACATCGGTGGACCGGCCCTAAAGATCCAAGGGTTACTCGAGCTCTGATCCTGAGACATGGACTAGATTGTCTCGAATTTGGTAAGGACTATCTTTTGCCTTGGTTCATGATGGAAATCCAATTTCCAAATACGACACCGTGCAGTTTTGATTATATATATATATATATATATATATATATATATATATGGCGACATGATATATGGTACCCATGCCGTCTATGATTGATAGTTGTGATTGAAATTGTTTCTGAAACATATATACACTAGCAATAATATCAAATGGTTTATTTTGCTCGTATCAAGCATATTTTGGCCATTATAAGGTAAAACTCTATCCTCCGGTTTGTGTTGCATTGTGTGATGGGAACTGAGTCTTATAATGGTTTCATTTTTATAAAAAGCATTGTGATGTTTACTTGTTTTAAAGCACTGGCAATCCAATGGAGTAAACCCGTTCCGCGAAAGTGGCGTGGTCCTGTGATTGGCCATATTATAAAATGTGTTAAGTAGATTTCTCATACCAGTCCCATGACTGACTCGTAGTTAGTTTCACTTGCAAACTCGGGTGCCCCTTTTTCTATACGGGCCGCCTTGTATTCAGGTTTTAGCAAGCTCTTTTTGGATAGCTGGAGCTGAAGGTGGATTCTATCATTTATCTCTTTTTATGTTGTTCAGCTCCTATTGTACATATTATGTTTTGTTTTCCGCTGTAGATATTTATATACAACTGAACTGTATTTTTTACTAAGTATGATCTTGTATGCTGTATAACTCTGATGATTATGTTTATCCAGTGTATTCTATTGTACGTTATCTGGTGTATTTATTTATTTATGTTCTGTTGTTATCTGTTTATGTGTTATATTCCAAAGATTACCCTTCCACCGTCTTATCGGGGTTTGGGGTCGTCACAAACGTAGTATCAGAGCTTTAGTTAAGCTTAGTTCTGGAACATTACATATGAACGAACTCGTCAGAAATAGAAACAATAGTGCTTTAGGACGAATAGCTCATTACAGATAGGATCAGTAATATCCTTGTATGAGTATAGCAGAATGAAATACACCCTGATAGACACATTTACATTCAAGTATATGTCTCTATGTTTTAAAATTACCTTTTCTGTTGGCCTAACACTTTGTCTGCTATTTGCAGATATTGAAAAATGAGTGACAGAAGTAGAAGAGGTAGGTTGGAACCAGATGTTGAAGCTCTACTTAAGAATATAGAAATATGGGTGGAGTACCATTCTTGGACGAAGAATCTATTATTAAAACACAAGCTTGGATTCGTTCTGCTGAGAAAATCTTTGAAGGTTTAAAGCTAAGGGATGACCAGAAAAGATTACTGGCATCTTGGGCACTCAAAGTCAAAGCTTTGTTTTGGTGGGATTCGATTGTTAAAGATAATCCAGAAGGTGATATCACCTAGAATAGATTCAAACAGATTTTCAGTGAAAGTTTTATTCTTCCAAAAGCAACTGAGCGGTTATGTGATGAATTCTACTATTTGATACAAGGAGACATGAATATCCCAGAATATCATAAGAGATTCAATGAACTTTCTCATTTTGCCCCGCATCTAATTCAAGATCCAAAGAGGAAGAATCTGAGGTTTATTAATGGTCTTCAAAGAAAATACCAGAACAAAGTAATGGGGCATGTGAGGCTTTCTTTTTCTGAAATGATATACATGGCTTATCAGTATGAAAATCTAAATAATCGAGGTCTTTTAGTCGACGAAGATGAAGCTAGCACTAGCAACAAAAGGAAAACTGAAACTGATAGCCTAGAGATAAGTACATAGCCAGAGTAAGCACGACGTCTGGAGTCAGAAAGAAGCCTAGATTCAATTGGGAAAAGGTTATATTTGAGAAAGGACCGGTAACGACTGCAATATGCAATAACTGCAAGAAACCAGGACATTTGACGATAAACTGTGGACCCTTAAGGAAGCGATTAAAGAGTGGATTTAAATCGAAGAACAAACTTCAAGAGAATAGGGGATGCCATAAGTGCCACCAAGCTGGACATATTGCGAAAAATTGCCAACTATCACAGAAATCTAAAGTAGTGTAGGTGAATGAAGTAGCAGAAGTTCCTAGATCCTCATCCGGTCAGGAAAGGCCAGATGTTTTAGAAGGCACACTTACTGTCAAAGATATTCCAGTTAAAGTATTGTTTGATACGGGCGCATCACGAAGTTTTATTTCGGCTAAGGTGGTAAAGAAATTGGTTTTGAAATTGAAGAAGCTTAAAGAACCAATGAGTGTTATAATCCGGTTGGGGGTTCCCTTGATCTTAGTTGGGTTTGTGGGGGTGCTTGTTTCCTTTTCCTGTTATGGCTTCCCTACTATCTCGATCGTCATGAATTTCACAGTGTTTGATCTTATTTTGGGATTGGATTGGTTAACTAAATATGAAGTGGAGCTTAACTGTGCAGAAAGAATTGTTAGAGTTAGAACAAAGCTTGGCTATATAACCATTCCATGTGAAGGCCCGAATTCTGACAGAAAAGATTTTTGGTTAGCTTTGGATGTTTCTTCTGCTCAATTAGAACCTGTTCCTATCGTTACAGAGAATATCCCAGTCGACATAGAAAATATTCCCGTTGTCAAGAACTATGCGGATGTGTTCGAAGAAGTTGTTAGCTTACCTCCGCAAAGAGAAATTGATTTCAAAATCTCTTTAGTTCCGAATGCAAGGCCAGTAGTTCACGCTATTCGAAGAATGACCTTGAAGGAAAAAAGAAGAGTTAGACAATCAAACTAGACAGCTAGTATGGAAAGGTCTGATCAGGCCTAGTTTCTCTGATTAGGGAGCAACAGTGGTATTTGTCCCGAAGTCAGACGATACTCTTAGACTGTGTGAAGATTATCGTGACTTGAATAAGAAGACGCTGAAAAACAAATATCCATTGCCGCGGATTAATGATTTGTTGGAACGACTGAATGGAGCACAAGTGTTTTCACTAATGGACCTAGCTAAAGGTTTCCATCAGCTTCGTATTGCCGAAGAGTGTGTTACTTTGACAACATTCAGAGGATCAAATTTATTCTACGAGTGGTTAGTAATGTCGTTCGACTTATGTAACGCTCCAACATATTTTGTCGATCTAATGAACCGGGTATTCAGAGGAGTATTGAATAAATTTGTTCTGGTTTCCATTGATGATATATTGATCTTCTCTAAATCAGAAAGCGAGCATGAAAAACATTTGGAACAAATGTTAGAAATTCTCAGGAAGAATGTTCTAAAAGCAAAAATTTCCAAATGTATATTCTGGCAAGAAGAAGTCAAATTTCTTAGCTACGTCGTGTCAAAACAAGGAATTTCAGTAGATCCCAATAAAATCACTGCTATTCAGAATTGGAGACAGCCTCGTACACCCACGGAAGTCAGAAGTTTTCTCGAATTGGCTAGTTATTATCGGAAGTTTGTTAAGAATTTTTCGAAGATATCCAGTCACTAAACAAAGCTTACTAAGAAACATTCGAGATTCAACTGGACTCCCGAATGTGAGACAGCTTTCCAGGGGCTAAAGTTAAAATTGACGACTGCTCCAGTGCTCACAATTATTGACGACAATCAGGATTTGAAAGTCTGGACCGATGCTTCTAAAGAAGGCCTTGGTGCAGTGTTAATGCAAAGAGGCCATGTAATCGCTTATGCTAGCCGTCAATTGAAACCACACGAAAATAATTATGTAACTCGCGATCTTGAATTGCTAGCTATCGTGTTTGCTATGAAAATCTGGAAGCATTTTCTATTGGGTGAAAAGTTTGAATTATACACTAATCATCAATCATTGAAATATTTATTCACCCAGAAGGATCTGAATAGGAGACAACAGTGGTTAGAATTTCTCGCGGCATACGATCTTGATATCTTATATACTGCGGGGAAAGCTAATGTTGTGGCTGATGCGCTCAGCAGAAAGAATGTAATTATCGCCAGTCTTATTATCACGCCTTCATTGATTGATAACATGTCTGCTCTTCAGAAGGATTATCACTTCATTAAGAAGATCAAGAAGAGAATTCAGAAAGGCGAGCCCTCGAGTTTTCAGATCGATAACGATGGGATTCTTAGGTTAAAAGGCCGAATATGTGTGCCAGACATTCCTGAACTCCGGAGAGAAGTATTAGATGAATGTCACAAAGCCAAGCTTAGTATCCATCCAGGGGTGAGCAAAATGTATAATGACATCAAACGCACTTTCTGGTGGAAATCTATGAAAAGGGACACTTCTTTTTATGTTAGCCGGTGTTCTACTTGTCAGCAAGTCAAAAGCGATCAGCAGAAGCTCGCTGGATTGTTGCAACCTTTAGAAATTCCAGGTGGAAAGTGGGAACAAGTTTCTATGGATTTCATAGATGGTTTGCCCAGAACCAGGAAAGGAAATGACAGTATCTGGGTGATCGTAGATCGTTTCACGAAGACCGCCCATTTTATACCCGTCAAATCGAATAGAACTGCTCAGAGTCTGGCACAGGTTTATTTCAAGGAAATAGTTAGACTGCATGGAGTTCCTATGAGCATCGTTAGTGATCGTGACCCGATATTTGTTAGTAAATTCTGGGAAGCATTCCAAGAAGAATTTGGAACAAAACTGAACTTGAGCACCGCATATCATCCTCAAACAGATGGTCAAACTGAGAGGGTGAATCGTATTCTTGAAGATTTATTGCAGGCTTGTGTTATTGATTTTGGCGGATCATGGGAAGACTATTTGCATTTGGCCAAGTTCTCATACAACAACAGCTACCAAGCGAACTTGACAATCTCACCATTCGAAGCATTGTATGGTAGACCGTGCCGATCTCCTGCTCGTTGGGTAGAACCTGGTAATAGACTCATATTGGGACTGCTGCGGACAAAGTTAATTTCGTTAAGAAACGATTACTCGCCACTCAAAGCTGACAGAAAAGCTATGCAGATAAGAGAAGAAGAGATATATCATTTGCTGTTGGCGACCACGTGTATTTGAAGGTATCTCCAATGAGAGGAGTTATCCGGTTCGATAAAACAGGGAAATTGGCGCCCAAATTTATTGGTCTATTTCCTATTCTGGAACGGGTTGGAACTCTAGCTTATAGGGTTCAATTACCTGATTGGTTGCCTGGAGTACATAATGTGTTTCACGTATCTCAACTTCGAAAGCATGTTCATAATCCAGACTTGATCGTGGAAGAAGCAGCGCAATGGGACATAGAAATTACTCTAGAATTGGCTGTGAGAAGAGAGTCGCTAAAGATAATTGGCAAAGAAACCAAAGAACCGAGGAACAAGAAGGTTCACTTAGTCAAGGTGCAATGGAGTGGAGATCCGCGAGATTGTACTTGGGAAACAGAGGAAAGCATTAAGAAAGCCTATCCTAAGTGCAGGGTGGATATCTCTGATTGACTCTGGTGCAAGATACATTTACCATATCTTTGCATTACCATTTTGTTCTTTACTTTGTTGTTGTCTTCTTTGCATGGATATAAACTTTTTAATTATATAGTCTGAATGTTTTCAAAAGAGTATACGAATTATTTGGTATATTTTTGAAAAGTTAAAAACAAATTGATTGTTGTTTGTGTTGTGTGATTGAGAATTTGATTAATCAAATTATTAGAATGATAGCTAATTTAATCAATGAATGAATGGTAAATCTATGCAATTAAATCAAGTATTGAACTGATTTAAAAATAGATAAAAATATATACATGTGCATTATATATGTTTGAACAGGTAGATTGATTAGCTGTTGAGTAAAGAATTTATTTGTGTGCCCGACAAATAGGTAAACCTTAATGAATTAGAGGCGAAATTTTATTATTATATCAACTCCTATGAATGCCATTGGATGCGGAGTGCTGGTTGTTTTGTGTGTAATAATAAACGTCGCCATAGGATAGTAACAATTAATTTTGAACTACACTACAGGGCATACTTCTTGAAGATAGGCATACTTCTTGAAGATAGGCATACTTCATCATATACCACATAAGCATTTGGAGCTTGTGTGACAAGGGTGAAGATTTACCGTACGAGCGAGAGGCTTGTATGGCGATGACTATATTTTACAGGTTGAACAGTTGACTGATGTGGACCATATAAAATGTAACGGTAAATTGCAAGATTAATAAAAAACCCAACGGGTCTGGAGATGACAATAAACACGTCTCTCTGGTCATTAAGGCACAAAAAACATTTATAGGGTGACGAGAATTTATTCTCTGGAGTTATGATCTATACACACTCCCCTGTGGACACCGGAATATATCACTATAAATATGTGCATGCTTATTAGGATTTATTGGGTACCTAATACGACCCAATAAATTTCCAAACCCCTCCCCGTACAAAGGAGGTTATGGCGAATTTTTTTGAAAATTTAGGGTGTTAGCCAAATTTTTGAAGAATTTGAAAATTCTTAGAAACTGAAAAGTTGAAGAATGGAAGCCAGATTGAAAGTATAGTTGGTTAATTAAACCACTTTTGACTTTTTTTCTTTTTGGGGACGAAAATTTTTAAGTGGGGGAGATTGTAATAACCCGGTAAATCTGAACCAGTTTAAAATGTTTAAATTGGCTATTTAAGCGGATTTTAAATATCTAAAATAAAATATTTTTAATAATGATGACGAAAAGTATGTTTGAATCGATGTTTGAAAATAAATATAATTATTTTTAATTCTAAGCAAGGCCTGAAATGGCGCGGTAGTTTCAAAATTTGAATTCAAACTTTGACTGACTGTACCGGGAGCAAAATAAAACGGATTTTAGTGAAACCAAAAATATTTAAATTTGTTTATGAATATCTTTCTAACGAATCTTAAAAATCGAAGTTTCATAGCGGGAATCAAAAGTTATGGCCAAATGAATTTTCAGAAAGGTCGCTATAGAGAATATATCGCCCTTGAAAATGGACATTTTGCAAACGGCCTCAGAAGTCGACGAAACCACTTTTGTTGGATCCAGGATGTCAAATTATTGCTAGGTTTCAAATTTCATAATTTTTGAAGTTAATATGTGAGCGTGGTAAAAGAAAATGTGTTTGGTGAATTTCTGTTAAATTGGATTGACCAGAAAATGGCCATTTTTCAAACGGTCTCAGAATTCGACGAAACTAGTTTTGTTGGGACCGTATAGTCAAAATATAGCTAGATTTATTTTTCTGGAATTTTTGGGATCAGTATGTGGCCCCGGCAAATTGAAATGTACGTTCAAATCAAATATTGAATGTTTTATATTTTAATTTGAAGAAAAACCAACTGAAACAGTCGAATGGGCCTACGAAACATATCCCATTGTGTTCGGAATGGGGGTATTTAGCTAGGACGATAGTCGTTGGGTTTGGATTGGAGTTCGTATGAGATGAGGGGTATTTCTGGAATTTTAAAATATATAAATATAAAAAAAATCTGATTGGCCACCTCACTTTTCTCTCTCCCCGTGTTCTCTCTCTCCCCATCACGATATACAGCGGAAACCGCTTCCCCCTTCCAGCCCCGATTCCGACCAATCCACGCCACGATAGCCCTCCCCCCAGTTGAACTTTTTGAAGAGCATCCTCCACTCTTCAAATCAAGACAAGCCGCTCCCTCTCTCGTCGCCTGTACGAGGAGAATGACCGCCACGAAGTTGCCACCTTTAGAGCTCCGCCATGCCTCCTGTGCTGCGTCGATCTGAGCAACTCCACCAGCGCCGTGAAGCCCCTTCTAAGCCCTTCGACCCTGCATAACCTGATTGAAGCAACATTGCACGGATTGTTCGCAAAGTGGAAACCGAGATTTGAACATTTTCAAAAGGTAATGGTTTAATTTATTTTAAACTGATTATAGCACTTTAAAGTGCTACAGTTTTTGATTCCATTGTAAAAATCATATCTTTCTCGTTTGTGGATGAAATTCAGTGAAACAAGAGACAGTGGACTCGTGTGGACGTCTTCTACATTTCAGAAGAGATCGGATATTTTTCTGAGCCTTCTGCTATTTTTGGTGGAGTAGAACCCAATGTGAGATTTCTAATCTATAAACGATATGGAAAAAAACGATGTATAAATTATATAGTTGATGTATGAGTTATACAAGCATTGTACACCTCATGTATAAGCGTTGTATAAGCTGTATGTTCGATGTATAAGTTATGTATGCATTGTAAAAAATTATATAGGTGTTGAAATGATTGAAATGAAGTGAAATGAAATTGAAATATATTTATATACGAATATATATATATATACTCCCCTCATCCACAGGCCATGGACGATATTTATTGGTTGTGATATTGTTTGGATTATTGGTTGATGTGAAATTTGGTGAAAATCATGAATGATTGATTGTGGTTGAAAAATACCTGTTGTGGTGGAAAATTATTTTGGATGAAACCACATAGGATTTAGTTTGTGGAAAAGAAAAATAAACATGCTCGTCTGCGTACGAATTAGATGCATGAAACCCCACTGTCAAAAACTACGAGGTTTTAAGGTAGAGCGAGGAGTCGTACTAGGGACGGTGCCGGTTTTAACTACCCTGTCGTTATGCTGCCGAAATTTTCAATAATATTCATGTGTTAGAATTATTTTCATGTGTTGAAACTATATTCATGTGCTGAATAGAAATTCATGTGTTGAGTAGAAATTCATGTGTTGAATGAAGTTCATGTGTAGAATAAATTCTTTGAAAGATAAAAATAACATTTTTATTATATATATATTGACTATATAAAATATTAGTATTTTAAATAAATTGTTTTAACACCAAAAATAACATTTTTACCTTATGTATGAATTATATAAAATAATCGTGTTTTGAAATAAATTGTTTTACAATAAAAAATAACATTTTTATTATATATATCAACTATAGAAAATATTAATGTGTTGAATAAAGGATTAAAACGATAAAAATCATATTTTTATTATATGTGTGAAGTCAAAAACATTCATGTGTTGAATATATAGATTGAACAATAAAATCTACATTTTTATTGAGGAAATGAAGTGCTAAAAATATTCATGTGTTGAATAAATATTTTGATAATAAAAATATCATTTTTATCAAATATATAAAGTGAAGATGGTTTTGAAATCGAAGAAAGAATTATATTTATATATATTTATATAAACATAATTAAAATAAATTGAATAACTAAGCTGTAGTTCGTGTTTTGAAACCGTGATTTTAAACGATTAGTGCGGGAGATCCGACCATCGGATTTTCCCGAAACCGAAACCGAAACCGTTGGGTTCGCTTTGGAAATATCTTTCAAAGACACCCACTTTGTGAAGATCCAACGGCTGGATTGTCTGGAATGTTTAATTAAGATCTTAAGAAAAATAGCGCCAGAATCGATTATACTTATATATATATAAATATAATTAAATTAAATCAAATAATGACGCTGCAGTTCGTATTTTGAAATCGTAACTTCAAACGATTAGTGCGGGAGATCCGACCGTCGGATTTCCCCAAAAATGAAAACGTTGGATTCGTTTTTAAAAGATCTTTCTAATGATATAAAATTTGTGGAGATCCAAAGATTAGATTTTCAGATATGTGTAAATCAAATCTGAAGAAAAACAGTGCCACGGCCGCGTTATGGCCTGAAGCGTCGTTTGAGTGAATTGGCTATTTTTAAATAAATAAAAATAACGATAAATCGTGATAAAATATTATAAACGATATAGAATGGAAATAAACTGGATTTGCTCGGTTTATGTGATATTTGATGGTTGAATGTATTTGGCGTGAAAATTACATTAAAGAACATAATTAGTGATATCGAATAATTTAACCATTGAAATGAATTGATTTGAAATTCTAAATATACATGAATTTTTTGAAAAGGCCGAGTTAATTCTCGTTTCAAATAATTGATCGACGATTGAAAGTCGAAGATATGAAGACGGTGCAAGACCGATGATCTTCACGTCGAATGGAGGGGTGCTACTGATGCTCATGATAGGAGTAGCTACCTTGAAGGGGCTGAAGTAGTAGACGTCCGGACGTACTTGTTGATTGTACGGATATACAAGGTATTGAGTGCCTCCGGTTTCATTCAGACCCAGAACGAACTTGTAAATGGACCATGTGTCTGAAATTGGATTTTGTTCTATGCTGATTGATCTCTATTAAATATATATCTGTTTGGCGGCGGAGAATTTATTCTCTTGCTTAACGCCCTTCTCTGAGACGTACGAGCTCAGAGGTTATATATCGATAGAAATCAGTAGCATAGAGTGAATTGCCTAAGTGGCAGATGATCAAGGCTTCTGTTGAAAAGCAAAGTCTTGTAGTTGATGATCAAAGCACGGCCTGTGTGGCATAGCTTTTTGTATAGCATTGTTTTGTGAGCCTCACACCCCGGTATGAGCCAGAAACGGGAGAGGACTGCAGGGAGGACATGCGTTTCCTTCTAGCTAGGAGTTGTGTCGGTGATTTTACACGACCTAACATTTTACTTATGTGGATGATGGATAGCGAGGCGCCTCGGATATATCGGTCGATCCGGGACCGATGGAGTCATTGGGCTTATTTACGCCCCGTAGGGCGGGGAAACGCAGTGTTCAGGCATTTTAATCCACATCGGTGGACCGACCCTGAAGATCCAAGGGTCACTCGAGTCTGATCCTAAGACATGGACTAGATTTTCTCGAATTCGGTAAGTACTATCTTTTGCCTTGGTTCATGATGGAAATCCAATTTCCAAATACGACACTGTGCGGTTTTGATTGTATATATATATATATATATATATATATATATATATATATGGCAACCTTGTATTCAGGTTTTAGCAGGCTCTTTCTGGATAGCTGGAGCTGAAGATGGATTCTATCATTTATCTCTTTTTATGTTGTTCAACTCCTATATTATGTTTTGTTTTCTGCTCTAGACATTTATGTATAGCTAAACTATATTTTGTACTAAGTATGATCATGTATACTGTATAACTCTGATGATTATGTTTATCTAGTGTATTCTATTGTACATTATCTGGTGTATTTATTTATTTTTGTTCTGCAGTTATCTGTTTATGTGTTATATTCCAAAGATTACCCTTGCCACCGTCTTATCGGGGTTTGGTGTCGTCACATTTCCCCTTCCTTATACTCTAGATCAATACCATTAATGTTTCAAATATCAAAACTGTGGGGTAGGGGCTGTAGGGCGACAAAATTGTTGTTAGTTCCAGTCATTTCCTTACTTCTCTCAATTGATTGATGCCCAATACTTATAGCTTTATCTTCACTCTTATTTTTATTGACAACTTTTCTCAAAGTTTCCATGTTAAAATCAGTATGTACTGTTTTCCCTTTAGCATTAGCAGCTGCATCTTATTTCCATATTGTTTATCACTAGCAGCATTGTTGACAACTTCATTACTAATTTCTCTCTTTGCATTACTATTGTTCTTCACATCAAATCCATTATGCAAGCACTTTTCAATAGTGTGTCCAAAGCATTTACAGTTGCCACAAAATTTTAGTTTGCTATATGTATTCAACAAAAACTAGTTGTGCAGTTCCATCAAGCATGATGACTGGGAACTCAGATTGCAGTAAACTCATGTGGTAACCTTGACTAAACATTTAGCAAGCAAAACCTTATCTAGAGACTCAGTAGCTACATTCATACATAAAGTATTTCCAATATGTGATGCAAGACAACTGATTCCAATTTTCGTCCAAGCTAGAGAGGGATATTTGTAAGTTTAAGCCAAACTGGCACACTCTTAATACTACTACAACCGACAATACAATCCCATGGTTTAATATTAAACACATTGGATTTAATAATAATTGGAATTAAGTTAAGAATCCTCTTTCTATATCCAAGATCTGAAAATAGAAAAAAAATCTTTACCCGTAGATTTAATCTTGATTCCACCAACTGGCTTCCGATGCCTTTGCAAGAATGTCGTTCGAGTAGTAAAGGGGAGAGAAGCATCCAAGAAGAAACCGACAAAGTAGTCTTTCCACTCCTCTCTGCTTACTTTGTATATACTCTACCAGAATATTTAAGTGTGAATGAAGGAGGAGAGAAGATTCCAGCATTCTTTGGTTTGTTTTTAAAGGGAAGTCCATTTACGATTACAAAAGGCAGAGGAGGAAGGGGATTGGTCGGAGCTGAGGAGGGAGGCGGCGGCTCAGGAGAGGGAGGAACTGGTTGCGGTGGAGGGTCTAACAAGGAAAGGTTGGCACAGTTGGATTTGAAAGGAAGTGAGGGGCACGATGAAATCGGCTAAGTGGATAGCACAGTGGCCATTTATTAGGAGGATTTTTTGTTAACTAGTTTTTTTCGCCGAGTCGTACTTTTGATAATACGAGGTATGTTTTATTTCTGTAAGATTATAATTTGGATGCATGTTAATACCAAAACCTGGAACATTGCTGAACCAACTGCATCCAAACAAAAAACATCCTCTCCTGGTATTGTAAAATATGTCAATTGAAAAAATGAGTTAACACGTCATAAAAATCATTTATATGATAAATAGGATCATCGGTTCCTGTTGGAAACAATGGTTCGGCTGAGTCGTGGACTAGGTCACTTTCTTGAAGACGTTTCGGCGATCTACTCAAGGTGCAAAGTAGTTCGTACTGTTCGCCGCCGCCTATGGGATAAAACAACCTCTTCCTTGTTTTTCTTTAATATATCGGATCATTTGCACATATGAATCTGACTCAGTTTGTACTCTAAAAATAATACTGCTCATGTATATTTTTCTTTCTATTTTTTTTCAAAAGAGTGGTGGAAGAGAAGATAGAGAAAAAAAATATGTTTTCTTTCTATGGACAGGAAAAGAGAGATTTTCCTTCTGTATTCTGTATTCTATGTTACGTATATTTCCTGGTCTATGACCAAGTTCTCATATAGAAGAAATTGTAGCTATTCTAGTGGGAGGAGAATTGGACTGCAATTAATGTCATATTAAATGAAAGAAACGTTCAAAAGAAATTTGCAATATGTCAATTGCAAACGTTTCAAAAAGAGATGAATGTTAATAAAATTTAATTTATTACCATTCATTGCAATTTGTTAATTTTATTTATATTTTGTAACAGCTCAATCAAATACATATATATATATATACACACACACCCATAACTGTTATGCAAACGTAACAGCTCTTAGAAGAAAATTTACTGATACAAAATATAATACCGTTTATAACTTCCAACGGCTCCATGCATTAATGGCTCATAAATATTTACATATATGTAAATATGTTACCGTTTCAGTTTTCAACGGTTCTATTGCATTAATTGCATTACAATAATGGTTCAAATATATGTTACCGTTATTAATTTACAACGGCTCAATTTTTATTTATTCTTATTTTTTTAATAAATTCACAAAATATTCCAACAATCCCCCACTTGAATTTCTTAAAAAAATATTTTTGAGCAGTTCATTAAAAATACATAATATTGTGCTTAAACAAAGGTGTCATCCGACTTGAACCTTTGCATAGTGAGTAAGATTCAGTTTTTACTAGAGTGACACGTAGTCTTGAACTCTATTCCTGACATCAAACCACACACAACCTTTCTAGAGTGCAATCAAATAAGCCCGTGCATTTATAGCCATGCACGTCTATCCCAGTTTAGTGAACGCTCTAGGAATCTTGCCCAAAACTCCATAGGAAATGGCCACATTTCCACATTCACACAGGTGAGTCTATCAAGAGTACTCCTGAAGGTAGGTACTCCACTCCAAATAGAGTATAGATCTCATTAAGAGTTTCTATTAACTCATCCTCTAATCACTTCAGGAATACATGCTTCTTAATATATAAATTTAGCATGTTTATCTATTATCACTATACAACTTGTTTTTACCCATTGAACCTAGCTCTTGGGATCTCCAGTCATTTAGGTCGGGTTACCATTGTTCGTGATTCCACAATCTAAGGGCAATAGTCCCATTCTTTCAGAATCATTAAGGACTTTCTTTCTGGTCGGTCCTTTCGTCAAAGAATCTACCAAAGTATCATCACTTCATATGTGATGTTCTCTAACAATACTGTGCATACGACTGTCATTTATTACCGTTGTACTATCGGTTCTGTCCCTTTTTTTTAATAGCCATCAAATTGTTATCACTACATATGTGATGTTCTCTTACAGTATTGTGCTTATGACTGTCGTCTTATACCGTTGTAATAACGGTTCTGAAATTTTGCAATAGTCGCGAAACTATCGCAATAGATTACACCATGGTGTCGGTTTTTCCATATGGAGATCTCCACTTGCAGATTTCTTTAGTTCTCTGCTTCTTCACTAGTTGTGGCTAGTGCTATTATCTCAGTCTCTATATAGTATACTGAGTCAAAATAATATGTTTTCTTGATTTTTTTAAGAAACAACTCCGCCAGCAATGCTAAATATATATAGTCACTGGTCGCTTTTGAATCATCAGATTAAGTATTCCAGTCTGCATTGAAATATCCTTTAAGTATAGCTAGAAACTTTTCATAATGTAATCCAATGTTCATGATTTATTTTAGTTGTAATCCAAGGCTCATGGTTTATTTTTGGTATCTCATGACCCTCTCAATAACATGTTAATGCTCTATACTAGGTCTACTGATAAACCTGCATAATAATACCACGACATTGGCAGTGACGGGTCTAATACAATCATTGGTGTTCATGCAGGTTTACAGTCAATGTAATTGTATTTCTTTAGAATCTTCTCAAAATAATGAGTTTGATCCAAAGAAAGTCCTATTTCGAACCTAGTAATCTTAATACCATGGATTACATTCGCCTCACTTATATCTTTTATATCAATGCTGACACTTAGTAAGAATTTAACAATGTTTATGGCATGAATGTTTGACCCAAAAATAAACAGGTCATCTACATATAAACATATAATAGTACAAATGTCATTTTCATATTTATAATAAATGCATTTTTCACTTTCATTAACTTTAAATCCATGTGTGATTATAAAGTTATCAAAATTTTCATGCCATTTCTTAGGTGTTAGTTTAAAACCATATAATGATTTATCTAATTCATAAATTTTATGTTCTTGACCATGAACTATAAATTATTCAAATTGGCCCATATAAATTTCCTTTTTCAATTCATCATCTAAAAAATGCAATTTTAACATCCATTTTTAAAATTTTGAATTTATGCAAGTGAAGTAATGCTCAAATGGATGTAGTTCCAATTACAGGAGAAATGATGCCAATAAATTATATATTATATCTTATATCATTTACCTATTAAATAGGCAATATATTTATCAAATGTGCCTTCATATTTTTAGTTTCCTTTTAAGCACTTGTTTATTTTTTCTAGATTTACACCAAGTGATAAATTCACTAAGTGTCAAGTCTTATTAGATTCGAAAGAATCTAACTCATCATTTATAGCCTCTTGCCAAAGAATTGGCATTTAAGTAAGATAAGCCTCTTGGAGGTTTTTAGGGGATTCTCTTTTAGAGTAGAGGAACAAAAAAATAATATAAACCAAGATCTTTTGCCTTTCTTTCTCTTTCTAGATCCATCATTAAGAAAAATTAACATCTATTTAGGGCGTTCCAAAAGCAGGAAAGTTGCAAGTCAAAATTGATACCTAAATAAATGTTATTCTCGAATAGTTGAAAGCAACCCCCACTATTAAAAGAAACCCTCACTATTAAGAGAAACCCCTACTATTTTTCTCAAACTAAAAACCACAATACATGATTCTTCAATTGTGTACGCATTTATTGTTAAATAAGTGTCATTCAATTAATGGTATTTCCTATAACATTTTCTTGATTCGCATTTAATTAATGTCAATTTTTATTAGTGACATTTTCTAAATTTATGCATATAAAGCATGTCAATATATTTTGATGCAAAAACTTGTTCATCAAATTAATGTCAATTCTCAATGACATTATCAAATAACATACACATTCTATTAATGTCAAATATTTAGTGACATTTCCAAATAATATATGCGTCTAATGTCAATTATTACTGACATTTTCAAATAACATACGCATTCTATTAATGTCAAATATTTAGTGAAATTTCTAAATAATATATGCGTTCTATTAATGTCAATTTATAATAAAGACATTTTCAAAATTTGCATTCAATTAGTGCCTATTCTAATGACACTTTCAAAACAAATTCCCTTTAATTACTATTGTTCATAAGTTGTAAAAAACAACATTGGAACAATCATCAATAATTGTAATATGATACTGATTTTGAGTACAAGCTCATTACTTCAATTAGCTCTCACATGGAATAAATCTGAAATTCAGATTTTCCAATAAAGAAAAAAAATCTTCCAAAATCATCATATATGATCAAAAGTAAACAATTAATCTTATACCAATATTTAAAGTCTATAACAACTTTAAATTCACTAATTGAGTTTTACTATAATGTTAATCACCCAGCAAATGTGATTACTCTCATTCACTATATCATTAAATGTTGTTTAATAACATTTATCATGCAGTTAAATGCTCAATTACAAACATTTTATTGCCTCATTTAAAATTCTCTAAACAAGAAGGACAAATTTCTAAATATACGCTTCTAGTAAAAGTTTTCCTTTTACTAATTTCATAGATTAGTAAATAGTTAATATGCACCTTAATAAATCAAGCACTTTCAAATGGTTCTCTAAAACAATTGTTTTAGTTTAACATGAATGAATATAACATTATAGTTTCTAGTGAACAATATAATAATACTTATATTGTTTTCTTAATCTTAATCATTCAATGAACAAATTTGTTCCATCCACAGTCAATTTCAGAACTTACAAGTATTACTTTTGTTTTCCAAAAGTCTCTTAATTGATTATTTTTTTAATTAGCAAATCGATGCATAATCCAAAATAATAATAATAGACAAATTCTTTCCAAACTCAGAGCAGTTTGTCAATTATAACAGTAATGTAAAACTGTTCATATAAAGTCATACTCAAAAGCTATTACAAAGCTTATGTGATGCATCTCGTTGAAAATTGAAACTTGTATGATGGAGCAGCATCGTCAAGATTTGCAGTCGAAGCCATTGTTTCTCTGGTATCGTCTTCAAATTGTTGGAAACAATGTTTCGGCTGAGTCATGGACTAGGTCACTTTCTTGAAGACATTTCGGCGATCTACTCAAGATGCGAAGTAGTTCCGCCTCTGGGATAAAACAGCCTCTTCCTTGTTTTCTTTAATATATCAAATCATTTGCACATATGAATCCGACTCAGTTTGCACTCTAAAAATAATACTGCTCATGTATAGTTTTCTTTCTATTTTTTTTTTCAAAAGAGTGGTGGAAGAGAAGATAGAGAAAAAAAAAATGTTTTCTTTCTGTGGACAGGAAGAGAGAGATTTTCCTTTTATATTCTGTATTCTATGTTCTGTATATTTCCTGGTCTATGACCAAGTTTTTATATAGAAGAAATTGTAGCTATTCTAGTGGGAGGAGAATTGGACTGCAATTAATGTCATATTAAATGAAAGAAACGTTCAAAAGAAATTTGCAATATGTCAATTGCATACGTTTCAAAAAGAGATGAATGTTAATAAAATTTAATTTATTACCATTCATTGCAATTTGTTAATTTTATTTATATTTTGTAACAGCTCAATCAAATACATGTATATATATATATACACACACACACCCATAACTGTTATGCAAACGTAACAGCTCTCAGAAGAAAATTTACTGATACAAAATATAATACCGTTTATAACTTCCAACGGCTCCATGCATTAAAGGCTCATAAATATTTACATATATGTAAATATGTTACCGTTTCAGTTTTCAACGGTTCTATTGCATTAATTGCATTACAATAATGGTTCAAATATATGTTACCGTTATTAATTTACAACGGCTCAATTTTTATTTATTCTTATTTTTTTAATAAATTCACAAAATATTCCAATAGTTCCTTTAACAAATACACTAGTAGTGTTTGTTAATTTTTCAACACGCTATTCTTTTTTGTTGAATTTATATCCATTAATGAAAAATATTGGGTTAGTTTTAACCTTTTCTTTTGGTCCCCATGCCAAATGTTTCAGTCCTTCATTGACCACATGATTTGCGGAATCACAACATAGTTCAAAAACGAAGTAGCGAAATCTTTGCTTAAATCACCGCTTGGATTTTGTGATTTATAAACACTGCAAACACAAACATAATATTTTGCATTATTATTAATTTACACGTGTTGTATTAAATTTATCAAAACTTATAATGTGAGAATCACCTAACAAATGATGCAACTTCAGGACAATTAAGAAGAATTGTGCTACATGGTAATCTTTATCATCTAACCAGACTTCCACACATTTTCCAACATGTCATCCATATTGTTTAAAAATAGATAGCATTGCTTCGGAAGAAGAATCTTGTTCAATGGCCTCATCATTATACGTAACACTTTCAAATGACACGTTCGCATGATCATTGAAATAATGTGAGAAAAAGAACGAAGCTTCTTTTTCAATATATAATTTGCAAATTGAACCTTCAACTCGAGCTTTTTGTCTTACTTTTTTCTTTAAAAGATTTAAGTACCTAATAATAAGTATTTCAGTTCAGTATTAATTTAATTTATAATTAAATTAACATTTCAATACTCAATATTAGTAACATACCTGTCGAATGAGTACATCCATCCATATTTCATAGGACCTCGAAGACATGCTTCATATGGAAGATGAATAGATAAATGCTCCACTACATTGAAGAAACCTGAAGAAAGTATTTTCTCCAGTTTGCAGAGCAGTGTAAGGATTTCTTCCTCAAGTTTACGTAGACGGTCAACTTTTAACGTAGATGAACAAAGCTCCTTTTAAAATAAACTAAGCTTTATTGTTACCTTCCAAATTTTTATTGGCTAAAGTTCTTTGAAAGTGAATGACAATCATGACTTTTCATTCCACTTAATCTATTGCTTTTATAATAAACACGTCTGCAAAGATTAGAGGAAATTCTATCCTGAAATCGTAATCCATCCATCCAATTCAACAATGCTTTAAGTTGTTTGTTATCTAGTTCATAGCATGCTCTAGGTTTTTTTTATTGTCATTTGGCTTTATATGAAGCTCAAGACGATTATATATTTCTTCTATATCACGTCTTGATTTCAAATCGTCCTTAGTCTTGCCCATAATGTTTAAAATTGTATTTAACACATTATCAAATATGTTTTTCTCATTATGTATTACGTTAATGTTGTGACGGATTAAGTGATTTTTCCAATAACGTAACTCCTAGAACATACTATATTTGCACTGATTATGAACCGTCGATTTACCTTGGATTTCAGTTGTGTTGTCCAGTTTCATGTATCTTTGGATAATTTTTACAAATTCATATATATCCTCGCTTGACTAAACAATTATGCTCGTAGAGTCTTATGTTTATTAGTGATGAAGTTTTTTTACCTCTTCTAAAATGATGATTAATATGGATAAAAGGTCGATGATAATCAAACCATGAAAAAAAATTCCCATGCGGTAAAGATAATGCTCATGGTTTTTTCATGTAATAAGGACAAGAAAAACGACCAACCGTACTCCAGTCTGAAAGCATTGCATATGTGGGAAAATGACCAGTAGTCTATAACAAAAAAGCGAACATCCAAAATTTTCCTTTTTGGATACATAATATGTTTTAAATCCTTCATACCATAATGTTTTTAACTCTTCAATTAACAGTTGTAAGTAAACGTCGAATCCCTATGTCGGATCATCGGGACCAGGGATGACAATTGTGATAAACATATACGGAGTTTTCATACACATCTACAGGAGTAGATTGTAAGGCGTGATTATTATAGGCCAAGATGAATATTTAGAACCAAACTAAGAAAATGGTGAGAATCCATTTGTAAATAAACCTAGTCTAATGTTGCGCCTCTCTGCTACGTAATCGAAAATTTTCTTATCAAAATACTTCCATGCTTCTCCGTTGGATGAGTGTGTTAACGTACCTTCTTCCGCGGTTCTCATATTGTTTCATATAATGCGCTATTACGGATGATGCATATATGCTTTGAAGTCTAGGAGTAATAGGTAAATAATGCATACGCTTGAACGAAACTTCTTTTCCCTTCCTTTTCCATTGTATGTATCTTTCTTGATTGCATACTTCCTATGATTGATGTCTTCTTTCCAAAACAACATGCAATCAATTAAACATGTATCTATTTTTTGAGATGGCAAACAAAAAGATGACATAAATTTTTTCACTTCAAAATAATTTTCGCATATTAAATTATTGGATGGCATATGGCGTTTAGCAGCTTGAACAACAACCATAGATCCGGCTTCCGCAAGGTTGTATTTTGATTTCATTGCAATGTACTCTGCAATTATTGATTACTGAATGCCACTTGTACATCCTTTCCAAAGGGGTTTCTTAGTAGCATCCAATAAATCATATATTTTTCTGACTCCAACATTTGATTCCTCTTCGATGGTGATATCATCATTATTAATTTCAATAGTATGGAACATTGATCATGCCGCATCTTCGACCACATGTTCTATGAGATTCATTGTACTAACTTCATCACCAAAGACCTCCACTGAAAGTTCTTAATTAAGGGCTATAATTTCTTCATGACGATCTATGATGAGCTGCTTTACACCACCAATGCTTAGAATAAAAATTTGCCACTGTAAATCGATGTAAAGCGGTCATCAACAAAAAACAGTAAAATAGAAGAGAAAAAGGAAAGAAAAGAAAGAAATAAAAGAGAAGAGAAAGAAGGGTATAGAATATAAACACAATCACAGAATCTGTCGTATATCTTACAGCGCATCTGGGACCATATAATAATCAAATCACAGATATAAAACAAGTGAGACATAATAACCATATAAAATAGATAATCAGAATATATAGGCTTATACAGCTACTCATAACAATAATAGAGTTTATACAAGAGATGAATAAATTCAATTGGCATATTGTCTCTAACAGATAATACAACACTATCAAGGCACCACAGTGCTGCACAACGAAATAAAAAGATATAATACAAGTATAATTATATATACCATCATCTCCTGCGAATGCACCTGCGCGGCTCCAAACAATACATGTACCTAGGCATGCACATCAGCATCGTTAAGGAGCATCCAAAATAATAAGAGGGAAATAAAACTTTGGGTCAGGCAAAAGTCTGGCATGGGCGATAAATAAATCTCAAAATACTGTAAAAGTCATAATATTATATATGGCACGAAGGGTATGGAAACCATACCAGTCCTGCCCCTGCATCCACAGAGTTAGAACATAAGAATCAATATATGCTACACTATGAAAATAATCATATGTAACTGGCGTGATAGATGTTTAAGTACTAATGATGATAAATAAATATCAATGGCGCCCATCATCCGTCCTCACATTCACTCACTTAGTGCATTAGATATATGATAATGCTTAGTTTCCATGATATTCAAATCCATGTCACTCAATTGGCTAGGACCTACGTTATACCCACTTGTACACCGAAAAGGTAAGGACCCCAGACTGGTCCAGGTAAATGCCATAAGTCTTCCATCGTTGGAGACCATGAGGACCCATCTAGTCCAAAGAACCCGTCTGGTTCAAATGGTTATCACGCCCACGACCCTCGCTTCACGAATAACTATTAAAACCTTACGTATCGATAATACCTTTTGTTAGATCTACATTAACCCTAGAGGGGGGTGAATAGGGTTTATCGAATTTTAGCGAGATATAAAAAAATATAAGATTACAGAATGCAGCAGAAATAAAAATGCAAAAAGTAAATGACACAAGATATACCCGGCTTTGGCAAAATCCTGCATACTGCTGTATTCCTAAGCTTTCTACTACGTAATAGAATAGATCCCGCTTACAAGACCATGGAAACTCGCCAACTCTTCGCTCTTATTCTAATCCAATGCTCAAAACCCTAGGCTGATCGATATCCTCTATATCGGATATCCTTGGATTACAAACCCGTAACCCTAATTTTTACAGACTCTAGTAAACTGCTAGATTTTATAGACCATAGAAACTGATCAATGATTCAAAAGGAAAACAAAAATACAAGATAAATTAAAACAAAATAAAAATCCCTTTTAAATAGTATTAATCTTGGTTGGCCCTCCTTATGTTTCCACCCTTGGTTAGTTTCCCCGATTACTTTCCTTCTGGAAAAAAAATGGTGGAAGCTTCTTAAAATAGGGTTTTCCACAATCTTCCCCCAAATCGACTCGAGATATCTAAAATTGCTGAGATGCTTCTCTGATGATCGAATCAACTGATGCTTGGCTTTGGTACTTCGATTTAGGATTGTTGTGATTGAAACATTCATGAAAAATTGTGAGTTCTCTGTATTATCTTTCTTTGAATTGCTCTTGAATTGTTTATGGTTTCGATAATTTGTGTTAAGTGATTTGCTCTGATTTCTCGAATAGCTTGATTAATATTGACGAGTTTCCCTTTTTGTTGCCTCGATTAAAAACGCTTTCTTCGTCTTTGAATTTATTCCCAAAACTGATTTGTGGCACATCTGGAAACAACTAAATAATTGTTGTTAAAAAAGAATTCGGCTTTGAGTGATGCCATGACTTGTGTGATTTGCCTTGGCTGTTGCGTGTCTTTTGATTGATTCATTGAATGAATTCTTGCCAAATTCCGATCACTGAATTTCTGGAAACAATTTGAACTATTTTTTCATTTCCTGAAAAACTCTTATGTGATTGATAAACCTATGATCATGTACATGCATTTTTGGAAGCAAATTGAAATGATTCTTGTCTAAACCAGTTTTATCAAGTTTGCAAAAAATACAAACTTTCCTTTTATCCTTGCATGTAACAATATTTGCTTGCCAAATATAATTATACCCATTCATTCCCGGAAACTGAGAAAAAAATATCGCCCATGAATTTGGCATGTGTTTTTCTGTAATCAATTGAATTAAATTCTTGGCAACATGGTTCGCGAATTATATTAGTGCCAAAAAGTAATTGCTTGATTTGACTTTGAATTTCTGGCATGATTTTGGCTCCACCATTATGTGCTTTGTCTCAAAAAAAATCTATCTTAACTTGCATTTGTTAACTTTGCCTTCGGAAGGCTCTGTTTGTATTTGTGCTCTGCACTATTCATGTACATGCAAATTTAATCACTGCTATAGTGTCATGTGTGTTCTTCCATTAAGTTGAAAACAAATTCTCTACTTTTGAATGGTGGCTTGCTCTTGAATCTGATGTTTCTTTCATGTACACATGTACATACATTTCTATATGTCCAGTCACTACCGCTTTGACTATATATATATATATACATACATACATACATATATATATATATGCATATATGCTAACATTTCGTGTCATGTGTTCTGTCCACTACTTGACATTGAACCATACTATTGCACCCTGTATTCTGTCTTGAACTATGTTTGAGCTACACCATGTAGTCAGTTGTACTATCTTGATCATGTTGACTTGAACACTTTTCATTGCTGATTTGTACTTGGGCCACTTTGATCTGGTTTGTAGCATGTTGAAACATTGTTGTAGGCTTGTAGCTATGTATTTGTTGAGTTGTCTTTTACTTGGATCGTCCATGTAGAACTGCTTGACCAGATGTTTCTGCTGAGCACCCTCTTTGTAGCATTGACATGTACTTGAAGTTTAACCATGTATATATGAATCTTTGGTATGCCATCCATGAATGTTTTCACCTTATCTGTTGCTGATGTACCCAGATTTGCACATACACTGATTTGGCCCATATGTTTACTTGACATGACATATTTAGTTCCATCTCACCTTCACCGTTCATGCTTTGACTTGCCTTGAAATATGCTCGACTATATCTATGCTGCCCGACCATATTTGCATCTTGATCATATATGTGCATTAAGTCGAGTTGGTCCACGTAGTTACTGCTCAGTTGCAATTTGATTGGCGAGGGAGTGCACATGTGTATATTTATACACGTGTGTACATGCAACCATTCAGAATAATTTTCTTGTCCTTGCACTATAATACATGTATATAAGCATTGTAATATGTGTATATGCATACTGTCTACCTTGTGGTATTTACAGTGTATCATTGTGAATATCACAAGTTGTCTAGACACAGTTGGATGAAAATATAAATCAGATCACGTCATGAAAAATGATGAGAAACACACATAAATTCTGAGGCAAATAAAGTTTAAAAATAAATTTATATTTGCATGTATTCAGTTTTATTTCTATTGCAGTCTACTCTGTGTGTTTCTGAATGTGACAGGTGTGGATGACTGGACTGACTGAATGCTGTGAAGACAGAAGACAGAAGTATGAGTGTCAATGTGTATATGTGTCAGTAACAGTGAATGTATGTATATATGACTGTATGACTGAGTGATAGAGTGCATAAGTGTTGTAGTGAGAAAAAAATGCACAGAATGAGAAAAATTGTACTGATATTTGTAATAAACAAATTTAATTGAAATAAAATATCATTTTAATGTGTTCAAACAAATTTGGCTATCATATTCAGTTTATTTACTAGTACAATATCATGTGAAATAAAAAAAAAGAATATACATAAGTGAAGTCTGAATGTGTACTATTTTAGATGTTGAAATAAAATATTTGATTGAATAAATATACTGTGAATATATTCAATTGTGTATGTTTGTATATTATTCAACAAATATTTATTTCTGTGAAACGATGTAATATAAAATAGTAAAATTACAAACACATTTAAATAATATCATATGTTTGTTATCATCAAAAAAAAAATCATATTAAACAACACATTGTTATACCCAACACCTTTGCATACGTTCTTCACAGTAGGATTCATCACTTGACTTTCCAAAAAATTCCAATTCGAAGTCGTAACAATATGGGAACTATCCCCAACGACCATCGTATGTCATAGGATATCATCGTGTGTCTCCCATTCCTCTCTCTCCAACAATCAACTAAATACAACTTAATGTCGTCTTTTCTACATCTTGGAGAAAAGCAATCCATCGCACCAGCCTTGTCTCCATCATAAAATCACCATCCTGGAATCATCGTCGTCGAATGACGAATCACTGCATAGAATCACCACGTTTTGTCTCAAGCAAAAGCCACCAATCGAAGAGCCTTTGTCTCGAAACCACTATCGAACAAACCATCATATCCTGCTCCTTGAAATCGCATCGTTGTCATTGTCAAATTGACCAAAATGGCCACAACAATAGTAGTCGATATTGACCACTTTATAGTAATCGATAACGACTACTCGGATCATCTATTTAACCAAAAGTGGTTAAATATGCATCCCAAGAAAACATTTGGCATTTGTTGTGAAGTCTAGCCCATTGCCAAGTCCAGCTCGTTGCCAAGTCCAACACGTCGTCAATTCCATCCTTCATCTTCAGATCGACCACCAAGCTCCAGTTTTGCCCGATCTTCGAATTTGCCTCCATGCTCCAATGTTGCCCGGTATCCTTGCATTCTGAATCTTCTTCGAGAATATATCTTGCCTATTTGAGACTACCATCCATGTGATTTCAATCGATATACACCAACATATGTATTCAATCGATAAACACTACAAGTTCTCACAAACAAAATATTTCCTAGTACTCGGTCGTTTACGAACTGCATTTTAATCTAATATAAGCAAACAATTCAACCATGCAACCAACAGGTAAACAAATTCCTAAACTAGCATACAAGCATCCACAATGGCGATGATAAACGAAATAGGACCATTCTGTAGCAATCAAAATGTGGTATATGCTGGAATAGTCTAATCTAGCAACATAGTCAAAACAATATGCAATAGCATGCAAACGGGTAAATAGCATGCACAATAGTGCGCAACTGGGTAAAATATGATAATCATGGTCAAAACTACTTAAATCACTTTTTAATATTTTATTTATTATCTACCAGGCACAACTATCCTAAATATTATGTTTTATAATTAACAATTAGTTTAAAATGTCAAATTTATAGTATACAAACAAGAACTGTTCAATGAAAGACAATATCACTCACCTTAGTCAAAATAGCCCAAACCAGCTTTAATGCGTAGAGCTCATCAATACAATTCCAACGCAAGAAATATCATCTAATTCCAACCTCAAATGCGAAAGAAGTGAATAACATAAGTTTTAACGACTAAACAAATAATAAAATTAGCTTAATCAAATATTTATACTAGTCACTTACTAAGATACTCTTCTTCCCCAAATTCCCTAAAGTATGCATTATAATATCCCACCATGCACCTTTCTTGGTGATATAACTAAAATCGAGTCGCACCATCACGAAGCTCATTTGGCATTGGACTTGTCAGCACCCTCTTCTTCGACCCACGACCACCATGCCAAAATGCCTCGCTTGGAGCCTACCTCCAAAGTTGCTAGGTCGCGATTGGCCACATAGATTCAGACCTCCCCAAACCACTCCATGTTGATGCACCTCCCAACCCCGAGCTCATCGGCGGTCTCCTCTTCCTCTGCCATCGACTATGGCCAACGAAATGTCGAGCCCTAGTTTAGGACTTGCGTCAGAGATTGATACCGAAATGGGCGAGTCCAGTATGAGATCGATGCCTACGATCTCGTGAAAACAACGAGATTAAAATCATGATTTATGGATGAGGATTAAAATTGATTAAATTTTCTAATTGGATTTAAAGGAGGCAACTAGAAAACCGGAAACGAAGAGGAGATGAACAATGCTCCTACCAATTAGATAATAGGGTTTGGGATAAAGGGGTATATATGTTGCTATATTTATTCAGTCGCATTTAAATCTTGCAACTAGAAATGGCTATGTGTTTAATTTTCGTATGAGCGAATGATGAAACCGTTCCTATAAAACTTGACAGCATGATCACTACAACGATATGGTTTCGATGGTACAATTTTTGTCAAAATCCAAGACCATTGCCCAAAACATTAATTTTATGTGTATATTAAGAAGTTATGACCACCAAATTTTATGAACTCGAAATATAGCGATCCTTATACTTTTTATTAACATAACGAACCATACGAAATCAATGAAACTAGTCTGGAGTCCCGATTCGATCATTTATGATTATTCACTCTTTGAAATCATCAATCAAATAATTAATGATCAATATTTATATCTAGTCATTAAAATATAGGTCGTTGCATTCTTTCCATCTTAAAGGATTTTGTCCTCGAAATTCTCAAGGACAAAATAACATACCCGACAGTCACGAATAAGTGACAATACAAAACAAATTATCACTTATCGCCCTCAACAACAACCATTGAAACGACTATAACAAAGGAAATCTATTTGGAATTTGGCATGAATCCAACATTCTCATTCCTTTTTACAACCATAATCAAATTCAAGATCGATGCAGCCAAGTCAACTTCCATGGTGCATATTTATTTTCCGAACAACTCGATGTTGAAAAATAACACTGACAACTTACTAAATGAGGAGATAATCCAAATTTGACAAAATTCATAGAAAATTTCAGTAGCATCCTCCTTTGCCTGGTTCGATACATAAAAACCCTAAATCACCATGCATGACCCATCTCAACAAAAGAAAAGAAAAGCCTAAAAGTGACTGTCCGTATCAGGGCATAGAGTCATCAAAAATGCACCAATGGCAAAAACACGACTCTACATCTACTACATACCTCTTTTTAAGAAAGCTTAGCACTTAAATGCAAATAAAACTAACTTAGCATCCAACCAATCAATCTTCCTCCTTTTTTCCTGCGCAAGTACTCAACAAACAGGATTAAATACAATAGTAGAAATAGAAACAAGGGAATAAACATGTTAAATAAATTAAATTTATCTAACACAAGCATGTCAAGTCATGCATGGATTTTATCTCGAATAAGTAATATAACAGTATAATTATTCTGCGTGACTAACAATCATAGAATATAAATAAAATGCAAGCATCATCAATAATCAAACATGAATGGAAAAACTAAGTACAGAAAATAACATCCATGCCTATCCTAACATGTAGGATACTAACATAACCAACAAGATAAATCAAATAATAAATTCAATCCATATATAACTTGACATCCTGGTTGTCATTTCAAAAATAGATAACAGTAATCTAGCATCTCTCGTCAATAAATGGAGTATGAATCGAGCGCTATCATACTATTCCTAATTTCTGTGGTAACCTATTGATAGAAATCATCGACAACTATTCCCGCATCCAATTGGAAATCTCGAATAGTTATAAAAAAACTATTTGATCCATGCATTCAGCTATCGCTAGCTGACGTTGCGTTCATTATAAAATAAATGCAAAATCAACCCCTTATCATGATGCTAGAAAAAAACAATGCTTATTCCATATAGAACCAACCATCATGGTCAAGACCATAATACCTCACCTCGATTTACGGAATTATTACCAACAATGCACACAAGCAACATTCATCAATTCTGAACTGGTATATCCTCAACTCAACACACACAAACAACTACATTTTCTGTACGCACCCATTGGAAACTTCTTACTCGTAGGAGGCTAAGAATTCCAACTGGCTAAGAATTCCAACCATTGCCACTACCAAAGGTTGAGATACCTCTCGAGGAAGAGAAATCTCGATGATGTGACATCATCAATGACTCTAACCCCCTTACTAATAAATTATGCCTCCAACTCATCAAACAAACCTTATCGCCATCGACTCCAAATCGGGAGTCGAACACTCCTTCTCGGACGATCTTTGGTTATAGAACAAAATGCGGCAACTTTCCATTTGAAAACAAACCGAGCTCAAACCACCCACACGACCAAGTGAGTTCCGTCGCCTTCTCTTTTTTGCTCGAAATTAGAAATCAACACATTCATGAGTCAATTTTAACTTCCAAACCATCAAAACTCTCGTGGGACTTATATCAAGATCAAAAAAGCCTATAAAATGTTGTAATCATCATACACGAACCAACCACTCACGGTTGGTAAAATCCAGTCGGGATTTCCAATCGAAAGAACATCCATAACTAGATCAATACGGAACTCAATTTAAACATAGTAGTAATCTGGTCACCTCATCGAATGTGTCCAGATACTCTCAAGCTACAGGCTCTGGTAACGACTCCCTACTATATAATTGTCTCATCGCGCTATCGTCCAATTATAAATGACTCGCTACTAAAGATCTAAGTCTCAGCCTACTATTTCAAAACTGAAGATAACTCACTATTGAGCTTTGTCCTAGCCCACTATTGTCACCAACAACCTCTCACTGCCACCGTTATTCTATATCCTCCAAAAAATTGAACTGCTAGACTTAAATATTAAGTCCAGTTAAGTTCAATAATCAACAAGCAACCAATTTAGCAAACATGCAACCGTGACACATTGAATTCAAGTTTTTACGAACCCTGTATACTGTCAAGTATAAATTAATTATGCCGTAACACTCCCCTACGTCGAGGCCCGACGTTAATCGCTATGGATGCTGTAATCACCCATAGTATTAAGTTCTGGAAACCAAACATGAGATGTTACATACATATATAATCTAACCAATTCCTCAATATGGTAAGTCATAATCAAGAGAGACAAATCAATTCACGATTCCCAATCTCGTCTCATTCATCGAATCGCATGATCAAATAGAATGATGAAATCTCGACACCAAAGTAAAACATGTATGGGAATACCATTTAAGAAACATACCTCGAGCGATGACGTCGCTATTTTCCGCTTTATCGAAGAAGCACTCGACGGAACTGGAACGACATTCAAGTCGTCTCTACGGTTTGTCCCGACAAAGTAGAACACACCTCAACACTGGGCGCAATCTCAAACGTCATGAGCTTACTCGATCGACGCCTCCAACCAACATCCCATCGGAATGAAATAATCACCCTTCGAGTCGATCTCACAACCCATCCACAAACTCCAAACTCATAGTGACAAAGGAGAGAATAAATCTAACTTCAATAGCACATTAAGCCTGTAACACTCTCTGACACAGACTCATCATTTAAATCGACAAATTCCTCATCGACTCCTAAAAAGTCGATGCAAAACCTTTTCAAACAAATCATTATCTAGTCTCGGGGGAATCAATCTTGAGAATTCGAAATAATAAAGACCCTCAAATAATTCAATCCCAAACTTAGAGTTTCTTAGGAGTAATCCCCTAATTCATTTAATTCCAACTCCAAGTCACCAAAGAAATCTCGTGAGAACCAAATAGCCCTCATGCCACAACATTGATTTCATTTCATGGGACGGTATGCCACATGGATACATAAGCACCCACACAATGCGACAGGGTCGACTCACTGCACTTGAGCACCATAACTAATTAGAGATTTCAGGGCATTTTAGATAATGGATCGTACCATTACTGTAAACAAAAACTGTAAGATAAGTCTGGTAGTTATCGATTCTTCCCAACTGTCAACTCTAGAGATATAGTAATTAGAAGTATTCCTCATTCGCTAATCTCCTCAGATAGGACGATCAATCGCTAGTAGAGAAAACTATTCCAATGGCACTCATGTGCAAAGCAACCTATACTACATATACTAATAATATGTATTTGAAAACAAAAATATACACAAATATATACTCTCTTTTATATATTAAATCTTGAATTCAATACTGCTTAGGTTAAACAATGCAACCTAAGCTCTGATACCAAATGTGACGACCCTCCATACACCACCAGTGCTCTGAACTAAAATTTGCGTTGTACAAGCACTCGATCGATGTAAAGTAACCATTAAGAGAAAGAAATAGTAGAATAGAAGAGAAAAAGGAAAGGAAACGAAAGGAAAGAAAGAAATAAAAGAGAAGAGAAAGAAGGGAATATAATGTAAACACAATCACGAAACCTGTCATATATCTCACAGTGCGTCAGAGAGCATATAATAATCAAATCATAGATATAAAACAGGCGAGATAGTAATAACCATATAAACTAGATAATCAAAATATGCAGGCTCATACAGGTATTCATAACAATAATAGAGTTTATACAAGAGATTAATACACTCAACTGCTACACTGTCTCTAACAGAATATACAACATTATCAAGGCTCCACAGTGTTACACAGCAGAAATAAATATATATAATATAACTATAAGTATACAAACCGTTACCTCCTGCGAATCCACCTATGCAGCTCCGAATAATACCTATAGCTATCACCTGTTCTACTCATCAGCATTGTTAATGAGCATTCAAAGTAATAAGAAGGAAATAAAACTTTGGGTCAGACAAAAACTGGTGTGAGCGATAAAGAAATCTCAAAATGTTGTAAACGTCATAATAGTATATATGGAACGAAGGGAATGGGAATCATAACTATCCTGCCCCTACATCCACAGAGTTAGCACATAACAATTGATATATGCCACACTATGATAAAAATCATATAAAACTGATGTGATAGATGTCTAAGTACTAATGATGATAAATAAATAAACATCTATAACATCCATCATCCATCATTACATTCACTCACTCAGTGCGTTAGATATATGTTAACGCTCAGTTTTCATGATACTCGAATCCATGCTACTCAGTCGGCTAGGACCTGGGTTTTCCCCACTTGTATGCCATAAAGGCAAGGACCCCCAGATTGGTCTAGGTAAATGCCATAAGTCTCCCATCGTCGGAGACCAAGAGGACCCGTCTGGTTCAAATGATCATCACACCCCCTGCTTCACTGTCAACCGCTAAAACCTTATGTTATCGCTAATCCCTTTTCACACATTCTCTGCAGTAGGATCCATTATTAAACTGACCAAAAGACTCCCATCCGAAGTTGTAACAATATGCAAACTATCCCCTACGGCCATCCTATCTCGTAAGATATCATCCTTTGTCTCCTACCCCTCTCCTCTGATAATCAACTCAATACAACTTAATGTCATATTTTCTGCATCTCGAAGAAAATAATCCATCAGAGCATCCTCATCTCCATCATAAAATCACCATCCTAGAATCATCATCGTCGAGAATGACGAATCACTGCATACAAGCACCACATCTCACCTCAAGCTAAAACCACCAATCGAATAGGCATCATCTCGAAACCATTATCGAATGACCCATCATATCCTATTCCTCGAAATCACATTGTTGTCGATGTTAAATTGACCAAAATGGCCACAAAAATAGTAACCGATATCGACCACTTTGTAGTAAGCGATAATGACTACTTGGATCATCTATTTAATCAAAATTGGTTAAATATGCATCCCAAGAAAATGTTCGGCATTCGTTGTGAAGTCCACCCCATCACCAAGACTAGCTCATAGCCAAGTCCAGCTTGTCATTAACTCCATCCTTCATCTTTAGATCAACCACCAAGCTCCAGGGTCGCTCCATCTTCGAATTTGTATCCATGCTCCAATGTTTCTCCGTTATTAAGTTCATCCTTGTACTCTGAAGCTTCTTCGAGAATATATCTCGCCCGTTCGAGTCTATCATCCTTGTGATTTCAATCGATATACACTAACATGTGTATTTGATTGATAAACACCAAAAACTATCACAAACGAAATATTTCCTAATACTAGGTCATCTATGAACAACGTTTTAATCTAATGTAAGCAAATAATTTAAACATGCAAGCAATAGGCAAACAAATTCCTAAACTAGCATACAAGCATCCACAATAACAATAACAAATTAAACAGGACCTATCTATAGCAATGAAATTGAGGTATATGCCGAAATAGTCTAAATCTAGCAATATAGTCAAGCCTATGCGAAATAGCGCCCAAATGGGTAGATAGCGCGCACAATAGTCGCAACTGGGTAAAATGTTATAATCATGGTCAAAACTACTTAAATAACTTTTTAATATATTATTTATTATCTACTAGGTTCAACTATCCTAAATATTATGTTTTATAATTAACAACCAATTTAAAACATCAACTTTATACTATATGAACAACAATAGTTCAGTGAAAGACAATATCACTCACCTTAGCCAAAATAGCCCGAATTAGCTCTAATGCATAGAGCTCATCGTTACGAATCCAATACAAGAAAATGCGTCTAATTCCGACCTCGAATGCGAAAGATGTGAATAACACAAGTTTTAACGATTAAACAAATAATATAATAGCTTAATCAAATATTTATACTAATCACTTACTAATATACTCTTCTTCCCTAAATTCCTTGAAGTGTGCATTATAATATCCCACCGTGCACCTTTCTTGGGGATAAAGTAAAGAAGTCAACGAAACCAAAATCGGGTTGCACCATCACGAAGCTCTTTCGACACTGGACTTGCCAACACCCTCATCTTCAACCCACAAACACATGCCAAAATATCTCGTCTGTAACCCACCTCCAAAATTGCCAAGTCGCGATCGACCATATAGATTCGGACCTCCCTAGACCACTCCATTTTGATGCGCCTCCAATCTTAAGCTCATCGGCGGCTTCCTCTTCTTCCGCCATCGACCATGGCTAAAGAGATGTTGAGCCCTTATTTAGGACTCGCGTCAGAGATCGAGACCGAACCAGATGAGTCTGGTATGAGATCGATGCCTTCGATCTCATGAAACCAATGATATTAAATTTTCTAATTGGATCTAGAGGAGGCGAGTAGAAAACTAGAAACAAAGTGGAGACGAACAGTGCTCCCACCAATCAAAAAATGGATTTTGGATAAAGGGGTATATATAGTGCTTTATTTACTCAATCACATTTTAATCATGCAACTAAAAATGGCTACGCGTTTTATTTTCGTGTGAGCGAACGATGAATCCGTTTGCTACGAAACCTGACAGCATGCATCACTACAATGATACGGTTCCGATGGTAAAAGTTTCATGAAAATCCTAGAGTGTTGCCCAAAATGATAATTTTACGTGTATTTCGAGACCGTTATAATCACCAAATAGTCCGAACTCGAAATATAATGATCCTTATACTTTTTATTAATGTAGCGCACCATATGAATTTAACGGAACTTGTCTTGAGTCCCAATTCAATCATTTGTGAGAAATTATCTTTTGGAACCGTCAATCGAATAATTAACGATCAATATTTCAATAAAATATTTAAATATCTAATTCTTAAAATACGGATCGTTGCACGATCCCACACTAAATAATTGGACACGAAACCGTATTGACGTAAATGAAACCTAACCATATCTCGTATTAAATGCTTCAACAATTTGCACCTACTACATGAACAATGAATTTCTACTTCGTTTCAAATATTATTTAAACCAAATATGATAAACACATGTACCTCATTAATAAAATATTCACTTATTGAGCCTCAAATTTCCTTTTTTTTATACGTCTAGCTCCAATCAATAAAATAATTTATCATTTTTCCTACTTTAAAACCTATGATAAAAAGTAAAAAAATTATTAATCATTCGTTTTATATTTTGGTGCTTTGGTAAACATATACTAAATTATATAAGATTTTTACAACTTTGCAAAGTATCAAAATAATAAATGATTAAGGGTTCATTAATATTGTTGTGCCCTCTGTGATAGTCGGTCGGTCACCCTACTTCCCATTACAAACACAATAGAAATTACATTCCTCAAATCATATCATTTTAAACGATTTCTTAAAATTTCGGCAACACTTCCCCAGTGTTCATTGTATCATACAAAAATGAGTATACATAAGGAATGAAAAGGAAGTATCGTCGAAATTTTGTGAACCGTTTAAAATGATATGACTTACGAAATGTAATTACTTTGTACTGTTTGTAACTTGTCCAATAAAGGGATAAATCTGACAAATGTTGTATCAGATGAATAAGGATGTCCATTTTGTAAAAAAAGCGAATATCCATATAACGATCATATACAACACTTGTCAAATGAGGCCAAATAAAACCTAAGGGTTTTAATATTTGTTTATCTTAAATTTAAATATATAATTTATTTATATTTTTCCATTTTTTTTAGATATGTACTAGATTATATATTTTTGCTATTTCACATAATGTATAACTCATTTTTGCTTCTTTACATTATATATTGAATTAAATATATAATTTGTTTATATACTAAGTTATACTATTTAAGGAATTCTAACTACGATTAATCCTAAAAATATCATCCAAAACTTATTAAATACTAGTCAATTCGCGTGTTCGCATAAATATATAATTCGTGTTAGCATAAATTATTCAAATCTTCGATCAATTATAACATAATATATAACTCGTGTTTGCATAAATTATACTGTTTGCAAAACTTATCACACACCTACGATCAATCTTACAAAATCATCGTAAACATATATACAATAGGGCTAAATTTGAAACCATAACTACTAATAATAATTTGAACATTTTGACGATAATAATAGTAATTATCATGTACATGATGTAACAAACATTTATCAATTATTAGGAACAAGTATAATACAAAATTAAACCCAAACTAGAAAACCTACATAACTAGTGTTTAAGTGAAAAAACATGATTTTGAGAGGATTGAAGGGTGGAGAGGGGCAACACAAGAAACTTTGGTGGCGTTGGAGATGATTCATAGGTGGTTTGGAGGGGTGCAACGTTTGGAGGAGGAGCAGTTTTGGGTGGTTTTTCATATTTTTGGGAAGGAGCTGAAATGGTTAGCACGCGGATTGGAGTAGATGTATTCAAGAAATTTCCAATGGTTATCAACGACTGTAGATGATCAGTTTATTAAAATAATAATTTTTGCTTGAAAATAACAGGCTGTTATTAGCCATTGGAACCGCCGTTGGAGGCTTCTGGAAAATGGACGTGGCTATGTATTGCAGTTCTAGCAGTGAATATATACTAATTTGAAATCTTAGTCTGTTGACTTTTATTAACAAACTAATCACAAGAAACTTTTGATAAGCCTAGACCAAACATGTCAGTTCGAAAAAGAAAACATACCCGACCAATTCAAATTTAATCGTTGGCTGCTTTAAACGAAAGAGGAAAAGAAACCTAACTACATGTTTCGCTTCCTCCATCAACCTATCGCATCATCCTTCGTCCTCGACTTTGCCTTCTCTCCTCCCTCACACACCCTCAGGTCGATTTCTCTCAACGTAGCTATTTTTTCTATCGTCTTTCCGAAAATGGGGTTTGAGGCAAATTTTGATTCGATCGTCGTCGAAACTGGACCGGACCGTGAAGGACATGATTTCGGTAAGCCAACAGAATCTCAAACCGTGATTTTTCTACATTTGCAAATAACGACACACATTCCAAGCCTAGAACAAGGATGTTGGATTTTATAAAAAGATATTAACTAGGAGAAAAATTCGAATAATTTTGCTACACTCTTGAAGTGTCTTGAGAGGCCCTGTCCGAATTACCAAGTACACTATTTACTTTTATTTGTTGAGAGTGACTATATGAACACTAATTGGTGATGCAAATTTAAATACACAAAATATTGATCACTGGATTTGCTTGTCTTTACATAAAGGTTGAATTCAGGAGAAGATCCAATGATCCAGACTTTATATAGCAAAATTTTGTGTCGTCAAGTTTGTGCTTAAGTAGACTTTCCTTCAAATTACACGACACGAATCCTCCGCATTTTCTTCCTTCCTCTCTCTGCTCCATTTCTCACTCACTCGTCTAATTCAATGCGCTAATTCCTCCGATTCTTCCACCGTTTCTTCTCTCAACCCATGCGCCAATTCCTCTGTTTCTTCCTCCATTTATTTTCTTGTTGTTTCATATTTGATCGGGCAATTAGCTTATTCCCAAGACCTCAAAAAATCTTATTTTATCACAGATTCATACACAAATTCACATTTTGTGACTCCAAAAAAACCGATTTAGAATCAAATTTGGGAAACTGAAAGCCAATTTGATCTGAAGTTATCAATTGAAAGACTGTTCTCAACGGAGATCCGAAGTATTAAGTAGTTCTTATCCTTGGATTGCAAGAAAAGTACATACTGACCCATTGATGATATCAAATTTGCATTACGCTGTCGAAGGAAGAGGTCAAAGTTACAGTAGAAAACGACGTCTTGGTGATAAGAGGAGAGCACAAAGCGAAGGAGGAAGGCAAAGGAGGAAAGGAGTCATGGTACACACTGACAGAGTCTAGATTATGACTTTATTGTATTAGAGTTACACATCCTGCTATAAAATCCAACACATACTAGCTTCATAAGAAAAGCTGCAGTATAGGGTTGTAGGTTATGATTTATGGCTGTGTAAATCTATTTTTATTATCAAATTATTGTCTTTTCATTCAATGACATCTGTTTAGAATTATGAAAATCATTATTTTTCGTTGCAACAAAGTGGTTGTTTTGTCAAAAAGGCGTACTTAATAAAAGGGGTTTATTATTGACACTCCAATTTATGTTAAGGGGAACCAAATTTTAACGAAGACTCCACTTTTTTTAAATTGTTAGGGGGTCAATGAAGGTTGCTAATTTTTTTACTTCTTACACTTTTACCCTTATTTTTAAAATTTACACACCGTAAAATAATCAAACCCCTAAATCAAAAAAACCCTAAATCGTTTAAATGCAAATAACTTCAGGAGTAGTTGATATCATATGCATACGAATTAATAAACTGAATTTAGATCATAACCCTAACAACATGTGGGTACAATTTAATAAACTGAAATTAAATCTTATCATCTCATCACTCTGATCAACTCCAACATAACTCTCACTCTCCTATGTCAATATGATGTTGTTTTATTTTTCGATCATGTTTCTTGGTTAAGCTTCGATTTCTTCATAACTAAGGGTGTTGATTAACCATTAAAAATTAGATTTATGAACATAAAAGTGAAATTAAGCCAAAATGGGTAATAAGGTAGGTAATTTTTATTCTAATCCATGGTTTTAATAAGTTAATCCACTATTTTACTTTAATAAGTTAATCCACAAATATTTTGTAAGTTAATCCACGAGTGGATTAACTTAAAGATTTCACCCTATCATATAGCTTTCAATTGACTTTTGTGCTTCTTGTTTTACCATGACATTACAGAATGCCTCATTCTACTGGACAATCGAATGTAGCAAACATATATAAAAGAAGGAAACCAAACATTACATTACAATATACGGCAGCAATGGGTAATCAAAACCATACAATTGTGTACAGATTCGCAGAATTAAAGAAAAAAAACTAACATGACCAATACTAATTTGGATTACCAGCTCGCAAGAGAAAGACAGAAAATATAGCTTCAATCTATTTATATGTTCATCCCTTTCATTTTGCATTCCACACATAAGTCATTCCTAATTTTTCAATACAAACCAACAGCCATAAATAATGGAAAACAACATAGCAAAGAAGGAGTAAGCGCATCAATGCAAATGGAACTCGTAGACAAATAACTTCTTAAAAAACAAAACATTTTTTTGGGCATCTATTGGATATATAGTGTTGGTTTGCCACATTTCTAAATCATAAACAATTGTGTCACAGCATGCTTGTAGTCGGTACATCACATCTGCAATTTTCATTGGTTAATAATGAAAATCATAGAAGGATGAGCATGGAAAAATAGCTAATGAAGAATCTACTTGCTTGTTTTTTGTTGTACTTTGTATAATTGACAACTGTTGTCTTACTATTTCAACATATTAAACCATCCATACTTTCCTATTTATACTGCAAGGCATTAAACCACTAAATTGAAATACCACTATTGTTTGATTGATTAAAATTTGGTTCATTATTTCATTTGAAATTTTATGAACTATCTTCTAACTTCTTTACGGGTTTCATCATCTTAATATAGTTTTTATTGTATTTATTCATAACTGGATGTTTGCAAAGCACCGCGAACCATAATCATTTAAATGCATATAAAACAAACTCTAGTTTAATATCCATAATTAATCCTAATTCGTCCAAAGTTAGATAGAGATAGAACAATGTATTGGAAAATTTGCTAGTATGATTTGTTAAGAAAGTTGTAATCATGTATGTAGAACAAAATTATGACAGTACATTAAGGTATCTAGTAACAGAAAAAAATTGAAACTGGTTTATTAAAAAAATTGACATTACAAAGTGGAAACTTAGTTAAGTTTGTCCGTTGATGACTTTAAAGATAGTAGATGCAGCAACAGAAAATTGACATGATGATAGTATATAGTGTATCTTCTGAATTTTTTTTAAAAAAAAACAAGCAACGTATCTTCTGAAATATTATTCTTCCACTTGATAAATAACAGATCACACCTAGTCCTGCCTACAAGGGCACAAAGGAAGATACACTTTTCAACAATTTCTACATATAAAAAAACATTGCGTAAGCATAAAGAAACATAAATCTTTATTAATTTTACTCAGTAAGCACCATAAAGTAATACTGATCACCTTTCTAGAAAATATAACGCGCTTTAATTGGAAAAAAAAAACTACTTACTGTTATTACGTTGAATTGCTCCACTTAAACTTAGATTTTGATGGTAGGATTTCAGAAACAAGAATATAACGCAAAAAATAAAATAAAAAATACGTAAGTTTTTTTAGGTGGATGCATTGATTAAAATTTGAATTTTAGTGAAAGTCAACAATCTTATAAAATAAGGTGGATTAACTTATTAAAATTGTGGATCAGAATAAAAATTACCTAAGGTAAAATTACTTTTATTTGTTAAGAAGCTACTTCCCTCATTGGTATTTACCTTAACAATTATTTTTAAAAAAAAGTTGACATCCCCTAACAATTATATTTAGAGTGTTAATAACAATGCCCTAATAAAAAAAGTTCAATCACAATTTTATCAAAAATAGTTAAATAGTTGGTTCACTTTTATGTATTCATTATTCCACCATCATTCTTATTGGACAAAACGTTGGGTTAACTCTGTTTATTGAATCCTAGCATGGTAGAAGAAAACGTTAAACGTCCCTCAAAATCAATTAAAAAAAACTCAAAAACTCCCAACGGTTGAAGACCAGGTACATAGTTGAATGGCTTTCACTTATTCATGGAGGATTGTTCCAAAAAGTTATTGAATGATGACCATACAGAGTTGAAAATTTAATATTTCCGCCTCCGTCACTAGTAGTGTTGAGGAATTTGAGTCCAAATTCCTTGACGATAAATTCATTTTCTCTAATATCTGCTGTTTGATTATTTTTTGTTTTAGTAAGTGCTTACAACTTAATAGAATTAGCTTTAAATCGATGTGTGTAGGAGTTTCAACACCTTGAAATGCTCTTTTGTCTACGTTGTACTCATACAAGCCAGATTAATGTAATTATACTTGTACCCAGGAAATTTTGAATGATTTATTGCCCTGGTAGTTCATTAAGGTCTAATGGACTAACTCTGTTACATACGTGCACATGCATGTGTGTACTCAATTTACCCCACCTCTAATTTAACAAATAGCCAACTCTAGTTCCCCTCAAGAATTTTGCATGACTTAGCTCAGTTACTTGTTCAAGTTGGAAATTTGCAGCTAGCGATGCCTTAAGGTCTACACGTAACGAAAGCATTATTCAAGGTTGAGTATTTATTTTTCTGGCTATTTCGTTTTTGTTTCTGTTTTATTCTTATGATACACAGTTACAGTTAACACTTCCATAATTTGATAATCCGCTTCTTCAAATCCTGATGGCCAATTAACTGCTGGGTTTCTGGATGGTTTTGCTAGGATATATGATATTCCTACTCCAAATTAAAATGCTCACCCTTGTTAATGTGTCCACAAATTGCATTTTAAGGCCGTCTTGATGACGCAAGTTTTGATTTCTTTTGTGGATCAAACAATTTTTTAGCTTATCATACAGGCATATATGTCATATACTTATTATATTAATTATTTTCATGCCTCACCGTCAATTGGGCATGATAATATTAGTTGGATATTTTTTCTGTCTATTTGATACTAAATGGTCATGAATCGTTAGAATATGTTTTTGTTCATTTACGTGTGTGTTTCTTGTTTTCATTGGGATTGAAAGAAAAGTATATTTAACCTGATTTTGCTGATGAGTTGATAAATATCTAGTTGAACTTTCGAGTAGCAACATACAACTGTTGATCAACATTCGGAGATTAGGTAGGTGCTGTAATTTGATTTACACTATTTTAAATATTTTCATAAACAACGTGGTTAATATTTCATCAAATTCTTAATTAAAACAGAAAATTAAAGTTTTTTTTTTTTTTTGATACTGTACAATTTAATGGTCGGTTTTCCCACCGTGGTAGTACTAGTTTATTCTTCTTTTAACGTTACATCCTGTGCAACACAAATTTGGCATTCATAGTTGTTCCGCTTATGAACCGTTCTACGCTGCTTGGTTTACCGTGCCCTGCATACAACAATGTTAGCCACGAAATGAACAGTATCCTATATATATGTACAACCAAATAGACTATGGAAAGAAGGATGTATTGGCAATCTCCTACTGTCATCGTCTTCACTAGTCATTCAATATTCTTAGAAAAACATTGGCACAAACTCTGCAACACAATACATTTAGCAAGTCCACACAGTTTATCATACAACATACACACAAACACACATTTTACCTACTACATAAACGCATATCGTTCAGATTCAGAAGGCAATGAATTAAGTTAGCAATTGTAGAGCAGAAGCATCTACGGCGAAATCCTCTGCATTGCCCACTTGGAAATCCTTCAGTTTTGCACACATTAGCGCAGTTGGTTCCGCTGAAGCATTTGCCTCTGAATTTTTGGCTTTGAGACAGGCAAGTTCTTGCCTCCACCATTGTTCCTGGAGTCATATCTGCGTTATGATATCATAAGATTAATAGTTAACACGAAAAAAGGAATATATATATATATAAAAAAAAAAGGGTTCATGTGTGTGTACATATGTATATCATAAAATGCATGTGTGAAGAATATACCAGTGGCAGTGAGGAGAACGAACATGAGAAGGGCTGAGATAAAGCATTTGAAAAGACCCATTGCTTTATGCTGATATATAAAGGTTAGAGAGACTGGAGTGGTGATGAATAAGTCTACTGTCTCTTGTTTATATATAGATATATAAAGGGTTCATAGATATTTGTGTACAGTTTCTGTCCGAACGCGCTCTAGGCGTCAACCATTTTTACTCTTTGGTCGCAACAGAACTGAGCCTCCGCTACAATCTAGATTTTACAGTAGTCCAGATTAAAAACAAATGGGATAACATGAGGCGGACCTGGCGCGAATGGGACAGGCTTCTTAGCACAGCTGGCGGGACTTGGGATGTTGCGTTTGATTGTATGGACGGATCTGATGAATTTTGGAATACCGGCGGCGGTAGACACTTCAAGCGATTTAGGAGGAACTCTCTGCTGAAGTTCCGCGAGCAGGACATTATGTTCGATGGTTGTTTGCGCAAAGCTTCTTGTGCGTACGACATTCCGATTGCTGCGCCTCCTACTGCACCTCCACCTCCACCAGCGCTACATGCCGATAGAGAGGACTATAAGGAATGGATGTCTACCAGTGATCCCCCTTCTGGTCAACCCTCTAGGCGCAGACCCGTAGACCGTGGCAGCACGAGCCGCCAATTCATGACTGACTCGTTGAGACAGCTTACCGCTCGGTGCATGACGCTTGTTCAGGGATCGGTGCGTGTGCAGAGTTGGGAGATTATGACCATTTTCCGCAATGATGCGCGGAATGCGGAGATTGCTTACGAGCTTTACGATGAGGAGCTACGTGAGTTTATTTTAGTGGAGTTAAGCACATTACCTCATCGTGTTAATCGTGGTTTATTTTAGATTTTCATGTATTTGTTTTAATTTCTGTCATGTTGTGTTGCTTATGTTTGTATTTCTGATTGTCTAATGAATGAAGTAGTTGTTTTGTTTTATGCAATTAGTATTTAATTAATTCAACATAATTAATTTAACAATTAAATACCACGCTCAAATGTCACGCTCAAATACCCCGTTCGCAGCTAAAAACACAATTCCCCGTTGCTACAGTACCACGCTCAAATGCCACGCTCAAATACCCCGTTCCCGTTCGCAAAGAACGCACCCTAAGTCTACCGTCTCTTGTTTATATATAGGTATTTATGGAAGGGTGGTTGTGTCATTGTTAACTCATCCAACACTGAAAATAATATTTGAAAATGCATATGAAAGAACATTTAATGAAGGGAAAACTTATTTAAACATAAAATCTTAGCATAATTGACTTTGATCGTTGAATCATTTTCTGATTTTCATCCCTTTCTATAAGAACAAAAAAATTCAATGATGAAAGCTTTTTGTTTCTCGGTTTGTATCTAATTTTGTGTTTGAATGGTCATCTCCTTTAAATGAAAAATCTATTTACACATAAAATTTTAACACAATTATATTATAAACATAAAGTGTGAACCATTTTTAGTTTAATTGAATATGATAACTTACCGAAAATCATGAACTAGACTTAACTTGATTGGTTCAATTTGGTTTTTTTATTGGTTTCAGTTTGGTATATCAATTTTCACCGTCGATGAACCAAACCAGTTGAACATGCACCTTATTGTTATCTTTGTTTTTTGTAATCATGATCTGCAGATTGAAAAATAAAAATAAAAATAAAATCGCTATAGTAGAAGACTATCTGCATAGTTTATGCTTACCTTGTATAAATCAGTAAAATACCCAAATAAATACTATAACAGTGTTTTTTTATTACGAGATGCATGTGAATGTAATAATTTCTTATATAAAGGTACTATATTCAGAATTTCTATGTATTTTAATAAAAATAAACTGAAAAAATGTGAGTGATAAAATTGTACCTTTTTTGCTAGAACTGAGTTTTGAAAGTACAAAAATATTTACGCTTTAAGATTTTCATTTCAAAATAGATACTAATGTTCATTAATGTCGACGATTTTCAAATTCAAGAATTGAATTCATGAACTACTGTCGGGTAATGTAAACTCCCAAAACTAGCAAGCCGAAGCTATTGCATAAGAATAAGAACAACGCTACAAGGACCGAAACTTTTTTTGTCAAAAAATGCGAAATAGTGAGAAAAAGATGGGTTTCACCTCCTACTTTTAAAGCGTAATTTCTTATTCATTTATCTCAAATTCGCACAATTTAACAAAATAAGTTTCGGGTAAAGTAACATTGTTGTAAGAATAAACCTTTCTAAACTTACTTTTTGATCAAACATCAACATACATGAAATATATCAGTACGAGTTTGTTTATACTTTTTTCAATAACGTGAACAAAACTTTAACCTCTAATTAGTGAAAATCAAAAGAATTTATATGAGTCTCTCTGGTTTTCATCAATAGACCGGTCTTTTATACAGGCTGTTGAAAAATACAGGACCCTTTCATGTCATGTTTCAACTATGTTAAGATTTAGAGGAATATGAAATGCCTTGCTTTCTAACGTGGCAACATGTTCTTCTACATTATTGTTATTATATTATGTAAAGAGGAAGAATAAAGGTCTACCGGTTGGCTTGTTTTAAATTTTAAATGTATGGCGTGCTTTCTGTAGTGGAAGGGAGTCGGCAAAAGGACAGTGGTTTTTGCACTGGCTGTGATATCCCTTTTAATCATCATGTCTCTAGTGATTATAAAGTGAGTGCAGAATGCTGTGGCCTTTAGATTTCACAATCAAAATATTTGCAAGTGCTTTGTCGTTGCTTTCTGTGTATGTAAAAGATCTTGAAATCAGAAAGTCTTGGCAAAGAGAACGTTCGCATATGCAGCACTTTTAAATGCTTTATGTTGGGAAACAATGGCTGAGTCGCGGTCCAGGTCGCTCTCTTGAAGACGATTCGACGATCTGGTCGGTGGTGCAAAACCAGTTCGTACTTCCGCCGCCGCCTCTAGGATAAAACAGTCTCTCTAAAATGAATAACCGATTTGCTTTGCACGAACAAATCAGTGCAGATTTGCACTTTCGAATTTAACTGCGCGAAGATTCCTGAAAGAATAATTTTTTAATTGCGGAGGAAGAGAAAAAACAGCTTTTTTTCTGTATATATCAATCTCGTCTACAACTGATGATAATATATTGACGGGATCAGGGAATACTGGTCAGTGGAGGAAAATAGGATCTGCGAAATACTTGGTCAACAGTTTACCGATTCATGGGAAAGTCGGCTCAGAAAAAATCTCCCGTTTAAAATTCAGTTCGAAAAAAAACAAATTTTTTTTTTTGATTCAAAAATATAAGTGTCTACACCACATAGCCAAGGCCCAAGCCCAATCACGAACCGAGCCGGGCCGGGTCGAGTCGATCGGTCGCGCGCGCGTGTGTGGTGGTCATGATGCATGGTCTCTCTCCTCACAACAAAGCATGCATTGAGAGCCCAAGGCCTCAACAAGATTTCTTAGAAACAAGTATAAATACTTGCATCTTTCTTATAATCCCATGATGTGGGACTATTCACATATAGGAGCCATCATACACTTATTTCTATATTTTAAATAATTCATATAAATTTCCAACAATCCCCCACTTGAATTTTTTAAAATATTATCGAGCAAAAACATAAGACTGTGCATAAACAAAGGTGTCATCCGACTTGAACCTTTACATAGTGAGTAACATTCAGTTTTTACTAGAGTGACACGTAGTCTTGAACTCTATTCCTGACATCAAACCACACACAACCTTTTCTATAGTGTAATCAAATAAGCCCGTGCGTTTATGGTCATGCACGTCTATCCCAGTTTAGTGAACGCTCTAAAAGTTCTGCCCAAAACTCCATAAGAAACGGTCACATTTCCACATTCACACAGGTGAGTCTATCAAGAGTACTCCTGAAGGTAGGTACTTCACTCCAAATAGAGTATAGATCTCATTAAGAGTTTCTATTAACTCATCCTCTAATCACTTTAGGAATACATGCTTCTTAGTTTATTAAATAGCATGTTCTACTTCTATCACTACACAACTTGTTTTTACTCATTGAACCTATTTCTTGGGATCTCCAGTCATTTAGGTCGGGTTACCATTGTGAGTGATTCCACAATCTCAGGGCAATAGTCTCATTCTTTTAGAATTATTAAGGACTTTCTTTCTGGTCAGTCCTTTCGTCAAAGGATCTGCCAAATTATCATCACTTCATATGTGATGTCCTCTAAAAATACTGTGCATACGACTGTCATTTCTTACCGTTGTCTTATCGGTTCTTTTTTTCTCAATAGTCGTCAAATCTTTCATCACTATATATGTGATGTTCTTTTACAGTATTGTGCTTACGACGTCGTTTTCTACCGTTGTTATAACAGTTCTATACTTTTTGTAATAGCCGCGGAACTATCACAATCGATTACACCACTGGTGTCTTTTTTTTTCTTTATAGGGATCTCAAATAGCAGATTTCTTTAATTCTCTGCTTCATAACTAGCTGTAGCTAGTGCTATTATCTCAGTCACTATATACTGAGTCAAGATATTCTGTTTCTTAGATTTCCAAGAAACAGTTCTTCCAGCAATGCTAAATATATAGCCACTGGTCGCAATAGAATCATCAGATAAAATATTCCAGTCAGCATCGGAATATCTTTCAGGTACAACTTGAAACTTTTCATAATGTAATCCAAGGTTCATGGTTCGTTTAAGGTATCTCATGACCCTTTCAATATCATGTCAATGCTTTATACTAGGTCTACTGGTAAACCTGCATAATAATCCCACGACATAGGCAATGTCGGGTCTAGTACATTCAGTGGCATACCGTAGGCTGCCAATGATGCTCGCAAAATCAGACTGTCTTACACCTTCATCAGTGTTCTTAAATAACTTTACACTGAGACCATATGGTGTACATGCAGGTTTACAGTCAAAATAATTGTATTTCTTTAGAGTATTCTCAATTTAATGAGATTGATCCAAAGAAAAACCCCTTTTTGACCCAGTAATCTTAATACCAAGGATTACACTTGCCTTACCTAGATCTTTCATATCAAAATTGGCACTTAATAAAGATTTGACTAAATTTATGGTATGAATGTTTGACCCAAAGATGAGTAGGTCATCTACGTAAGGCATATAATAGTGCAAATGTCATTCTCAGATTTGTAATAAATGCATTTGTCACTTTCATTAACTTTAAAACCATGTGAAATGATTAAAGTTCTCAAATTTTTCATTCCATTGTTAAAGTTCTTGTTTTAAACCATATAATGATTTATCTAATTTGCATACTTTATGTTCTTGACCATGTACTACAAATCCTTTAGACTGGTCCATATAAATTTCTTCGTCTAATTCACCGTTTAAAAAGACGGTTTTAACATCCATTTGGTGTATTCATAAATTATGAATGGAAGCAAGTGAGATTAATACCCGAATGGATGTTATTCTAGTTACATGTGAGAAATTGTCGAAGAAGTTTATATTTTCTTTTTGTTTAAAAACCTTTAGCTACTGATCGTGCCTTATATTTATTAACAGTGCCATCAAGTTTTAATTTTCCTTTAAGTACTCATTTATCGCCTATAGATTTACAACCAGAAGGTAAATCTGTCAAATGCCATGTCCTATTGGATTCCAGAGAATCCATCTCATCATTTATAGCCTCTCGCCAAAATTCGGCGTCTAAATAAGATAAGGCCTCTTGGAGGTTTAAGTGATCCTCCTCTATAGTAAAAGCACAAAAATCTGAACCAAATCTTTTACAGTTCTCGCTCTTTTACTTCTTCTAGGTTCAATTTCAGAACTTTTATTAAGTTCTGTTCTAATAAGCATACTTGTTGTGCCCCCACTATTCCTTAAATTAAAAGGAAATTTTGTTTCATAAAAATTGGCATCATTTAATTCAAATTATATTAAGTGTATTTAGGTCATAAATTCGGTATGTTTTGCTATTAACAGCATAGCTTATAAATACACATTCGTATGATTTTCTTTGCCAATTTTATTCTCTTAGGGTCTGGAATGCGAATATATGCTAAACAACCCCAAGTTCTAAAGTATGATATATTGTATTTATATTTCTTCAAAATTTCATAATGCGAAATTTTATTCTTGGATTTGGGGATTCTATTCAGAACATAACATACAGTCTATAAAATATCTCCCCACTAATGCTTTGCTGCACCAAAATTTAATAAAAATGACAATTATTAATTCGGTAAAGATCCTGATTTTCTTTCAACTTTACCGTTCATTTCAAGTGTATAAGGTGCAGTTCTATCATGTACAAAATCATGTCATTTATAAAAAATCAAAATAAACTGGATTCATATTCTGTTTCTCTATCACTATAAATCCTCTTAATTTTCCTATTTGCTTGATTTCAATTTTTAATGTTTCAAACATATCGAATGCATCACATCTTTAAGGATCAATGTCTTTCCAATCATATGCTTTATTTTCATATTACCAGTCTCTACAGCTTAAGTGGTGCGAAGATCTCACAACACACTTTCTGATCGTCAGCAACCATGTATATTGTGAATATATCACGATCATAGCAAACATGGCGAGAAACACCAATGTCTACCCACCAACCCTCTGATCCACCAATAATGTGAATCTCAGTAATTATAACCATTAGAGGCTCCTCAGTCAGGTTTGCCTGCGGTGCATGGCTTAGCTTGTTCAAATACATTCGTGTCATATGATCTGGTTTTTTATAGTTGTAACATAGAAACAACTATCCAGAATCATTCTTTTGGGTTAGTTGTTGCTGTCGTTTATGGTTTCCTTGCGGATTCCATTCTGTTATTTACTGGCCGGTTGTGGACGCTTACTATTTTGAATGTCAATATATTTGAAAAAATTATATTTTTCCTATAGAAAAATATATCCAATCTCATAGACTAACATAGGTTATTCACATGTATGCAACAAAAATGTTTTATATTCTATCTTTTCACTTGTATGCATATAAACTATGTCAATTTATTTGATGCAAAAAACCTATTCATCCAGTTAATGTCTATTCTTAATGACATTATCAAATAACATACACATTCTATTAATGTCAAATTTTTAGTGACATTTCCCAATATTATATGTTTTCTATTAATTTCAATTTTAATGGCATTTCCATATAATCATATGCATTTCACTAATGCCAAAATTTTAATGACATTTTCCAAATAAGTATGCACTTAATTATTGTCAATTTATAATAAAGACATTTTCAAAAGTTTGCATTCAAATTGTGCCTACACATCACAGACCTACTAAGTTCTTAAAACGCATAAAACTGGATTCACCAGTTTGACTTACATTAAGCTTAGATCGCTTGCTCTTCAAGGCTTTGAGGTATAACATTTTTAGGTCATTCAAAGTTCCAAATTTTACACATATAAGTTATCAATGATTATTTCAAAAAATTCTGCTGCTAACAAATTCAGTAAAAGCGACCTCAACCTCATCAATATATATACTATAGCCACTATTCGGCATATCTGGGTTGGAAGAAATAAGCAAGCATTCAAAAAATACGCATGTTACTGTGAGGTCTGAGGTTCTATGCACTAAAATTGATATCCTATTTCTGCGAGATTAGAATCAATAATCAAAAGAAAAATACTTATCTTCGCATTTGTTATAGAGCCGTCCTTTGCTTCATTTTTTCAATCGACTCATTGCCTTTGGATCTACCAGCGTGCAATCAAGGCTGCGCAAGATCTGATTTGATCTGCCATTATTCCATCGATTTATGGCAAGTTTGGAATTGTCCTTTGGAATCAATTGATTGTGAAAGAGGGGACGGCTCATCTAGGGTTGCATAAGCCATTGCTTCGAATTCGTCTTCAAATTGTTGGGAAACAATGGCTGAGTCGCGGACCAGGTCGCTCTCTTGAAGACGATTCGGCGATCTGGTCGGTGGTGCAAAACCAGTTCTTACTTCCGCCGCCGCCTCTAGGATAAAACAGCCTCTCTAAAATGAATAACCGATTTGCTTTGCACGAACAAATCAGTACAGATTTGCACTTTCGAATTTAACTGCTCGAAGATTCCTAAAAGAATAAATTTTTAATTGCGGAGGAAGAGAAAAAACAGTTTTTTTTCTGTATATATCAATCTCATCTACAACTGACGATAATATATAGACGGGATCAGGGAATACTGGTCAGTGGAGGAAAATAGGATCTGCGAAATACTTGGTCAACAGTTTACCGCTTCATGGGAAAGTCGGCTCAGAAAAAATCTCCCATTTAAAATTCAGTTCGAAAAAAAACATTTTTTTTTTGGTTCAAAAATATCAGTGTCTACACCACATAGCCAAGGCCCAAGCCCAATCCCGAACCGAGCCGGGCCGGGCCGGGCTGGGTCGGGTCGAGTCGGTCGGTTGGTCGCGCGCGCGTGTGTGGTGGTCATGATGCATGGTCTCCCTCCTCACCATAAAGCATGCATTGGGAGCCCAAGGCCCCAACAAGATTTCTTAGAAACAAGTATAAATACTTGCATCTTTCTTATAATCCCATGATGTGGGACTATTCACATATAGGAGCCATCTTTCTTATACACTTATTTCTATATTTTAAATAATTCACATAAATTTCCAACACTTTATGATTGCTACACAATAATATTCTTCTCACATTTACTCACTCTCTAGGACCGACTTATTATTTAAATATAAATTAGTGGTTGTAGTTCGATGGCTAACTAAACACAGTGCGGCAACCTTGTTCTCTTGATGCAAAGGTGGTCGATGCATGACAGTTCTCCCTTCCTTTCAAAGCAGTGCGAACATGGTGTAACTGTTGGAAAAATGGTTTATTTTTACAAAGAAAACACATTTTTTTTCGAACTATCAGAAAAAAATACAACGTGTTTGTCCCTATCTCTTTCTTCCTCCTCTGCCCTTTTTTTTTCTCCAAAACAAAAACAGAATGAGCAGTCCATTATTTTTAGAAAGTGCAAATTTGAATTGATTTGTTGTGTAAGCAAATCGATTATCTTTTTGAGGTTGTTTTATCCTAGAGGCGTCGGTGATAGAGAATTAACGACTGGTTTGCACCTCTGACCAGATCGCCAAAACGTCTTTAAGAGAGCGACTTAGTCCGCGACTCAGCCATTATTTTCAAACAATTTGAAGACATTCAATCAAACAATGGCTTCGGTCATACATATTTTGCAACCCTCATCGTCTGCTCCAACTTATCACGATGCTCGGATTCGGGTCGAGACACCTCTTGCGTCATCAGTGCTCCAATTCCAATTCGGATATTTGCCGCTTCATAACTCGATGCGGGTTCAGATCCGCAACAACGACCTTATTCAGAAATTTCAGTCTGTCAAAACCCTAAATTTAAATTTAATTAATATGGGGAATGAAGCAGTGAAAATTCCTGCAAAATGCGGATTCAGTTTTATTTGTGTCTTAGGAATGATACGCTTTTGAAGAAAGGGATGACACCTCCTACTACCAGAAAGACTGGAACCACAATCGTTGGTTTAATCTCTAAGGCAATTAAGATTGGGATATTTGAATTTATTTGTTTATGGGTTATTGCGAATGTGCGTGAGCCATGCTTTAACCAGGGGTGAGCAATATTCCGTTAAACTAAATAAACCAATCAAACCAATTTATTTTGGCCTGTTTGGTTCGGTTTTGAAATTAAATCGGTTTGTAATCGGCCCGAAAAATAATAAGTTCGGTTATCGATTTAACCAAATTAACCGAATTTTTATTATATTTTCAAAATTATCAGTATTATAATAAATATTTTAGGTTAGTTTAGTTATTTCAGTATATATTAATCATTACCTATGTGTCAAAATTACTATTAAAAAGCATAAAGATAAAAAAAAATTGTAATCATATATTTATATTTTGTTTCAAATTATAGTGAATATTTCAAACACAAAGACTACAACATTTTTAGTTCGGTTTAATTGGATAACCAACCGAACCAACCAAACTTAATTTGGTTGGTTTGGTTTGGTTTTCATTTTTATTGGTTTTAGTTTGATTTAATAAATTTATCATCGAATAAACCGAACCAACCAAACGCTCACCCCTAGCTTTGAACGCATACATTTATTAGTAGGCGAACAGCCTTATGTCCACTAGGGAATGCATTTATTGTACATCTCTTATGTTTGCTGGACGCATAGTGTCATTACAAATGTTAGTAAGCCATAATGCAAAATTGTTCTGTCCTTACAGCAACAATCGATAGCAGATAATAGATTCAAAGATATTTTGCATTGAAAGCAGTGTTAGTCCATTAACATTTAAAAAGCGATGTTTCACGCAGTGGACAAAAACTATTCTGAGAAATAAAGTTTTCAAATAATCTGTAAACTTTATCGATAGCAAAATGCATCTGAAAGACTAGATTAATATTTTAAGGTCGAACAGGTTAATGATAGTTGGGTTTTATGTGGTTTTTTGTATCTCTATCAACTGGAGATGAATTTTTTGATGAGACTAAAACCATGAAAATGTCCAATTTTATATTACCCAAATCAGATCTCTTGATCTCAGTACACGTGTCCTTGGGTCATTTCATATTTCAGTGAAAAAAATTAGTGTTTTGATAACGAAATTAGGTTTGACAAATAGTAAAAATCAAAATGTTCGAACTGAAATATAGAGTTGTTGATAATTGGTTGTAGAATGCTTATCCTGATTTAGGTCGAGATGGGATTGGATTCTAACTAATTATTAGGATTGATAAGTAAAAATTGCAGGAAATGATATTTTCGGTCATTATGTTAGTCTTTGAGTTTACGTATATTTTTCTGTAAGAAAAATATGAATTCTCAAACATATGAACATCTTTAACAATAGTAAGCCTTCGCAGCCGGTCAGTTGAGAAGAGAATGTGAATCCGCAAGGAAACCATAAAGGACAACAATGACCAATCCATAAAAACGATTTTGGACAGTTGTTTCTATATTATAATTGTGGAAAACCAGGTCATATGGCACGAAAGTGTCAGAACAGGCTAGGTCATGCACCGCAGGACTACCTGACCGAGGAACCTCTTACGGCTATGATTACTGAGATTCACCTTGTTGGTGGATCAGAGGGTTGGTAGGTAGACATTGGTTTTCTCGCCATGTCTACTATGATCGTGATATGTTCACTACATACACTGCTGCTGATAATCAGAAAGTGTTGTTAGGAGATTCTCACACTACTAAAGCTTACCTTTGGAAAGACAATAATCCTGAAAGATGTGATGCATTTGACATATTTAAAACATTCAAAACTGAAATTGAGAACCAAGCATATTAAGGGACATCGTAGTGACAGAGGAACATAATATGAATCTACTTCAATTCTAGATTTTTATAAATCACATGGTATTATACATAAAAGAACTGCACCTTGTTCACTTGAAATGAACGGTAAAGCTGGAAGAAGAAAAAAAAGGACCTTTACTGAATTAGTATTTGTCATTTTATTAAATTCTGATGCAGCAAAACATTGGTGGAGGGATATATTATTAACCATATGTTATGTTTTGAATAGAATCCCTAAATCTAAGAATAAAATTTCACCTTTTGAATTTTTAAAGAATTATAAACCCAGTGTCTCATACTTTAGAACTTGGGGTTGTTTAGCACATATGTTCGCATTCCAGACCCTAAGAGAATAAAATTGGCAAGTAGAGCATATGAATGTATATTTATAGGCTATGTTATTAATAGCAAAGCATACAGATTTTATGACCTAAATACATGTAATATAATTAAATCAAACGATGCCGATTTTTATGAAACAAAATTTCCTTTTAAATTAAGGAATAGTGAGGGCACTTCAAGTATGCCTATTAGAACAGAACTTAATGAAAATTCTGAAGCTCAACCTAGAAGAAGTAAAAGAGCAAGAACCATAAAAGATTTTGGTTTAGATTTTTTTTGCTTTTACTATAGAGAAGGATCTCATAAACCTCCAAGAGGCCTTATCTTCTTTAGATGTCGACTTTTGGCAAGAGCTAGGCTATAAATGATGAGATGGATTCTTTGAAATCCAATAAGACTTGGCACTTGGTAGATTTACCCCCCTAGTTGTAAATCCATAGGCTGTAAATCGGTACTTAAAAAGAAATTAAAACCTGATGGCACTATTGATAAATATAAAGCACGACTAGTAGCTAAAGATTTTAAGCAAAAAGAAAATATAGATTTATTCAATTCTTTTTTCACCCGTAACTAGATTAACATCCATTTGGGTATCAATCTCACTTGCTTCCATTCATAATTTATTAACACACCAAATGGATGTTAAAACCGTTTTTTAAACGGTGAATTAGACAAAGAAATTTATAGGGACCATCTTGAAGGATTTGTAGTTCATGGTCAAGAACATAAAGCATGCAAATTAGATAAATCATTATATGGTTTAAAACAAGCCCCTAAGTAATGAAATGAAACATTTGATAACTTTATAATCTCAAATGGTTTTAGAGTTAATGAAAGTGACAAATGCATTTATTATAAATTTGAAAATGACATTTGCACTATTATATGTTTATATGTAGATGATTCACTTATTTTTGGATCAAACATTCAAGCCATAAACACAGTCAAATCTTTATTAAGTGCCAACTTTGATATGAAAGATCAAGGTGAGGCGAATATAATCCTTGGTATTAAAATTACTAGATCCGAAAAGGAATTTCTTTGGATCAGCCTTAATGAGAACGTACTAAAGAAATGTGATAACTTTGACTATAAACCTGCATGTACATCATATGATCCTAGTATGTATAAAGTTATTTAAGAATACCGGTGAAGGTGTAAGACAGTATGATTAAGCGAGCATCACTGGCAGCCTTCGGTATGCCACTGATTGTACTAGACATGACATTACCTATGTCGTGGGATTATTGTGCAGATTTACCGGTAGACCTAGTATAGAGCATTGATATGCTATTGAAAGGGTCATAAGATACCTAAAATAAACCATGAACCTTGGATTACATTACGAAAAGTTTCCATCTGTTCTTGAAGGTTATTCCGATGCAGACTGGAATACTTTATCTGATGATTCTAAAGCGACCAGTGGCTATATATTTAGCATTATTGGAGGAATTGTTTATTGAAAAATCCAGGAAACATACTATTTTGACTTAGTCTACTATAGGGTCTGAGATAATAGCACTAGCTACAACTAGTGAAGAAGCAGAGAACTAAAGAAATCTGCTATTTGAGATCCCCATATGGGAAAAATCGACACTAGTGGTGTAATATATTGCGATAGTTCCGCGGCTATTGCATAAGTACAGAACCGTTATTACTACAGTAGAAAACAACAGTCGTGAGTACAATACTCTAAGAGAACATCACATACATAGTGATGAAAATTTGACCAATATTTAATAGAAGGACAGAACCGATATTACAACGGTAAGAAATGATAGTCGTAGCATAGTATTGTTAGAGAACATTACATATGAAGTGATGACAATTTGGCAGATCCTTTGAAGAAAGGACTGACCAGAAAGAAAGTCTTTAATGATTCTAAAAGAATGAGACTATTCCCCTGAGACTGTGGAATCACACACAATGGTAACCCGACCTAAATGACTGGAGATCACATGAACTAGGTTCAATGGGTAAAAACAAGTTGTGTTATGATAATATATGAACAAGCTAAAATTATATATTAAGAAGCATGTATTCCTGAAGTGATTAGAGGATGAGTTGATAGAAACTCTTAATAAGATCTGTACTCTTTGGAGTGGAGTACCTACCTTCAGGAGTACTCTTGATAGACTCACCAATGTGAATGTGCAAATGTGGTCATTTTCTATGAAGTTTCGGGCAAAACTTCTAGAGCGTTCACTAAACTAGGATAGAAGTGCATGGCCATTATTGCACGGGCTTATTTGATTGCACTATAGAAAAGGCTGTGTGTGGTCTGATGTCAGGAATAGAGTTCAAGACCACGTGTCACTCTAGTAAAAACTAAATCTTATCCACTAGGCAAAGGTTCAATTCGGATGACAACTTTGTTTACGCACAATGTTATGATTTTAGAAACTGCTCAAAATATTTTTAACAATTCAAGTGGGGGATTGTTGGAAAATTGGTTTATTTTTACAAAGGTGTATTATTTTTTAAAAAAATGAATAAGTTTATGAATGGCTCGGGCCTAGGCTTTGGCTTAGTAGACACTTATATTTTTTTAGCCGAAAATACCTTGCATTTTATTTAATCTGTTTTATTAGCCTTGGTAAAAGTGAGATCCTTTTCTTCAGATCCGAACTGACTTCCTCTGCAAGCATGAGAACACATTTATTTTTTTCGAACTACTTAAAAAAAAATACGACGTGTTTATCTGTCTCTTTCTTCCTCCTCTGCCTTTTTTCTCCAAAACAAAAAAAACAAGCAGTTCATTATTTTTAGAAAGTGCAAATTTGAATTGATTTGTTGTGCAAGCAAATCGATTATTTTTTCGAGGCTGTTTTATCCTAGAGACGTCAGTGATAGAGAACGACTGGTTTGCACCTCTGACCAGATCGCCAAAACGTCTTCAAGAGTGCGACTTAATCCTCTACTCAGCCGTTGTTTCCAAACAGTAACACTAACAGCTGACCAAGAAGAGACGCTTATTATTCATCTTCACCAGGTGGCAGGTGCTCTTTTGGTACCCTGCTACATCCCGCTTTTACTTGTATAAAATGAACATAGCTCACCTCTAATCTCACTCATCTCCTCTTTCATTTATCTAAGGCCAAAAACATTTTTCCCCAAAATCACTTTCAATCCTGTTCCTCTAAACGAAATTTCTTTCCTCTCATCTTTGCCACCCATTAGAGCCACTGCTACCAACATCGAGCCACCAGTCCGCCTCGTTCCCCTCTTTAGATCGTCGTCGATCTCCCTGGCTGTCGTGCCTTCCTTTTGCTGGGCTGGAACTTGGAAGTGTTTGGTCATGTTCATCTTCGTTTAAAACCAGTAAAGGTGATTTTTTTTCCTCGTGGTTACTTTGTTTCAAATATCTTAACATCGGTATAAAACTACATATAATAGTTTAAGCCTAGTCATTGATTTGCATTGTAAATTACTAGCCATGACACTTGGCAAATTGTTTGCTGGACTTGTTGCTATAACTGAGAACTTTGGCACTTTTTCCTTCCTGTTCTAGCTTTCGTGGTTGATGTTATTACTTATATGTCGTGTACCAGTCATGACACTCTGTCTTATCTACGCTGGTTCATTTCTCGAGTTGATGTCCATGTCCATTCTGAGCTATCCCTGTGTATTCAAAGCCATCTTGTTGTCTTACCTTGACTTCATGCCATACACATGAATCCTGTCAATCTTACCGGCCTTGTTGAGCACCTGAAACTTGCACACTTGTTGCTCCGTTTATACAAGCCATCTGAACTTGCATATTACAATATAGTACAACTGAAATACATACAATAATACATTCGCCTCTTAACATTCTACCATAATCATCTGTGTATCACCTTTTTCAGCTCGTGCACTTAGTAAAAGATAAAAGTAATCAGCTTAATACTTTGAGCCTGTTCCAGCAGGTCAAATACCCCAAAACAGCAACGCATTACCATGCCAGTCTGCCAGAGAAAGTCCAGTGTGCCTGTATGAAGAGCATATATGTGATCCACTTATCAACCAACAACTTTTCAAATTCAGTGTGTTCAGGCCCAAGGCTTTGAACTATAATGTTACAGGCTATGCTAATTGCCAGTCATGAAGTCTCATTGACAGTTTACAAACATTTTGATTACCATGCAACCCGCAAAGTGGTCTAATCATAACCGTAACAAAGAGCAGTTATGAAGAGATGATCCCACATGCACATATTCTTCTAATCTCTGATTCATGTGACTATATCTTACCAAAGTTCGTCCCTTTTCCGACCTCTGTAGATTAGGCACCACTATAGTAACTAGTCACTACAAACTCCTTAGAATTACGATCAATTTCTGCCCCAAGATTCTACAATAGTCACATCTTACTCTCCGCCATCACAACCCATTTCTCCGTTGTGACGGCCCGCCCGGCACCAACCGACATTTACTCCATAAGTGCGCTGTACACATGTCCAGTAAGCACGGGACGGTTGTCAGAAGAAAAGGAAGAAGACGAAGAATCAATAAAGAACCTGTAATATGTCTCACAGCGCATGGAATAAAATATAATCATAACATATACTTGACATAAAACAGGTAAGACAGTGCATAAGCAGAAAACAAACTATCATGGCAGTGGAAAATCCAAATACAGCTTGTGTTCTACAACATCATTATTACATCTTTTAAAAACTGTCTCTAAAAGCAAGATAAGGAAGGTACACTACTAATGCCCAAGTAGTGATCACCAACGACACAGGGAGAATATCTATATATATCATACGTGGAAGCCTCCTGCTCGCCTCCGAATCAGCTACTCGTGCATCACCAGCTAACTTGTCTCTAGTCTGCTCGTTTAGGAGCACCCAGAGTAATAAGAAGAGACATAAAACTCTGGGTCAGACAAAAGTCTGGTATGAGCGATAAGCAGCTAAATAGAACAATAACAGGTATGCTAAACCATACCTGAACCTGGACTTGCAACCAAAGAGTTAGCACTACATACTGTACAACACTCTAAGGTGCCACTAACATATGGTGTACAAGCATACGGGGGTGGGGGTGTGCATGTCATAGTGAAAGCAAACAATCAAGCATAGCAACTATCCTCACATCTCTCACTCGGTGCGTAAAGCATACGATATCCACCACTTCGATCACCCAATGCTTTGCTATGATCACTCTGCCCCATGAAGTCACAACGGCTTCACTGCACTGATCCATAGCCACTAATCCTTCGCTATGTCCACTTTGCCCCATGGAGTCGTACACACCCCACTGCACTGGCTCATAGCCTTACTAATCCTTTACTATGTCCACTCTGCCCCATGGAGTCACAATGGCTCCACTGCACTGGCTCATAGTCTAACTACGATCACTTTGCCGCTCGAGTCCTGGTGACTCTACTGCACTGATACGTAGTCCTGCTACAATCACTTTGCCCCTCGAGTTATAATGACTCTACTGCACTGACATGTAGCCCATCATTCTTTTTCAGTGGGGAATCGAAGTTATGAACGTCGACAACTCCTTAGCACACGTCTTGCCGCAAAGCCCAACCATGAAGTAAACGCATTGGTTCCCAACTGGATCCTGAGCTCTAACTTCCATTTGGACTACCATTGCCTCTCGGGTTTTTGGTCATCAGTGGATCGGTTCGGATCTCCTCCCAGCCATTGGTTCGGTTCGGATAGATACACCACAGTTCGGTCCGGCTTACTCCAGTTACTAGTCATCGGTTCGGCTCGGGTTCTCCATGTCACTTCGGTTCGGTTCGGGTCCTCCATGTCACTTCGGTTCGGTCTGTCACCTTTTTTCCTTCCGTCCCTGGCGTGATCTTCTGGTCCGATCTGATCCCCATCCCTATTCCCATCCGCTCCGATCCGATCCCAGTCCAACCACAGTGGCCTTCCTTTTTGCCATACTTTATCTCGTGCTAAGCCTCGGTTCGGTTCGGTGATCCCTTGCCCAGTCCACTATCCGGTCCGAGCCCATCCAGCCGATCCGATCCGAAAACCTGCACCAATTTCCTGCAACTTTTCCAGAGAGTATTTTGCGCCATTCGACGGCGTTTTCGACCATTCTAACTATTTTAATCAATCACAAAGCATACCATACAGTCATAACAACAAGTAGAAGTGACCTCAAACACCAAAACATCAATATGATAGGTTAAAATGGATCAAACATAGCCAAAACCCCATATTTTCCCTTAAGCATGTTCAAGCATAATTAATGATAGGATTAACAAAACTTAACCAAATTAACCTAAGTTCATATCGGAGGTCTAAAACATCATTTAAGAATTTATAATTATTTTTCCAGATTTTTAACATGCATAAATTTGCTAATTAACACTAATTACCCTTAATTAACCATAATTAGTGAGGAACTATGCAAATCACTCACCTTAGCTACAAGTAAACCTTAGATCTGAAATAAATCTCTGATATGGCGCGAATACCAATGCTAAACATCAGCTCTAATCTTGATTTGGTGAAGATCTCCCTTGATTTGATGTTGCTAAGCTTAATCCTTAATTAGAAAGTGATTTGGAGGTGATTTAGAGGTTGGAGGCCATTTTTAGGGTTTCTAAGAGATAAGTGGAGGCTAGAAAACTGAAATGGAATGAAACCCTAACTCTTTTCAGCCTCCCCCTAACCCTAATCCCGAAATGGGTTACGGGCCCATTCACTAATCATCCTATTTGGCCCGATTAAGCAGTTTTTCACCTTCCAAACCTTATTTCAGCCATTTCTCCCAAACGTAAGTCCGTTTTCCACATGTGACCACTCTACGGAAAGGTAAACCATCATCCGAAGCCAATGGAAGTGGTTTCAGGTCAAAACTCATTTCTAGTCAAAAGTTATGGCCGAAACAAGATCAGGTAGGGGCAAAACGATCATTTAAAAATCGGCAAAAATCATGATCATGGGAAATGACCTCAATGGTCGTTTCCCAAAGCCACATGACCATACGACTTCATATAAGAAAGAAATAAATATTCTACGATCCTTCGATGCGTAGAATGCGGGTTGTTACATTCTCCCCTCCTTAAGAAATATCGCCCCCGAAATTCCCTAACCAAAACACACAAAGGGTCCCGCATGCCTATCAGCCATAAAACAACAACCAAACATGCAAAACAAGTAAAACATGTCTATCCTAGCATGCGGAATAACTAAATTGCAAAGTAAATCTTACCAGGCAAAAAATTCTGTATACGTCTTTCTAATGCTCTCCTCTGTCTCCCAAGTACAGTCATTCTCGTTCTCGCCCCACTGAACCTTGACTAACTTCACCGCCTTCCTTCGAAGTTGCTTCGTATCGTGCTCGACAATATGAATCAGCTTGCGGTTCCCAACCGCCTCGGGTTCCACTTCGAAGTCCTCTAACTGATCGGGTGAAATAGTCATATCTGGGTCGTGCACGAACTTCCTTAGTTGGGAAACATGAAATACGTTGTGAACTCCCGCCATCTTCTCGGGTAAGTCAACTCTATACGCCAAATTCCCAACTTGTTCGAGAACTGGGAATGGGCCAACAAATCTTGGTGCCAACTTGCCTCTCCTGCCAAATCGTATCAAGCTCTTCAACGGAGAAATCTTGACAAACACCAAGTCACCAACAGAGAATTTTAAGTCTCTCCTCCTCTTATCAGCATAACTCTTCTGCCTATCCTGGGAAGCCTTCATCCGTTGTTGAATGATCTTAATCTTATCAGAAGTTTCCCTTACCACATCTGGTCCAAGCACGAACTTCTCACCGGTCTCTATCCAACATGATGGTGAGTTGCATGGTCTTCCGTACAAAGCTTCATATGGAGCCATACCGATACTGGATTGGTAGCTATTATTATATGCAAACTCTACTAGATGTAAATGATCATCCCATGATCCATCAAAATCCAATATGCAAGCTCTCAAGAGATCTTCCAATATACGATTCACCCTCTCTGTCTGACCGTTGGTTTGAGGATGGTACGCGGTACTGAGATATAATTCCGACCTTAGAGCCTCTTGTAAGCTCTTCCAAAACCCACTAGTAAACAATGGGTCTCGGTCACTCACAATGCTTTTAGGTACTCCATGAAATCTCACTACCCACTTCATATACAGTTCTGCTAACTTAGCTGCCGTTCTGGTCGATTTGACTGGTATAAATCTTGCACTTTTGGTCAATCGATCCACAATTACCCAAATGCTATCATGTCCCGATTTAGCCCTTGGTAAACCATCAATGAACCCATTTCCATTCAGGAATTTTTAATGGTTGCAACAAACCACTAGGCTTCTTTTGCTCGGCTTTAATTAGCTGGCAATTCGTGCACTTGGATATAAACTTCCCAACGTCTCTTTTCATCCCTTCCCAGTAGTGAGTCTGCTTCATGTCTCGATACATCTTATCACCACCGGGGTGTATAGTCAATTTTGAGTGATGACATTCCCTAAGCACTTCATCTCTCAAACCATTCACGTTGGGTACAACTAGTCTTCCATTCTTTCGAAGCCATCTTTCTCGATCAAGCCCATACAAATTCATCTCCTCACCATTGATATTCATTTCTAACTTGGAGATGATTTCCAATAGATTAGGATCGTCCCTCTGACTGGAACCAATCCGCTTAATCAAAGTGGGTCTGATCGTCAAACTAGCTAACATCTCTGGATCCAATTCGCACTTTGGTCTGAAATCATACCCTGCGATATACTCCAGTTGCTTCCATTCAAGAAACATAGCCCCTAAACTGGCATGTCTCCTACTCAAGGCATCGGCTACCGCATTGCCTTTCCCAGGTGTATATGCGATATCAAAATCATACGAAGCCAAGAACTCTAACCATCTCTGCTGACGGAGATTCAGATCCTTCTGAGAGAAGAGATACTTTAACGATTTATGATCGGTAAACAACTCGAATCTTTCTCCCAAGAGATAATGTCTCCACATCTTCAGCGCAAACACGATTGCTGCCAATTCCAAATCATGGGTAGGGTACCTTTTCTCATGCGTCTTTAGTTGCCGACTAGCATAAGCTACAACTCTACCTCTTTGCATCAATACAGCACCTAGTCCGGTACCACAAGCATCCGTGTATACCGTCATCTCTTCATTCCCTTTAGGAATGACTAACACTGGTGCACGCTTCAACTTTTCTTTTAGACTCTTGAATGCACTCTCACACACTCTGTCCCAGACGAAGGCTTGATTCTTCTTAGTCAACTGAGTCAACGGTGTTGCTATCTTGGAGAAGTCCTGGATAAACTTACGATAATATCCAGCTAACCCCAAGAAGCTTCTTACGTCTGTTGCATTCTTGGGCGTAGACCAATCCTGTACCGTAGCCACCTTCGCAGGGTCCACGGCAATACCATTCTCTGAAACAACATGGCCCAAGAATCTCACTTCCCTCATCCAGAAGTGACACTTAGAAAATTTCGCTTTCAATTGGTGTTTTCTCAACACCTCCAACACTATCCTCAAATGTTCCTTGTGTTCCTCCTCTGTCCTCGAGTAAACAAGGATATCGTCCACGAACACAAGAACAAACTTATTCAGCTGATCTCTGAATACCCGATTCATAAGATCCACAAAGTATGCTGGTGCATTGGTCAACCCAAATGGCATGACCAACCACTCATAGAATCCAGACGGCGTCCTAAATGTCGTTTTAGCTATACTATCAGCTGCTACTCGGAGCTGATGAAATCCTGTCGCGAGGTCCAACTGGGAGAACACTCTTGCTCCTTCCAGTTGATCAAACAAATCATCTATCTGCGGTAGAGGATACTTATTCTTCCTCGTCACCTTATTCAACTCGCGATAGTCCACACACAAATGAAGGGAACCATCTGCCTTAGTGGCAAACACAACTGGTGCTCCCCACTCGGAAACACTTCTTCTAATAAATCCCTTCTTCAAAAGATCGCTTACTTGCACCCCGAGCTCTCGCTTCTCCCTTGGTGCCATACGACGAAGTGGCATCACTATAGGTCTGGCATCTTTCACTAAATCAATAAGGATCTCAATCTCTCGGTGTGGTGGAAGTCCGGTCACTTCCTCGAAGACGTCCGAATACTGGCCAACCACGGGCACATCTGACAACTCATCATGCGGGATGTCGAGGGAATTTATAAAACTAACCATTACCCTATCACTAGGTAGACTACCAAACGCTACCCTCCGCCCATCGTCCGCCCTAACTGTCACCAAAAAGCCCTCACAGTCTACCACCACCCCGTATCTTTGGAGCCAATCGACCCCAATATAATGCCATACCCAGTAAAGCCCAAAACAAAGCAATCAAAAACAAACATACATACATGACTCGATAAGACCAAATTTCGGAAAATCATACTAAGGTTAGTCGAACCACCAATCGGGTTCGTCACAACCAACGGTCTATCGACTATCGCGGGTTCTAGTCCCAACCTATCTACCAGGTCACTAGATATTAAGGAACGGGAAGCCCCATTATTAAACAAAACTCGAACAGGTACATCAAGAATAGAAAGCATACCTTGAATGGCGACATTCTTTCCTTTCTCCGCCGCAGTTGGGGCATTCGAAGAAGAAGGAACAACATTAATAGCATATGCTTTCACAATCTGCTTTTCTTTAAGAGGTTGTGGACACTTATCCTTATGATGTCCCACTTGGCCACAGTTGTAGCACTTCCTATCCGCTGGCTTGGCCCGACATTCTTTGGCATAATGGCCCTTCTTACCACAGCTGAAGCACTCAACATCTTTCTTACTCTTTTTCTGGCCAACCTTAGCTTGGTTCTGCTTCCTCTTATTTTGAGAATTGTTCTTGCCTCCATCGCTCGCTTGCGGTTTTGGCCCTTCTGCAAATGCAACCTCAGTCTTCGACTTGGGGTAAAGACTCTCTGATCTCAAAGCTTTCCCAACAATCGACTCAAACGTCTCATCGATGTGGTTAATAAGCCTTTCCCCCAAGTATCCATCCAAACCAGTAATGAACTTCTCATTCTTCTTCTCAGGAGTATCAATAAGAGATAGTCCATACTTCGACAAAATGTCGAACTTAGCAATATAGTCCGAGACTGCCCTACCATTCTGCTTAAGCTCCAAGAACTTCCTAAACAATTCCGACTTCTGAGCAGCTAGGATAAACTTGTCGCTAAAGCGAGCCTTAAACTGATCCCAAGTAACCTGATCCTCTTGAGTGGTTGTCCTACTAGCATTCCACCAAATCATCGCTCGCCCTTGCAGCTGACGAGATGCTAGCCTTCTCTTCATCGCATCCTCGATACCCAAGTCATTGAAGATACGATCACAGCTATCCAACCAATCCTGAACATCCGTGGTCGACTCCGTTCCGTGGAACGGCTTCCCATTAAGGTTAGTGTAATCCTTGGACAGCTTGGCGAAATCAGCCCTAGGCGCCTGCACTACTGGACCATTATCGGGATTGGGAATTGTCCCCTGAAAATCCCTAAGCATCTCTCTCATGAAGTCAGTGAACATCGTCCCCCTCGTGTTTCGACTCATCGTTCAATCTGTAAAGAGAAAACGATTAACTATCTCCATAGTGGTGCTAGTGCAGTACGACTTCATCCTTATACTACTAATAGCGTGTATATATATAGCTTTTGAAAACCAAAGTAATCACAAATACGCGCTCTCATATACGTATTATCTCTCCCTGGTGTCTTTCCCTAGGTTAACTTCGCAACCTAGAGCTCTGATACCAAATGTGATGGCCCGCCCCGCACCAACCGACATTTACTCCATAAGTGCGTTGTACACATGTCCAGTTAGCACGGGACGGTCGTTAGAAGAAAAGGAAGAAGACGAAGAATCAATAAAGAACCTGTAATATGTCTCACAGCGCATGGAATAAAATATAATCATAACATATATTTGACATAAAACAGGTGAGACAGTGCATAAGCTGAAAACAAACTATCATGGCAGCGGAAAATCCAAATACAGCTTGTGTTCTACAACATCATGATTACAACTTTTAAAAACTGTCTCTAAAAGCAAGATAAGGAAGGTACACTACTAATGCCCAAGTAGAGACCACCAACGACACAGGGAGAATATCTATATATATCATACGTGGAAGCCTCCTGCTCGCCTCCGAATCAGCTACCCGTGCATCACCAGCTAACCCGTCTCTAGTCTGCTCGTTTAGGAGCACCCAGAGTAAGAAGAAGAGACATAAAACTCTGGGTCAGACAAAACTCTGGTATGAGCGATAAGCAGCTAAACAGAACAATAACAAGTATACTAAACCATACCTGAACCTGCAACCAAAGAGTTAGCACTACATACTGTACAACACTCTAAGGTGCCACAAACATATGGTGTACAAGCATACGGGGGTGGGGGTGTGCATGTCATAGTGAAAGCAAACAATCAAGCATAGCAACTATCCTCACATCTCTCACTCAGTGCGTAAAGCATACGATATCCACCACTTCGATCACCTAATACTTTGCTATGATCACTCTGCCCCATGAAGTCACAACGGCTTCACTGCACTGATCCATAGCCACTAATCCTTCGCTATGTCCACTTTGCCCCATGAAGTCGTACACACCCCACTGCACTGGCTCATAGCCTTACTAATCCTTTACTATGTCCACTCTGCCCCATGGAGTCACAATGGCTCCACTGCACTGGCTCATAGTCTTACTACGATCACTTTGCCCCTCGAGTCCTGGTGACTCTACTGCACTGATACGTAGTCCTGCTACGATCACTTTGCCCCTCGATTCATAATGACTCTACTGCACTGATACGTAGCCCATCATTCTTTTTCAGTGGTGAATCGAAGTTATGAACGTCGACAACTCCTTAGCACACGTCCTGCAGCAAAGCCCAACCATGAAGTGAACTCAATGGTTCCCAACTGGATCCTGAGCTCTAACTTCCATTTGGACTACCTTTGCATCTCGGGTTTTTGGTCATCAGTGGATCGGTTCGGATCTCCTCCTAGCCATCGGTTCGGTTCGGGTAGATACACCACAGTTCGGTCCGGCTTGCTCCAGTTACTAGTCATCGGCTCGGCTCGGGTTCTCCATGTCACTTCGGTTCGGTTCGGGTCCTCTATGTCACTTCGGTTCGGTTTGTCACCTTTCTTCCTTTCGTCCCTGGTATGATCTTCTGGTCCAATCCGATCCCCATCCCTATTCCCATCCTCTCCGATCTGATCCCAGTCCAACCATAGTGGCCTTCCTTTTTGCCATACTTTATCTCGTGCTAAGCCTCGGTTCGGTTCGGTGATCCCTTGCCCAGTCCACTATCCGGTCCGAGCTCATCCAGCCGATCCGATCTGAAAACCTACACCAATTTCCTTCAACTTTTCCAGCGAGTATTTTACGCCATTCGACGGCGTTTTCGACCATTCTAACTATTCTAATCAATCACAAAGCATACCATACAGTCATAGCAACAAGTAGAAGTGACCTCAAACACCAAAACATCAATATGATTGGTTAAAATGGATCAAACATAGCCAAAACCCCATATTTTCCCTTAAGCATATTCAAGCATAATTAATGATAAGATTAACAAAACTTAACCAAATTAACCCAAGTTCATATCGGAGGTCTAAAACATCATTTAAGAATTTATAATTATTTTTCCAGATTTTTAACATGCATAAATTCGCTAATTAACACTAATTACCCTTAATTAACCATAATTAGTGAGGAACTATGCAAATCACTCACCTTAGCCACAAGTAAACCTTAGATCTGAAATAAATCTCTGATATGGCGCGAATACCAATGCTAAACAGCAGCTCTAATCTTGATTTGGTGAAGATCTCCCTTGATTTGATGTTGCTAAGCTTAATCCTTGATAAGAAAGTGATTTGGAGTTGATTTAGAGGTTGGAGGCCATTTTAAAGGTTTCTAAGAGGTAAGTGGAGGCTAGAAAACTGAAATGGAATGAAACCCTAACTCTTTTCAGCCTATCCTAACCCTAATCCCGAAATGGGTTATGGGCACATTCACTAATCACCCTATTTGGCCCGGTTAAGCAGTTTTTCACCTTCCAAACCTTATTTCAGCCATTTCTCCCAAACGGTAAGTCCGTTTTCCACATGTGACCACTCTACAGAAAGGTAAACCATCATACGAAGCCATTGGAAGTGGTTTCAGGTCAAAACTCCTTTCCAATCAAAATTTATTTCCGAAACAAGATCAGCTAGGGGAAAAACGGTCATTTAAAAATCGGCAAAAATCATGAACATGGGAAATGACCCCAATGGTCGTTTCTCAAAGCCACATGACCATACGACTTCATATAAGAAAGAAATAAATATTCTACGATCCTCCGATGCGTAGAATGCGGGTTGTTACATCCACCCTTCTACTCCACGAATGCTATCGTCTATAGTTACACGATGCTGCAAATGTGAGACGTTGATTCAATTCTATGTTGGCAACAGTATGATATATGTAATTCTCGTTGTGGTGTAGGAACTAGAAATTGTGTTGTATTTAAAGTAGGAGAGTAGTATTCACGCTCCGCTCATATACCAATGTCCCATTCTACACTTTGATTTCCAATTACCAAAAAAACAGCGACACCTCCACTATTAAGTTTTCCATTCAAAAATCAGAGCCACAATACGCAATATATTGTAATGCCTCTTATTTTCCTCAACATGGTTGCATTTACCTCAGATCGGCAATGAAAGTAGGATTCTGAAGATAACCGCGCAGAAACTATATAGGAATAAAATCATATGTGTGTGTATATATCTGTGTGTGTGTGTGTTGGAACACGTGTATATATATATAGTTCTATACAATAGTTATGTTGATCAGTGGATTCCCTTTATGGCCTGTAGAAAAGAGAAGAAAACACCATGGTTCACTCATTGAAAAACTAAAAATACTCATGCCTTGTTAAACCAAAAAACATACATCTGGTTCAAATAAGTTACCCAATTTTTTCGCATAATGATTATAGTTTACCATGTGTTGTCCCTGAATGTATGTTCCTTTTATTTTGTACTAAATCTCATGTTGTCCATGAAGCCTTTGCATTAAGCATATCTTTAAAAATATGGTAGTCTGTAACAAAACCACATGGTGATCTTCTGTTCTGAATTAATGGCTTTTATCATGTACTGATAAAATTGTTGACCACATTGATATTGCTTATAGCTAAATAAAGCAACTCCTATTTATCTCTATTGGGAAAAAATAACGCCATAGTATCAGGACAACTTCGGCTTTTAGCATGTATGAATATGTTGCTAAAAGCCTGGTAGCACCTTGATTTGCACCCTGCCGCCATTTTGTAATCCTGAAGCACACCCATATCATATATTTGATTCTTATATATTTGCCTTGCTTGTCCTGTTTTGTACCCTTAAACACATGGTCTTATTGTGTAGTTGAAACAAAGGGTTTGATTTTCTTCTTGAAAATATGAGAAGAATACTTGAAATACAGTTACACCCATCACTTGCATTTTGACATTCTCTGCCATGCACAATTTACTGCCATGAATGTGATACATTTACTTGTGTATTTTGATATATTTTTATATGTGTACACATATGCAAGTTTGTGCATACATGTATTTTTCTCGTACATTGAACTAATATATACATAGTTATATGATGTTGATAACTGACTTTCCATATTTGGAAATGGCCTGCTGTTTGCATCAGACCCTGTGCTACTGTTTACAACAAAACAGGTGCTAGAAGAGCTTCTACTGTTATCAGATAGTTCTGTTGTTGTTATCAGGTTATTTATATGTTTATCTTTAATTATCGTTACTGTGATGATGGTACCAAGCAACACAGGTTATATAGCTTAATGTGTATTATAATAATTTTCAGGCATATGTATTTTTTTACATACAACATTAGGTACATGATAATATTTTTTTCATACTAACATTGAATTTCCCTAGTCTGAAATGATTTCACACTGGATCCATCTCTTGGGGAGTTCATTCTGACACATCTAGATATAAAGGTTCATGCACCATACTAGTATTTACAAGCAACTAAAACTTGTTGCATTATGATATAATTTTAAATGACACAACACCAAATGTGATGCTCGAATGAGTCTAACTGTGTTATGTAAATCTCTAAGAAGGTACCTAAGAAAGGCGGAGTATACTCCGTGAATGAAGGAAATGCCAAAATTTGGGATGGACCAACTGCATTTCAATCCATAAAGACAGCTAAAAAGTCAAGAGTGAAAGCTTTTATAAAGGTTGTGAATTACAGTCACTTCATGCCAACGAGGTATATGCTTGATGTAGATTTGAAGGATGTTGCCACTCTTGATGCTCTGTTGATGAAGGATAAGAAAGTTGAAGTTTGCAAGGAGGTGAAGAAGCGCTTCGACGAGAGGTTCAAGACTGGAAAGAACAAGTGGGTTTTTACAAAGTTGAGGTTTTAAATGTTTTATCAATTAATACTTAGTATTTGTGGTATGTAGAATTGGTATAGTATGTAGAATATTTTTGATGGTTTGAATATGATGATGAATGTTTTGGATGGGTTTCTTCTATGTAGAAAATTGGTATTGGATTTTTTTTTTAAATAAAGCATTGCATTTGCTTTCTTCTAATGTAGCATTTACCTTCTTCTACTGTTGCATTTGCTTTTTTCTGATGTTGCATTTCAAGATAATGGTGTTACATTACATAGTATAGTGGTGTTGCATTACATAAAATAGAAATATTATTAATTCCACATGGCACGTGGACCCCACAGCTGACGTGGCGTGTGACACGTGAACAGCATATGTGGAGAGCTGATGTGGCGTGTGACACGTGGACAGCTTACGTGGAAAGCTAACGTGGCTCCACTATAGTGACCTGGCAGCCAGGCTCTAACTAATGCTTAAGGCAACGCTGAATAGTATTGCATTATCCGTAAATAGTGTTGCATTATGGCTATAATGGAACACTTTCTTTCCGTGACAATAGATGGGCAAAAGCGTTGCCTTAGAGGGCTAATGCAACGGCCGCGGATGCCACGCCCCCTTGATGTTTCCTATTTGATAAAATGGCCTACGGCAACGCTTTTTTGATCTACGGCCACAGAAAAATAGTGTTGAATATGCCCACTTTTGTAACAGTGACTCTCTTCAATATCTTGCATCGACCAACTTTCCGATCATGCATCTTATGATTTTCTCCGGAAAGAAACTGATCTTTGGTTAGGACAGTCCATACATAATCTCCTTCCTTGAAAACAACCTTGCGATGATGAAGATCTGCAGCTGCTTTATACCTTCTATTATTTTCTTCAATATACTCCTTCACCTTCTGGTGTATTTCCTTGATATGTTCAATCATCTCTTCAGCTTTGTATTTGTTTTGTTCATATTAGGGATGGGAGCCAAATCAAGAGCAGTGCTAGGATCCATCCCACAAACAACTTCGAAAGGATTCAATTGAGTAGTGTGATTCTTAGAATTATTATATGCAAACTCAGCAAAAGGTAGTACTAAATCCCATTGTTTAGGTTTATCCCCAGCAAGACATTGTAACAGATTACCCAAACCTATGTTATATTAAGCGCTAAGCGAGGTGAGGCGATGGAAGCCTCGCTTTGCTTAATGGCGCTTTAGCGATGCTTAAGCACTACTTAAGCGCTAAATCCATTCGGAGTCTAGCTATGCCTAATGCCTCTTAAATTGTGCCTAATTAGCGCTTAAGTAACAACTAAACAACGCTTAAGCAATGCTTAACTATTATATAAGTAATTCATCACATAATACTATACATAAATGTTGAAGTTTAGGCGAGGCGCTACTAAGCGCTAGAAAAAGCGTGCTTAAGCGCTAAAAAAGCGCGCTTAAGCGCTAGTCGCTTAATGCCTTCTGCTTTTTAAAAATTAAGCGACGTATTTGTCAAAATCGCCTAAGAGATGCTTAAGCGCCGCTTAAGCGCGCTTTTCATTACATAGACCCAAACTGTGATTCACCACCTCGGTTCGACCATTTGTCTCAGGGTGATAAGCTGTGCTGAAATGCGATTCAGTTCCAAATTTCTTCCATAATGTTGTAACAACCCGCATTTTACGTATCAGAGAATCTTAAAATATTTTTATTTTATTCCCTGAGGGTTGGATCATTCTCATATTTTAATATGTTGCTTATGCGGATGCGAGACATATCCATAATTTTTACCAATTTTGTTTGTGACCATTTTGCCCCTGTCAGCCTTGTACAGGGCATAACATTTGATTTGGTTCAAATCAGGTGGTGAGACCTGTGCCATTGGAAAGGAAATGGTGATTTCCTTTCCGTAGAGTGGTTACATTAAGTATTTAGCTCAGCGGTTTGGGAGAAATCAGTGTTTTAAGGTTTTTTAGTTGGTTGTTTAGGTTTGGAGAGCCACAATGGGCTGATTTTGGAAAGCCCATTAGTGGGCTAGTGGAAGGGTATAAATAGGGGTGGGAGGTATGAGAAATGGTTTAGTTTTTCTGTTCTCTCATTTGGCTGCATATGTTCCTCCTTCCTCTAACACCTTTCCACCATCAAAATCAACATATAAGGAAAGAAATCGAAGATCTACACCATTGGAGGCTAGATCTACATCGTTTGAAGTGGGAATTCATCGGATCAAGGGGTTTGGTTCGAAGTGATGTAGTGAGTTCGTTGATCGGTGTAAAGAAACTAATGATAAGATGACTCAAGGGTGTTTTGAGTTCGTGGATAATGGATACTCAAGGGGGACTTGAGTTAGTAAATGGTCATCAGAGTTGATGGCTAAAGATGCGAAGGCAGAGAGATTATCGTTAACGTAAGTTCTAGCAGAATCAAAGCAGGGGTACTCTGGGCTGTAATGAAGGGCCTCGCACCTTGGGCAGTCGTGAAGGGCCTTGTTGTCGAGATTTGAGAAGACAAACATACGAGACGTGAAGGCGTATGGAGTTGTGCTAGAACTGGGGTTACTATTAGCCCTTAACATATGACAGTCATGATGGGCTATCATACGATTAACGATGGTTTCAAAGTAGGATTGGCGGTGATAGCCGAAGTCAGTCACGGATGTTTGATTGTTTGATTGCTCTGTTTGTACCGTCTCATATAGATTGTCCAATGTCAAAGGAGATGTTCCTTGGATGCTTGTCTGATATTGGTTTAGGCCTATGGGGCTTGAGCTTGAGGGATGTTGCATTCGATTAGGATGGTTTACATGAGATATATAATCTGGATGAGATGAGTGCTTTACCATGACTGAATGGGTGTTCTGGTTTCCATGGATGTATGGTTGAATTGTTTAATGTAAAGGCTATCACTGCCGGATGTGAGGAAGATAAGTGTGAGTTCTTCTCTGGTATTTGGTAGCGGTTGGTAAATCTACCCATCCTCATATACTTTAATGATGAAGTTTGTTAGTTGTTTTATCGCTCATTAAGACTGTTGTCTGACTTAAGGTTTTATGTTTCCCTCTTATTTCCTTGGGATGTTCATCCGTTTTTGGATGGGCAGACTAGGTGGCAGGTGATTGCTTAGTATGGACGACGTAGCTGTTCAAAGGCGAGCAGAAGGTTGGTGAACTTTCTTTTTACTATATAGTATTTGGATTTCCGCTGTTTACTTTTCTCTGAGTGATGTAGTGAGGCAATTTGTATAAACACTATTGTTGTAACTCAAGCCCATGGGTATTACTTTCTATTCATTATTGAAGTCTAGTGTTTTCTGGTTCACTATTACTACCTTTTGTATATGTTCTATTATATTTTATCCTTGCGCTTTGAGATACGACCAGTTCCAATGTTGTTTACCTACCATGATGATCGTCCATAGTTGCTTGGCACACCTTTCAGCGCATTATTCCTCTTGTTTAGTGCGAGGGATATGGGCGGACTTCATTGGTATTAGAGCTCTGGTTAACGATTTTAGCTAAAGTTCGAAGACGTATTTACGTATAAGAGATGTACTTGTAGATTTCGGTTGGATGCTTACTATATATATTAGCATATATAGTAGTAGCGGTTGTATTTCTTTAGCAGTTTTTCTTGAAAGTGGCTAATTATTCTAAATTGCAGATTTAGAATGAGTAGACGACCATCAAGACACGCTGCTAGGGGAGATAATACTGGAGAGGGAAACGGCGGTGAACCAGACTACCCTACCATGTTTGAAGCCATGATGGAGGCATTCATGCGAAAGGTCCCCGCTCAAGTGGAAGCTACGGTAGACGTAGGAGTTCAGTTGCCTAGAGTTGTGGATTTTGCGAAGCTACGCAAAGATTATACATCTCTAGGAGGAAAGTCATTCAAAAGATCCGACCCAGCTGAAGAGGTTCAGAGGTGGATGGATTCTTGGGTGCGAATCTTTGGAGACTTGGGATTAGATGGTGCAACAAGAAGAAAGCTTGCATCAAGGCAACTGCAAGGCAAGGCCATGGAATGGTGGAATTCTGTTACACTTGAGACTACAGAGGAAGAGATTTCATGAGAACAATTCTAGGCTAAGTTTGAAGCAAAGTTTATCTCCATAGCTCAGAATTCTGCTCTATTCAAGAAATTTGTGGAATTGAAGCAGAATGGTCATCCTGTGCTTGACTATATTTCTGACTTTGAAGCATTGTCCAAATATGCTCGTTCATACATCGATACACTCTATCATAAGAACGAAAAGTTTATTATGCGTCTGGATGCCTACATAGGAAGACCGTTGATGGTTCACCTTGATGACTCATTTGAGAAGCTCGTGGAAAAAGTTGTTCGCCATGAGAGCTTGTTTCCTAAGGAAGCAAATGTTGTCGTTGCAACCAAGGAAGCTCAAAAACCACAACAGGGTGGTAATAATAAGAATAGGAAGCAACAACAGCAGAAAGGAAAGGATGTCCAGAAGAGCCTAAGAGTGAGGTGGTTTGCTTTAACTGCCAACAGAAAGGCCATTTTGCTAATGAGTGCAAGAATTCAAAGGTTGAGAGAAGTGTCACAATTGTGGCAAAACTGGGCATCCCAAGAAGGACTGTCCAGAACCGGCTAAAGGGAAGCATATTGTAAAGGCATATGCTTTGGTAGTCGTGCCATCTTCTTCGAGAGCTCCTATTACAGAGGATAAGGGAAAGGGTGTCATCGTTCATGGTTCTCTTTCTGTCCGAGGTGTTTCAGTTCGAGTTTTGTTCGATACTGGAGCATCGCATTCTTTCATTTGCAATGAGCTTATGTGCCGCTTGGGTTTGGAACCCGAGATTTGTGACAGAGCATTGATCGTGACTAATCCAGTTTGGGGGTTCGTCAAGTTTTTGGATGTTATGCCATGGTCTAGTGTTGTCGAGTCATGGTTGCTCTTTTGTGTGTGATTGCTTTGTTCTTAACTTCGTTGGGTTTAGGATTATCTTGGCCATGGATTGGCTCAATAGGTATGCAGCAAGAGTGAGTTGCGAGAAGCTAGAGGTGAGGGTCGGGGATGTGGAAGGGCGAAAGGTGTTGATTAGATGTAAGTGCGAAGATGAGGTCTTCGTGAGTCATCTATATTTGCTTAGGATTCCACAGGAAGACTTGTCATCTGTGCTGATCGCTAATGAGTATGAGGATGTCTTTGACGAGGTCAAAGGGTTACCACTGCATCGTTAGATCGAGTTTAGGATCGATTTGGTCGAGGGTGCTAGACCAATTGTTATGCCTCTTAGGCGAATGGCGCCTTGGAGGTGCAAGTTCATGACCTTCTAGGAAAGGGATTTATTCGGAGAAGTGTTTTCGAATGGAGTGCACCGATCATGTTTGTAACCAAGGCAGATGGCTCGTTGAGATTGTGTGTGGACTATTGTGAGCTGAACAAGGTGACTAAGAAGAACAAGTATCCATTGCCATGGATTGATGACTTGTTCGATCAGTTTCATGAAGCTAAAGTATTTTCTCAAATGGATTTGGCAACGGGATTTCACCAGTTGAGGGTGGAAAAGGATAGTGTGCCAAAGACTGCTTTTAGGACACCATCTGGTTTCTTCGAATGGTTGGTGATGCCATTCGGGTTGACTAACGTGCCAACGTATTTTGTAGATCTTATGAATAGAGTTTTCAGAGATCAGTTAAACAAGTTCGTGGATGATCTTTTGGTTTACTCACGGAATAAGGAAGAACACAAGACGCATTTGAGAGTAGTGTTAGAAATCTTGCGAAAGCATCAGCTGAGAGCTAAGTATTCAAAGTGTCACTTCTGGAAGAGCGAAGTGATGTTCTTAGGCCAGGTTGTTTGTGGAAAGGGGATAGCGGTTGACCCCGCTAAAGTAGCAGCAATCCAGGACTAGGATAGACCTAAGAATGAGACAGATGTGAGAAGTTTCCTTGGGTTGGCTGGTTATTACCGACGGTTTATCAAGGATTTCTCTAAGATAGTTGCAACGTTGACAGGATTGATGAAGAAGAACCAAGTGTTCACATGGGATGCAAAGTGTGAACAAGCGTTTGGAATCCTGAAAGAGAGATCAACGAGTGCTCCTGTATTGACCATTCCAAGTGGGAATGAAGAGATGATTGTGTATACAGATGCATGTGGTACTGGGCTTGGGGAAGTGCTAATGCAAAAGGATAAGGTTGTGGCCTACGCGAGTCGACAGCTGAAGTCACATGAAAGGAACTGCCTAACTCATTATATAGAGTTGGCGGCGATTGTGTTTGCCCTGAAGATGTGGATACCCTACCTGTTGGGAGTTCGATTCGAGTTGTTCACAGATCAAAATTCGTTGAAGTATCTTTTCTCCCAAAATGATTTGAATCTTCCGCAGCATAGATGGTTGGAGTTTCTGGCATCGTATGATTTTGATATAGTCTATACTCCTGGCAAAGGTAACGCAGTTGCAGGCGTGTTGAGTCGAAGACACGCAGGCTTGGGAGCGATGTTTTCGGAATGGATGAGCCTTGAGTATTTGGCAAGATCCGATTTCAGGCCACGGTGTGAGTTGGAACCTGAAATGTTGGCAAGATTATCGATAAGACCTACTCTTATCGAGAGGATTGGCGAGAGCCAAAAGCGAGATGTAAAGCTTGTCGAGTTTATCAAGAAACTGGAACCAGAAGATAAAGAGTTCGAGGTCGATCGAGAAGGTTGGCTTCGGAGGCAAGGGCGATTAGTTGTTCCTGATATCAACGGATTGAGAGATGAGGTTTTAAGGGAATATCAACACTCAAAGTTAATGATTCATCCTGGTGGAAATAAGATGTATCAGGACATGAAGCGAGTCCACTACTGGGAGGGGATGAAGCGAGATATTGGAAAGTTCATTTCCAAGTGTATGAACTGTCAATTAGTGAAAGATGAACAGAAGAAGCCGAGTGGTTTGCTTCAGCCACTAGAAGTTCCTACGTGGAAGTAGGAGAAGATATCGATGGATTTTATCGATGGACTACCTAGAATCAGGGCAGGAAATGAAGGAATTTGGGTCATCGTGGATCGCTTGACAAAAAGTGCAAGGTTCATTCCTGTCAAGTCAACTGGGACGGCATCGAAATTTGCCGAACTTTATATGAAATGGATAGTTCGATTTCATGGTATCCCGAAGAGCGTAGTAAGTGACCGAGATCCATTGTTCACGAGTGGATTTTGGAAGAGTTTGCAAGAAGCTTTGGGAACCGAGCTGTGTTTGAGTACAGCTTATCATCCCCAAACTGATGGTTAGATCGAGAGAGTTAACTGAGTTTTAGAAGATCACCTAAGAGCTTGTATGTTGGATTTTGGGGGATCATGGGAAGACCATCTACATCTAGTCGAGTTTGCATATAACAATAGCTATCAGTTGAGCATTGGGATGGCACCATACGAGGCATTGCATGGTAGGCCGTGCAATTCTCCCGTATGTTGGTTAGAAACTGGAGATAAGTTAGTACTTGGGCCTGAGATGATTAAAGAGACCTCGGATTGTATCGAGATCGTTCGACAACGAATGAAGGCAGCCCAAGATCATCATAAGAGTTGTGCTAATAAGTGTCAAAAAGATTTGGAATTCAACGTTGGCGACATGGTTTTCGTGAAGGTTTCACCATTGAAGCATGTGGTTCGATTCGGAAACAAAGGGAAGTTAGCTCGTAGGTTGTCGAGCGATTTAGAAAGCTCGCATATAGATTGGAGTTACCTGAGAAGATGTTGAGCGTGCATAATGTGTTCCATGTGTCGTTTCTATGAAAGTTCATGCATGATTCGAATGTAGTGGTATCTCTATAGCAGTACGAAGACTTAGAAGTAGAGACCGCAGTTGCAAAACCACGTAAGCCGCTTCGTGTTGTGGGGAATGACACGATACAGCTTAGGGGGAATATGGTTAAGCTAGTCAAGGTACAATGGAGTGAAGATAGAGACGATTGTACGTGGGAGACGGAAGAGAGCATGATGGCGATTCATCCATAACTCTTTGTCGGTAGGATGATATCGTATCATCGTTATATCGTTGTATCTTGTTATTGTTTGATAGAATTCTACGTAATAGGATAAGGCTATGGATGCATGGCTTGATGGTTGCTAGTCTAAATGATAGAATTGGCTTCTCAAGGATGATAGGCATGCAGAATTGTTATAGTTGCTTGTATTTGTTGGGATTTCGAGGGCGAAATTCCTAAAGGGGGAGAATGTAACAACCCGCATTTTACGTATCAAAAGATCGTAAAATATTTTTATTTTATTTCCTGAGGGTTGGATCATTCTCATATTTTAATATGTTGCTTATGGAGATGTGAGACATGTCCATAATTTTTACCAGTTTTGTTTGCGACCATTTTTCCCTTGTCATCCTTGTACAGGGAATAACTTTTGACTCAGGTCAAATTAGGTGGAGAGACCTGTGCCATTGGGAAGGAAATGATGATTATCTTTCCGTAGAGTGGTTACATTAAAGATTTGGCTAAGCAGTTTGGGAGGAATCGCTATTTTAAGGTTTTTCAGTTGACTGTTCAAGTTTGGAGAGCCACAATGGACTGATTTGGGAAGGCCCATTAGTGGGCTAGTGGAATGGTATAAATAGGAGGCAGAAGGTATGAGAAATGGTTTATTTTCTCTATTCTCTCATTTGGTGGCCTATGTTCCTCCTTCCTCTAACACCTTTCCACCATTAAAATCAAAATCTAAGGAAGGAAATCGAGGATCTACACCATTGGAGGCTAGATCTACATCATTTGAAGTAGGAATTCATCGGATCAATGGGTTTGGTTCGAAGTGATGTAATGAGTTCGTTGATCGGTGTAAAGCAACGAATGAGAAGACGACTCAATGGAGTTTTGAGTTCGTGGATAATGGATACTCAAGGGGACTTGAGTTAGTAAATGGTCATCGGAGTTGATGGCTAGAGATGCGAAGGCCAATAGATTATCGTTATCATAAGTTCTAGCAGACTCAAAGTAGGGGTACTTTGGGTAGTCATGAAGGACCTCCTACCTTGGGAAGTCGTGAAGGGCCTAGTTGTCAAGATTTGAGAAGACAAACATACGAGTCGTGAAGGCATATGGAGTTGTGCTAGAACTGGGGTTACCATTAGCCCTTGACATATGGCAGTCATGATGGGCCGCCATACAATTAACGATGGTTTCAAAGCAGGATTGGCGGAGATAGCCAGAGTCAGTCATGGATGTTTGATTGTTTGGTTGCTCTGTTTGTACCGTCTCATGTAGATTGTCCAACGTCAAAGGAGATGTTCCTTGCGTGCTTGCCTGATATTGGTTTAGGCCTCTTGGGCATATGCTTGAGGGATATTGAATTCGATTAGGATGTTTCACATGAGATATATAATCTAGATGAGATGAGTGTTTTAGCATGATTGAATGGGTGTTCTGATTTCCATGGATGTATGGTTGAATTTTTTAATGTAAAGGCTATCACATTCGGATGTGGGGAAGATAAGTGTGAGTTCTTCTCTGGTATTGGGTAGTGGTTGGTAAATCTACCTATCCTCATATACTTTAATGATGAAGTTTGTTAGTCGTTTTATCGCTCACTAAGACTGTTGTCTAACTCAAGGTTTTATGTTTCCCTCTTATTACCTTGGGTTGTTCATCCGTTTTTGGAAGGGCAGATTAAATGGCAGGTCGCAGGTGATTGCTTACTGTGGACGATGTAGCTATTCAGAGGCGAGGCGTACTATTTTTTTACTATATAGTATTTGGATTTCCGTTGTTTACTATTATCTGAGTGATGTAATGAGACAATTTGTATAAACACAGTTATTGTAACTCAAGTCTATGGGTATTACTTTGTAGTCGTTATGGAAGTCTAGTGTTTTCTGCTTCACTATTACTACCTATTGTATATGTTCTATTGTATTTTATCCTTGCGCTGTGAGATACGCTAGGTTCCAATGTTGTTTACCTACCATGATGATTGTCCATAGCTGCTTGGCACACCTTTCAGCACATTATTCCTCTTGTTTAGTGCGGGAGTTATGGGCGGTCGTCACAAACTTCCTCCAAAAATATCCTATAAACTTAGTATCTAGATTAGAAGTTATTGAATGAGGAATACCGTGTAAACGAAATATCTCTGTGAAATAAAGTTCTGCAACATGTGAAGCATCCATTGCCTTCCGACAAGGAATAAAATGTGCCATTTTTGAAAATCGATCAACCACCACCATGACAGAATCTGAGCCTTTTTGCGTATGAGGTAAACCAACAACAAAATTTGTACTTACATGATTCCATGGAGAAGAAGGAGTAGGAAGTGGAGTATATAAGCCCGCGTTTGCTGAACCACCCTTTGATCATTGACAAACATGACATCTTTCAACATACCGAGTGACATCTCTTTTTAATTTTGGCTAGAAATACTTACTTTCAATTAATGAAATAGTTTTGTCTCGCCCAAAGTGTCCCAAAGAATGTTTTTTAGCCACTATCTTTTCTCGCAGTGAACGTTCAAGAATACAAAGTTGTAATCCTTTAAAAAGAAAACCTTCTTGAAGTTGATAATCAGAATGAGAACCTTGAAGGACTGATTGAATTACTGGCCAAAGAACTTATCATCGACGTACAACTCTTTAAGTGTGTCGAATCCTGCAATCTCAACTCTAATTGCTGTTAGGAATGAAGACTTCCTACTTAAAGCGTTTGCGAATTTGTTTTGACTGTTGGCTTTATGCTTGATGGTAAAAGTAAATCGTTGTAAGAAGCTGACCCACTTGGCATGTCTTTGACTTAAGTGTTTTTGGCTGTTAATGAACTTTAAGGCCTCATGATCCTAGTTAAGGATGAATTCACGTTGCACCAAATAATGCTCCCAGTGTTTAAGTGTACGAACAATAACATAGAATTCCACATCGTATGTTAAGTATTGGCAGCACGAACCATTATGTTTTTCATTGTAATTAAAAGCAATAGGTTGACCCTTTTGACTTAGGACCGGTCCTATACCCACCTTCGATGCATCGCAATCCACCTCAAAGGCCTTGTTAAAGTCAGTTAGCGCAAGGATCGGAGCTTGTGACATTTTCTTTTTGATTAGTTGAAAACTCTCTTCCACTTCTTTGGTCCAAATTAATGTTTTTACAGATTTCATGAAATCTGCTATATGAGTTATAAGGCTGCTAAAATTCATGATAAACCGCCTATAGAAAGATGCCAGCCTGTGAAAACTGCGCACCTCGTGAATTTTCCGAGGTGTAGGCTAATCTAGGATGGATTGGGCTTTATTTTGATCCCCCTTAATCCCTTCGTCTGAAATGATGTACCCCAAAAACAACACACTTTGCGTTCCAAAACTACACTTTTTCAAGTTTACATACAACTTTTCTTGTCTTAGTCTTTCGAACACCTCTTTTAAGATCTTATTTGTGGGCTTCGAGGGAGGGGTTGTCAATTAAGATATCATCGAAATAAACAACAACACGCCTTCTGAGAAATGATTTCAAGACATGATTCATGACACGCATAAATGTACTAGGCACGTTCGATAACCCGAAAGGCATTACCAACCGTTCATATAGCCCATCTCGTGTTTTAAATTCAGTTTTCCACTCGTTTCCCGGCCTAATACGAATCTGATGATAACCACTACGAAGATCAATCTTTGAATATGTCTTTGCCCCAACTAGCTAATCCAACAAGTCTTCAAACCGCGGAATTAGATATCGATATTTCATAGTTATCTTGTTAATTGCATGGCTATCCACACACATGCGCCATCATTCTTCGGAATTAACAAGGAAGGAACTGCACATGGGCTTAAACTTTCTGTGATTAGTCCTTATGAAATTGCTTCATCCACTTATCTCTGCTACTCATCGTACTCTTTTGGACCCATGCGGTATGCTGGTTTGTTTGGGAGACTTGAACCTAGAATTAAATCAACCTGATGTTGTATATCACGCATCGGAGGTAGACCAGGTAGCAGCTCTTTCAGTGTTAAATCATAATATTCTTCAATAAATTGCTTAACATAGTCTGGAACTTGTGTAAGCGGTCGCACTTCACGGTTTACTAATGCCAAAAGAACTCAAGATTCTTCGGCCCTTATTATGAAATTTGTGACGGACAGCATGTTGTCGCCCCCATTTTTATCTCCTTTGATAGAAGCTTGCTCTTTCATAAGTGCTAAGATAATCTTCACATTGTCCTTCCAGAATGTATAAGTATCTTTCTTGCCATCGTGAATGGCATTACAATCAAATTGCCGTGGCCTACCAAGAAGTATATGACATGCATCCATTTGGACTACATCACATCAAATATTATCAAAGTACTTGCGTCCAATTGAAAACAAAACTGGGCAGTGAAAATCAACGGAAACCTCGTTTCCTTTCCTCAACTAAGACAACTTGTATGGTTTTGGGTGCTTTTCTTGTTTTAATTTCAGTTTATTAACTGCTTCATGATAAATAACATTCTCATAACTGCCACTATCAAAAATTAACTTGCAAATCTTACCTTCAATGGTGCAAGTTGTGTGAAAGATGTTATTACGCAACCAGTCTTCTTCAGGATCTTCTTTCGGCAGCAACAAGGTTTTGCGAATTACTAGAGACTCTCCAACATCTCCATACAAAATATCTTCTTCCGGCTCTCTATCGTACACCGGTTCCCCCTCGTATTCTGCGCTTTTACTCTGTTCTCCACCATCAATCATGAGTTGTTTTCCCCTTTCCCATTTACAAACAGCTAAAGTGTGGCCTGGTTCATTACGGTTAAAACATTTTAATTCAGCTCCGTTTCTCTTTTTTTGTGTGGTAGTAAATTCAGAAGTGTACTTTCATGGCATAATTGTGTTTTGAGAAACTCTAGCCCGATTATTGGAGTTAAATCGTTGGTGGGCAGTCATGTCTTAGCTTTGAGTGGTACAAAATTTAGACTTATCTACCTTGTTTTGGCGTTTTTCAAAGGCAAAAGTTGACTGGTAAGCTTCCGAAACTGACCAGAATCTATGAAGATCCGGTACTTCCTAAATATTTGAACGCAGTCCTCCCAAATATCGCGTAACCAACTATTCTTCACTTTCAGATAAGTCATTTCGAGAGACTAGCTGATAAAACTCTTCAGTATAATCATCAAAAGATCTGCCTCCTTGACGCAAATTTTGAAGTCGCTGAAACATGGCTTGTACATAGTTTGAAGGCAAAAAAATTTCTTTCAACTTCTTTTTCATCTTTTCCCTCTTCTTTCCCTCTTCATTCTCAGTTGTTCCCACCAAGCAGAACCTCTTCCTTTCAGTTTGATGGCTACTAATTTCACCTTCATGTTGTCTGGGGCTTCTTTGTACTCAAATATTCTTTCCACCATGTTTAGCTAATCCACAAACTCTTCAGCTTGTAGACTTCCACTGAACTCTGGAATCTCAATTTTGAAACTAGTATCCCACCTTTGATTTTCTCGAACTGGTGCTTCATGTCGTGGATTTCGATTGTAAAACGGATTGCTAAATGTACTTTATGACTCGGATTGTTCATCATCACCATGGTTGGATGATTCCAATTGAGCCAGACGTTGAGTCAGAATCTCAACTTTCCTTCTTAATTCATTTTCTTCTTCTCTTGGGTCTGTACATTAATTTGTGCAGCACCATTTCTACCACCTCTTCAGGGAGCCATTCTAAGCAGAACCGTAACAGATTAGGGCTCTGATACCACCTGATACAGCCAAGCAAATAGTAAAAATTTAGGAGTTGAAGGAGAAACCGATTAGATGATTAAAACAACAAACTTTGATAGTTGCTAGAGATTTTTTCATTAGGAAATATTCATTTTCAATGCCTAAGCAAACTACAAGGCTAGTATATATATAGTTCCCAGCAGGTGCTTGTCATTAATTATGAATTCTAGATAATTCCTTTATTTAATTAATACTTTAGCAATTCCCATATAATTAAGACTTTAGCAATTCCCATAACACCTTCTCAACATGCTTCATTAATTATGAACTCTAGCAACTGCATCACATTCTCTTTGAAAGACCCGAGTTGTTCAGACGCAACAAAGCCAAGGTCAAAGCTAAAACATGACCCCAAGTTGAAGAAAAAAGTGGTAAGGATGAGGAATGACTATCTAATGGTGGATTGTGGTTTTATTTGGTTAGTACTCTATTTTGGTTATGCATACGTAATGATAGATGTATATTAATGAATGGTTGTTTAAATACGTATGTGTATTTTATACTCTATTTTGGTTAGTGTTGTTGTATGGTTAGTATTACAATCTTGTATTTTGTACTCTATTTTGGAGTTATTTAGAATTGAATGTGAAGTGAATGTGTATTATTACTATTTTAAATGGATGTGAACAGAAAGTGGACGATGAAGTTTGGAGGTGAATGTGAATTGAATGTGGATTATTTTGGAATCTGATTTGAACGTAGATGACGATAGTTTTGGAATTGAATGTAGTTGGACTTGAATAAGAATTGAACGTGTTATCTCATTTTGCAGTTCATACGGCAATGCAACGCAGTATGAATGGTAAAAATAGTTTTGCTCTTCACACGGTAGTACAAAGTTAATAATTTCTTTGTAGAACCTGGTTTTACACTGTCGAATGGTTGTATGAAACTGGCACCTAATGAAGTTTAGAAAGACGTTATTATATTTGGTTTTATATAGTCGTTCAGCACCATGGAGCCATCCAATTTGAGTACTTAGATTATATTGCTTATGTTATAATCAATCGGCGGTACAGAGTTAAGATCGTCTTCAACACAAACAGTTTTATAATGTTGTCCGGTTTTATGTTGTAGTTCTTCCTGAACATTAACAGTATAATGCTTCTATTTTATTCAATCAACAATACAGAGTTAAGAGTGACTTCATTTGGAATGATTTAATATTGCTGGATGGTTTTCTGTAGGCGTCCATTTTGAGTATTTCGATTTTATTTCTTCTATTATGTTCAGTCGCCAGCACGGAGTTCAGAAAGACTTTATTATGACAAAGTGAAAGCAACCATTTCTGAATTCCGAATGTAATAACACAAATTTTGAAAAGGTTAGTTCAATCATTTATTTATTTTTATTTTATTTTTATTTTTTTGAAATCGACTGTTTCGGTGAAGAAAAGAAAAACGATGGAGTAGGTTGCAGTGTATAATATGATGAAAAAACGTTGGGATTATAAAGTTATTATAGAAAATTTTATTTATTGTTTTAAGTGGTGACTAATTTATTTTGTTCTCTACAACAATTTTAAAATAAATTAAAATATAACCCCTTAAATCAAAATTGAAGTCCCATTAAGAATTCTCTTGAAATATTATAAATATTGGTCCAACCATCTGCTCAATCCAATTTCATATTCGATAGAACCATGTTTTGAAATTCATTTAAAATTAATGGATAAAAATCGAGTTTTAGTGTTCAGACTTTGAAACGGAATTTAGGTGTCTAAATTCAATTTCAAATGTCCAAATTTAGCTTCTAAAGTATAAATCCCTCTGAGCATATACAAATTTCTTTATATTTTCCTCAAGACCTTATCCAGGCTTCTGGGTTCTAATTCCAAACTTTTGATGCTTGTTAAAGGGCGTAATCTTTCAAATATTCATGACTTTAGGACAATTAATCGATTTAATAACTACTTGAGTTTAGCCATTCGACCCCTTATTTCAACTCTTTATTTCCACTGTTCAACGATTACATCAACTATAATTGGATTACTACCTAACAATCCTATTTATGACCAAAATCAGCAATAAAATAGACGCGCTTCAATTCACTCGGACATCCTAACCATGGTTTTAACATATCTAAAGATCATAAAGTTTGGAGGAAAAATCTTACTCACCAAATCCCTTGGAAATTCAAGTACCGATGAAACTTTAATTGAAGCTTTTATTTAATTCCATAGACCTGACCTTAATCTTCTCTAAATTAACAGAGTTGAAGATGCAGATTTTTATAAGATCTCCTAACTTGAATTTAGGAATTTATTTCAAAAAAGTTCGTTAGAATTGAAAGAGCTAAGAAGATAAAGTAATCAAATTTTCATTTTAACTATTGAAGGAATAAAAATAGAATAAAGGGATGAAGCGGAAAGAAGTTTATTTCAAAAATCATATGGATGAACGAACAAAATACCATTTTGTTATTTTTTTTCTTTTTACCTCTTAATTTGGAAACTTCATTCGATTTTATCAAGCTTAATATGCATTCCATAAGTAAACAGTACTATGAACTCAACAGGATAGGTCTTAGCCCTCATCCATTTATCTTTTAAAATTCTTGTTTCAAGTTATATGCTTGTCAAATCTTCACTTAAGCAGTTCACTAAAATTAACTACTACTTGGAGAAACTCCAATAGATTATGAAACGTAATATTATGTTTTGTTATCTTAAGAGTGAATATTCAGGGCACTTCCCAACAGGCGCGCCGATTTTATCATCGTCTATCGTAGAACGGTGATAAAATCATTGGACGCTAGTTTTATCGACGCCTAACGATAGCGCGCCGATAAATCGAGCCGATAAGTTTTTATTTCCACCTCATAATTTTTAGTTTTTTTTAAATCCAATATCGCGTTGAAATATCGTCGTGCGTCACCAAAATCGGGATGGACTGTTCGAGCATAGACAAACGAGATAGATGGCCCTTTTCGCATCCCCTTGCGCCTGAGATGACAATATTAGACCTATGGATTCTCCATGAGTTACCTGAGCGTTTCTCTCACTGTATGTTCACATCCCTCAACGTCGTTGAGGTATAATTGTTGAATTAAACATAATTTGTAGTGAGCATCTTAATTATCTACCAGTGTACGTAGTTAGTATGCAGTGTTATTTTATAGTATAATAACCAACTACAAATATGTTTTACTTGTCTCACTACCTCAACGTTCGTAGAAGTTGGTCTAGGTTTATTACATGTATCTTTGACGAACTACCTCAGGGTATTCGAGAGAGACTACTTGTTAGATCCTTGATTTTGATGACGACACACTATACACATTACAAAAACATATATGTACATATTCATGTAGGACTCAACTCAAGGAGAAGAACTCAAGATGGCAAGACTACTCAAAGAATCTCATATATATAGTATTAGATATTATGTACTATCTCCTTGACTAAATATGAGGAAAAAAATTAAGAGATCATAGTGTGTTAGACGTCTGTCATTTATACAACAGACGTCTGTCACTACAGCAGGAAAAATATTCCTCACTCAACATAGACATCTGTCATATATGTGACAGACATCTGTCATATATGTGACAGACATCTGTCATATATGTGACAGACATCTGTCGAAAGCCTCGCGCTAATTTTCCTACACACACAGACGTCTGTTGTCCTAAGGACGAACGTCCGTCTATGTATTTGAGTAATATCAGATTATAAAGGCAGACGTCTGACCAAGATATACAGACGTCTGTCCTGACATACAACCTATGCTTTCCTGAGACATCTCTTCACTCTGAATAGTTGCAACTTTAAATCTTCTCAAATACGTTTTTCTCAAAAGAAAACTCATTTCAAAACAAAGGGTTTCATTCAGAAATTACAATCTTTCATAAATACCCTTAGTTTATTATAAATAAATCAAGAGATTCAAGTTTTAACCTACCTATTCTTTCTAGATCTATTCTATATTCTCTGAAAAGCTCTTTATTCCCAAATACTCTCTATATTTCAATCAAGCATTAAATACTTCTATTCTCTCTAAGTGATTCAATTCTCATATCAACTCAAGGAGATTATAGGAGCAATTTGTATAATTCAGTCAATATCAGTGTTATAAAGAACATAAGTTTGTCAATAATACTTATTTTCTGTAAGCCTATTCCTTCGGGCGAAGCGAGGTCAGTGTAGTTGATAGTTAAAAGGCCGAAGGGGAGCTTCGGGATTGGACGTAGGTCGGGAGGTCCGAATCAAGATAAAATATCGGTGTGATCATCTCTTATTTTATCTTTACTATTTACTATTGCATAATTTTGGTACTTGCTACTGTTTAGACACGTATACGATCCTATCATTGACTTTCAGTTGGTATCAGAGCAAGGTTATAACACATAACAGTAACTTGTGTTTGTTTCATTGTGTTTGATATGGCAAGTAATATTGTTAGTAGCATTTTTCAAGAAGGGCAATCTACACAAAGACCACCATTGTTTAATGGGTCTAATTATGCTTATTGATCAACACGTATGAGAATTTTTATGAAAGCTAATGGCTTAGAAATATGGGATGCTACTCAAAAGAAATATGAACCATCAACAACTGAATTAAGTACTTGGACCGATGTTCAAAAAGCAGCAACATCAAATAATTCAAAAGTCATGAGCGTATTATTTTGTGCATTAGATAAAAATGAGTTTTCACGTGTTATGATGTGTACTACGACTTATGACATATGGAGAACTTTACAAATTACTCACGAAGGTACTACAAAAGTCAAACAAACCAAAATATCAATTTTATAAAATCAATTTTCCTCATTTAAAATGAAAACTGGAGAAACTATTAGTGACATGTACACTAGATTTCAAACTATTCAACATTATTGAATGGCTCTTGGAGTTAAATTTACTGATTTTGATCTAGTAACCCGTATTTTAAATTCATTAACTAATGAGTGGGAAGGAAAAGTTTTAGCCATAGAAGAGGCAAACGATCTTTCTCAACTCAAAGTTGAAGAATTGATAGGAAATCTTTTGTCCTATAAAGCTAACTTGCAGGTTAGGAAAGAACAAAATGTTGAAAAGAAGAATATCGCTTTTCCAGCAAATAATGAAGATTCAGATTTGGATGAGGAAGAGATAGTATTCATAGCAAAAAAAACTACAACAAATTCAAGAAATTCAGAAGAATGACAAAGTTTCAAAAGAACGATAGACCAAATTCAACAAATCAAACCTTGGTAAAATGCTTTAATTGCGATGAATATGGTCACATAAAGAAGGATTGCCTAAAGAATGATAATAAGAAACAAAAGATCGAGAAGTTTAAAAAGAAAAGAAGAGCATTTCAAGTTACATGGGATGATTCAGATTAATCCTCGTCAGAAAATGATAGTGACAGTGACCCAGAACAAGCAAACATATGTTTGATGGCTGATGTTGATGAGGTATGTCCTGAACTTACTTATAATGAAATCTTAGAAATTAGTATGGAACTAGATGATAAATTTAGAGAACAAAAGAAGCTGAATAAGGAGCTTATTTCTAAGATAAATAGAATGGAAATTGAGATTGGATTATTAAAAGATGAGAAAACCATTCTAGAAGAAGAATTAGAAAATGCACAATTTAAAGATAACAAATTATCTTTAGAAAATGATTCTTTATCTAGCAAGTTAAGAAAAATTGAATTAGCAAATGAAGATATTTCATAAAAATATAATAAATTAAGTAGTGATTTAGAAGTCTCATTATCTGAAAATTTAAAACTCAAAAGTGAATTAGAAAAGATCACTGCAAATGTTTCCAAGTTTAACAAGGGTAAGCAAAATTTAGAAAATTTAATCAAAAGTTCAAAACCATCAAGAAATAAAAATGGCTTAGGCTTTAAAAAGGACGGTAATTCCAAAAATCATAGTTTTTTATATAGAAAGATTAAGAAGAAGAATTTTCATAAAAAGGAAGAAATATATAAAGAAGAGAAAATAAGTTCTAATAAGACTAAAGTACCTAAAGAAGTGAAAATATGAATTCCTAAAACTAATAACAAGCTTATTAGGCAAAAACATATTAAAATTTTCTTACAAAATGTTATATACAATTCAAATTATGTCTTTAAAGGTCCCAAACCCACAAGGGTATGGCTACCTTCTCCACCTAACATTTAGGACCCTAACGGAGGAAGTGGGTACCAATAAATTCTTTCTATCTTGCAGGTACCCAAATCGAGACAAAAGGAGAAATGGATCTTGGATAGTGGCTGCTCCAAGCACATGACAGGAAATATAAACATGCTATCAAATATAAAATACATGGATGGTGGAACAGTTATTTTCAGAGACAATTTAATAGGCTATGTTATTGGCTTTGGTGAAGTCATAAATACTGGTATACCTGACTCTCCTATTATTTCTAATGTGTTATTAGTTAAAAATTTGAAACATAATCTTTTAAGTATAAGTCAACTTTGTAATAAAGATTTCCAAATAAGTTTTGAAAAAGATAAATGTAACATCTTTGAAAAACATAAAAATTTAATTTTTGAAGGAATTAGAAATAGAAACATATACATTTTAAACATGAAATCAAAACAAAAGACAAATTTATATCCAACCGTTAACCATGAAGATCCGTGATAATGGCATAAACGATTTTGCCATATAAATTTTGAAAATATTAATAAATTATCTAAAAAGGAATTAGTTAGAGGTTTACCAAAGATTAATTTTAAGGTAAAAAATCTATGTAATGATTGTCAAATTGGTAAACTTAAAAAGAGCTCTTTCAAATCAAAAAATAAAATTTCTACAAGACAACCTCTAGAATTATTACATTTAGATCTATTTGGTCCTACTCAAACTCGTTCGTTAAACCATAATAAATACGTCTTTGTTACTGTAGATGATTTTTCTAGATACACATGGACTCTATTTTTGAAACACAAAAGTGATACTTTTGGGTCATTTAAAATTTTTGCTAAATGAATAATGAATTTATTCGATTTAATAATTAAAAAGATTCGAAGCGATCATGAAGGAGAATTTGAAAATGAACCATTTAATGGTTTTTGTAACAAGAAAGGAATCAGTCATAACTTTTCAATACCACAAACACCACAACAAAATGGTGTTGTAGAAAGGAAGAATCAAACTTTACAAGAGTGTGCCAGGACCCTTTTAAATAGCAGTAGCTTACCAAAATCATTTTGGGCTGAAGCAATAGCTACAGCTTGTTATGTTCTAAATAGAGTAAACCTTCGACCATTAACGAAAAATACTTGTTATGAAATGCTTTATGGTAAGAAACCAAATGTATCATACTTCAAAACCTTTGGGGTCAAAATGTTTTATATTAAACACAAAAGATAATATAGAAAATTTCGATCTAAAAGCTGATGAAGGAATTTTTATTAAATATTCTGATAGAAGTAAGGCTTACAGAATTTTTAATAAAAGAAGTAATTCTATTGAGGAAAGCTTACATGTTTCTTTTGATGAAAACTTTCAAAATATTAAATGTTCCGATGAAGACGAAAATGAATTTCAAAATAACACTAATCCTAACATTAATGAACCAGAAACTAATACCATTCTAAGGTCACCTCTTCGTATTTTAAAAGATCATCCGACAAATAATATTATTGGAGACATAAATTCAAGAGTTTCTACTAGGCATCAGCTTAATCAAATGAGTCATGTGGCTTTTATTTCATCATTAGAACCTAAAAACTATAAGGAAGCAGCTAATGATGAATCATGGATTTTAGCCATGCAAGAAGAACTTAATCAATTTGAAAGAAATGAAGTTTGGGAGTTAGTCCCTAGACCAATCGAACAATCAGTAGTTGGAACAAAATGGGTCTATAAAAATAAATTTGATGAAAATGGAAATATAATCCGTAATAAAGCTCGATTGGTTGCACAAGGATACAACCAAGAAGAAGGAATTGATTATGAAGAGACCTTTGGCCCAGTAGCACGTCTTGAAGCAATTCGTATTTTATTAGCTTTTGCAGTTCATCACAATATAAAACTATTTCAAATGGATGTTAAAACGGCATTTTTAAATGGTTACACAAAAGAACAAGTCTACGTTGAACAACCTCCATTTTTTGTACACAAACAATTTCCTAACCATGTTTACAAATTAAAAAAGGCCTTGTACGGTTTAAAACAAGCACCTCGTGCTTGGTATGAAAGATTAAAATCACACTTAATAAATTCTGGATATGAAATTGGAAAAGTAGATATAACCCTTTATATAAAAAAATTCAAAATGATTTTCTAGTTGTTCAAATATATGTTGATGACATTATTTTTGGATCAACTAATGAACATCTTTGTAATGAGTTTTCTAAAATAATGAATTTGAAATGTCTCATATGGGAGAATTAAACTACTTTCTTGGATTACAAATAAAAAAATTAAAAATTGATTTTTTATAAATCAAGAAAAATATTGTAATAATTTGTTAAAAAGATTTAACATGGAAAGTACATCAGGAAAAACCAACACCAATGAGCACAACTGCTCATTTAGAAAAAGATGAAAATGGGAAAGACTTTGATCAAAACTTATATCGTAGTATTATTGGCTCACTTTTATATCTGACTGCAAGTAGACCAGACATCATGATGAGTGTTTTTCTATGTGCACGCTTTCAAGCTCAACCAAAGGAATCGCACTATATAGCAGTCAAACGAATTTTGAGATACTTAACTAACACAAAAGATTACGAACTATTCTCTTCGACTGGTAGTCCCTTTGAGCTTGTATCATATAGTGATGAAGATTTCGGAGGATGCAAGTCCGATAGAAAAAGCACAAGTGGTACATGTCATTTTATTGGTCAATCTCTTGTGTTATGGTTTAGTAAGAAACAAAATTCAGTCTCACTTTCAACATGCAAAGCGGAATATATATCTGCTGCCCTTGCATGTGCTCAAGTAATTTATATGCAACAAACATTAAAATATTTTGGAAAACTTATTACCAATTCACCAATTTTTCGCGATAACACAAGTGCCATAAATTTGTCAAAAAATCCGATCAATCACTCTAGAACTAAACACATTGACATTAGACATCATTTCTTATGTGATCATGTTGAAAAAAGGCAATATTACTTTGGAATTTGGAAATACTAACAAACAAATTGCGGATATATTCACAAAACCATTAAATGAAACTACTTTTATAACTTTACGTAGAGAGTTAGGGATTTGCTCTCTCTCCGATATATGAATTCTTTCCTTCACCTTAATTTTCTCTTCACCATAATTTTTTGGTTGGATTTAAGATAACTAATGCATTTTTTAAGAAATAAAAATTAGTGAATTCCTACCTATAAATAACTTAGTCAGACTTAACCAAAAACTTAAAACAACATAAACAATGTCAAATAAATCTACTTTATCATTCAACATTACGTTCACTGCTGGTAGTTCGGCAGAAACACCGCATGATCCAACTCCAATATCAAAACATGAACCAGTGTACAAGTGGCAGGATTATCGAACTAGTTTCACACCAGATTCCAAAAGAGCTAAAAGAGCTTTATTCACTTCACCGTATGCTGAATGGAAAATTGATGAAATTCATCACTACCAAAAGGAACAACCACAACTTCAAAAAGAGCTATATTTCGAATAGAAAACTGCTTCTACTATATTGAGCTACCTATGTCAAGTCGCATTGAAGTTTTGTAGTTCTAGACTAAAAGATGTTTCTGAACCTCTCCCGATACCGGTCAATCCATTGGATCCATTTTCGTCTTTTCGTACGTCACAAGATCTAGTAAACCCATGGACTGCTCCACAGAGGCCACCTTTTTCACCAAACTGTTAATAAGATAAAGCCGAAGACTTGAAAAATATTTCTTATATTTTCAAAAATAATATAATGCATTGTGATAATGCATTAGTACAACAATTTATTTTACTTATTAATTGTAATAATGTTGTGCGGTAATAAGTAATATGTTTTTCTATAATTTGCACATTTTTATCAAACAGACGTCTGAATGATAAAACTACAGACGTCTGACTATGATATTAAAATGTTATTTCAAAAAATTTAAGAACAGACGTCTGAATCAAAATATACAGATGTCTGTATAAACTCTCAGATTTCTCATCCCTGCAGTATCAGACGTATGCCCAGTAACACCACAGACGTCCACCATGTTAAATATTTCAAAACTCTTTCAGCATAGACATCTGGAACAAAACAGTCAGACGTCTGCAGAAATTCTCGGATTACAAACCCTATAATAACAGACGTCTGATCCAATAACCAACACACGTCTGACAAAATGTTCATAAGATATTTCAGCACAAACGTCTGTTTTACCTATAACAGACGTCTGTTCAAACTCTCCGGTATTTTTCCCTTCTAGTAACAGACGTTTATATACCATATAACAGACGTCTGACCACCCATATGAACCGTTTTTCTATCCTCCTATATAATATCTTTTCACTTTTTTTCACTAATTCACTTTTTGCTCCTTCCATCTTCTTCCAAAACAAGAAAACCCTAATCCCCAAATCTTAAAAATTCAAAATTTCAATGGCCCCAAGGAAGCCCTCCAACAACCGAAAGAAGGTTGTCGAAGCACCCTCTTCTCAACCAACTCAACAAACACCTAATTATGCCACTGATCGACAAATCAAAGATTGGATAACAGAGAAACACGGCTCAGAACGTTTAGAATCTTTAAAAAAAAGAAGTCAATCCATCAAGGACCTTTCTATCCTTTTTCTCAATTAACCCACTATGATGTGAATTCCATCCTAAATCGAGCAAAGCTTACGCATTTAATTGAGTATGAAGACAACAAAGGTATGATTGATACTCTTGCAATCTATTTATTCTTCGTAAACTTGTGTTCACTCTCGGTATGGTCTCCATCAGACCCAGAGAATTGGGTATGGTCCTTGGTATATGGTCAAGTAGTTAAATTTAACATCGAGATGCTAGGGCAAATTTTAAACACTTCATATACTGGCACTCGTCTGCAAGATATCCTCGATATGCGATTTCAAGATCGAGATCGAGTTACTCACCAAATATGGAAGGATAATTTTACAATGATGACTCCATCTCAATTTCGATCTAGGCCACGACTTATCAATCGGATGCTTATTAACACTATTTTTCCTAGACTAGGGATTCATGAACAAGTATATCTGAATGATCATAAGGCCTTGTATGCAATTTTTGGGCACACACGTATAAATTGGTCAAAGTATATCTATGACAATTCACAGTAGGAACATTTCGCTAACCAAGCTTCAGACTTGTGGGGATACTTCATGGACGCTTAGTTTTATCCTATCTTCTCTATTAGTATGCTTTCATGGTTTGTAACTATAACTATTATCATATGATACTGTAACGACCCGTATTTTACATATCGAAGGATCGTAGAATATTTATTTCTTTTTCATATGAAGTCGTACGATCGTGTAACTTTGGGGATCGACTATTAGGGTCATTTCTCATGTTCACGATTTTTGCTAATTTTTAAACGATCGTTTTGCCCCTGGCAAATATTGTTTCGCCTAAAACTTTTGATTGGTAAGGAGTTTTGACCGAAAACCACTTTCGTTGAATTTGGATGATGGTTTACTTTTCCATAGAGTGGTCACATTGATCAAACGGACTTACGGTTTGGGAGATATGGCCGAAATAAGGTTTGAAATGTGAAAAACAGCTTAACCGGGCCTAATTAGGGTGATTAACAGTTAGACCCATAACCCATTTCGGGATTAGGGTTATGGGGAGGCTAAAATCAGTTAGGAAATGATTTTATTTCATTTTTTCAGCTGCATAAAACATTTCTCTAACCCTAAAAGTGGCCTCCACCTTCTAAAATCATCCCAAATCACCTTTTAATCACTAATTAAGAAGATCTACATCAAATCAAGCCAAATCGACACCAAATCAGAGTTGGAGCTGCTGTGTTGCATAGGAAAATGCCCTAAAACAGTAGAGTTTCAGATTTAAAGTTTTATTTGTGGCTAAGGTGAGTGATTTGCATTGTTTTTCACTAATTACGGTTAATTAGGGATGATTAGTGTTAATTAGCGAAATTATGCATGTTAAAATTCTGGAAAAATATGTAAAAATTCTTAATTATTATTTTAGGGCTCTGATAGAAATTTGGTTTAATTTGGATATGTTTTGCTAATCCTATCATTAGTTATGGTTAAACAAGATTAAGGGGAAAATCATGCTTTTTGGGCATGTTTGATTTAAAATGACCTATATGCCTGATGTTTAGATCTTTTTAATTGAACCCATATGTTGTTACTGTTGTTTGTGATGTTTTATGATTGATTAGAAAAGTTAGAATGGTTGAAAACGCCGTCATATGGCGAGAATGGTTGAAAATTTGCTCGTTGGAAAATGTGCATGGTTTCGGATCGGATCGGATCGGATATGGGGCTCGAATCGGATAAGAGAACTGGGCAAGGGGATTCGATTCGGACCAGAACTTTGCACTAGAGGGGGCTTGGCAAGAAGGAAGGCCACCCACATAGAGTGGGAGTTGGTTCGGATCAGAAGCTAAGGCGTGGGGATCGGATTGGAAATGGTGGGCACGAACCGAACCGGGGCTAAAGCAATCGAACTGAGACAAGTTGGAGGATGAAAACCGAACGAAATGAATGGAAGGTGGCACCCGAATTGAACCAAATGAGAGACCCGAACCGAACTGATGAGGACTGGAGTACTATGCATATTAACCAAGGCATGGGCTATGAGCACCGAACCGGGTATGGAGTACCGAACCGAACCAGATGTATACTTTTACTTCTACGCGATGACTCTTTTGAAGACCAACTCCAATTCGACCAAAACCCGAGATGCAAAGGAAGTTCAAATGGGAGGTTATTACTCAGGATCCAAATGGGGATCAACGAGTTAACTTCATGAATTGGACTTTGCTACGGGACTTGTGCAAAGGGGTTATCGATGTCTATAGCTTTGACTCACCACTGAGGAACGGATTATTGGCTATGGATCAGTGCAGTGGAGTTGTTATGACTCCATGGGGCAAAGTGATCGTAGCAGGGTATGAGCCAGTGCAGTGGAGTTGTCATGACTCCATGGGGCAGAGTGGACATAGCAAAGGATTAGTGGCTATGGATCAGTGCAGTGGAGTCACTATGACTCCATGGGGCAGAGTGATCATAGCAAAGGATTGGGTGATCAAAGTGGTAGATATCGTATGCTTTACGTACTAAGTGAGAGGTGTGAGGATGATTGCTATGTTTGATGTTTGCTACCACCATGACATGCATACCCCCTCCCCATTATTTTCACACCATGTGTAAGTGTCACCTTAGAGTATTGTACATCCTGTTGTGCTAACTCTTTGGTTGCAGGTCTAGGTTCAGGTATGGTTATGTATACCTGTTATTGTTCTGTTTTGTTGCTTATCGCTCATACCAGACTTTTGTCTGACCCAGAGTTTTATGTTTCTTCTTATTACTCTGGGTGCTCTTAAACGGGCAGACAAGAGACAGGTCAGGTGATTATGCTCGAGTAGCCGTACCGGAGACGAGCATGAGGCTTCCACGTATGATATATATATATATATATATTCTCCCTGTGTTTTTGCTGGTCACTGCTTTGGGCATTAGTAGTGTACCTCTTTCTTCTGCTTTAGAGACAGTACTTCAAAGTTGTAATAATGTTGGTTTGGATGATAAGCTGTATTTTGGATTTCCGCTGCTATGATGGCTTAGTTTTCAGCTTATGCACCGTCTCCCATGTTTTATGTCAAAGTTATGTTATTATTATATTTTATCCCATGCGCTGTGAGACATTCTACAGTTTCCTTGTTAGTCCAAATTCCTTTCTTTGGTGACCGTCCCGTGCTAGTCGGGCATTGGCACAACGTACTTCATTGGAAATGTCGGTTGGTGCGGGGCGGGCCGTCATAGATACTCTATTGGTACTATATTAAACCATGTATGCTTGACATCTTTGGCTTTTGCTTTATATATTTTGGCTTGTTCTATTGTTTTTGATAATGCCAAATGGGGAGGAAAGTTAAGGGATCATTAATTCACGAGGAGCTTTATAATAGTATAGTTGTCATCAAAAAAGGGGAGAATGTTAGATCCTTGATTTTGATGACGACACACTATACACATTACACAAACATATATGTACATATTCATGCAGGACTCAACTCAGGGTGAAGAACTCAAGATGGCAAGACTACTCAAAGAATCTCATATATATAGTATTAGATATTATGTACAATTTCCTTAACTAAATATGAGAAAAACATTAAGAGATCATAATGTCTGTGCAGTGTCAGACGTCTGTCATTTATACAACAGACGTCTGTCACTACAGCAGGAAAAATATTCCTCACTCGGCATAGACGTCTGTCATATATGTGACAGACGTCTGTGGAAAGCCTCGGGCTAATTTTCCTGCACACACAGACGTCTGTTGTCCTAAGGATAGACGTCCGTCTATGTATCTGAGTAATATCAGATTACAAAGACAGACGTCTGACCAAGATATACAGACGTCTGTCCTGATATACGACCTATGCTTTCCAGAGATATCTCTTCAGTCTGAATAGTTGCAACTTTAACTCTTCTTCTTAAATACGTTTTTCTCAAAAGAAATCTCATTTCAAAACAAAGGGTTTCATTCAGAAATTATAACCTTTCATAAAAACCCTTAGTTTATTATAAATAGATCAAGAGATTCAAGTTTTAACCTACCTATTCTTTCTAGATTTATTCTATATTCTCTGAAAAGCTCTTTATTCCCAAATACTCTCTATATTTCAATAAAGCATTAAATACTTCTATTCTCTCTAAGTGATTCAATTCTCATATCAACTCAAGGAGATTACAGGAGCAATTTGTACGATTCAGTCAATATCAGTGTTATAAAGAACACAAGTTTGTCAAGAATATTTATCTTCTGTAAGCCTATTCCTCCGGGCGAAGCGAGGTCAGTTTAGTTGATAGTTAAAAGGCCGAAGGGGAGCTTCGAGACTGGACGTAGGACGAGAGGTCCGAACAAGGATAAAATATGGGTGTGATTATCTCTTATTTTATCTTTACTATTTATTGTTGCATAATACTGGTACTTGCTACTGTTTAGACACGTATACGATCCTATCATAGACTTTCACAACTTGCTAGTCCTTTGGTCATTTCTTAGAGATTAGACATTCACAATCCTTTGATCGGCCATTGCTAGGTGCCTTAGTTGAAAGATGGTGGACTTCCACACATACTTTTCATTTTCCTGACTTTGAGTTAGTATTACCCTGGCAGATTTTTATATGCTTACGGGGATAGAGATATGCGCTGCAGATAGTGTGCTATACCCTTTTGACTCTAGCTTTGAGTCACCCGAGTCATACTTATTGTACTTTCCCGATTTCTCCCTCGATCATATATCATGTGGAGCCGTTACCCTGACATACTTACAGGAGTATATTATTGCTCATATGGGTATGAAGGTCATGCAGGATGTTGTATTTCAGGCTTCCCTTTTATATAGTTTTTGTTCGACGTTCTTCTCAAACCAAAAGAGTATGATTCGATTAGGCCACCTATAATCGCTAGGCGATTTAGAGCATCTCCCTATGATTGACTGGGGTTCGGCTATTTTAGGTTATCTTTACACCTAGACTCATTTGCTTTTGGGGAGGTGGCGCAGATGTTTGGTTTTTTGTACATGTTGTCGTGTTGATACTATGAGTGCGTGACTAACATGCATCCACGCATTGCTGACGCCGCCAATCATGCCATCGATTCTAATTTCCTACGCATGCATCGATGGGAGAGTATCCAAGTAGTCCAATGTACTCCTACCGGTGTTAGACACTACCTTACGGAGGCCCGATCTTAGATTGATCTGAGGTCCAACATATTACGAGCAATATGAGCCTCTTATTGGATTACTCTAACATAGGAAGGCCAACTCGATGATGCATACCTCCTATCCATTGCATATCTTTTGTCTCAACGCAATTCGTTCTGCTCCCACCGACCTACCTTCATGTTTGGTACTTGGGAAATCGACGTTGCTTCCAATGCACGAGTGAGCTGCATGTACCCGGAGATCCACTATCCTCTGATGATATGGTCAGAAGGTGTCGTACTATCGGCCGACAGTACATACAAGGTCTTAGACAGACTGGGTGGGTAGATACATAGAATTTTTTCATACCAAGAGCTGATTTTGATACTTATTGGCATAGAGTTGCACCTCGATGGTACTTATTGTCAGATTACAGTCGGGGTGTGAACTCCGATCACATAGGTCCATGAGTGCTTATTGGTAATGTTCATTTACCACTATTTACTTTTGATCCCACCCCATTATAGTAATCCAAGTATCTTATGGATTATGCTCTTAAGGAGTCATTCAGGGAATACAATCTGAGTGGTACGTTGATAGTGCAGCCTTTTGTTTACCCACACGATAAGCTTGTTTATGGTATCCCCACCGTGGGACTGTAACCTCTGCATGATATAATATACCTACTTGTAAATTTTGTTGCTATTGTGTATTTAAGGCATATAAAGTAGGTGTAATGGTTTTGTATTATAGCATTCATGCGGGCTGGACTAGCACAAACAACATATAGTCGCTATTCAATATATGGCATTGCTGCATTCGGAGGCATTGAGTCGGCAGCACCAGAAGGCGGTGTAGACAATGGAAGGTCAGATCAATGACCTACAAGCTCGACTTAAGGCTTTATGTGGTAGTGGTGTTGGAGGTTCAGAAGGTGGTTCTGCTGGAGGTTTAGAGGTGGAGATGAGATACGACTGGTGGTGGTGGTGGTGGTGGTGACGACGACAATGATGAGGATGATAATGATGTTGACATAGACAAGGATGACGATGGTGAGGAGGACGATGATGATGGTGTTGCTATGGACTTATGATCACCATCTTTTACGTACATTATTTCGTGATGTATATATGTACATATCATGTTGTACCGGCTTATACGTTCTTCGGTTGATTGTGTTAGGACCTTAAGGCTACTCAGACGCTAGAGATATAAACTATATCTATTCAAATTCAAATCAAAATAAATAAGTAATAAAATAAAATGCAGGAAAGTATATAACACCAGGATCTTTGTACTGGTTCGGATTAACCAATCATACATCCAGTCCTGCACTCCACTATGCAGAATTTCACTATAATCGCTTGCTTTCCACGAGTGGCAAGAACAACTTTACAATCTTGATTTCACAGGCTACAAGATACACATTCTCCTTATCAACAGCAACAAACAATGGCAAGTAGTCGTATCTTCAATACAGATTCTTGCAGATTTGATACAATGATCTTATAGACCTCCAATGGCAATATATCTTTGAATTCATTGAGGAAATAGGATTAAATCAGAGAGAGAATGATATGAATTCAAGTACAACTCTCTGGTATTGTGTGGCTTGCAAATCAATGAAGAATAGAAGTGAAAGAGAGTGAATTTGTAAGAGTAATAGGATAGTTTTCAATGGAATTTTGTAGAGAATAAATGGAGAAGAAGGAGTAGAAGAAACTGCGAAATTACTGTATAAAAATTCGTTACCAGATGCCTTCAAATAGTGTATGAAAGGATGTGTCTTTTGATGAAAGGGTGGAGGGAAATAACTACTCAAATTGAATTCAAAAATCTGACCTAGTCATTATATGTCGACATACAAAAAAGGTATGTGGACATACTTGTGTTGCAAATATGCCAGCAGCACTTATAAGTGTCACAAATTTCCTGCACTTCAAATTTCCTTATATTTGTGGATTTTGGTGTTTTGGTTGAGGTCAATAGTTGATTATCTTCAAGTATAATTTCCATGGGATCTTTAACAAGATATTCTAAGGTTCAACCAATTCCTCATCACTTTAAACACCTCTGTTCTTCAACATTCTTCTCTAATAGCTTTTAGCCTTCAATTGCATTGATTATACTTCCTCTATAATTTTTCTTTCGTATTCTTGTTTATCTTTATAATATATCTAATGTAACTGCACAACTCAAAGATATGTTAGTAGTAATGTTTATATGGTTGTTGTCATCAAAGTCGATGCCTAGGGTATTAACAATCTCCCCCATTTTGATGATGACAACCATATAAATATTTAAGATATAAAATATAATACTTTTTATATTTGACTCCTTCTAACTCTGTGCACTCTCCCTATCATTTTGTTTAGTATATTTATACTTTTTCTCCCCTTTTATCATCAACAAAAAGGGTAAAAAGAATTATTTAGATGACTGCTAGGATTGGATATATAAATAAAACAAGTGGGGAAATCAAAACATGAAATAAACTAAATAATTATACGAGTTTTAGAGTTACCAACTTTGCTGATGCCAATAACAAATCCTTTTTATTTCTTGTCATATTCCTTGAGCATCGACTATTTGGTACCTGAAAAATTATAAAATACGCACACTGGTACCCTTTTTATTTTAGGGTCCATGGGTTAAGTTTTGGGATGCCAAACCCATGAAGAGTTCGAATGCCCTTTCAAAATATAATCATTAGATAAATGAACCTTATTAATAAAATTATCAATATATTGTTCTTTCTCGGTATTATCTAACCATTTTGGAACCCATTGGTTAATGAACTTATTTGGAGGATCTAACTTTAATTTCCTAGGTTTTGTTTTGAACTTGGTGGCTTTAACAAACTTAGTACATTGAGTACTATTTTTCTTTGATTTAGCCTTAGGGGTGCATCCAAGTCCATGCTTATTCCTATTGTGTTTAGATGCAGATAATAATTTCTCTAGATTATCCTTTCCTTTGTTAAATTTATCAGTATCAGTTTTCATTTTATCAAAATCCTTACTACGATTAAAAATAACGTTGTCTAGATATGTTATTTTCCTATTCAGATCAGTGATTTGTGACTTCATTGAAAGCTTTCCTGATTTTAAGGACTCATTTTCACTTTTTAGTTTTTCAAAACTTCCAAATGTTAAATCCTTTCCATTTTTGTAACCATTACATTTTCCAATTTCATCTTCTAGACATTGTTTTTATTTACTCAACTTTTCATTAAATATTTTTAATCTATCTATTTCTACCAAACTATAATTGTACTCTTTCCTAAGTATTTCATAACTTTGATGCATATCATTTAAAACTTTAGTAATTTCTTTATCAAAATTCCATACCTGGTCATCCATTGCCATGAAGCATACATTGGCATTTTCTGTTTCTGAATCACTGTCGCTTGATGATGAGTCATCCCACGTTGCATTGAATGCATGTTTCCTCTCCTTATTGGAAGTATTTGAGATGTGCTTTGGTTTTCTCAAGTTGGGACAGTCTCTTTTCAAATGACCAGGTTTATCACATTTGAAACATCTAACAACATTGTCATTTCTGGAATTATTGTTGTTAGTTTTTCGAAGTTTCTTTGTTATCCAGTACTTCAAGAATTTCTTGATCTTCTCGGTAATAAACTCGACATCATCATTAACAGTATCATCATCTGGTTCATCATTATCAATCATTGCATTATATACCAGTGATTTCTTTTCATTTCCCTGATTCTCTTTTCTAACCTGCAACTTCACTTCATAGGACATTAGATTACCAATTAATTCTTCTATTGACATAGTACTAATATCATTGGCTTCTTCGATTGCCAGAGTCTTCTGTTCCCATTCACTAGGAAGTGAATTCAAGATCTTTCTGACTTGGTCTTCTTCAGTAATTTTCTTTCCTAATGATATTAAGGCATGTACAATATCTTGAAATCTAGAATACATATCAGAAATAAATTCATTTGGTTTCATTTGAGAAAGTCGAAACCGGTGAGTCAGCATAGATATCTTTGTCTGTTTTACATTATTTGTGCCTTCATGTGTGACTTTCAATATTCTCCAAATTTCATATGCAGAATTACATATGGAAACTCGATTAAATTCATTTCTATCTAAAGAGAAAAATAAAATATTCATGGCCTTAGAATTATTAAGTGCTTGTGTCCTTTGGTCTGGTGTCGATTTTGAATATTCAGTTTGAGGCTCTATATATTCTACTTGGGTAATATTCCATATATCTAAACCATTAGACTGCAAATAAAATTTCATCCTACAAGACAAATAAGCATAATTACTGCCATCAAATAGAGGAGGTCTAGTGGTAGGTTGCACTTCTATAAAAGAACTAATAATGGTGTTACTAGTGTCACTAGCCATTATAATTTTTCAAAAATTAGATTATTTACTTCTTGAAAGACCAGGCTCTAATACCAATTGTTAGGACCTTAAGGCTACTCAGACACTAGAGATATAAACTATATCTATTCAAATTCAAATCAAAAGAAATAAGTAATAAAATAAAATGCAGTAAAGTAAATAACACCAGGATTTTTATACTGGTTCGGATTAACCAATCCTACATCTAGTCCTGCACTCCACCGTGCAGAATTTCACTATAATCACTTGCTTTCCACGGGTGGCAAGAACACCTTTACAATCTTGATTTCACAGGCTATAAGATACACCTTCTCCTAATCAACAGCAACAAATAATGGCAAGTAGTTATATCTTCAATACATATTCTTGCAGCTTTGATACAATGATCCTATAGACCTCCAATGGAAATATATCTTTGAATTCTTTGAGGAAATAGGACTAAATCAGAGAGAGAATGATATGAATTCAAGTACAACTCTCTGGTATTGTGTGGCTTGCAAATCAATGAAGAATAGGAGTGAAAGGGAGTGAATTTGCAAGAGTATTAGGATAATTTTCAATGGAACTTTGTAGAGAATAAATGGAGAAGGAGTAGAAGAAAATGTGAAATTATTGTGTAAAAATTCGTTGCCAGAGGCCTTTATAGTGTATGAGAGGATGTGTCTTTTGGTGAAAGGATGGAGGGAAATAACTACTCAAATTGAATTCAAAAATCTGACCTAGCCGTTGTATGTCGACATACAAAAAAGGGTATGTCGACATACTTGTATTGTAAATATGCCAGCAACACTTATAAGTGTCACAAATTTTCTGCATTTCAAATTTCCTTATATTTGTGGATTTTTGCAATTTGTTTGAGGCCAATGGTTGATTATCTTCAAGTATAATTGCCATGGGATCTTTAACAAGATATTCTAAGGTTCAACCAACTCCTCATCACTTTAAACACTTGTGTTCTTCAACATTCTTCTCTAATAGCTTTTAGTATTCAATTGCATTGATTATCCTTCCTCTATAATACTTCTTTTTTATTCTTGTTTATCTTTATAAATATCTGCATAATATATCTAATGTAACTACACAACTCAAAGATATGTTAGTAGTAATGTTTATATGGTTGTCGCCATCAAAATCTATGTTGCATGTTGCTACTTGGTAAATGAGGACCATTATTATGTGGTGTTGATCATTATATGATGTTACTGATCATTATTACGTTATTTTCAAGCAAATTGATTAAATAACTGGATCTACATATAACACTGCAAATCGAATTCCTTTTTATGACATGCATGCATATTGAAAGGACATAAACCATGGAAATAAAACTGGTAATAAGCATAAAGATACAACTGATCATAAACATTTTTGACCGGCATAACATAAAATACTAAAACTTCTTGTTTTAACCATGTCGAAGTTAGTAATTTTCCTGACTAAGAGCATTGACTTGATTCCGTAGCTTTCTTATTTCTTCTTCCAATTCCAAAGCATACATAATAGCTCTAGAAGGAAAACGATCATCTACCCATTGTCTGAATTCACATCCATTTGTACGTACTAGACATCAATAATATCTACGACCAACATCATTTCCATGTCGGACGACTAGTTATGGTGCTTCAAAACAACAAAAACAAACAATATTTGCATATTTTACCTTATATACTTCATCCTAAGTTCTAACAGGAGGAATAACAACATTTGACCTTTCGCCACGTTGATGGGTTGGTTGTTGATGTTAATGACATATTTGCATTTGATACATCTTTTCTTCAAGCTCTATTTGTCGTAAGTCATCATGAAGTCGCTCTTTCATTTCAATGTACCATTTAGCCTGTTTCCTAGGTAAAGATGGATTAGGATTTGATGGTCCAGACAGAATATCGGTGTAATCATATGACGATGAATAAGAAATTGGCATTTTTGACTTGACGTAAATTTGCAGACCAGTTTGTCTCACCAGTGCTGATATTTATGAGTGAAGGCCTTTAAGAGAAAGATGCAAATGAATGGCAAATGGTTCATTGGATAAGTAAGTTAATGCTGACAAGTTCTGAGAAATATATGCAACATGACTGCAGTCACCGATTGCGACTAGACACTCTATTTCTTTACGTAAAGTGGACATTGTCTTTGCTCTGACATGAATGTGACCGGCCAATGTTCCCGCTTTCTATATAGAACATGTCAACATTAATTGCCCTGACACTGGATCTAACTGGATATTATAACAACTTTGCGTTATGTACCGTCGCTACACTATTAATCCGGAAATTGAGTGTGACTGCATATATTGGGTTTGGTTAATTTATTATGTACAATATTGAATCCCGAATGTTGAACTAGACAAACGACGACCCAAATCGTTTAACTCCATAAATATGATTTTACCAAAGGACAATCCTAAATTTATATCCTTAAGTAAAATGGTTCGATTTTCAATTTACATAAAACAACCCAACTAATTTAACTACTTAGTTTAATTAATTAATTAATTTGGAAAGGTTAATGAACCAACCAACCACGATATTTCTTAAGACTTAATTTAAACATAATTGAAAATGTACAAGATCAAACTAAGTAATGCAAAATTCATTTGAACGCTAACTTCGAATAAGTCGCGTAGAGTTTTGTTTGGAAGGATTCTGAATTATTTTTGAATTTGAAATTCAATTAATAAATTTTCAAACTACCACTATGTAACAAACTTGATTTAATTATTTCTAAAGCTTATAAATGTTTAAAGAATAAAAGGATAACCCGAATTCTTTAACAACTTAAAACATTTTTCCAACATAGGGCATCCCGAATGTTTAACTCCTTAATATAAATTATTGGGTTTGGTTATTTTATTACAACAAATATTGCATCTCGAATGCTGAAATAAAAAGAGGACGACCCGAATCATTTAAATATATATATATATATATATATATATATATATATGTTTTCACCAGAGGACAACCCTAAGTTTATATCCGTAAGTAAAATGATTTGATTTCCAATTTATATAAGACAACCCGACTAATTTAACTCCTTAGTTTAATTAATTAATTTAGTAAGTTTAATGAACCAACCAAACGCGATTTTTCTTAAAACTTAATTTAAACATTATTTAAAATGTACAAGATCAAACTAAGTACTGTAAAATTCATTTGAACGCTAACTTTAAATAAGTCCCACAGAGTTTATTAGGAAGGATTCTGAATTTTTTGTTTTAAATGATTATTTGAAATTCAGTTCGTAAATTATCAAACTACCACTACATGACAACCTCGATTTAATTATTTCTAAAGCTTATAAATGTTTAAATAATAAAAGGATATAACAAATCGTTTAACATCTTAAATATATTTTTCAACATAGGACAACTCGAATGTTTAACTCCTTAATATAAATTATTGGGTTGGGTTAATTTATTATGAGAAATATTATATCCCGGATGTTGAACTAAACAGAGGATGACCTGAATCATTTAACTCCATATATATGTTTTGACCATAGGACGACCCTAAATTTATATCATTAAGTAAAATGATTCAATTAAAGAGGACTACCTGAATTTTTTCCTACCTAACCCATGTGTTATAGTATAGTGTGTTGGGTTGTCACAATTAGTCAAAGTCGATGTGATGTAGTTATACCTGTAGCCATGTAGTTAAGGACAACCTACACTATCATGTCAAAGGAGTAATTTAAAAATTTGCCTTCAAATTTCAACTGGTATAAATTGAAATACGCCCCTTGTTTAAATATAACTGGTTTTTAGTTCAAACTCCAACCATAAACTATAATATATGTGAAGTTGTTCAACCAGGTCATTAATGTAAGAAATCTGTCCACTTCTTTGCTCTACGCTTACGTTTATAAATAACATGCATCTTCCAAATCTTTTTTGTATTCTTGATTTCGTGCAGGTTCAAATGGGAGATTGGGAAATCAATAATGAAACTATGGCATAAATGTTTGAGGAGTACGAACGAAACAAGAATGAAGACGAAGAGTCTGGATTTATTCCAGAGACACAAATACAAGAGGCGGATGAAGAGGTTCAAAATAATCTAGTTTGTGCTATGCAACAAATTGTTGAAGTAGAGAATCCACAACCACTTCCACAGTCACTCCATGTTAGGCTATTGAGTGTGCTTACTCGTCAAAACCCCGATAGGTCAAGCTCTAGTATGACGGGTCATTCAGTGCTTTGTTATTGCGAGGTCGAATCTATTGCGAGGTCAAATGTAATGTTATTGTTTCTAAAAGTAAGACGAATGAATGACATTGTTTTTACGGCTACAAAGCATTTATCGATGTAGGGAACGCCAAGGGATGCATAGTTGTAAATTTTTTGCTTGGTTCGATCTACTGCTCATGGAAAGAGAGGTCCAATACACACTTGAGATGCAATGTGAAAATGATCGCTTGAAGAGGAGAAATGTTGCAATTAAAAATGAAATGCTTGCAGGGTGCTACCATTTACCACGCAATTGATGGTTTCCAATGTATAATTTATAGGTGTTAAGATTGATAATGTTTCCATATTTATCTAATGTGACATTTATGTTTGTTAACTATGTACAACTTATTATGTATGTTTAACTTCAATATAATTGTTAACTATGTAACATTACTTATAGTCATGGAATGCGACTAGACATTGAATTTATTTGAATAAAGTTTCTATAGTTTGTATCCTGACACTGAAAACGACTGCACACTGTAGCCACTTAATTAGCTCCACAAGTTGTCCTGACACTAAATGCAATTGGACACTAGCTTTATGTAACATGGGTACATAGGTTCTCCTAACACCGAATGTGACTTAACAATGAGACTAGTAGCAATAAGTATTCGATTTCTAAAGCTTATAAATTTTCGTCTTCTTCTCTAGAATTGAACATAACTTACCACATCAAAATGTCGACCATTAATTTTTCTTCTTTGGAGTTACATATTCTTTTGAAAGCGTATATTGAAGTTGATCGCAAGCATGATTTACTATTGCAAAAAGGTGGGGTCTAAGCCATTAAGGGATATGGAACATGGTGACAGAAGTTCATAATAACCATTCCGTCGGCCCAGTTAGACGGTCATCATATGAAATCCATAAAGCTCAACGTCGATTTACTGAAGCTTGTGATCGATATTGTGAGATTATTTAGATTATTGAAGATGAAGATGTTTCAAAGAAAATAAATCCACATTTGATTCTCATTACTTATTTGAATGTGGGATCGAATTTGTTAGTCACAAAGCATATAAACTTCACTATAGCTAGCTTACGCAATATGGATCTGATTAAGAAGTACTTATACTTTAGGCTTACGGTATTTTTCAAAGTTATTGATGTTTATTAGTTGAAAATGCTTGTAGGTTTATGTAGTATGTTTTCGTAATGTAATTTTCTTATTATGAAAGTATTATGAAATCAATGATAATTTAATAACGTTGTTTAATGTTGAACTCAACGGAGGATGACCCCATATTTTTTAACTCTGTAATCTAAAATATTCGATTTAGTTAATAAAATAGGTATGGCTTTCAGACCAAATAACCGCGATTTATTTGGAAATTTAATTTATACATATCTCATTATGTACAAGACCAAATCACAGGTCGTGGTAATCATTTGACTGGTTTAGTTGAATAAGTCCTGAAGAATCTTGTTTCGAATGATTCCGACATTTGAATGATTTTACAGAATTATTTAAAATTCGATACATAAAATTATGAACTATCGGCTACACGACAAGGTCAATTTAATGAATTTTGGTTTATTCATTAAAAATTAATAAAAAGAGAATGATCCAAATGTTTTAACTCTAAAGGTAGATAATAATAATTTGGTAACATTGACCAACTTTTGAAAGCTCTAGTTGAATAAGTACTAAAGTATTTCTTTTGATTAAAGGTACACACTTAATAATAAAGCTACATACCTATCAATAAAGCTACACACTTAATGATAAAGCTACACGGTTATCAATAAAGCAACACGCTTAGCGATAAAGCTACACACTTAATGAGAAAGCTACACACTTATCAGCAAAGCAATACACATAACGATAAAGCTACACACTAATCAATAAAGCTACATACTTAATGATAAAGATACACATGTATCAGCAAAGCAACACATGTAACGATAAAGTTCCATACCTAACGATAAAGCTAGGCACATAACGATAAAGGTACACACTTATCCATACCAAGTGTCATGTGCCATGTGCTTTTCTGCTTTGGACAACGTGATGAGTTGTCAAAATCAATCTAAACTCATGTGATCACTTGATATGTGATATTTCTTTTATAAGGTAGTGATATTGCAAACAATGGCTCATATCCAATCAGATTAAACATAAAAATGAGTTCATCATATTTTTTGTAGTGCATGCTAGCTTTTGACAGTGATTCAGAGAAAGAAGATATCCTTCAAGAGGAAGCCGATGAAATACAAGAAATACTCGACATATGTCATGAAGCTTATGGTTCATCATCCAAAGAGCAAGGTGGATTGGTTCCTAAAAGGAAGTTTATAAATCGTAACCAAGCTTCATTCCATGAATCTCTTATGCAAGATTACTTTAATGTGAACTTCACTTACAGAGTAGATATATTTCGAAGAAGATACAGGATAAGGAGGGAACTATTTTGTAACAACCCACCTGGAGTGGGCCTAAATTTCGACCCAGAGAAGACCCATCGAAACTTAGAGCCACTCTAAGCGGATCGTTGGTTCTTGTAAGGAATTAAATTTGCACAGAATAACAGATGAATTTATAAATAGCATGCTAAGCCCATCGTATACCAATTTTGTCCCTAGGTTGGCCCTTCCAAAGCTCCTAGAGGAAGTGAACATTCCGGTAAACTACCCTACTCCGTTATCGCCATGTCTATGGGAAGTCTTAAGCGGCATAGGTATCCTACCATAATATCAGTTAAATAGTAATACGAGGCATCCGCCGGAGGGTTCTTAACTGGCTATATGCGGGCCTACCATAAACCGGTACTAAGCGGCGCGTTGCTATTTCTCATATTACTTGTGAGAATATATATATATATATATATATATATATAAGAACATTGACCTATTATGATGGGGGTCTTAAGTGGCTAGGGTCCGCCTTAGGGTCATGAGAGATCATGAGAATCCAACCTTAATAAATAAGTTAGAACAGGCCTTAAGTGACCAAGAATGTCCACCTCATTAGGTCTCCACCCTAAGTGCACTAATGAGGTCTTAAGTGATTGATTCGGATATCCACGTCATTGGTTAAACACTTTTTGTACATGTGTATGCTTGTGTTTTTCGTAGACATACCTTGACATATATAACCTGTTAAATCTAGGGTATGGTCTTTAAACAAATATTATTTCCAGTCACACAGACTTTATGTTGTGACCCCTCTCCTTAACTTATCTAACAGGTTGGTAGGTGGGGTAGCTATCCTATGAAAGAAACAAAGATGGAGCCTGACCAAGGCGATGCAAATAGTATGCTATTATTAGTTATCATTGTTTTTTTGCTTATGGAAACTGTAGACTATGAACCATAATGATGTACCGACTGAATAATTGTACCTTGACATTTTGTATTTGAATTATGTGGCTTCTCATGAAAATGGTACATCTTATTTTGGTATTATACTTTTTCGTTCCACTGTGTGAGATTCCATAATGGTATGTTTATTTTTTGTTCTATGCAAATGTAATTCCTTACAGAAACTAACGATCCGTTTAGAGTGGCTCTAAATTTCGATGGGCCTTTTCTAAGTCGAAACTTAGGCCTACTCCGGGCGGGTTGTTACATATTTTTATGAATTTTGGCAGGTATTCAAAACAGCAACAAATACTTTAAGTATAAACCAAATGCACCAAAAACACAGGGGCTTACCGGTGAACAAAAAATGACGGCCGCTATGAGAATGTTAGCTTATGTCACTCCTTAGATGCGTGAACGATGCAGATCGAATTGCGGAGAGAAAGACACATGGAACACTAGAAAAATTCCGCCAAGCGGTGGTAGATGTTTATGGAATGGAATACTTACAGTCCCCGAATGAAGCCGATATAGTGCGCATCAAAGAAATGCAAGACAGTAGGGGATGGTCGGGCATGTTGGGAAGTCTGGACTGTATGCATTGAGAATGGAAGAATTGTCCTAAGGCATTTCAAGGTTCATGCAATGGCAAGGAAGGACGTCCGACCATCATTTTGGAAGCCATAGCATCGTATTATTTATAGATATGGCATACTTTATTTGGAATGACCAGTTCGAATAATGACTTAAATGTTATAGAAAGATCTCATCTTTTTAATGCTCTAGCTCAAGTTCAAGTGCCTTTAGTAACATTCACTATTGGCAAAATACTTACAATCATGGCTATTACCTAGGTGATGCTATCTACCCGAAATGGAGCACAACTGTTAAAACATGTCCAAATCCCTTAACATGGAAACAAGTGAAATTTGATGCGATATAGGAGGGATAAAGAAAATATGTAGAATGAGTTTTTGGTGTTTTATAGTCTAAATTTGCAATGATCAGTAATCCATGTCGTTTGTGGTCTAGGAAAAAATGTCTACAATCATGTTCGCCTCCATTATTCTACACAACACGATCGATGAAGATGAAAGAGATATGGACGACGGGCAACAACACTACGCATACGAATGTGCTTCGCAACCACCAGATGTATTCCGAGACAACACCCATATAACAAAAGAGGCGTTCAACATTCATTTAGACCACCATCTTTTGTTTAGAGACGCACAACTCCATAATAGGCTACAGAAAGATCTTATAGATCGTGTATGGAACCACTAAGGGGATAATTAGTTATTATAATTGCTTTATGTTGATGTATGCTTATATGAACTTGTGTTTTCTTTATGGTTGTATGAAATCATGTAGTATTTATGACCTGATACTTTATTTAGAGAGAAAACTGTTAGCTTAATCTTGTTATTTTTAGTGAAAAGCAACTAATATTAAATCATTTAAAGTTAATATATAATGGCAGAAGTAGTAAAATAAATCAAACCTGAATTACATTGATAAGTAATTAGTTACTACAATGGAAATTATAAAGTTACTACGTTGAGAATTCAGAAGCTAGTACAAAGGAAACAAAAGAACAAACTACAACCAAGGAAACTTTGATGTAAAAATCTGTTGTTTGAGTCCCATCCAATATTCCGTCTAATAGTCATCCATTCCAGTCAAGTCTTTAGCCTTCAATTCTTTCCCTTCTCTTTCTTGTTCATTATCCTGTTGGTGTTGTCTAAAGGCTAACTCCTGCGATTGAAATAGCAACCTATGATGTTCAAGATCAACAAACCTGCTCATTACCTCTATTTTTTCTGAGCTTGCAGACTTCTGTTTTGATGTTTGCACTCGTGTGCTTCATAGGGGGCATCGCATTTGGTGTCCATGACAACATCAACTTTTTTTCTCTTTTTTCAGCTTTGACTCCCTCGGGTCTATAATCTTCATCAAGTGTTGGAGTGAACTCATCAAATAGGTTTTCCCTCTGAAATGGAGAATGTTTTCCAGACAACTCTCCTAGACTAGATGAATAAGTAGATTTTGAGACTTGGTTCTTTCCCTTTGCAGAAGTTTGAACATCTTGCAGGATCTTAGCAGTATCAGAGTTCCATTTTGGTTGACTGGTAAGAAGATCATAACAATTCAAGAACTGATAATAGCAAACAGCTTCTTGAACTACTCATTTGCCATTCATTTCTGACAATAAAACATGAAAATGATTCTTAAGTAAGAATTATTCAACCACTAACTACGTATTATAGAAAACATACCACATGTTCCTCGCCTCCCATGCCACTAGGATTCGCCTTCTTTATTTTATAAACTGGTGATTCATAAAACAACTTTTGATGATTTATTTTGCCGAATCGACCTTGAATTGCCGACACCATACGTGTGCTTTCAGGATACTTATCGTTGAATGCATTCTTTTTTTTTTCAGACCTTAATGCCTGATTGGTCGTTCCCTATAACTGAACCCTGTGAAAATTACAGTAGATGTTGCATTAAATGTAGTCCTCCTCTCTTGTTCGTGGAAGGGTAGACTGTTTGCTTGGAGGAGTGGCAAGGTCTTTCTCAGTGTTGTCTTCGAAATATTGGCTTTCGGACATCATCGGATGTGAAAATTTTCCAAAAGGTGAAGACATTCTTATGTTTCAGTTGCTTAGAGATTAGTAGATAGAAAGAAAGAGAGATTATGTTGTGATTTTGAATAGGTGGAAGTTGGTAATTTATAGTTGAAAATACAGTCGTTGTAGCTGTATTATGACCGTTTTATAGCCGTTGGATTGACCATTTTATAGTCGCCAAAGGATAATATGACCATTTTATAGTCGTTGAAGACTTAAACTATCGATTTTTTTAACTATTGGTTGGTTATAGAAGTAGAGCACCGAAAAAATCAGCGTGTTATGCAAACGCGCCGATTTTTTCAGCACTTTATGTAGAACATCGAAAAATCGACGCGTTAACATAACACGCTAATTTTTTCGGCGCACGGGACCAATTCAGAATTGGTCCCTGAATTGTGCCCTGAATATTTTGGGCAAAATAGCCTGTTGGGATGTGAATTTAACTCATATTCAGAATTCAGAAGCTGAATTTAATGCTGCTGGAGTTGCTCTTACAATAACATATTGTTACATTACTAAATCAAGACTACGAACATAACATTAATCATCAACTACTCATCGTCTGTTGGTATTAATGGTAAAACATAGTGGTGAGCAATGTTCGGTTCAAACCGAATTAACTGACCAAACCGGTTAATTTTGATCGATTAGGTTCGGTTTTAAAATCAAATCGGTTTGAATTCGGTTTGTAATTTTTTTTTTAGTTAACGATTTAACCGAATCAACCGAACTTTTAATTTATTATCTAACTTTATGATATTGTAGTACTTTAAATAATTACTTTATTATACAAAGGCATTTGTTGCAAATAGATCAAATCTTATCATAGATATAAAATTTACTATATAAAATTTCTCCAAACATGAATTTATATTTTACTTTGAGTGAATCCATCAATTAAATAATAATACATACTTCATGTAACCACCCACGAGATTTTCGACCCCAAAAATCGACATAAATACATTTACCATATACATGTCGACCTTCCAAGCACCAAAAACACAGGAAAGTTATTAGAAAGAAATTAGAGGGTGAGATAAGAAAGAAAGAAAGGTAGAACAGGAGAAAAGAAGAAGAAACAACACATAATCAGAGTTTCACATCACAGCGGAATAAAATATAATATAAAAATAAATCTTTACTGAGAGATTAAAATAAAACTTACAATCATCAGTGTATGACACACATCTGGGCAGTTATAACAATCTATCCTCATATACAATCACACAGTGGAATAATACTATATAATATCATACGTTTGAACACCTCCAGCTCGTCTCTGGATTTCGCAGCATCCAATAACCTGCACCTGTACAACCCGATCTAACCCGAGCATTACAAACGCCGAATCAGTCTGGTGAGCTAGAGTGAGAAAAACACACTAAGTTTAAAGGCATCACACAACTTGATTTTAAAGTCGAGTTTAGTTGCATTTGAGTCTTAAGTGATCTTACTATGGATGATCAAGTACGTGACGACCTTGTTGAAAGGCTAGTCAACAGCATAAATCACAATATGTACTCACGTAATCATTAACCGTGTACACCTTGCTAAACTAATTAAAATAAGTTGATTAATAAAATTTTAAAAAATGCGATTTTATTTAAACTAAGTAGATTGGATCTACTACAACCATTAGACTTCGTATGGTGAATATGACCATTTCTAATGATGAAATTTACTCATTTCACTGCTGTCCAATTCCAACATTTAGGGGTGTAAACGGTTCGGACCAGACTTGATGGAGTTGTGTCCAAGCTCTGTCCTACAAGAGATTCGGACGGACACAAACATGACAAACATTAAGTTCGAACATTGTTCGTACGAGCCGGACAACGTTCGAACAATAGAAAAATATCGAACATTTTGGATCGGATAAGACCATGGTGTGTTCAAGCTTAGTCCTATAAGAGAATTGTACGGACACGTACCGAATACCTTATAGTCTGGATCGAGCCGAACAACGGACTATCCTATCCGATATACAGCCCTACCGACATTAAGAGTCGAGGCCTACGTGCAAGGACGGAGCGACATCATAGTCGGTGAGGTTACGTGACCTCACCAGAAAAAGAAACGCAACTAAAAAAAGGAACAGTAACTCGAAGTCGGTAAAAGAAAAACACGGACAGAAAGAGGAGAAAGGTAAAACTGAAGAGAGGAAAAAGGTAAAACTGAAGGGAGGAAGAGGCGGAAGAAAAGAAGAAAGAAAAAATAGATCGTTCATGTTTCTCTTCAAATCGCGCGGCTTCCACACTTTTGCATCGCGCGGCTTCCACACTTCTGCATCGTGGCTTCCACACTTCTGCATCGCGGCTTCCATAATTCTGCATCGCGCAGATTCATCGTTTCTCAGAATCATGGGTAATCAACTAACCCTAGATTTGATACTAGATTTTTCTCTTTTCAGCTATATAGAAACTGGAATATGATAATTTTGCTACTATTAAAATTCTATTCAGATAGAGTGGTTTGCACTTATAGAATGGTTTGCAAAACATACAGAGAAATTAGGATATTTATCAAAACAATCTAAAGCCTATCGATTTTGCTATGAATTAACATATCATGACCTCCTCGCCATGTAAAAAATTAGTATTAACAAAAATCTGGTAATGAGATATGAATTGACGAAATACATGACTTATTTTTGATTCACCTACTATTATTTACAGTTAAGAGTTCTGGAACCAAAACCTCAAGTAACAACTCAAGCTCGTTATCATTTTGTCAAGCTGTTAAATCATGGTAATGAGATATGACTTGATAAATAGATGACTTATATAGAGATGAAAAATATTTTTTGTACTAAGAGTTTGACAATAACATTTTTTTTTTTTTTACCATTTTCTATTTATAATGAATATTTTGTTTTTCAGATTTGCAAATTTTTTTCAAAAGATCTTTTGAAAATATCTCAAATGAAGTGGGTTCTTTTACAGTTTCTACTACAACGGATAATGTCCCTAAAAATAATAGTCAAAATAGTGTTCTTCCAAGCTTAGTAACTCGAAGTCGTCTTGAAGTTGATTTATCGGATTTTCCTTCTGATCCTAGTTTACGACATCAAATTTCTGATTATGATCCAAATGATCAAGACATAGTCCAAAGAGCATATTTATTGAAAGGTCCTTGTCAGCCTTCTTTGCAATCATTTCCCCAAACAATGATCGGTGGTAAAGCTCGTTGTTTTAATCAATCATTGTTTAACGATTACAAAAATTGGTTGGAATATAGTGAGAAAGAAGATGCTATATATTGCTTGTCATGTTATTTATTTCGTCCTCAATCGATGAGTAGAAATATAAGTGACGCATTTATCTGAGGTGGGTTTAAAAACTGGAAAAACTATCAAAGGCTTCAAGCTCATGCTAATGCAGATGCTCATACTGCTGCATACATGAAGGGTGAAAATTTAATGAATCAAAACAAATATATCGAGGCGGTAATTGAGAGACAATCAACCCAATGCCAAATTGATTATCGAATTCGTTTAGAATCAACTCTTTCTTGCATTCGATATCTTTTACAACAAGGTTTGTCATTTCGTGGTCACAATGAGTCCGAGGAATCAATGAATAAGGGAAATTTTCTTGAACTTCTACAATGGTTAGCTAATGAAAAAGCCACGGTCAATGCGGTTGTGTTAAAAAAGCACCACAAAATCTTAAAATGACATCACCGAATATTCAAAAGGATATCGTAAATTGTATTACAGGTGAAGTTGTAGATGTTATTTTAAACCAACTTTCTAGAGTATTGTTTGCATTGTTAATCGATGAAGCTCGTGATTCTTTAATCAAAGAGCAAATGACAATTGTCTTGCGATTTGTGGACGAAACAGGAAGTGTAGTTGAAAGATTTGTAGGCATGGTTCATGTTCCTAGTACAACATCGATTTCTCTAAAAACATCACTTGAAGATATATATATATATATATTTTTAGCAAACATAGATTGAGCATGACAAAGCTTCGTGGTCAAGGTTATGATGGTGCAAGTAATATGCAAGGGATGTTTAATGGGCTTAAAACACTTATTCTGAATGAGAACAAGTCTGCTTTCTATGTTCACTGTTTTACACATCAACTTCGGTTAACACTTGTTGTGTTGCTAAAGATATTGATCACATCTCTGAGTTTTTTACTTTGTCAATAATTTGGTCAACCTTGCTGGAGCATCATGCAAATGTCGAGACATACTTAGAGAAAAAGAAGCAAGTAGAATATTCTGTCAATTACAAAGTGGCGAATTATCTAGTTGCCAAGGATTAAATCAAGAGCGTAGTTTGAAACGACCGGGGGATACATGCTGGGGTTCGCATTATGGTACACTAGTTAATTTGATTGTTATGTTCCCTTCAGCTATTGATGTTATTGTCGATCTAGTCGAAGATATGTCGGGTGATAAAAAAAAGGAGTCTTTGAACTTGATAAAAGTGTTGCAATCTTATGATTTCGTATTTATTTTACATTTGATGAAAAATGTACTTGCAATCACTAATGATCTATCCAAAGCGCTACAACAAAAAGATCAAGATATCATAAATGTTATGATGTTGGTGAAAGTTTCTAAAGAATGTTTACAGAAAATGAGAGATAATGGATGGGATGCTCTTTTGGATGATATTGGATCTTTTTGTACAAAACACAATATTCCCATTTCAAATATGGATGATAATTATCTTCTTTTTGGTAAATCAAGAAGAGGGCCGATGATTAAAAATTTACATCATTATCAAGTTGATTTGTTCTATCTTTGTTTAGATAAGCAAATCATTGAACTTAACAATCGATTCGACGAGGTCAATACATAATTGCTTCTTTGTATGTCGGCGCTTAGTCCGATTGATTCATTTGCTGCTTTTGATAAAATAAAGTTGGTTCGTTTGTCTGAATTTTATCCTTATGATTTTTCCGAGGCAAAGCGTATGCACCTCTCCAATCAATTGGAAAGTCCTGAGATCCATATGAAATATAATGATAGGTTTAAAGATATGAATGGCATTGGTGACTTGGCCAAGACGATGTGTTAACACGAAAAAACATCATATATACTTTGATTTATAAGCTCATAACTTATCGCTTATCTTACATGTTTCTACTTAACCGTGAAAAGAGCATTCTCTGCAATGAATATAGTAAAAAAATGATCTACGGAATCGAATGGGAGATGAATAGTTGAATGATAGCTGTGTTGCATACATCGAGAAAGATATATCTACTCAAATTACCAATGATGCAATTATGGATCGGTTTCAAAACACGAGAACCCGACGTGGACAACTTTAGATTATTAGTATTTATGTTAAAGAAGTTTAGTTTGAAAAGATCAATATAATCGATCGTTTTTGTAATCAAATGATATTTTGTCACTTATTGTATAATGTTATTCAATGGTTTATTATGATTTTTTCTTCAATTTTGTCGAATATGTGCTAAAAAAATTTGGGGGCTACTAGGGATGGCAATGGGGCGGGGCGGGCGCGGGTAGTACCACCCCATCACCCACCCATTGGGTGATTTTTTGCCCCGTGTCCGCCCCATACCCGCACGGGTATCCATTAAACGGGTTTTAAACGGGTTGCGGTAATGGCGCGTATTCGTGGTCATCCATTATATTTATTCAATTTATTTTTTAGTCATTTATTGAAATTATTTAAAAGTACATTTGGTAAAAAAAACAAAATAGACCAATTCTTAAATGCTAACCTCAAAATACCAATACATATTTAAACCAATATCCAAAAAAGAAGAGACAAGTATCCATCAAAATATCAACAACCAGTTATAAACTGTTGAGTAAAAGCATGCACACAAATATCGAACAGTCAACAACAATATTTTTTGTATTGACTATTGATAATAAATCACATTCAATACGGGCACGGGTACCCGTGGACATGGATATCTTACTATCCGTACCCGCCCCATTAATTGGCGGATATTAAAAATACCCGTTTATTTTACCCATGGATACCCATTTAACTATCTGTTTCACGCCCATGACGGATTTTACCCGCGGATAACCACGGGTACGGATTTTTTTGCCATCCCTAGGGGCTACGGCCCCCCGAACCCCCAAATTTTCATAATTGTGACCTCACCAGACCTAAATTATGGCTACGCCACTGCCTACGTGTTGTGATACTCTTCTACACTACGCTAACCTTTGTAGTTGAAAGACGGCAGGCAGTTTACCTCATATGATCTCTATAGGAACAGATTCACAGCTAGGGGGTTCGTGATACACTGACTTACTCTTATGCTTTATTTGAGGGATGACTCGTCGTAGACTTACAGATCTTGCCCATTAGCCTGTTAGTTATGGACGCTTAAGTAATCTACGTCTACGTCAACAGCAACAAAAATATCTCATAAGCATGATTTATGGGAGCTAGTTGGAAGTGATGCAGCAATCCTGCCACACACTTCGAATCATATACATTGCTAAACTATAAGTGTGATTCAGACACAATCCAGTATAACCATCACGTGGGAATGATAACTTTGTCAAAAGCCTATATGCCTTGGAGCAACTCCAACAAAGATATGAATTTCACATTTTGTGAAATGTACACCCAGTACCGCAATAGAGCTCCACAACACCCCATAATGCGGATTTCAAAGACATCGATTTCGGAATCTGCAAACTTTTTAGATGCTTGTTTAACAAACACCTAAAATCAAGCGATTGTTCAACAAACGCCAAATATAAAACGTCTGTTGAGCAAGCGTTTGTTCAATAAACATCTGGTTTTGAATGATCTTTTTATTCAAGTCGTTTGTTCCTGATTAATTTCAGACCCAATAATGCAAGCTAACTACGTTTTCACAGATGTTCATATGCTGCTTTTGCTGGCACATGCGGGCACTTTTACACATGCAGACAGTTTTTAACACATGGAGAGGCACTTTTATATTTTATATTTTTAGATGTTTCTTCAACAAACGCCTAATACCCAACGTTCATTAAACAAACGCATGTTACGAAAATTATTAGAAAATCTACGGTTTCAACAATTTAGAATGCGAAAAATCAAAAATTCGCACCTTGAAGTGTTGGAGATCCTCTTACAGTTGGATTCTCCCCAATATTTGTAGATAATTTGCCAACACACAGTTTGTCAATGATTCCGTATTTGGATAACATTCACCTTAGCCAGTAGACTAGTTCCCAATACAGGATAACCAAGTCCATCAGTAACATTAATCCACGGATGGCAACTAAAACAAAATATGCATCATATACTGATGATATGCGCCTGTCATATGTGCCTCTAAAGGAAATTTCACGGTTAGATTTAAGCCCCCCCCCCCCCCCCCCCCCTCCTCTTTTTTTTTTTTCTCCCCTTTTTCTCCCTTCCTTCAGCGGTTGAAATATTTACAGTATTTCTAGAGAATCAGCTAGGCGTCTACAACTCAAGTTCATACAGTAATTTCAAAATCATTGAGGAAGCACTAAATTCTCAGATGCTGCTGTGTCATCTTTATACACCATCCAGTCCAATTTAGGTCCCTGGAAAATCATAAAGTGTTGGAATATTAACTATGGTGAGGAAATAACTGCTAAAAGCTAGAACTGGATGTCCATCCTTCATTTATGCTATCACTACCAGAGTACACAAAAAATAAAGAGTGAAAGAAAAAACATCTTTAATTGAAAGAAAAAAAAAAAATTCTTCGATATGCTATAATATACAAAAGTTACCAGGTTCAAGTGTGTGGTGCAGTAACCTAAAAATAAAGAGTAAAAACAAAATTAACTATTAATACATTAACAACTACCATCATTCTCAAATCGAGTTAACCGGGTTTTATTTTTCATTTATAACGACCTACAGAGACCCAAGATTTGATCGTAAACAACAAACTGCAAAGTGCATAACATTTCCCAAATTGATGTTTCAGCTACTTGATTACCCATTCGAGATGGAACTAATCAGATTATTGTTTATATGATGAATGTAGCCGCTTAAATTACCATGTTTATATAGTAAAAGGTTTTGTACAGTTGATTTAAACAAATTCCCTTTGGATTTGCGTTCACCAAAATGGTTTGTACAAAAAACATATAAAATTCACTATGGTTCAATCCATGAGTACCTTTCCTTGCCGGATGATGGTTGGTGTATTTCCTGTCATATCAACTACAGTGGAGGGTTCTGCAATTCTAGTACCTCCATCAACTATAAAATCAAGGCCCTGAAATAATTTAAACAGGCATCTCATTATGTTCGCATTTACTGCATTATACATGCATGTAAATATGTTTGTGCCAGTTAAGTCCACAAAAACATGTACACAACACATATACACACTGACCAAAATATTTAAATGGTGCTAAAAAAGAGGGCTACTGATTCTAAAGTGCGAGAATCGGCTACATCTCATTTTTTTCTACACCTCAAATCCCTCTGAACTCAGTTACAAGTTATGAATTAAACAATGTACTTTCTTAGCATTTCACTATATTGTTTAATTCAGAACTTGTGGCTGATATTCACGAGGGTTTGAGATGCAGTAAAAATGAGGTGTAGCCGATCCTTAATCACGCACAGAGTTTATAAACTACGGCGTCAGGTGCAACTAAAAGGAGCAGGAAGGGGACCGAAGGCTGGCATATTAATTAGGGCTGGGATGGATATGTGTGTGCGTGTATGTCTGTAAAGATGTGAATTCTAGAACAAAAATCCATTATTTCGACAAGAACTAGATTTTCTCCTATGTTTTGTCTCGGTGATGGCCGAACTGAACCAGAATGACTCCGTGTTTGTAAAGATGGGAATTTTACAACAAAAATCCATTATTTCACCCAGAACCGGATTTTCTCCAATATATTGTCTCGATGATGGCCAGAACTGAACCAGAATGACTAAAATTTCAGTGTTCTAGCTGAACATCAAACCATCATGTTTGTGTGTGTGTAATTAGTAAAAAATTTAAATGCACAGCAAAATTCAGTGTCAACTGGTTTTTAGGTCGGTTTAATCTGCTTAAATTATGTAAGTAGCAGCTAGACAAAGAAGACAGCAATAATCAACTATACTGTGTATGGATCAAACTGAGGTGAAAATGAGACGTTAAATAAAAAGAAGCAATTGCATTTCAAGTCATATTTAATAAATATGTGTGTGGTTGTACAAGTGTGTATATGCCTGTGTGATTATGTGTGTGTGCGTATATATGTGCAAGTGTGTGTGCATGTAAGAACGTGAGTATGGACTTTTAAATTAAATCATAATCATGCATGCACAAACTTTTAATTCGTTAAAGTCACATTTTTAATTTGGCATTTTTTGTGATTAAATAAAACAATTAAGACAAATTTTATTCATACCCCAAAAAATCACCTGATACCATATTTTCCAAAGAAAATGTATTACTAAATTACCCTTCTTTCTAATCACATTTTTTGTCGTTCTTATAACAATCAAAATTAAAACATTAAAACTAATGATATTCGATCAAATCTATACATATTGATGAAGAGGTTAATAAATTTTTCATCATGACACCGAAAAAGTCAGCTAAAATAAACTTACAATTAACTAGTCTAATTTAAAAGTTTTTTACTTTTTCTCTAAACCTAGAGTTGATTTTGTTGAAATTAAGAATATTCTTTGAAAAATAAATTAGCTATAAGGTACCAAAAATTGAAGTTCATTACATTGATTTTTAACATAATTTAATGTTAGAAATTTCAACTTTTGTGCAAATGGATTTTATCTTGAAAGTAGGAGTATAATGAAGAAGAGAACAAGGGTAAATTTGTGAAAGGATGGTGTGAGGTAATTTTTAATGTTAACTACTTTATCACCATTCATGGTGTATGTTAAGTGATTATTGATGTATGAATAGAATTAGTCAAACATAATTCATTTTCAAGAAATATTTGGATGAATAAACTTTAATATTGTCCCTTCGGGGACATCCGATAAAATTGGAACTTTAATATTCATAATGCAGTCATCATAGAAGAAGTTGAATTTTTTTGACTAGGCAAGAAAATCAATTCTTTGACTTTAAAAAATGTGGTCTCCAATATGTAAGAACTTAATTTCATGGGTTAATTGCATAACATATTTTGACAAACTCAGAGATTAACATACATACAAGCCATGCTATCAAAAGAAATTCAACATTCATGGCAAAGTTTTTTTTTCTCATTTAAAAAACAAAGAAAATGCGACTTTTTTGAATTTTTCACCACTATATGTGCTGCCGAACTTTCGATTACATGAAAAAAAAAATGTTAATTTATATAAGTTAAATGATATTGTTTTCTCTATAGCTCATACATCTATGCATATACTTTTTATTAAAAAAAAATCAACTAACTTTTCATCAGCAAATAAACTCCAACTTCGTTTTCATTTTTTATGAGTTTATCCAACTTTTTTTTAGTATCTTCAGGGATATTTTGATTTACACATGTTAATTACAATAAAAAAGTATTTACCTCAAATCAATACGTATCATTACAAAGATTGTTTTTTAAATGGTGAAAAGGAGTTTTCAATGCGAGTTTTATATGAATGAACATCACAATTAAAAAAATTAATATGTACAAGTTTCATACAAGACTTGAGGTTTCAACTTCAGTAGCAATCTTGATCGATTGAAATTTTCATAATTTTGTACGATTTGAAAAGTTTTGAAAATTTGGTTTTAATTTTGATTCCAAATTTCAATACATTTTTAATCAAAATGAACAGCTAAATGTTGTACATAAAAAAAGCAAAGTACAGTCTTTGATGGCATAAAACAGTAACATAAAACACTCATATATTCACAAATTATTATTTTTAGTTGAGAGTTGTGGAGGCTGATTTTAGAACCACCGTGCTTTAGGCTCAGTAGAGCAAAAATAAAATATACGAAGTGCAAGTTAAGTGATGCCAGATCATAAGATGGAGATGTCACTCTGACCAGACAAGTAGTGTCCAGACAGAAATCACTTTGGCATTTAAGATCAATATTGCAGTATGATGACGACTAGCATCTGTCATTCTCTATAATAAGAAAGTCCCGCAAAAGGTAATAATAACTAATAATAAAGTTATAGAGAACGACAATCAAGCCTACTTGTATGTTGCAGAATGCTGGTCTATTAAAAGACAACACAATCAGAAAAAAAGTGTAGTAGAGATGTGCATGTTATGATAGAGCCGTGATCATACGAGATGGGACCGAATTAGAAATAATGATACATATGACAAACTAGAAGTAGCAGCAACTGAAGAAAAGCTAATCTGACACCGTTTAAAATGATATGAACACCTCCAACAAAGATCTCTTGAAACACCTGTGTGCGTTGAAATTATAGGTCACACCGAAGGCCCAATGAAATGTAGAGGTGACCAAGAGTGACATGAAAGGTAGTAGTAAAAAGAAACTAGAGAGATATGAATACATCCAAAGAGTTGGGCAGGCAGAAGTGTGTGGAAGTTAGTGATTCATGTACCAAAATCTTGAGCATATTGGTGGTGTCAAGGACGGACCTACCTCAGGCCCAGTGGGGGCCGTCGCCCCCACTCAGTTTTTTTTTTTTTTTTAACTAATTTATACTTCTACTTAATCTATACTCATATTGCACCACCCAGGACGTAAGATTCACTTACTGAAGATTTTAATCATGCATTGCTTCTCATCACCATTGTGGCACTAGAAGCAGCAATTTTTATAATTTTTATTTTATGAGAGAAGAAAGAGCCGAAAGAGAAATGGAGGTAGCAATATGATAAGTACCTGTAGCCTTCTTTTATATGATATTTGTACTTTTAGGGTTTCCATACAGTTTATTTTCCAAACAGCCTTCAAATTTTGTAATTTGGAAGGAAGATGACATCGTAGACTATTTATCGTCTGAAATTGAACTGTGCTGACATAGTAACGTGATTTACACTGTTTTTATTCACTGGACAAATGAAGTGATATCCGATTCCTACAAATATTTTTTATTCCTGAGTCCTTTGTAGTTCAAACAATGTTTTATATGGTTATTGCCACATTGCTGATATTTTTTGTCCAAAAATAATAATAATTTTTGTGTTCTTTTTCTGTAAGAGTTAAAATGAATGTTTGGACCTTATGTTGCAAATTTATACTTGCAGTAACACAACCATGTATGTTTTTCTGTAAGGGGCAAGATTAATCGAAAATAAGGTCAATCGTCAATATTTTCAAAAATAGAATATGATTATTTTAGCATGTTTTTTATATGTGTGCATGCGTGTACACGTGTGAAAGTCAAAGTATGATCTTCCGCCCCTACTGCGTCGACTTTCTGCGTATGTCCCTGGCTAGTGTAAGGGTAGCTTTTTTAATTTTAGATTATATGGTTAGTGAATAGGAGCCTAAAACGTAGTGTTTGGTCTTCATTCTCTATTACTACTAGTATCATACTATCATTAATACCATTAATATTATTATTACTATTATCTTGGTTTTTATTTGTAATTTTATTTATTTTTATTTCATTTTTTAACTGTTTACTTTATCTTTGTCTTTATTTCTATTTACACCTTAAAATTCATTGTTTTTTATTATTATTAAATTGACTTTGTTATTTTGTTTTGAGTTTCATCTCTAGTTGACCCCTGATTGTTTGGTAATTATGGCTTAGTTGTAGTGGTACATGGAATATGTTGTAATTGTATTTATTAACTTGCACTGTATGATATATTCCAACTATATTATATATATTTTTTTCTAAAACATATATATTTAAAATAAAAGGATACAGCGGTTTTTATAGTGGACCGGCCACTTCAACCTTAAAAGGATTACAACACTGAAGCTAGGCTACGACACAACTCCACGTAGGGAGCAATATCACCTCCACACAGGGAGTCAAACCAAACACCAAAAGATCTACCCGTAAGACTACCCGACACAAAAGCCACTAAAGCAACAACAAAACTGTCGTAACCAAGCAATTACAAAACGGGCCGCCAAACCCCAAAACGATTCATTACTGCATCACTGAGGTGAGATAGCGCATACCTAAAGGAAGGCGTGAACTTGCTGGAATAACAAATCGGAGGAGCTGAGCACCAGACGTGATTGATAGCTTGAGCTCAAGAGCTGCATTTAGTCGCTTGACAATATCGAGATAGATAGATCTGGTGACGCACAGAGCCACAATAAACCAGTAGCAAAGAAATAGTTCCAATAGAAGATCTGTCTCCAAAACCGTGCTTTGAAGAAGAACAACAGCACCCCAAATACACAGCCTTAACAATCAAGGCCACCAAAACCAAGTGACCATAAAGGTGCACAACCTTACATCAATGCACAACAACGACAGAGAGCGCTTGTCACATCACAACTGCGCCCCTGATTAGGAGAAACCAGGCAATACTATGCTGAAAAGCAGAACAACACCCCAACCACACAGTCTAACCAAACAGGCCATCAAACAAAAACAATCAGCATCACTTGGACAATCAACAACTCCAAACCCCAAAAAGCCTACCCAAAAGACACACAACAAACCACACAACCTCCCCATTCATAGGTCAGTCAACAAGAAGCATCCAACAAGATGAAATACAAGCGAACATTGAAAACCCCTCACAACAGAAAGAACCAACACTTTCAAACCCCAAAGCTGTTGAAGCCGAAGCCCATACCACCGCAGACCACAGAACAGGGCGATGATATACCAGCAAGAAGAGAAGAAGCTCGGCCTACCAGGGTTGGGAGAATAAACTCGATTCGACGCGAAGAGAAAGGCTTCACTGCTCGCCAAAAAACGCCCTGTTCGAAGCAAAACAACCAGACCAGAGGCTAGACGAACCATCAGTTGAACATCAGATCCAACTGCTCCAACTATATTATATTTGTTCTAGACCAGTATTGTTACTAGAGCATGGCGCAAAAAGGCGCAAACTCTCCCTAGAGCCTTGGCGCACGGCGCGTGCCTTTTTAATTTACTACGGATGTTTAATTTTTTTTAATAAATTTAATATTTTAACGAAAAAATAAAAAAAAATTGCTAAAACATATGCAATAAAGATTTTTATGTATTTTACGAAAAAAACATAAAGCATAGAATTTCAAGCACAATAATTTTCAAATCCAAAATAACAATATACATTACTGATAAACTAGAAATATGAATACGATCAAACAATTATATTTTTCAAATTAATGTCTGCATCATTAGATAAACTTCAGCATCTTACTCATCCATATCATTTAGACTATTTTTTCTTCGTGAATATGTAAAGAAGCTGAAGTAGGTGCTGAAAAACCTCTCGACATGGATATTCTTTTACTTGGATATCTAGCTTTCTCCACTCTTGTTGCTCTTGCAGCAACACCCCAAGGCAGGTCATCCTCATCCTCAAATATAAGCTCATCTTCAGCATCGGATGCATCATCAATATTTCCAGTTAACCGTTCATTACAATCATCAATATCATTCAAAGATATTGGATCGACAACGTCACAGATATTATACCTTCTTTTTTATGCTCGATTGTATTTAACAAATACCAAATCATGAAATATTTTTATGCTGTAGACAAATCGTACAAAGATATTGGACATATTCACACAAATGCATATATTTTTCTATCCAGTGGTATGTTTCAGAGCTGTTTGAATGTTTATTTTCTAAGAATGCTTTCTCTTCCTCCAAAGTTGTTTCTCTTGATTTATCGTTCACATGTTCTCAGTCTCATCCATTTGCTTTTGCATCTATGCTAGGCAATATTTTATGATCTTTTATACATTACATTATATACTTCTGAGAATAACAAAATGAATCTAAACTACGTTGGATAATAAAACATACGTCAATTCTAAATGCCGACATGGTAAGGTCGGCCAATTACATAATTGTAAGGTTATTAACTCGTTGATGAAAATCGAATAAAAAATAATAATGATACAATTATGTTTTCATATAACTGGAAAAAAAATATTAACAAAGATATTCACATTTCATGTCATTACGATAATAATAGTTATAGTTGTAGTGATGGTAGCTGTAGTTATGGTAACAAAGTTTGAAATACAAAAAAACAATAAAATAAAGAAAACGGGTGTTATTTGCGCCATCTGGCATGCCTTTTCATATGTATCTCACCAAGCAAAAAAGGCGCAAGCGCCGCATCATGCGCTTAGGCGTGTCTTTCATAACTATGTTCTAGACGTGAAAATGTCATATCAAAAGTATAATTTTAATAATGAAGTGCATCATTTGAAATATATATTATTATAGTATGTGTTGATATTCATATTTATTGTATATAATTTCATTTAGGACTATCACTCAGAGCTATTTTCTAAAACAAATTTAAGAATGTCAACGTGGATCAACGGCACTTGTTAATTGTTAAACCAACATCGCACTACCACCAATATTACCGTGATCCATTTGATGAAACACTTGTTTTTCACTACTTCTATTCCTTGTTCTCACGGAATTACCCTCCTACACTCAATCACCTAATCTTCCATATCCACTCTGCAAATAAATTCTTGAATGCATAGTCCACATCAATCGATGGATTGTTTGTGTCATATCTTTGATGTTTTTTGTTGTCAAACCCCGTTAACGCACATAAACTTGTATTTGTAAATTCTTCACTTTTATTCTACATTATAGTTTTACATGGATTTTCAAAGTTGTAGCCTGTTTTCTTTCGTAGCTTGAAGGACTCGACTGGCTTATATGTAATATTAATCCGTTGAATTAGAAGTTTGCTCCCCAATCTCCACTAGCCAACTAAACAAGAAGACAGCTTCCATTAGCTATCGGCTTTCTTGTTTTCATTCCCATACATGTTTTCGTTTTATGCTTTTGATATCTCACTCATTTAAGAATTTTATTGTTCCTTAAAAGGGTTTTATATTGACATATTGTTTAAAGTGAGCTTTGTCTACAGTGTTTACCTGACAATTTAAATTTTATATTCTCAGAGGTATTATAGTAAGAACCCCCCCCCCCCCCCCCCACAAAAAAAAAATATAAAAAAAAAACAAGAAGAAGAAGAAGAAGAAGACCTTGAACAAACTAAATAACAATTACTTCGCCCACTGCAAGATGAATAATAACTCAACAATACCATTTTCATCGTATGCACAAGCTATCACATAATAATCTGATGCTTAGTGAATGATTAGGAAGGGTCGAGGAAGACGCCGAGAGAGAGAGAGAATGAGATAGAGAGCAGCAGAAAATCATGCACATAGAACTGGTTATTAGCTGTGTGGTTTCGTTACAAAACCGATATAAATTAGACGGTTGTCATGTACTTGAACCAAATTAGCTAATCGTTAGTTTTATAAAAAAAATCTTTACGCCACTTGCTATGCTTCCGTCACTCATGTAACCGCATGCACTAATGGCAATCCCTCTTGCTTCTAGGACATTATGCATGAATCCAATAATGCTCGTAAATAGATACTTTCAGATACGGATAGTGTCGTATTAGTATCCACATCCAAAATCATTTTCAGATATTGGATATCCACATCCATGTATACTGACGAATATCCGATAATTATCCTATTTGTCAATGATCACTAGATCAAGAAATATAAATGGAAAACTTTGGTTTAACTCGGTTATTCTTCAAACCATTTACTGTAAAAATATTCAAAATCAACAACATGATGATAACAAATACTCTTGCGCACTTAATAAAAATATAAATGCATATCTATTGCTATAGGAAAATACATATAAACTAAACTATAATCTTGAAGAAGACAAAACACATAATTTTTGGATGTGGATGTCCTCGTATCTACGTTTGTATCCACTTTTTCAGATGTCAGATGTGTATCCACTTCGGGTATCCGCTGACAATTTGGTGCTTATATTATAATGAAGCCAACTAGTCTTTTAAACTGGTCAGCTAATAATGAGCCCCTTAAGCCTATGTGCAGCTATAGTTGATGTAGGCCAGCGGTGGTGTGCATCGTTATAGCATCAGAATCTTTATTTATTTTACCGATTAATCTATTTTTTTCCATCATAACTTCCTCACTGACATTGATTTTCATAATGCTAGTTATGATGGAAAAAGAAAAAAGATTCTGATGAACTTGATAGGCAGTTAATATAATTTATTTTGCAGGTGAACCCTATGAAGATTTGCTCTCAAATGTATTTAACTGCCTTTGATAGAACTTGAAGAGTCCACACTTTAATACTTTACATACAGGATCTCAAATGATACTTCACTTCCATCTAAACGCTAACTGCATCAATTGGTTGTGTTATAAACATGCAAGTTGCTTAATGACAAAAATAATAGCAGCTAAGATTTGATATTCTATATTGTAAACTTACGGATCCAAATACCACTGAGGGATCTTATACAAAAGAGTTTGCTTGCAACTAAACATCCAGTATTTTTGTTAGCTGTTGAGGTTAAATTGAAGCACATAATTGACCATGGTATATAATGTATGTACCTCTGGCTCGTAGATATCAGCAATGATCACTGGGTCCAAAATCCACTGATTTTCTGTAGGGCACTTCACACTGTAAAAATTATCGATGCGGTCAACATGTGGTCCAGCCTATTCAAAGTTTGAAGCAAAAAAAAAAAAAAAAAAAAAAAAAAAAAAAAAAAAAAAAAAAATCTGATTTGGGATGAAATATTTCTTAATCAAGAAAATGTAAATCATAACAGACTTCAACTTATATAACCCATTACACGAGTTATTTCTCCCCTAAACCTCACTCTCCCTCCCCAGCACCATTTAAATTTGAATGCATCTTCTTACAACCAATACACTTTAGTTTCTATTTCTCATCTACTATTAATAAACAATTATTTATTTTTAGTTCTCATCATTTCAAAATACAATATAGCTCTCCTTTCTTTTTTCTTTTTCCATTTTATCAAAAGATATCACAACCCTAAAATATAATTTAAAACTCAAAATTTTGAGGATACAAAGCTAACCATACAAACTAAGTAAAATGAGTATTAACTGATGACACGAAGATATGAATGAAAACCCAATAGTTTCTAGATTCTACAAATCACAGCTGCCACAAACTGCAGCCATTTCCTGACGATTTGGAAGAAACATTCTGATTAAAGTGTTAGGTTTCAAATGACAAAAACAAAATAAATTGGGCCAAATTGAATTTTATGTTTGCTGAGAACAAACAAAAGGGAAAGATTCAAACTTATCATTCTGTAACGCTCGGATCACGTAAATCTAAGTGTCCTTTGCAACTTTCATCTTTTTGTAATCTATGAGTGAACTTATTCAAACTCGATTAGTTTACTTAATAATTTTACCAATCACTTAATTTGCAACTCTCTTAATTATATAAGCATTCAGTAGCATAATTGTAATGAACCGTAAATTAAGGTACGCTTAAATTATAACATTGAAACAATTGCAAATTATTCAATTGACTGGAAACTTTCTATTTAAAAGAAATAAAACGTCGGTTGTAATTATTGAGTTTAATATAAGAATTAGACATTTGTCATAAATTGAAAAGAACGTCTTAAATGAATACAAAAGTAGAAAAGAAAAAAAATGAATTTTGAAACAACATTTTACAGCCGTTAGTAGGCAGTACGAAAGTGATTTTAACGCTAACCTTAAATTTTTAAAATGAATTAAATATTTGAGTTCATGATTACATGTTGAGAAAAACACGTTAATTAGAGGGTTAAGTTTTACTTTCGGAATGTAAATATTTCTACATAAAGATGTCCTAGAAAATTTTACGAATAAAACATATAAAAAAAATCATCAAATTCTAATCTTTCTATCTCCGTTTATTGTGAGTTAAAGATTGTTTATATGGTTTACGGTAGTGCTTTTAGCAACCACCGTGAAATCTTTGACACGTAAGTTTGTAGCATTGATTTAATCTTATCATATTAGTCGTCTTCCTTCACTGATTGTCACTAGGAATGACAATTGGGCGGGTTGGGGCGTTTTCTCGTGCCCCAGACCCGACCCATAATTTTTAAACCCCGCCCAGACCCGCCCGTAGACCCGGTGCAAGTCTGGAATTTCGCCCCGTACCCGAAACCTGTACGGGTAAAGGTAGAGTCGACTCACCCCACGATCCGGTGATATTGTATTCAAATGTAAACAAATTTATATGCTTACATTTTTTATCACTAAATAATAAATTATATACGTATTATAATGCGTTCACAATGAGAGAATTTAATAATATAAGTTATAAGATAATAGTTCACAATATATGCATTTGTTATTATATGATTATCATTGATGCAACTTAATAATATGAAAATTTTATAGTTTGTTGATTGAAAAAAATATAATATTCAAGTTATAACCATGTATACGTAAGAAGATTAACACGTAATCATTATAGTTATATATTGTTTTAATGATATTTCAACCATGCGGGTCGGGTTGGGGCGGATTAGCTATACCTCAGACCCGACCCTAGACCCGGACCTCCAAAAGCGAATCGCGGATCTACCCGCCCTGAAAACCCTATGAGGCGGGTCTAAATGGGCCAAAACAAGGGGGGGTCAAGCGGGTTTGGACCATAGACCCACCTCATTGTCATCCCTAATTGTCACGGTATTTTTAAGTGTTTGGACGACTAATGACGAACGTGGAGATTAAATTTTGAGTATATAGCAGCCCAGATATGAAAAATGACATATGGAGGTGGCAGAAATGTTTTTTGCTCAAATGGTTATGCGCATGGCATGTGGGCTGAGTTTGTTTCCAATAATAATCAAGTAGGGTTTGGATTCCTATATAAACTCTAATCACTCTAGATCTAGACATCATTTTTTCCCAACTACAGCCGCCATTTCCCTTTTTCTTTTCATTCTTTCTTTCTTTGTTTCTTCTCCACGTTTTCACTTTATGGCCATTTTATTTTTTGCCTAAAGACTTTTCAAACATCAGCACTCCATTCTCAACCACATACATACGCGATACGCCACCCTCCATCTGCAACCGCCGCTTTCTTTCCTTTTTGTTTTCTTTGTTTAAAAATAAAGGAAACAAAACATGAGATTTGGGTGGAAGCGTGTGCTGCTTTAGGAAGATATGATTATTGGAGGTGGTAACGTAAGTATTTAAAAAACTATATACATATGTGCGTGTGTGTGTGTGTGTATAAGAGAGAGAGGAGCATTCCGGTACACCCCTATTTTGCAGCACTCTTTTAGCACCCCTACCCTACCGTGAGCTACACTAATCCAAATCCAACAATATTTTGTAGATGTTCAATCGATATATATATATGTGTGTGTGTGTGTATATATATATATATATAATCATCTATCCAAAATTTGAGCTCAAGCTCAGAGCCATATCTAGATTCTCACGCAGGTCAAGCAAAAAATCTTGGAATTCTTAAAGGGTCCATCCACAAATTGCCCCACTTAGCCAACGAAAACATGTAAATGAACAATTATGTCCAATAGGCGCGGGCTAAACAAAAAGCCATGTAGCACCTCAAAGAACGGCATGTGCCAGATATCACATTATCACCGCGGACTCAAATGGAGTCGTATTCCACATCAAGACCCCATGGTGATAAACAATGCAAATCTCCACTGCATTGTTAATAAAATATTTGTTGACTTTGAAAACTCATTTAACATCTTCAAAGCTGCATCAGATGAAGCGTCTAGCAAAAATGTTAAAGTCCAGCTCAAAATCATCTTTGGCCTCAACGATATTACAACAATCCCAAAAGGCTGAGTCATACTCCATGTAGTTACAGCAGAAACTGCACATCTAGACAATTGTTTCTGCGAAATTTTCTGCTAATCAATCAACCACACCCCCCCCCCCCCCCAAGTAATGTCATTTAGAGAAGGTCAGCACTGTTAGATCTTGTAGCGGTTATATTTGCTCATGAGACTTCATACCTAGTCTAGACTATGCGGTATTATGAGTGAACATTCTTTGCCTATGGAGTAGGGAAATGCATAATAGTAATAAAATTGTTTTCAACTATACTGTTTTTTTTCCTAATAATATGTAATACAATGCTTATTGTAAGCCAGTTCACGAAACAATATGGTATTTGAAATTAGGATTGACATCGAAACATGTCAACCTATGACCACGATATCAGTACGAAATAAAAAGAGATTATTTTCATATATATATATATATATATATATATATATATATATATATATATATATTGTAAAGTAGAATATAAGTAGATATCATGTTAGCAATAGGTGATTAAGACTTAAAAGCTTTGATGATCTAGAAGAAATACATCTGGATCAATCAAACCCACTAATATTTAGGCAAAACTTAAGCATAAAATGTGAATAAAACTAGTTGGTTTCTTGAGCTCAGCTAGTGCACGAAAAAGTGAAGAAATTACGAGCAAGGTGTTACATCAAATAAGTATATTATCCCGAGGATGGCTAACCAACTCCGAGTGAAGAAGCAACTGGGAAATGACGAACTTGAGGACATCAATATCCCAAGAAAGCCTGAAAGACATTTTCTTGTACCAAGAATAGATCAGGTAGTGAATGCGACCAACGTACACTAAATGCTCACCTTCATGGATGTTCATTTAAATTACGACCAAATCGCAATGTTTGAATCAGATCAAAAGCATACCGACTTTGTTATAGATAATTGATTGCATTACCAAAAAGTCATGCATTTAGTTTAACTACCATACGCTAATGAATATGATGTTTTCAAATCAAACTGGAAGAACTGTAGAGATATACGTAGGTCACATGCTTGTGAAGTCTAAAAAGGCTCCCAGCCATGTGCATAATCTTAAAGAAACATTCTCCACACTTCGGAAATTCAACATAAAACTGAACATTTTTGTTCAACTTCGCAATTTTAACAAGAAAGTCCTTTGAGTACATAGTAAGCGCAAATGGAATCGAAGTTAATCCTGAAAAAATCTGTAACGACAAGCATACTTACGTATCGGTGAATCGTAAATATATTATTTTCATAACTAATTGTGTAAATATTGAATATCAATATTTTTGCATTTAAAATGTATTGTGGACAAATATAACCCTAAACGCTAATAACGGATATAATCTTTTATAGCAGCCGAACTAAGGCTTAAAAGTATTTCCAAATAAAAGATTTATCATTTCGTACTTTCGTTATTATATATTTCTAGTCTTACGATTTACAAGATATGGTCATTCTAAGTCATCTATTTTAAAATTTTAGTAGTTAGCTTAGTTAAGTCTGTAATTATACCCAATAACTCCTTTTGAAATAACCAATTACATCTTAGAGAGACAATCACAAATCATTTTCCATCTTTCAAAAACATTTCTTAATCTCCATTAAATCTACTATCAAAATGATCACTAATCTTTGTTTAAACTACTTTAATTAAGTAATTAAAGCGAAGGGGATTAGCAAAAGAATCAACCAATCTTGAAATTAAGTGCATTGCCATTAGCATCTTTGCTGTCTACATCAAATCTACCTTGTTTTAGGTGAAATTAATCGATTTTCATCGATAAGCGACTGTCATCTCACAACCTTTAGAATAGTTATATAAGTTTAAAAATTAGTTTTTAAAACCTTTCTAAATTTAAAAACAAGATCTATGACTAATATGAATTCGTAAATGTATAACATTCATTTAAATTATTTAAATAGATACATGTATGCATCCTCATACCATAGCTGACTGAATGAGTTATAGATTTTGATATGGATGTAATATCTTATTTTTTGCTACGAAATGATGCTTGTTTTGGTTGTTTTATGTTGTTTGCATGTTTGAATTGGATGTGAGTATCGATTGTGATTTCTGGAGATGGGTTGATAGATTTTGAAGCCAAATAAATGCACAAATAACTACGACATTCAGATCAGAGATGGATCAACTCGAAAAATGCAGAAAATGACTAAATTTTTAGGACTATTGATCAGCACTAAGCGATTAAAAATGTTCTAATCACCCAAAGGTTGATATGAAGTATTAGGAATGATGCACGAAGGTTACATGATAGATCACAAGGAGTTCGGTTGGATAGCTTGAGAGTTTTGGGTTCACCTGGGTTCTATGTGAGGCATACACGAGGAAAATAAAGAGTTTCTCTGGGTAAGCATGAGGCGGCTTTAGGGATGACACAAGCTTGTTCTTGAATCTCAAGTTGATGTGAGGCAATTTAGATAGGTTACGAGGCAATCAATCGAAGTAATGAGACATTGACGACTTGATATTCTATATGATGTAGATCGAGCACTTCATGAGAGAAGTGGTTATGGCAAGATCAACCAAGCAGATAAGTTCTCAGTGACAGCTTATGCAGTAGGACGAGAAGCGGTTACCGATGCATATACCAATAGATCATTAGATAAATCAACATACAATGTGTGCTTGTAAAAAAGGAACATGTAAGGACGCTCACCAAGGGTAGTCTAAGCGTACCCCTAAGTCAACCATGTGAGTATGCCTAAGTAGACTGTCAACGGATATTTACGGATGCGGACAGTGTGATATATACATCTGCATCTGAAATCATTTCGAACATCGAATATCTAATTCATGGATCCAAACGAATATCGGATAATTAACTGATCCGACAACGATCGATAAATCAAGGAATATAACTGGAAAAAAATCTATTTTAACACGAGTTTTTTTTTTCAATCCAACTGATTATTAAAGTGCTAAAAATAAACAAATATGGTGATAATAACTAATTTTGAGCAATTAATATGCATTTACTGTGTAATATAGACTTGCAACTCAACGAAATAATAAATGTATGTTCGATTATTCTAAAATACACATAATTTAAACTATAATCATGAAAAAAGTGAATAGATAATTTTCAGATGTGGATGTATCTATATATGCATCTGCATCTGCATCCACATCTGTTCGATGCGTTCTTCCACATATCGTATATTTATTCACTTTTCGAATGCGGATGCGGACTGATGTTGGATTTTTGGATATCCATTGACAGCCCTATGTCCAAATTCCTATGACATAAGTTCGAGTATTGAAGATCGTGGCATTAAGTGTTCGTTGATCATCTGAGTGGGTCACATGAGTTAGATTCGACTTCTGAGTGGATGGTAGAAGATTTGGTGGAGGATGTTACAAGTATTATTATTGTTATGAATGGTACGATGATTACGCTTTAAGATGAATGTCATGTGATGTAGGTACTAGTGAGTTGAATACCCAGCACCCTTTATTGTACCTTGAGTAGTAATACACCATTATGATGGTAGAATAACATGTTGTGTTATGTACTAACTTATTGATTGCATGAATATATCGAGTATTATGCTAACTGCTACACATTCCTTATGTTTCCATTTACGACTATAGCTTAATGTTTATTTCGATAACACTGATTTGCTCATACCGTGTCATTCCTGAGGTTAATAGTTTTGCTTCTTATCATCAAAATATAGTCTTAAATTAGTAGTTTAGAGACAACACGTCACATGGAGTTGTATTGAGGATAAGTGAGTGACTAACGCTTTCATGCAATTACTTTTGGTGCTTTTAACGATACTTTTTGCTGTGCATTACTATGAATCTATAGTTGCATTATTTATTAACTATAGATAGTTTTTTATTTGGAGTTTATTATTCAGATGTCTAAACCCTATTGCATTTTGTTTTGTATAACTATGACTGAGCTGATGCACTCTAATTATCTTTGGTTCATTTAGTTATATTACTGTCTTAGTTGTATCTATTTTGTTATTATATTTTATTATATATGCATTGTGAAATACACGATAGATTGTTTTATTTTGGATTGCTATTTCTTTGCCTTGACTGGCATCCTATATCGATCAGGTAACATAGCAACACACTATTCATGTGTTTAGGTACCGAAGTTGAATGATAATCCTCACATTCGATATCAAAGCGTAGGTCGAATGATTTATTAAACTTTATTAAAGATAAATAATCAGTCATCACTTTAAAATGGATCAAGCAATATATATAAAAGCGTGCATATTATATATTTTAGATTTTCAAACTATGTAGCAATATATACATTAAAAAACCAAAATGCACACATAAGTACTGCTTATGCGGTTTTCTTTTATGAGAGACTAATCGTTTGGACTGCAAGGACAACTAGACAAACAAGGAATACGACAAGGAACTCAATCTCGGTAGTCGAAGAAGCAAGCTCATGGGCAACAGTTGAGCCGGCATGCAGGACAAAGTAAGGTATATGGTGCAAAAAGCCTAAGGATGTGTTTTATATGCTACAGTGGGTGTTCCCGATGCTATAGAGGGTGGTTGTGCTCCAGGTTAAGCGCCAAGAGCTAATTTTGCCAAGTTAAATAAAGATCTGCTAGTCCTCCTGCCAACCGGTTGTTTTGGAGAATGGAATAAGCTGCTGAAATATAGGATTGGCTAGATGCCTATGAAAGCATCGAGTTAGAGGATGCGATGAGGAAGATGCAACAAGAGTAAGTTGGCTTCTAGATAACCTCAAAGAAAAGACATGCTAATGGAAGACCCTCTAGATTACTACTCCCAAGATCATTTTACTCGAGAACAATCCAAGGCTATATTGGATAAAAAAAGCTCATTCCAATTGCTCTGAAGCCATGTTAATTTAGAAAGGTTAGTGATATAAAATAGGATGAGATGTTTGTTTCAAAATATGCAGTTGAATTTGACATGTTGTTGAAATACATGACATATTTCATTGACATTTCATTTGACACTCCCATCAAGAAAAATAAGAGTTTTATTATGAGCTTGAATAAATATTTAAGACAAAAGCTAGTGGGTGATTAAAAAAAAAGCTTCGGAAACTGATTTAGAAGGTCTTATTACTTGAAAGTCTATATTCAAATTCTAAAAGTGTTGTTTTGAATGAAGAACCTAAACAGCAAATGAGTGAAGGTGGCAAAAGGAAGTGGAACAAGAAGAAGAAAAATTAGTTCCAAGGTAAGGTCAGCTAAAGAAAGAAAAATGAGAGCCTACCTAATACCAACGCATACAGAAGTGTCATCTTAGTGATAGTTGCAAGAGCGCAGAGAACTATTTCAACTATGATAGAACTCTGCTCCATTAACCTTTATGGACATCAATCAACTTGTTTAGTACTCTGCTCGAATAAACGAATAGTTCAACTTCAATATCATCTAGTTGATGTAAAATCACTATCATGCATGAACCATAAATGAATTTTTTGAGATGCGAAAAATGAAACACATTGTGCACATTCGCTAACTTCTGAAGTAAACTAACAATCATATTGCTAGTTTTCTAATCCTCTTAAATGCTAACTTCTGTAAATTACCGACTAAATTATTCAATAGGGAAATCTTAACAAACGTTATTTCGTAGATAGAGAATTTTAAATCACGGTGTCTCTTATTAGCATAACTCCTCTATATATCATGTGCAGCTTTCATTTATTGTCAAATGATCGCAATCTTCTTTGAAGTCTCTCTAACCATATATAGCTCAAATATCAGTTTCTCATCATTTTCCCACCAACATAAAAGGACATTGCATGGTCGATCATATCACACCTCAAATGATGTCATACCAATACTTGATTTATAGTTGTTGTTGTATGCGAACTCAACTAACTGCAAATGATCTTCCCACAAACCTTTATAGTTAAGAATGCAAGTTCGCAAGAGATCCTATAATATACGATTCACTTTCTTGGTCTCACCGTCACTTTGTAGGTGAGAAATTATACTCAAATGCAGTTTTGTCCTTGTAAGCTCTTCCAAAATCCGCTCACGAAGAAGAGTCGTGATCGTGTACAAAGCTCAACGTACCATGAAACCATATTTTTCATTTTACATTAAAAAAAAGTAGGTTTCAATGTAGTTCTAGGGACTTTATTGGTATGCATCAATAATTCTTCTTCAATTTATCGACTACGACCAAACGTTATCATACATTCGGTTAATCTTTACAATCCATCGATGAAATCCATCAATATATGTTCCCCTCCCATTGGAAGACCTTCAACGCTTGCAGCAAACCGCTTAGCTTCTTCTGCTCGGCCTTCACTAACTAACAATTTATATACTTCAATATAAATGCCCCAAAATAGTGTGATCAAGTAATGCGGCTTTAACAACTTGATATTCTAAGTGATGTAGATCAAGTACTATATGAAGAAAGTGGTTACAGCATCTAGAGATCGACCGAACAAAAAAAAAAAAAAAAAAAAAAAAATCTAGAGATCGACGGAATGGATAAGGTCCAAGTGATAGCTTATGAAGTAGGACAAGATGTGATTTTGCTATCGATGTGTGTCAATAGATCATTGGATAGTATGAGGGTGAAATGTGTGCTTATAAATAGGAACATGTAAGGATATCACCAAGTGTTGTCTAGGGTGTGCTAGGGGTCATCTGAGTGCACTCCTGAGTTGGACGCTAATGTGTCCTAAGTTCCTGCTCAGTCTGAGTGTAGTATAAGTTTGAGCATTGAGTATTGCGGCATAGAGTAGTCACTTGAAAATTTAAGTGGGTTGCATAAATTATATCCAACGACATTTAAGTAGATGATGCAGCAGTTGGTTGAGGGTTGTTATGATTCCTAGAAAAAGAATATTCTCCCAATGATTCCTTCATTCCTTGGTCGACTTAGCGTAATTGTTGTGCAGTGAATAAGGCAATCTCGATGTGACATCCGGCCTAACCGAGCATCTCAAAACCCAATCGGATTTTATTCCTTACATAAGTGCATCTGCTAAAGGTTAGGATGCTGCAAACCAAAATGAAATTGTCTCAACCCCGTTAATTCAATCTGCACCCCCCTACAACAAGATACAAACCAAACCAAGATGACTCCTATAAAACGATTCCTACTAGAAGAAAATTTAACACATATAAGAATGCAGCTAAGAAAGTCAGGCATCAAACCCATAACATTACATTCTTTGATAGGATATTTTACAAAAGGGGGTACACAACTGCATGCCCATATGGGTCACGGAAGACGGGATCATGATCATGAGGAAAGTTCATGAGGGATGCTGCGAGGATCACCCTAGAGGATTAAAACTAGCAAAAAAGATGCTAAAGGACAGTTATCAGCCTACAGCATATCATGATGCAAAAGAATTTCTGCTTGTGTGATCTATGTCAAAATTTTGTCAATATCCCAAGACTGTCACCGCATTGAACTCATCCCCATAACCGGCTCTTGGCCATTCAACAGACTGGACACGGATCTAACATAACCTCTTCCAATGTCAAAAGGGGTGCAAAATCGTCATGGATTGCTTTACGAAGTGGGTAAAGGCTGAACCAGTAGCAACCATTACATTAAAGTAAATGATAAACTTTGTTGTTAGAAACATTATCAGCATAATTACGAGTTTCTCCTCGGTGGTGCACCCTCAAACAAATGAGCAAGTTAAAGCAACTAACAAGACCATTAAAAAACTGCTCAAGCAAATTCTGACAAAGGGAAAAGAGAAACGGACATAGTAATTACCTTTAGTTCAGTGGGCTTAGAAAACCTCAACAAGACAAGACATATTCCATTTTCCTAATCGTATAATGCTTCTAGTTGAGATAAAAGTGTCATCCCACCGACACTTATCATACGTGGCAAAACAGAACCAACAATGAACGAAAACGTCTTGAACTTCATAAATAATCTAAGGAATGAAGCACCTGTCAGAGCAGTAGTGCATCAACAAAAATTGCTACAAGCTATAATTCAGTGGACCTAGGGAACCCTCAACAAGATCCCCCATAGGACATATTCCATTTTCCTTATCATATGGCCACAAAATAATGATTCTAAAAGAAACATTTATCATAGGTGGCAGAGCAAATCAACAACTGAAAAAAAAAAAAAAAACTGTCCTGAACTTCATAAAATGAAGCAGCTTTCAAAGCAGTGGCATATCAGCAAAGGATGGCTACAAGCTATACTTCTAGGTTCAATGAAAGAAAATTCCATAAGATTAGCCTCGGCAGCGGGGTCCGGCAACAAGGTTGGGGGACCGAAGGCCGTCCGGACACGTAGCTTACCGAATCAGTTGCCCACTTTTGTATTCAACCCCGCATTAGTCTCAGATATTCAACTAGGACTGTACTAGATGTGGGGGTATTAGATAGTCTGAACCAGTATTAAAATTCAAGTGTATCTATAAAAACTGAGGGTTATAAAATACACAAGCTGATTTCTCAATCAAGCACAGTTAAAATAGTATGCTCCATATACGGTGCAGATCCATACTGGGGCACATGTTTAAATATTTAAAGCAAAGTTTAAAAAGAAAGACACAGGAAAAGATCTGCATGAAGTGCAAAAGGTAGAAACAAAAATCTTTTTATTTGATTTCTTTACAACCATGGCTATTTATACAACGCTACCGTTATGTATCATTAAGTCAAAAATCCTTAAATACACATACACTATTACCCAAACTACTGCAAAAGTCCGACTTGGCTCAAAATGTTCTTAGCCAATATCCTTCTCCTCCTTTTGCGAGAATGAAAAGTCAGGAAGCGCGAAGGAAGTGGAATTGATGTAAGAGGAAGCACGGGAAATGCTGGGAGCACGTCTTTTGTTTCTTTGCCAGCACAACTCATAATTAAGATTGTGCCAGTTTGACAAAAATATCTAGACTGCTCATTGACCATATCAACTCAAAGATGGCACAAGCCACGCAACAAAGCATCACACACCCAAAAGGCAATATCGGGATTCCACCATACTCAGTGGCGGAGCCAGGAAAATTTGCTGGTGAGGTCACAACAGGAAAATGCAAGGGAGGTTCGGGGGCGACAGCCCCCGATTTTTTTTTTTTTTTTATGGTTAAGAATAAAATATAAATAACATGTAGAGTTACTTCATTCGTAGAAAACATGTTATATCTGCAAACATGCACATCTCCTTTTAATTTATGAACTTACTGTTTTACATAATAACAGCTAGTAAAAATAATATTTAAACCCAGCCTGAGTTTGAGCCTTCTAGGTCTTGCGATGTCAGCATATTAGGGTTTGCTGGTCCTGGAACTCGCGATTGGAGGTGCCGATTTGAGGTGGAGTGCCGTCAGGTTGCGACGGACTTGCTGGTCAACTATCAGGGGGAAGCCTCGAGTTCGTCCTTCTTCGGTCTGCAACTATTTGAAAGCCGGCAAAATCAGGGGGTTTGTTGATGCATGAGAGGACGACGAGTTTGCAAGATCTGGTGGCTTCGGAGGCTTTAACGGTAGTGGAGGGGAAGGCCAGAGGCAGAAGGTCGGGCGGCTGAAAAGAGGGCGGAGGTTATGTGTTTTCTTGCCAGATGAATTTTCTGGAAACTGAGCCTCTTTTTTTTTGGTTCTTTGCGTGTTTTTCAATACGTAATTTTTTTATTTTTATTTTTTGGTGAGGTCACGTGACCTCACCAGCTCTAACGTCCCTCCGTCCCTGACCATACTGCACCAGCCCCAGCGAAGAAATAAACAAAGTCCCGGCACCTCTCCTAATCCACTATTCCAAATTCATATATTCCTACCCCAACCAAAGTATCCTGCCTAAAATACATTATCCCACCTAAATCCATGTCATCAATTCATGCACATCAACTAAATCAAGCAAATAAAGGACACATGGCAAGGTCCAACAATGACTATGAAAAGGATAATGTCATCAATCTAGATGACGCTTTTCCTACTATATAAAATGAAAGGATTGTAGCAGGAAAAGAGATCGAAGCTTTTACTCAAGAATTAAGTATTGTTAAATTTGCGTTAGATCTCCATTAAATTATGTCATTGTATTCAGAAATGAAGCAAACAAAAATGAAAGATTTGAACCCGTGGACGTAGGATTCCTTAATATCTGAATTGCATAATTTATGCCTTTACATTTCAGCATTACATTTCGTAATCTATGTTTGGACTTACTCAAATTCGATTTTACATGGGCATTTTAACAAGCAACTAATCTAATGACCATTTACTATCTTTAAAAATTAGTTAATACGTAACCATGTAAGCATACAGCAACATTATTAGTTTGAAATAAATGGTGTTGTAATGTTGAAATATCTTACTAGCAATGTTGCTTGATTTTAACATTGAATACCAAATTTTCAGTGACAATTATTTGTAACATACTTGTGACTATTTTCCGTACGATAACCAACACAAATTTGCAACCATTAAGATTTGGACATACAACAAATATACACAAGGTACATGACAACTAGAATATGAGCAGACGTTGGTTTGTGCGTTGCTGTAGGTGTCTGTGGTTGGTGTGCGCATCTGTGTTGTGGGGGAAATCTGACTATGTTATAAAGCAACAACTGATGTCGAATGATTCTTATAGCTAACCTTGTGCTTATTAAAGGTGCATCCAAGTTTCGGAGTATTGCTTGACATATGGCATCATCTGGAATTCTAACTCCAACTTGTTTTCTGTGTGCCAATTTAGTTGCAGCACCATATCTTGTGCACAGTTTAGGAAGCTCTTTGCTTGCAAGGAGAATAAAAGTATACTGTTAAACAGAAAACTGTTTAGGATGCTTTTTGCTTGCAGAGAGAATTGAAGTATACTGTTAAACAGAAACTTCAAATCAAAATGTCTGGAAAATTGAAAAATGGCTCTAAACAAAAAATATAACATACTTACAGGACCCGGCAAACAATGTTTGACTGCTCGAAAAATATCTGTTTGACCATGAGTGTTACCTCTTGGGAATCCCATTGTATATTTATAGATATCTTGTAAAGAGCAGCATAAAATACTTAGAGGCTGCATACATAGAGAATGATCAATAAAGGAGGTTTGAGGGATAAAAGAAAAGGTACGTTCTTCTTAATAAACTGGTTCTTTTTTATGCATGCATAAAATACAAGTATTTTCCAGAATATGTGGTTGTATCCTTTATACTATAGAATGACACTAGGCTAGGTTTACTGCAAATATTGGAAGAACATTTTGTCATTATTAAGGGTGGAAGATTACATATAATCAGTAAAAAGAATTTTGTTTTGTAGGTGTAAATTCCAATTGGACTTGTTGAAAACTGACAACCTTAACAATTGCCAATCTAATATCAAACAAAGAAGTGTATAGCAGTTACATAACATCTCACCTTTGAATGGTCAATTTCTTTGATTCTGAAGATGAACAAAATCACATATAAGTCCAAAAAAAAAAGGAGGAAACGGAAAGCTAGCATTATGTAAGGGATGTGAAAGCAAATTACATGCGAAGACGTTCGATGGCTGCATTATTCCTCATATCACAAACAATTGAATACCTGCAACAAGAAAGTACGAACTGAGCAATATTTAAAACCGCACAAAAAATACCAGTACCACTAGCATTTGCACAAGATGAAAAAGAAGCAACAAACAGCAACAGTTGGTACATACACAGTATCCGTTGGAATAACACCAACAGCGCCATCTTTAATCATATCGATAACAGGTTCCAACTTCCATGTGTCAGCTCCCTGTGGGTCCATCTCCACATACAGCATCTTGTCCCCTTTCTTCATTCAACAATTAGTTATGTCAAGTTATTGGATTTGTAGGTCAAAAATAGGCCTTGGAAATTAGGGTTTCAGGAATACCTTGTTCGGCTGACGCTTAGAAGCGTATTTCAAGCGTTTAGGGCTGCGCTTGAGCGCCAATGTGCTCTGCTTATTTGCAGGCCCGTGATTTGTGCGCGCTGAGAGGGACACTAAGCGGTTGCTGGCGATGGAAGCGAGTGCTTCCAGCAACATTTTTTTTTTTTTTTTTTTTTTTTTTCGATAATAGATAGAAGATGCGAGCTAAAATCAAAACGAACGAAAATTTGCACGCACTGGTTTAAGAGCGCTTTACAAGCGGGTAAGTTTCCGATTTTGAGCCGTGGGAGACAGAAGGGAGAAGTTTAAGGAGGGAACTAGATTTTAGTTCTAAACACACTCTACGGCTTTTCCATCAAAATAAACATTTCATTTTATGCATTAAACAATATTCAAAAAACAATTTAGATGATGTTAATTTATCTTTTTTAATTTTGTGTTTTCGTCTATATAAAGTTCGAACGTTCCATGTACATCAGGAAAAAAGATCATTTTAGAAAATATAATTAACACACATAGCAGAAAACAACTTTTATTTACTTTTTGTAATTTGGAAAGTAAAAAGTAAGAAGAGAACAAAAGGTAAATCATATTCCCGTCGTTTCTTTTTCCCCTTGATCATCTCTTTCATCGTTCTTCCATTCTCATCGTTGTCCCTCAACTATTATTTTTTGTAATCGGTTTTGAAAACTCAAAATGCAAAACACAATCTGAACCAAACGCCATCTTAGACTTTAAACGGTTTTCCAAAACATCAATTGTTGTGTTTTACATTTAAAAGCAAATGTCAATCCATGTTATTTTTTGAATTACTGTTTCACGTTTTACTATTTCTTTTGCACTTTCCATGCATATGTCAACATGTATTATATGCAAGTATATAAGTTAATGGGAAGAGAGGGAATGAAGAATGTGTGGGGGAAATCAGGAGGACTAAAGGGTGTTTCACTGTTTGGGATACTCTTAATCCTACCATACTATATGTATATATATGTTTAAACCAAAAATGGCTCAACACCAAAGGTACGTAAACCGTACTTCACCAATATGGTTAGAAATTAAAAGGAGCCAAAATCGCAAAATAAGCGGGGAAAAATAAGTAAATACACAAGGATTTTTATAGTGGTTCGAGCTAGAATAGATCTACGTCAACTTTGGAAGCTATTTCATTATTATGTGAGAGATTTACAAAGTTTATCATCTCATACATCTCATTTTGGCTCATTCTCTCTTTTTACAATAATTTTCCTCTCTTTGATGACTTGATACTCTCTAATCCGTTATGGAAGTGGTTGGATCCTTGAATGCGATGAGCGTGAGAGTGTTTGTTCCACGATTTGAGCACTTAGTGGATCAACGATGAGTCCATAGCGGTTGAGATGTGAATCGATGCTCGGTGGAGGACTAATGGCGGTTGGAAAGTATTTGAATGGAGCTTGAAAAGGTGGAGATGATGGATCTCGATTTGGAGATGGTAGATCCAATCGAGTTGTCGATGGAGAAGGATGGAGAGAACTTGAGTTGATCTCTAATGGAGGAAGGAGGAGACTTGGTCTGTTTGGTGATGGAGGAAGATGAAGTGTGCTTTGGCGGCCATTAATGGAGTTTGGAGAGAGCTTAAAGTGCTTGAGAACGGTGGAGAAAAGTGATTTGGGCAGCCCTTCGGGGTCTAAGAATCCGTCCCTTGAAGTGTGGTGAAATGGTGTATTTATAGGAGAAGTTTGGATCAGGTGGCAAAGCTGTAATTATGAAATACAAGGTACGGGTCGTTCATATGGGTATTTACAGAACTGCCATTGGACAACTGGAGCTAGCTGGCAACAGCTGCATTGAGCTGCAGGACCGATCCCCCTTACTACGCGCGAACGACCTTGAATTATGAACGAGCGATCTATATTTGCAACACGCGCGAGCATTGTTTTGTATAATAGCAGATTCACATGTCCTCACGTACTGCTACATGTTGATTTACTTTTCTTAATACGCAAGCGACCTGGAACATGCATGTGCACTACCTTCTTTAGCACCACGTGGCACTTATAACTTGGGACCACTTCATATATTTGTTATAATATGCCCTTCCTATATTAACATATAACACGGCGGCCATCCTTACTATGCCGCCATGTGTGGATGAATTTAGATGAACAACGAGTGCCATGAATACTTTTCCACATTGCCACTTCCTTCTTCTTGAACGAGCGATATGCCGATGGCAAGATGCTTGACCCAGTCAGTAGCAATCTCGTGACCGACCAAAAATGAACGAGCAGACAGGGTGCTTGACCAAGAATATGATGTACAAACGGGGTCTGAACATGCGACCAGGACTGTTTTCTTGACCCATCAAAACTTGTGCGAACGACCCGGTTGCCTGGTCATTTTATTAACCGACCACACTTACATTGTTACGTGTCCGTCTCCAGTGATTCAAATAATATAAGTCTTGCACTGGAACGTTACAATTCAAACATAATAAACTTATCACTTGTGTTTCTCCATACCATTATGCCACGTGGCGAATATCATTGGACCTTGGTGTTCCATTTGAAACATATTGAAGCTCACACGTGCAGCCACATTATCCAGTATGTGTGTGTGTCCATGGTATTGTTTTGTATCCTCTTTCACAATTTAGCCATAAGTTGTGTTCAAACAGCCTTCGTGTGTATTGTATTTTTGCATGGTTGGAATGATCCTCTTATGTTGGTCCATACACAATGTTATAATAACCTGTGACCTGTTAATACACAGTCTAACTTATGAACACGTTTTATGGATGCCGCTTTACAAAACATATGTCTACACTTCATTGCGCTATCGATACATTTTGCTTTTATATTTGAATGACCGAGCTCATGATAACGCGTTGCTCGACCGTATGCTTTTTAGGTGGTGCTCGACCCTGGGCTGATGAAGTGCTCGACCAGGAGTGCACGACCGCAGGGCCGCTCGCCCATCAATGTTGTGCTCGATCGATAACGAGCGAGTCGTGCTTCACGGACATGTGTGAGCGAGCTAGCTTTGTGATGATGTGAGCGAGTGAGCTGGACTCATGTTGATGGTTCACGCATGCTTCAACTTTGATCCATCTCGTTATAGCACTGGTTCAATGACCGCATTGTTATAACGAGGTTAACATTTGCCCCTCAAAACCTATATTTTTGCTTGTGAGAAATGCGGGCTTCGAAATGAACATTGTTGTTGATATATTTTGCACTGAGATCCAGTTACAGCTCTTTGTTTGCTATGGAAATCATACTTTGAGTTCATATGCTTCATGTCGCCTGTTCTGTAATTAAAACAAGCGATTGCACGGTTTCGGACTTATACTCACCATCGAATGTCCATATCGATAGTGGATTAGCTCATCATTAAAAATGACTTGCAATGAATTTATTTTGAATTGAATAAAGTGTTTTCCCAGGAATGTTTTATTCAACGATTCATAACTCGAATATTATTTGTACAAACACGATATTCTAATTCGAATTTACGTTAACGCTTAAGATCGACTAATCGACTAAAGCCGACTGTGGATTCCAAACGTCATCGTTTTAATGACTTATATGATGATGTACGATATTTCCCATTTAGGAAATACGTATTTATGACTCATTTTCTGTGATCCTTCTTGGAGAAGTCTTTAATTGTTCGTGCCCCGGCTTAGGAGGTCGTTATTAGTCTTCTCTACGGGAAGAATTTTTACTGCTCAATGTTTGTAATCTATTTTGCTAATTAGTTCTGACATTGGGGACTTCATTGGGTGATCCTACTATAAGGAGGGCGCTTATAATCCAATGCTCGTCTTTTTCTGTCAACTGAATCAACATTATAGAGTTCATGGAGCACTATTGATTTTCTCTCATGTGGAGAAGTTTCTTTCTCCTTGGAAATGATTTTTATCTTCGTGCTCCTGCTAGGGTAGGGCTCTAATTTGTAATTTCGTCTCTACTATGGGAGACCGAAATTTTCTCTTGCTATGGAGGGACTTGCCACTGCTATGGAAGGACAAGATTTTTATTTTGTCTTTGCTATGGGAGGACTTTGATTTGTAATTTCGTCTCTGCTATGGGAGACCGAAATTTTCCCTTGCCATGAAGGGACTTGCCTCTGCTATGGGAGGACAAGATTTTTTTTATTTCGTCTCTGCTATGGGAGAACGAAATTTTCCCTTGCTATGAAGGGACTTACCTCCGCTATGGGAGGACAAGATTTTTATTTTGCCTCTGCTATGGGAGGACTTTGATTTGTAATTTCGTCTCTGCTATGGGAGACCGAAATTTTCCCTTGCTATGGGGGCACTTGCCTATACTTTGGGAGGACTTTGATTTGTAATTTCGTCTCTACTATGGGAGACCGAAATTTTCCATTGCCATGAAAGGCCTTGTAATCTTGCGTCATTCCACAAGGTGAACATCAGTCATCGTGTTAGATACGCTTAACTATGGTAAGCGATCGTAGCTGGACTGAGAGGCTCTCTTGACAGAACCTTGCATTCACTTGCTTAACTCTCCACCGTTTGACTTTTGGAAACTCCTCTCGTTCACTCTTTTATGTGGTGATTTTCATTGTTGCATTTATGCGTGTTGATGTTCTTTGCACTCGATGCTTGAGTTGGTATTATTGTGGTTGCCATATTGCATCGGGTTTTGAGGAAGCAAGCGTTCACCGGTTAGCCTGTAATAAGGAATCTTCTTTTAGCAAAGTTTGAATTATTGAAACCATTGCAAGTAAGAGATTCACTCAGGAAAGTATGCTTTTAATCGCAGAGCTAACGTTTAGTACATCACTTGCAAATTATAACAGATTGTTTACAAGAAAGTAGAACATAGTAAGAAGTAAAGTAATGCAAGAAGTAGAGTAATGGCGAAGAGAATCGCTTATTCTGAGCCACAGGTATTAGGTCGTCATCAACGATCGTCAGTTGATTATCGGCCTTGGATAAGTTTGAGCAGAAGCTTTATTGCTTGGACCAGATTGGTCATTTGATGCACCTTGCCCCTGGGGAGTTGTGGGAGGATTTGCAGTGTAACGCCCCACCTCTATACCCATATTATCCAAGAGCATTACTAAGTAATACTGTCAGATAATACGGAGAATGGGGCTGTAGGGGCACATATGTGCAAATTCTCTTGGACTAACACTAGTACGTATTAAAATTTCTGAAATATCCCTTACTCTTACGTACTCAATGTCGGTACAAAACAATTACACGTGTGCCTCCAGGACAGAACAATACATAATATACGTAAATACAGAGATCATAGGGTCAATCACATCGTTTAATATAATGTATAATATTTAACATTTTATACTCATTTATCTATTACACATCAATATTTATACATCAATCCATACAATAAACGATAACAAATGATATATTAAGTTACTATACTCTTCTAAGCCCAATAAATACAAGTTGGTCTCAAAGTCCTTGCACCTGTAATATCCCGGTCTGACACGAGTATTATATAGATAATAAACAGATTAGTCTATGTTTAAATCCATTACAGTTAATATAAAATGTTTGGGTGCTCTAAACCTGAGAGCTCATCCAAGACGTAAACCTAAACATTATGAACTTTTAGCCAAAGTGTTAAGAAGGTGAAACTCTATTGGAATGGAATAGACTACATTCATAGATCACAAACAAAGGCACACAACTAGACTCACTCACTAGTACAAGGTTAGGTGGCTCATTGACACGTATAACAAATGTTCTCAAAATCTCCAAAAGCATCAAAATCATCATATAACTCGAGTGAGTCAAATATCACAAAAGAAGCATCAAACTCCAACATAGAAAATCACAAAATGTTTTTGAGGATTTAAAACCCAATAATCACCTCAATGTATGACCGTAAAGATCAAGTCACAAAATAAATATCATCACAATATGGATCCAGCAGAAATAAATATGCACGTGCAATCTCATGATAATATAGCTCCCCCCGAGCTTAGCTCAGTACTTATATGTATTCAAGTTAGGCGCCTATCACTGCGACCCCGCGGCCGAGTGTATCTTGACCCTCCTGGTCAAGTGAATACGTATACGTGACTCCCCCGAGTCTCTGCTTCCTCCCAAAGAAAAGTACTGGCTTAACAATACACAATATGCGTCACTGACTCACAGCCAGTAATCAAAGTAGCGGTAACAGTGTGTCCCATACCACACGTTCTCACTACTGGTTCACTAGCGACTTATCAGTTTCGCAATGGAAAACATTGAAATATCACAAAATAGCTTCAAATATACGGCAATGGAATTTAACCAAGCTCGTATAATACACTCGCCCTTCAATACTCTATAAAACAAGTCCAATGAATAACCAGGATGGTCACACCGAAAGTCCCATACCAGACGGTTTCACCAAACCGTTTATTCAAATTTCTCGTTATATGGAATATATCCATCTCAAAATCAAACAAACATTTTATCACTGTCTCATTTCAAAATCATAAATCAAATCAATATCAACTGTGAATCATTCATAAACTAGAAATTTATATTTAAGGAAATGGAAAGGAATAGATAAACAAGAAGACAAAATAAATAAAAATGATACACGGGAAATCATGTTCAAGCTTCCAAAACAATCTTAGAAGTAAAATAATTCCTAAATCATAATAATGATACTGATTAAACCTGCAAAGGAGTATTTAAACAGTTAATACATAAATATTTGTTGGAATAGAAATTAAAACACGAGTATTCACTTAAGTGGATTTACATACATAGGTATATCTAAATAAATTTGAACTACAAATCAATATTTGAAATCACATTGTATGCCTTAATTTATAATTAATAATATAGAATGTTTTAACTTCCTTATCGATATATATGTATTCATATTTACATTTATGTGTGACATTATGAAAATTACTTAAGAATATATAAATATAAATATATATATATATACACACACACACTCAGCCGTCAAAATAAACAAGTTTTGCAACTTATAATTTTAAACAAGATTAGACAACATCCCCCTTATATTTTTAATCATCCAACTAACACAAAATCCATCCACTAATCCAAATTTGAAACATTATTATCTTATAACAACCGCATCAATCAAACAGCCAAATCAATCTCAAACAACTAAATCAATCATTGGTGACAATTCACAACCACTAACCTTAGCACCCAAGCTATTCAAACAAAGCTGATATATATATATATATATATATATATATATGTAACTAGAATGGATATAAAAATAGATGTGACTAAGGGGAAACTCACCAAAAAGAATGATTTAAGAATTCCCTTGGCCTATGGTAGCTACTATCTCGCACATCATGGTCTCACATACATCAACACACACGTTGACTATTGTGCCTTGACCCAACACGCTCAGCCCAAAGCTACTAGCAAAACCAAGATATTGACTGGAGCCGTACTCAACTTCATCTTGCAACTTCCGTCCCTGCGCGTGAAATCCAGGAGTCACGCCTCCTTCCAGTGGGGTTCACTCGCTCCCCAAAGCCCAATGGCGGATGGCTTCTACGGTCGAGCGCGAGCTCGATTCCCTTTTTTTAAGTGAATCGTGATTTTTGATTTAGGGTTGAGAAAGAATGAAAAGAAGGGACCGGTTCCTGGTTTTTCCCATCTGCTAGTCGGCCAACGTTGGCTTCTCTGGAAAGAAAGAATGGCACAGGGTTTTTAATCAGTTTTTGGGCTTCAACAAATTGGGCTTATCTAAATTAGGCTTAATTATTAGTCCAGTTTAATTTTTAGGCAATTCTAACATAAAATGTATCACCACATATTATACAAACTACATTTTAACAATTGGTTATTTTGTTTGAATCCGATGATTGTTCAGTTTACTCATTAACTCAACGTTCTATAAAATGAAATATATTTTATCCAATTGTTTTATTTATATAAAATTACTTAACTACGAAACTATTTTATATGCATTACAATTTGATTCACGTCACATTTGATAATTTGTTTGTTGATAGTAGACAACTTTATTTAACAATGCTTGGTAATTTTATTTATTTAATACCCCAATAGTCAATATAATTGTATTCACATTTATTTCCTTTGTGTGTATGCCTATGTAGTAAAATCATATAATATCACAAACAGATTTATTTGGTTTAATTTATTAGCTAACAAAACCGTCAAAATTCAAATTTTACACTTTTACTTCAATTAAACACACATACAGATTTTGATGAAGAAAATAGGGATGCTACAGACTTCCCCCCTTAACAAAATTGCGTCCTCGCAATTTCTATTAGGAAAATGATAAACAACTTGTATTCTATCTTCCAGCGCATATAACAATTCAATTTCTCAATTTCATATTACTGACTTGTGTATGTGGTAAATTTTATCTGGTTAGTTTCACATCTTTTACTTTTTACTTGCTATATAATTTATATGAAATTTTCGATCTCCTAACATTTTGAAAAATTTCAGCAGAGTCTTCTTTGCACGGAGGACATTTCGGAAAAATCGAATACAACAAAAACACAACATATACATCTCCGTGGAGGCATCCCAATTCGGGACATCCCGAAACACGGGGAAACAAAACACAACACAAACTTTCGCAGTATTTATTTCGAAAACGTACCTATAATTAGCATTTTAAGCATGTTATAACATTTTTCGTGCGAGCAAAGCAAGCAATATTCACCTCTTAGTGCTCCCTAAGCTCTTTAAACACCTATCTTGTCTCAAATATAACATTAGTTTCACATAAATGCATATAATATACTTGAACTACCTTATTTCTAAGCAACTTAAATTTCAATTTTTTTTCCTTAGAGTATGTGCACAAGTTAGCGCTAGAAAATGTGTTTTTAACATAATAAACATCAAAATTTTGTTAAACACTTCAAATAGAAATTGTAGCTTAAGTTCCTAGCTTTACGGAAAGTAAAAGATTGTCAAATTTGGATAAACCATTCGAAAGTTATGAACATATTCTTTCAGCTCAATTTTAATAACATAACTTTCCAGACAGCGAGATAAATTTGCATTTCTAGCATAATAAACATTAGAATTTCATAAAATTCTTTGAATAAAATAGTAGCTTATAACCTTAGCTTTCTAGAAAGTCCAAAATTGCTGAAATCCGGCATACAATTCAAAAGTTATGGCCAAACCAACATAGTTCTATAAAACTGAAAAACAACCCGCTCAGGCCAGTTTTACAAATTTCCATTTTTGACAAAGTGGACATCAAAAATTTTCAAAACGATTCAAAAAAAAAGTTGATGCTTAGGTTGTTGGCTTTCCAGAAAGTGCTAAATCGTTAAAATCGGGCAAAAGAATTGGAAGTTATGCTTAAAACAACCTGGCATTGTCAATTGAAAACAAATATGCATCACAGGTCAGTCCTGCAAATGTACAATTTTAGTCAAGCAAACGTCAAAATTTAGCCGAATGTCCAAAACGAAAGTCATTGAGTATGATTTAAGCTTTCCGGAAAGTATAAAATCATTAAAATCGGATTAATCTTTTAAAAGTTACATTTCAAATTGTTCAGCTTTATTTATGTGGTTTTTATTTTCTAGACAGCGATTTCCGACATCTCTAATTCATGTTGTAATCATTTTAAACGCAAAAAAAAATCCATTCCATTGCAAACAAACACATACAAAACATGGTCAAGGCAGCAACTCTGGTCACTCATATAGGATCATTTCAATCAACAAACCCACAAGCAGGCATGAAAATGCAAACAAACAAGAAAATAGTAGAAGGCCACAACAACAAAGCATCACAATTGAACTTAGGGAACTCAACCAATATGTATTAGGTTATAGTTTCAGTAGCATAACAAAAATTTTGAAATCAAGATATCACAGTTTGTTAGAGTTCTCAAGGCCAAAATGGTTTACTCAAACACATCAGAGAACCAAGATACCACAGTATTTTTTTCCCCCAAGCTAAACGCTAATCAACTTATCCTTGATATAATCAAGAATGTTAGAAAGGAAATACTCATAACTTCATTGTTAATTTATACCTTATACCTTGTAGATATGACTCGGATGTCATACGATATCAAATGATTGCCTCAATATTTTAAAAGTAACAAATCTTGATCATTGACTGATTGTTGGTTTATATCAATTTTGCTCATTTCGATATGTTTGTGCATACGTGTACCAGTCATTTGATATTTTGCATGGTAAAGATCAACACACCGAAGCAAATGAAATCTGATCCATGAGCATTACTTCGTGTGGCGAACACTTGTCGTACAATTTTATTTAAAAAAACCAACCTTTTTGTGCTCTATCTACAACATCAGTTGAAAGTAGCTTGTCTCTCTATTATGACTATTGCATAAAGTAACATTCAAGAATAGTTTTGCTCATAGTGCCAGTCAAAAGAGCTAGGCTGAATCACACATAAAAATTCATTTAAACCGGACAGTAATGACCCGAGATTTAACAGTAAAAACGTCAGCGACCTACTAGCAAAGAAACAATTGAATTAATCCTCACAAAAAGAATCCTAAGTGCAGAAAATGTTTAATACTCAATGTAATTGGTGAGATAATGATAATACAAAATAAAAGAGGAATATGACTATAAATCGCCTCTATGTACTATGCAATGAGTGTAGCAATTGTGGCATGTATTATTTTCCAATATAAGTACTCAGCTAATGTTTGGGAATGATGCTGAATCAATTCAAGTGCCTGACTAGTCATACTAGTAACCTCTCATCACATTTGGAAGTTAAAAGTGTAATCTAAAAATTCCACAATATAATTCTAGTGATGAACTAGTTCAAGTTACACTGTCAATGTATGTTTGATTCCTTTGAAGGGGGGATTAATCATATCTTCGTAAATCAAAATTTGGATGAAAGAGAGTTATGCAATAATTCATGCACTCAATATCAGGCCTAACAAATCAAAACAAAAAATAAAAATCAATCTCGATTTTTTTTCCCATATATTTCTATAGATGCTAGGAGGTGATAGTTACAATAACTAAGAATATATGCTTTTAAGTCAGATGATTACGTGGAAAGATTTGATAGATAAGATTAAAAAAATGTATTACGTGCATGTCATGTGTGAGTATGACACATTGGCTCAGACCTGTAAACCCAAAGAAAATTTTTCTTGAAGGAATGATAATACAACTTATCCCCTCTTAATTGACCTCTTCAATCACCATATTACAATGAACTTATAAAATGTTAAGTTCACAGCATAGAATTAGGCATCGAAAAATTTCCTTAACTTCAAATTAAGTTTTCATGTTACCTCTCTGACTCGTTCAACACTGAACACCTTATTCTAAGATAATTTTCATTAGAACAAACACTTAACTATCATATTTTCACAGCTGCTAAAGTGCCATTGCTCTCAAGCTGCTCATTAATACTATCACCACACAACAATGGCTGCAAGCAAGCATTGTAATGACAAATTTTAAATTGATAAAAGAAATGAATTTATCAGAAACATTTCTCACCAATTGCATCAGTTCCCATTCCTCCTTTTTCTGATTCTCTACTCATAGAATGATCTTACTTTGCGAAATAATATTTATAACTTTTTTATATATTTAAAATTTCACAAATTTATATAGATCTATATTTTTATCCCAAAAAAAACAGGTCCGATGTCCCATATCTTATATGAGTACCACATCCCGCATTCTTTATTTGGTAGTAACGTGTATGATAAAACGTATATTACATCTTTCATTTATCTAACTCTTATATACATTTTAATTCTTTCCTAATTATATTGTGTCGAATTACCTTGCACAAGCATTTAGGAATCCCTATCGATAACGCTGATCAGAAGAACCGACCGGAATTCTTAAACCACTTCTCGGCAATTAGCACAACAATTCATTTAAATATTTACATACCGGTATATTCTTTCAACAACTCTCATTATTATTATTATTATTGCAGTTGTTAAATTATGGATTTATATGAATTAAATAACTATTTCAAACTCGCTTTTACACCAACATCCATTTACAATTTACTTATCAAACAAACAATGCCTTTAGCGGAAATTTATATCCTAATCTCCATTACGCAACCTCTTTTTTTCGCAATCAACTATTTAAATTCCAGATAAAGATAAACATCAAAATTATGGGGAAAGTAAAGCAATATTATTATAGCATAATAAAAATAACAAATACGTCCCTTGATGATTACCCCAGTAATCATCGTATTCTCCGAGTATCATATAACAATTATAAGCAAAACCAACCGCACACCCATGGGGACAAGGACCATAAATCTCTTATAAGGTTTAGACTCGTGTCTCTTATAAATATATATATATATATAATTTATTGTTCTAAACCTTACTCTAATACCAACTGTAACACCCCACCTCTATACCCATATTATCCAAGAGCATTACTAAGTAATACCGTCGGATAATACGGAGAATGAGGCTGTTGGGGCACACACATGCAAATTCTCTTAGACTAACACTGGTACGTATTAAAATTTCTGACATATCCCTTAGTCTTACGTAAACAATTACACGTTTGCCTTCAGGACAGAACAATACATAATATATATAAATACAGAGATCACAGAGCCAATTATACCATTTAATATAATGTATAATATTTAACATTTTATACTCATTTATCTATTACACATCAATATCTATACGTCAATCCATACAATGAACGATAATAAATGATATACTAAGTTACTATACTCTTCTAAGCCCAATAAATACAAGCTGGTCTCAAAGTCCCTGCACCTATAATATCTCGGTCTGACATGAGTATTATATAGATAATAAATGGATCAGTTTATGTTTAAATCCATTATAGTTCATATAAAATGTTTGGGTGCTCTAAACTTGAGAGCTCATCCAAGACGTAAATCTAAACATTAGGAACTTTTAGCCAAAGTGTTAAGAAGGTGAAACTCTATTGGAATGGAATAGACTACATTCATAGATCGCAAATGAAGGGCACACAACTAGACTCACTCACTAGTACAAGGTTAGGTTGCTCATTGGCATGTATCATAAATGTTCTCAAAATCTCCAAAAGCATCAAAATCATCATATAACTCGAGGTAGTCAAATATCACGAAAGAAGCATCAAACTCCAACATAGAAAATCACAAATGTTTTTGAGGATTTAAAACCCAATAATCACCTCAATGTATAATCGTAAAGATCAAGCCACAAAATAAATATCATCACAATATGGATCCAGCAAAAATAAATATGCACGTGCAATCTTATGATAATATAGCTCCCCCGAGCTTAGCTCGGTACTTATACGTATTCAAGTTAGGCGCTTATCACTGCGACCCCCCAGCCGAGTGTATCTTGACCCTCCCGGTCAAGTGAATACGTATACGTGATCCCCCGAGTCTCCAGTTCCCCGCGAAGCAAAGTATTGGCTTAATAATACACAATATGCGTCGCTGACTCACAACTAGTAACCCAAGTAGCAGTAACAGTGTGTCCCGTAGCACACGTTCTCACTACTGGTTCACTAGCGACTTATTAATTTCGTAATGGAAAACATAGAAATATCACAAAATATCTTCAATTATATGGGAATGGAATTTAACCATGCTCATATAATACACTCACCCTTCAATACTCTATAAAACAAGTCTAATGAATAACCAGGAATGGTGACAGCGAAAGTCCCATACCAGACGGTTTCACCAAACCGTTTATTCAAATTTCTCTTATACAGAATATATCCATCTCAAAATCAAACAAAGATGTTATCACTGTATCATTTCGAAATCATAAATCAAATTAATATCAATTGTGAATCATTCATAAACTAGAAATTTATATTTAAGGAAATGGAAAGGGAAAGGAATAGATAAACAAGAAGACAAAATAAATAAAAATGATACACGGGAAATCATGTTCAAGCTTCCAAAACAATCTTAGAAGTAAAATAATTCCAAAATCATAATAATGATTTTCATTAAACCTGCAAAGGAGTATTTAAACAATTAATACATAAATATTTGTTGGAATAGAAATTAAAACACGAATATTCACTTAAGTGGATTTACATACATAGGTATATCTAGATAAATTTGATCTATCTATAATTTGAACTACAAGTCAATATTTGAAATCACATTGTATGCCTTAATTTGTAATTAATAATATAGAATGTTGTAACTTCCTTATCGATATATATATGTATTCATATTTACATTTATGTGCGACATTTTGCAAATTACTTAAGAATATATATATATATATATATATATATATATATATATATATATATATATATATATATATATATTACTCAACCGTCAAAATAAACAAGTTTTGCAACTTATAATTTTAAACAAGATTAGACAAGATCCCCTTTATATTTTTAACCGTCCAACTGACACAAAATCCATCCACCAATCCAAATTCAAAACATTATTATCTTATAACAACCGCATCAATCAAACAGCCAAATCAATCTCAAACAACTAAATCAATCACTGGTGACAATTCACAACCACCAACCTTAACACCCAAGTTATTTAAACAAAGCTGATGAATATATGTATAACTGGAATGGATATAAACATAGATGTGAGTGAAGGGAAACTCACCAAAAAGAATGATTTTAGAATTCCCTTGGCCTATGGTAGCTATTATCTCCCACATCATGGTCTCGCATACATCAACACACATGTCAACTACTGTGCCTTGACCCAACACGCTCAGCCCAAAGCTACTAGCAAAACCATGATATTGACTAGAGCCGTACTAAACATCATCTTGCAACTTCCATCCATGCACGTGAAATCCAAGAGTCGCGCCTCCTTCCAATTGGGTTCACTCGCTTCCCAAAGCCCAACGGCGGATGGCCTTCTACAATCGAGCGCGAGATCGATTCCTTTTTTTTCTTTTTAAGTATATCGCGATTTTTGATTTAGGATTGAGAAAGAATGAAAAGAAGGGGATGGTTCCAGGTTTTTCTCATCGGGTAGTCGGCCAACGTTGGCTTCTCTGGAAAGAAAGAAAGCCACAAGGTTTTTAATTAGTTTTTGGGCTTCAACAAATTAGGCTTATCTAAATTAGGCTTAATTATTAGTCCAGTTTAATTTTTAGGCAATTCTAACATAAAATGTATCACCACATATTATACAAACTACATTTTAACAATTGGTTATTTTGTTTGAATCCGATGATTGTTCAGTTTACTCGTTAACTCAACGTTCAATAAAATGAAATATATTTTATCCGATTGTTTTATTTATATAAAATTACTTAACTACGAAACTATTTTATATGCATTACAATTTGATTCACGTTACATTTGATAATTTGTTTGTTGATAGTAGACAACTTTATTTAACAATGCTTGGTAATTTTATTTATTTAATACTCCAATAGTCAATATAATTGTATTCACATTTATTTCCTTTGTGTGTATGCCTATGTAGTAAAATCATATAATATCACAAACAGTTTTATTTGGTTTAATTTATTAGCTAACAAAACCGTCAAAATTCAAATTTTACACTTTTACTTCTATTAAACACACATACAAATTTTGATGAAGAAAACAGGGATATTACATGCAGTTTGAGGATTTTTGGCATATTGTTGCAGATGGTTCTTCCTAATCATCTCTTCAATTAATTATTACAGATGTCTGCACTCATTGGTGTTGTGGCCTGGCTGATTATGGAACTGACAGAACTTCCCCGATTTGGCTACACCGTCTGATATCCTTAATGGTCGAGGTTCCGGATAATCCTCTGCATCCTTTGTGGCTAAGTAGATGTTCTCAGGAGTGTCATTTAGTGGTGTTAGCTCTGACGAGTCATGAAGGCGAAACTTTTTATTAGCTTTATTGTCGTTCCCATCATTGGCTTGCTTCCGCCCCTGAGTTTTCTGTGATTACATTGAGTAGCAGCACTTTTGGAAGCTTCAAGAAGCTGGTTACCACTAATGATCTGAAGAGGCACATGATTATCGTCCACTCTCATGTACTCCTCTACTTTCTTGTAGAACTTGTCAAGCGTATTTGGTTCCATCATCTTTATCCACCTCCCGAATTTGCTAATTGTCTTGTCTATATCGTCGAGTATGGCCACGAGAATTATACGTGACTCTGGATTCCTCACTTTTGACAAGGCAACATTGAATCGACTGAGAAACGCTTTGACAGTTACCCCTGGCTTCTGTTTCATTGCCGTGATAGTTATAGCGTCCTTGGCTTTGGTAGCATACAAGCGGAACTGCCCCTTGAACTTTTTGGTCAGATCGGAGGACCGGTCTATGCATTTAGGTGGAAACTTTGTGAACCATAATGACGCAGCACCTTCTAAGTAGAGAGGAAAGTATGTGCATCTCATCTCATCGGTCGCCTTAGTTGTGCTCTCATGTCACTCGTTTTTGAACAGAAAGTAGTTAGGATCTACAAGGTCGTTATATAGAGGCAAAATTGGAGGATTGAAATTCTTTGGACACTCTGCTTCAAGGATTCTTTCGGTGAATGGAGTCGTATCAGGAGAGAAATCCCATTTTCTTTCATCGTCTTTGCCAGCGTGATTCTTCATATTTGTTCTATCATGTTCGAGATATATTCTTCAGTGTTATGGCACTCTGCGAAGCTGATATTTTTACCAAACGTTCGTCTAGGCAAGCGGTCTTGATTAGAGAGCTTAGGGACTTTGCCTTCTCGACAAGGAGGTGCCCCTGTGACAGGCTTGGTTTCCCTTCGAGGTTTTATCTCGGAATGATTTTTAGCCTTTGGTCTCAAGCCTTCGATGTTAGCTTCATCCTTATCACTCAACCAATCATTATTGTCTTCCATGTTGTCGTTGCGGTTAAGGTCAGAGGCGGACGAGTTGCCATTTTCCTCGAGATCAACATGGACTTTTGGAGGGGCTGAATTTGGTGGAGCATTAAGGAGAGCGTCAAGTTTCTCCATTATAGCCTTAGTAGAAGCATCCACTCTTTGGTTCACATCGACAATAACAACGTTCAACTCATTCTTAATTACAACGGCTCCACCTACTGAGTTTTCGCTAACTTCAAAATGATTATTAAGTGGCGTAGTCTCATTAGCAACATTATCATTTCTTCCAATGGTTATGCTTGTAGCTTTCTTAGATTTAGCCATGATTTTGGAGAAGGAGGTAGTTTAGAACTTCAATGGCGAGGCTCTTAACCTTTGTGGGAAGTGTGGAGAAGGAAGTGTGAATGCGGCCCCACGATGGAAGTCAAATGTTTAAACCAAAAATGGTTCAACACCAAAGGTACGTAAATCGTACTTCACCAGTATGGTTAGAAATTAAAAGGAGCCATAATCGCAAAATAAGCGGGAAAAAGTAAGTAAATGCAAAGGATTTTTATAGTCATTCGATCTGGAATCGATCTACATCCACTTTGGAAGCCATTTCATTATCATGTGAGAGATTTACCAAGTTCATCATCTCCTACATCTCATTTTGGCCCATTCTTTCTTTTTACGATGATTTTCCTCTCTTTACTGACTTGATTCTTTCTAATCCGTTATGGAAGTGGTTGGATCCTTTGAATGTGATGAGCATGAGAGTGTTTGTTTCACGATTTGAGCACTCAGTGGATTAACGATGAGTCCATAGCGGTTGAGCTGGAAAAGGTAGAGATGATGGATCTCGATTTGTCGATCGTGGATCCGATCGAGTTGTCGATGGAGAAGGATGGAGAAAACTTGAATTGATCTCTAATGGAGGAAGGAGGAGACTTGGTCCATTTGGTGATGGAGGAAGATGAAGTGAGCTTTGGCAGCCATTAATGGAGTTTGGAGAGAGAGCTTAGAGTGCTTGAGAACGGTGGAGAAAAGTGATCTGGGCAACCCCTTCGGGGTCCAAAAATCTGTCCCATGAAGTGTAGTGAAATGAGGTATTTATAGGAGAAGTTTGGACCAAGTGGCAAAGCTGTAATTATGAAATACAGGGTAAGAGTCGTTCATATGGGTATTTACAGAACTGCCATTGGACAGTTGGAGCTAGCTGGAAACAACGGTATTAAGCTGCAGGATCGATCCCTCTTACTACGCGTGGGCGACCTTGAATTATGAACGAGCGATCCGTGTTTGCAACACACATGGGCACCGTTTTCTATAATTGAAGATTCACATGTCCTCACGTACTGCTACATGTTGATTTACTTTTCTTAATACGCAAGCGACCTGGAACATGCATGTGCACTACCTTCTTTAGCACCACGTGGCACTTATAACTTAGGACCACTTTATATATATGTTATAATATGCCCTTCCTATATTAACATATAACACGTTGGCCATCCTTACTATGCCGCCACGTGTGGATGAATTTAGCTAAACCATGATTGCCATGAATACTTTTCTAGATTGCCACTTCCTTCTTCTTGAACGAGCGATATGCTGATGGTAAGATGCTCGACCCAGTCAGTAGCAATCTCGTGATTGACCAAAAATGAACGAGCAGACAGGGTGCTCGACCAAGAATATGATGTACAAAAGGGGTCTGAACATGCGACCGGGACAGTTTGCTTGACCCATCAAAACCTGTGCGAACGACCCGGTTGCTTGGACCTTTTATTAACCGATCACACTTATGTTGTTATGTGTTCGTCTCTAGTGATTCAAGTAATATAGGTCTTGCACTGGAATGTTACAATTCAAACATAATAAACTTATCACTTGTGTTTCTCCATACCACTATGCCACGTGGCGAATATCATTGGACCTTGGTGTTCCATTTGAAACATATTGAAGCTCACACGTGCAGCCATATTATCTTGTATGTGTGTGTGTCCATGGTATTGTTTTGTATCCTCTTTCACAATTTAGCCATAAGTTGCATTCAAACAACCTTCATGTGTATTGTATTTTTGCATGGTTGGAATGATCCTCTTATGCCAGTCCATACACACTGTTTTAATAACCTGTGACTTGTTAATACACAGTCTAACTCGTGAACACGTTTTATGGATGTCACTTTTAGAACATATGTCTACACTTCATTGCACTATCGATCCATTTTGCTTTTATATTTGAATGACCGAGCTCATGATAACGCGCTGCTCGACCGTATGAATTTTAGGTGGTGCTCGACCATGGGTTGATGAAGTGCTCGACTGGGAGTGCACGACCGCAGGCCGCTCGCCCATCAATGTTGTGCTGGATCGATAACGAGTGAGCCATGCTTCGCGGACATGTGTAAGCGAGCTAGCTTTGTGATGATGTGAGCGAGTGAGCTGGACTCATGTTGATGGTTCACGCATGCTTCAAATTTGATCCATCTCATTATAGCACTGGTTCAATGACCGCATTGTTATAACGGGGTTAATAGTATATATATATATATATATATATATAAGGAGCGTTCCGGGAAACCCTTGTTTTGTAGTACCCCTATCCGTCATGAGTTATGGTAATCCAAATCTAACAAGAATTTATAGATGTTCAATACACATACATATTATCATCTATCCAAAATTTGAGCTCGTTCCAACATTCGTAATATTTTCAAAATCTTAGCTTGATTATTCATCGTTCAAACATTTATTTGAACCGTTACATTTAAATATCAAATATATTATTCTACGAATGTCGGAACGAGCTCAAATTTTGTATAGATGATAATATGCATGTGAATTGAACATTACAAGTTCCCATTGGATTTGGATTACCGTAGCTCACGTACGGATTGGGGTGCTACAAAACAGAGGTGCTTCAGAATGCTCACAAAAACACACACACACATACATACATACATATATATATATATGATGAAAGGTCACCAAAGAAGAACGACGGATCGTCCATCCTTAGTTAGTGTAAGTTTGACCCTATCCGCACTTTGTCCCTTAGTGGACCAGCTCACTGGGCTGAATCTGTTCAGGAGCTAGTCACTCAGGATATGGCTCAAGCCACTGTGTGTGTGTGTGTAAAGGTGCAAAGTCATCGAAGAACAACGGCGGGCGGTCCATCCTTGAAAGGTATAAGTTTTACCATGTCAGCACTTTGTCCCTTAGGAGCCACCTCACCCGATTAAATTTATTCAAGGATAGTCGCTTAGGGTAGGGCTAGAACCGGCATATGTATGTGTACATATATAAGCGGCTGTTGGAACACAAGATTAGATACACGAATTCTAAAACATTGGATTTGTTTGTCTTTGCATGAAAAATGAAATTTAAGAGGGGATTTAATAGTTGAGATTGCTTATGTCCAATTTTATGTCACTAATGTTTGTCTAAATAGACTTTCCTGCATATTTATGTTTATATGAAAGTCTATATGGATTAAAATTAATGACACAAAATTGGACTCTAGCAATCTCAACCACTAGATCTTTCTCTTAATTTCACCTTTCATATAAAAGTAAACAAATCTATTAGCTCAAAATTCGTGTATCTAATCTTGTGCCCCAACTTCCACTATACATATATATATTGCAATTGAACATATTTAATGGTGTTGGATTAAACACAAACTTAAAAAGTGTGTTTATCATTTTCCCCTTAGCTATGCATCTTCGAATTTTGAATGCTAATGTGGTAACTTGAAGTTTTCCTTTTGAAACATATATGATGATTAATTCCCCTCGATATAAACTTGTTGGCATACATCTATTCAATCGATATACATATTATCTATTGTCTAATAAAAAACCTCCATCAACCAGACCAAATGTGGAAATTTTGAGCCACGAAAATAGAAAAGAGTACAATGGTATATTTAAATATCTTACTTCATCATAAAGATTCAATACTTCTATATTAGGATAATATCTTAAACCAAAGAAAAAAACAATGGAAAAAAAATAAGTAGAGGAAAAAGAATATGGTATAACATATTTTAATAGTTTATTATACCCAAAAACTTGATGCTTTAGGACCATGATACTACCTCATTGAAACCTTAATAAAAATACTAGTATGAAAAATCTTAGTGAAAAAAGGTATAATATAATATCTCATGTTTTAGTAATTTACTACAAATGAATTTTGATAATTTTGAATCAATGTAATGCCTTATTAAAACCTTGCTAAGAAATTACACTAGGAAAAATCTTCATGAATGAAAAAAATACATGATGATACGTTTATGTATGATTTACTTGATTTTATATTTTTCCCCTTTTAAGATTGAATACAATCTTGATAATTCAAATCAACTGCAAATATGTCTCATCAATACATATATAACATAGCTTAGGCAAGCGCTAGATAAATTAAAATCAAAACATAATAATTCCATTTTCTCTCCTTTAAATGTTCATCATTAAACGGTTGTCTTTTCAACAATCGATTTTTTTAGACTTTTCTTCCAAATACGATTTGCATTTTACACTTTTATGCTACTTTCATCTGCTTTTATTTTTATGCTTCGTATAGTTTGTTTTCATTTTAGTGCTTGATGTTAGTTTTATTTATTGCAACACATCATCGACTGATATTAAGAGTTTTATTACAGTAATACTTAAAAGCAGGAAGTAATTGTTGGTACCAAAAATAGTTCAACATTTCAAGAAGTCTAAGTAGTAAATAAAATTAAAGAAATGTAAATTGAAATCAAGGAAAAAGACAAGACACACAATTTATAATGGCTCGACTAAGGGTTGCCAACGTTCACTTGCTATATTCCACTATTTATTAACAAATTTGAATGATTACACGTTTTCAGGTCGGAGTGACCTTGAGTACAATAATAATAATGTAGGAAATTTGCAAAGGAGCTAAAAATGGTCCTGTTCTTTCGTGGGACTTCTATTTGTAGATTGTAGAAGGCTTATGTAATAACCCGAGAAATCTGGGCCAGTATAAAATTTTTATTTTGGCAATTTTAGCGAATTTTGAATATTTAAAATGATTATTTTAAATAAATTCATCGAGAAATTTATTTGAATAGAATCGAACGTATATATTATATACGTCGTCGTTAGAATATAAATAATTATATATAATTATAAATAGAATTGAAAATGGCACGGTAGTTCGATAATTCGATTTCAAACTTCAATTGAATGTACGGGGTGCAAAATAAACCGGATTTTAGTGAAACCAAAAATAATAGAATCTATTTGAGAATATCTTTCCAACGAATCCGAAAAATCAAAATTTCATAACGGGGATAAAAAGATATGTCCAGTTGAAAATTCTGAATAGTCGCTATGGAATTCAGGCCCTTAAAAATGGGAATTTTGCAAACGACCTCGGATTTCGATGAAACCACTTTTGTTGGATCAGGGATGTAAAGTTATTGCTAGATTCCAATTTTCATAATTTTTCGAATCAATATGTGAGCGTGGCAAAGGAAAACGCGTTTAACCAGTTTTAGTTGATTTTAATCGACTGGAAATTGACCATTTTTCAAATGGCCTCAGAATTCGACGAAACTAGTTTTGTTAGGACCGTATCGTCAATACGAAGTTAGAAAATATTTTTCGGGGATTTTAAGAGGTAGTATGTGACCCCAGTAAATTGAAATGCACGTTCAAATTCAATATATAGAGTTATATGTTGATTTTAACGGAAAACTGATCGACACGATCGAATCAACTTGCGATACATATCCCATTGTGTTCGGAATGGGGGTAAAACGCTATGGATGACAGGCGGTGGGCCTCGTTTAAAGGTCGTATAAAAAGTCAACCTTTTTGAAATTAAATAATTAAAATAAAATAAAAACTCTTCCCACTCCCCCCTTATCTTCTCTCAGGCCCCCCCCCCGTTCGATTTAAATCAAAAGCAGAAAGGAAAAAAACTAAAAGACGAATCGCGCAGCCCCCTGGCGATCGCCACCCCGACGCGCCGCCCTCCCCCAGACGTCCTCCGCCTCAGCCCTCGAACCCGCCTCTTCCTCCACCCTCCTTCTCCTCCGCGCCCCCCTTTCCAATCGATCCCTCACCCAAACCACAGACGCCACCTGAAAACCCCCAATCCGCCTAACCCTAGACGCCTGAGCCACCTCGACCCGACCCGATCTGAAAACCGCCGACGATGGGAGTTCCGGCCATCTGAGGAGGCGCAGATGATGAAGGGTTCGACGGATATTCTTTTTACAGAGAAAGGTATTTCTTTTTTACTTTTCTTTTACTATTTAAATTGTTTAAAAATCCGAATTAGTACTATATAAATCAGTTTTAATTTATGGAAAAGAAAACACATTTTATTTTTATAAAAAGAAAGGATTTTTATTTGTTCATTAGCAAAAGAAAGAAACGATTTTTAATATGAAGTTGAAGTCATAAAAATCTGATTTTTATTAGGATGTATAACATATGAAGTTTTGATTTTTATTATGAAAATAGCGGTATAAAAGTATAATTTTTATATAATAGAGAAGTATAAAAATATGATTTTTATACTAGTGGCATATTAAAAATATAATTTTTATATAAAGTAGAAGTATTGAAAATAAAATCTTTATATTTGAAAAGGCGAAACCTTTATATAGAGAATAGTGTGATAAAAATATAATCTTTATACAGAGAACATCGATGTAAAAATAGAATTTTTATCTATATAGTAGCGATGTAAAAATAGAATTTTTATCTATATAGTAGCGATGTAAAAATAGAATTTTTATCTATATAGTAGCGATGTAAAAATAGAATTTTTATCCATGTGGAGTGAATATAAAAATGTGATTTTTATATATGTAGTGGCTACGAGCAACGAAAGTGACAAAAGGCGAGAACAGCGATGACTTCTACATAAGAAGAGTCGAGATGATTGGATTAGCTAGTTGGTGAGAACCTCTCACTCTAAATTTCTTTTTCTAGTTATATATGTATATATACTAGGATGCAGACGGTGCTTAGCAGCACCCGACACCCGTCATCCACAGACCATGGATGGCTTGTTTGTTTGATTGATGTGTTGTGAAAATTGATTGTGTGTGGAATGATTGAATAATAAAATATTCTTGTGCTGAAAGGAAATAAAATATTTATATAGTTAAAAATATTTTATCGTTAAAAATATATTTTTTAACGTGAATGTGAATAAATAAATATTTATAAACAAATCGGCCGATTTGTTTATATACACTGATTTGGCTGATATTGATTGGGATGATAAATTTTACACATCGCCCAACCGCACAAATAAAAATATGTGTTTGTTGATTTGAAACCCTACACGGGTATTGGGATGATATTTGGCATACACTAATCCCAATTATTTAATTGCATGTCGATCGATTGGTCGACAGGCTGTGTAAGCGTTGATTATTTATATTTGATGCTTATGCAGTTGTGTGGTGCATCTTGGATGATGGTTGATTGGTTATCGTTGCTATTATATACATGTGTTGTATGGAATCCACATAATTAACATTATATGGTGATTGATTGGGCCTCATTCCAACCGGGAAAATAATGAATATTATAAAAGAAAATTCATGTGTTGAATATAAAAATAGTCATGTGTCGACGATGTTCATGTGTTGAAAATATTCGTGTGTTGAGTAAAATATTTTAATAATAAAATTTGCATCTTCATCAAATTTTAAATCAAACGATAGATACCATGATTTTATAAAATATTTTACATAACAAAAATAGTCGTGTGTTGAAAGAAATATAGATTCATGTGTTGAATAGAATAAATATTCATTTGTTGAATAGAATAAAGAAGTTTTTGAAAAATATAAAGCCGTGTTGATTAGAGATGCGTTATTTTGACGCGAACGATATTTATATCGATTTTATTCGTTTTATAATGAATATTGAAAAGTGATTTCAAAATTTAATATTTTGAAATGAAATTCAAATTAAATTAGATTAAAATTCAAATTAAATTAGATTAAAATTCAAATTGAAATTTTATTGAATCAATTTGAAATGAATTCGAATTGAATTAAATAGAAGGTAAATTCAAATTGAATTGAATTGAAACGAATTAGAGTTTGAATTGAATTGAAACGAATTTGAATTCGAATTAAATAAAATTGAAATGAATTCGAATTGAATTGAAATCAAATCGATTTGAAAATTGAAGATGAAGTTGAAATTGTTTTTGAAACGAATTTAGAACTATTTATAAAATTCGTTTTAAAAAGGAAATCGATGCAATATATAATATATATATATATATGTATTATATATATAATGGCCTGAATAGAACGCGCCGCGCCGCGGTAGTTCGTGAATTTCGACCATTGACTTCGAATTGACATTACGGGAGATCCGACCGTCGGATTCTCCTAAAACCGGAACCGTTGGGTTCGTATCGAAAAGAGCTTGCCAATGAATATTAGAAATTTGAAATCTAACGGTTGGATTTGGAATTATGTCCAAATCAAACTTGGAAAAGGTCGCTGTAAGTGCAGTTCGATGGCCGTTGATGGAAATCGACTGTACGGGCCTTGATAAAATTATTAAAAATATCTATAATTTGTGTAAAATCATAAGAAATGATTTGGGAAAAATTGGGCTGAAGAATTCCACATTTTAAAGGATAAAAATAGATTTTTGTCGAAATGAACTAGTTTTGAACTAGAATTAAAATCAATTTATTTTTGAAATAAATAAATTGAATTTGAAAGTGATTTTAAAAATAATCAATATTACCAATACGTGGATTTGACTGGAGTTGAATCGAAATTATCTTCGGAATATTTCGATGTTGGATTTCGTGACTATACAGATATTGTTATGGGAATTTGAAAGATATATTTTATATCGTTATTTCCAATACGATATTTGTGGGTTTCAGGATTTGATATTGAATATAAGCCGGTATATTTTCTATTCAGAGCCTTGTATTTAATATCAAATGTTTTTTTGGGTTTATCGTGAGCGGTGTTTTGAACAACACCTGTTCTTTAACTCGATTAACAATAGAGTGTGATTTTGGGTTTATCGTGAATCGTGTTTTAGATGACATTGGTTCTTTAACCCAGTTAAAGGCAGGATATTGATTTTTGAAAAGATTAAAACTAAGTGGAATTTTAATGAATCTTTAATTAGATTGAAATATGAATTGATAATTTAAATTATCAAATCAGAAAGGTGATCGAGAATGGAGTACCGCCAGTTTTGCTCCAAAGCGATAGTTAAATCTTTAATTAGACTTGAACGGGAAATGGTAATTAATTTTACCGATAATACTGTGGTGTTAGATATGGAGTATTACCAGTTTTGCTCCATGGGATGAATAGGTTGGGATTGGGAAATAAAATAAATAATTACTTCGGTGTGGTTCGCTAATCCCGACTAGTTTGAAATGATATCCAAAGGAAGATTAAAGAATACATTCAGAAGAATTTATCTTGGATAAAATTAATGGGAACCTTTCCCTAAGAATGTGATTTTGTGAATAAAAGAACATTCTGAATTGGAACGAGGCGTTTGTTGTGTTTGTGTAACATTCGTTTATTATATACGTGGGTTATTCAGAAAGGCCGGGTTTATACCCATTCTGAATAACCGATTCGACGAGATGTCGAAGATGAAGACGGTGGTTGAAGACCGGAAGTCTTCACATCGTTTTGGGTGATTACTGATGATCTCGATTGGGCTGTACACCCAAGATGAGGGAAACAGTTGGTGATTGTCCAGACGTACTTGGAGATGGATGGATATGCGAGGAAAGTGCCTCCGGTTTCGTTCAGACCCAGAACGAACTTGTAAATGGATTGTGTGTCTGACATTGGATTTTATTCTGTGTTGATTGATCTCTATTAAATATACATCTGTTTGGCGACGGAGAATTTATTCTCTTGCTTAGCGCCCTTCTCTGAGACGTACGAGCTCAGAGGTTGTATATCGATGGACATCAGTCGCATGGAGTGAATTGCCAGTGTGGCAGGCGTAAGTGGCAATTGATCAAGGCTTCTGTTGAAAAGCAAAGTCTTGTGGTTGATGATCAAAGCACGGCCTGTGTGGCGCAGCTTTGTGTATAACGTGAATTCGCGAGCCTCACACCTCGATATGAGTCAAAAACGGGATAGTGACTGCAGGGAGAGCACGACGTTTCTTTCTAGCTAGGGTGGTGTCAGTGACCTACCAGCCCTGACATTTAAATACTTTTCACCTGTGTGGTTGTTGGATACGAGGCGCCTCGGATATAGGTCTGTAAGGACCGGGAAACGTGTGTTCAAGAATAACTAATCCTCAAAAGTAAGAGAGGACCGGCCCTGAAGATCCAAGGATCATAGTGGGTCCTGGGACATTTGCTAGATTGTCTCGAACGCGGAGAGGAGCTTGCCCCTTGCCTCGACTCATGACGGAATCCAATTTCCCATACGTGTATTTCAGTTTTATTTGTAGAACCTAGTATGGCGACATAGTGGTATGGGTCATTCATGCCGCCTATGATTGATATTTATGATTGAAATTGTTTTGACACTATACACTTATAATAGTATCAAATAATGTGTTTTAAACGTATCAAGAATGCTTTGGTTGTTATAAGGTAAAAACCCTATCCTCCGGCTTGCGTTGCATTGTGTGATGGGACCTGGGTCTTATAACAGCTTCATTTTTCTTTATTTAGCATTGCGCTGTTTTATTCTATGCACTAGTACTCTTGGGAGGAAACCCGTTCCGTGTTATACGGCGTGGTCCCTTGATTTACCTAACTTTAAAACCAATATTAATAATTGTTTTAGTTCTCACACCAGTCCCATGACTGACCTGGAGTTTATTGTTTTAACCTAAACTCTGGGTGCCCTTATTTTCGACACGGTAAGCTAGTAGTTTTGGTTTTGCAGATTTATATTCACAGGGTCCTGATTTACAGCTGGAACGATGCTCGGAAAGCTCTGTATCCGTGTATCACTTTCAGTTGTATTTTGTATATTTTTCCGCTGCTATGTAATTTATTGTAATCTCTGATATTTGTCGAATGTAATTTATTCAATTATACTCTGTATATTCTTGTATCTGATGGAATTGTTGTAATAACAATGAAATGTTCTTCCGTCTGTGTTCTATTTTGTCTTGTCCTCAACGCCATCCATGCTTTCCTTACTGGGGAAGTTCGGGTCGTGACAGCTCAAATCAAGCACAAATCATGAAGCAAAAGTAGGAAACGTGGGAGGTCCATTTCTGGGTAGTTACATGCAATTCTACAAAAAAATGGGCTTCGAGTTGGAGGGCGACCTGGGGCAATCCGGGTCGAGGTCGAGTCGGATCTACCCATACTCTGCTAGAACACTTCGATTTTTGCCTTGTCCTTGTAGCATTGCTTGATTTGTAAACTGGAATGGGCGATTGTGTGCATGATCCATCTACACGAATTCAGTTGCACGATCCAAATCACTTGGCCAAGTTGTGTTGAAGTTTATATGCTTTAACAGCGACCCGAATATTGCAGACTGATTATAGCAACCAAGAATTTTTGTTATTAGATTTTAAATATTTAATTAATTTTAAATATATAAATGATTTGATTTTTGGAATTTAATAGGTTGAATTCCAATTCAGTAGTTATTTGAATAATTGAACTTGGAATTAAGTGCTAATTAAACGAATTCAATATTCTAATTTGACTATGTTTAGTTAATTAAAATTGATTATAAATCCAGTTGCAAATTTATAAACAATGATAAATAGTTTGGATTTGAATTGATATTTAGATCGTATTTTAAAAGAATAGTTTGATAGGAAAAATAGTCAATTTTCAAAAGATCTTGGAATTCGATGAAATCAATTTTATCTAATTTGGAACAGTAAATTATTGTATGATTTCAATTTTCATATCCATCGGAATTTTATTGTGGTCGTGCACTGAATAAACGCGCACTGGTAAACAATTTGAATTTATAATTTGATTTTAAGAATAACCATTAAATATGTTCGAATTGGCTTTCGAAACAATTTTCATTGTTTTCAGAATATGGGTTATTAGCTATGAACGACAGTTAGAACGTTCCATTTTGAGTTTGGAAAATTTTGACATCGATGAATATTGTTTGACTCTTCCTATACATAGAGCTCATAAGTTGCAAAACACTAGCCTCCATTTTCTATAAATCAATGGTTATAATTTAATATTCCAATCCATCCATAATTAGCAAAAACTCCCAACTGGAAAGTTATTCGCATCATCGATTGGAGTTCATCCATGCCGGGAGCTCAACCATCAGAGGTCATGAGTGACTGAAATTCCTTGAAACCCATAAGGCTTTTGTTTTTTGGGCTTTTACGCCACCATCATCGACTTTCAAGCAATGGACCTTGAAGTGAAGAGGAAGGAAAGGAGGATAGCTAGTCGTTAGAGGTGATGTGGTGGCGTTTCGTAGTCGGTGGTGATAGATTTTGTGAGTTGAACAATTTTCATTCAACTCGACTTTTCTGGCGATCTAGGGGGATGCAACAGTTGTGGTTGCTGGCGGAGCTGGAAGTGGTAGTGTGGTGGGGTCCAGTTGGCTGTAGTGGCGACAGCTTGGACTTGAAGCTCGTGTCGTGTTTTTGATCGAAACCTGGAAATGATCGTGATTTGGTCATGATTATTTTAGGCTAATAGGTAATTAAGGGCTAATCATCGTAATTAGTTATTACATAAACTAATTTAATTCATTTAAAAGTTGTAACAAGTGTATATTTTTCATACGATATCAAATTGGGGTGAAACAAGTTGTGTTGGGTTCGTATGGACGAACACTTCACATACGAGTTGGATTGGAGTGATTTGGAGTTGTTTGGATTATGATTTCAAACTCTTATTTGGAATTATGTAAATCGACGCGCAAATCATCGAATTGGAATGGATGGTGAGTTAACTCTCACATTTTGTGGAGTACTATATTATCATATTGTATAACATAAATATCTATTGGTGAATCTATATTTATTTGTGTGATATGTTTGTTTATTTGTTTGATTGATTGATTGATTGATTTTTTGCTTTGTTGGTGGTTGTCGATATATAATCTTGTCTATGAATAGATGATCTTTAACATTACTTGCTTCTAAGCGGAAGATTCATCTTAAATGAATTGGATTATATTATATATTATGTATGCATATAAATAATCATTTTGTTGCAAGGAACAATCTAAAAGGGAAAAGCGGAGTGTATGTAGAGAATTAGGCCACGACGGAACATCTCGAAATTTACACACTTATGAGTGCTCAATAAGGAATTAATTGTTCCTTTGTGTATGTTTGTATGTTATTCACATTCATTCATTCGTTCATATCTATATTATGTTTGCATTCTTTCACTTATACTCAATTATGGCCTTATTTTACTTATGTGTATTCCCATATTGTTTATATTGTCGACCATTGAAGTAAATTAGACATTATGTTTAATATAAGCTTGTGTTTTCACAGAATCGATATTTGAAAAAAATTATCATTATAACTAATGAAATTATAAATTTATCTATGAATTGAGTCAATAACAACGAGATTCAATTATTTAAATTAACTAATGATAACTGAATTTAATTATTTCTTGTAGTTATTGAAACTTAAATTCAACTAATAACTTTAATTGATGATTGATTGAAAATTTATAATCAACTTAATTAATGGTATTTAAAATTCAATACTCGTTAAATAAATGATGTTGTAAGGTTGATAATCATTTTAACGAATGATGCCTTAGTCCCAAATCTCATATTTTAACCATTAAGATTCTAACTTTATTAGTTGGCTTTTATTTACCTTTAAATGAAAGTGAATTGAACTAAATTAAATTAATTAATGAATAAAAATAATCACATTAATTGAATAAAATGGATTTTAAGAATAATTATTCGATTTATAAAAGGTTTTTAAAACTTAATTAATTTAACAAAGGTTTGCAATCAATTTATTGATTATGAAAGACCATAAATGTGATTAACTATCTTTTAGGATAATTAACGTTGTTTTAACATTTATAAACAAATTTTGCGTCTAGCTTATCTTCTATTTAAGAATATTAAAATGGTTTTTTAAAATTATTAAAGGAGTATTATAAGTTCTCCTTTAGGACAATCAATACTTGTTTTAAGTATATTAAAGCTTTTAAATTTGGTTTATTATCTGTTTTAGATAAATAATATCGTTTAGATCATATAAACGATAGCTTTAAATAAGAATATCCTTTTTAAATAGAAATGGTTTGAAATTTAAACTTAGTGTGAAGATATGTTGGGTTCTATCAATATTGATGTTTTTAATTAATATTGGTTTCAACTTTTCTTTTAAGTACACTTGGAATAATAATTATCTCTTTAAACTAATATTTTATAGAGCATTGTTAAAATATGTTTCGTTCAAATGTCTGAAATGTGAAAACCAAGCACAAGTGCAAGTTTTGAAGTTTAAATGTTTTCGATACGAATATGGAAAGAAATTTCCATAAATTATATCGCTTATATAAAAAATATCTGGTTCTACTCTTATCATTAGGCATCTAAGTACAGAAACTTTCTGTAACACCCCATATTTTAATAACACTAAAAGAGGGTAAATAAAATAATAATTAATTTAATATTCGGAATTAAGGGAAATGGACTGTGCCATTGCATCCGTCTCAAAATTCTGGTCAAGATAGGCGTTTGGTTTGCGTAAAACGGACACCGTATGAAGAAGTTATGAGGGTTTGAAGTTTGTATATGTGCAAAATAATCATATATATATATATATATATGTATATGTATATATATTATGGTCCAAGAATCAAAATCAGGTCCAAAAAGTTCAAAATCATTCAAATTCCAGAATTTAGGGTGAGCGGGAAAATTACCGCCTAGGGGAGTCGACCCCTTGAGGGGGGTGTCGACACCAGGGTCGACCCCCCAAAGGGTGGGTCGACCCCCTAGGGCTGACGTGGCTAAGTCGGTTTGGAGGCTGGGGGGTCGACCCCCCTAGGGATGATGTGGCTAAGTCGGTTTGGAGGCTGGAAGCTATAAACACAGGCTCATTTCTCTTGCTTTCTTCACTGAAAATCAATGGAGGCCTAAGTGTTGCTAGTGCCTCGACTGAATCAAAACTCTTTCTTCTTCTGCGATCAAATTTAGAGATTCAAGTGTAGATCTGAGATTCATCAAATGCTTTTCTCCTTCTATTTCTTTTGATCCGAACACTGTGAGTTTCAGTTGCATTTAGATTTAAATAACTGGAAGTAAACATGATATGACTGTAAATTTGGATATATGCCTGTGAATGAATCATATCAGATGTATTGTAATTTGTGAATCCATGATATTGTAATTTGGATCTATGCCTGTGATTGAATCATATCAGATCTATTGTAATTTGTGAATCTATGACATTTTGAAATGACTATGACTTGGATATCAACCCTTATCATGTCAGATCTACTTTTAATTACGAATCTAATTTGTTATTTGGATCATCTTATGATTATCGTGTTGTAGTCAATTTAGATCTGGCATTAGTTGGACATCCAAATTCTTATTTAGATCTAATCATGCCTGTTATAACATCCCTACTGTGTTAGAACCTGTTTTATTATCACAAGTTCACTGATCTGTTCTTATATGTCCATCCTATCGTTATGCCATCATATCCTTATGTCAGTTTGTTAGAATAAACATCTCCGTCATCTTCCCTTCACCCTTTCCCTTCTTATTTTATATAGCCAGGCTATTTTCGAGAATAGGCATGCTGCTAAATTATGCGATTACGTTAGTTTGGGAACGATGGGAAAAACATAGAAATTGGGCATATCTTGTGAATTGGGAATTTGGGCATAGTTGGTAATAGAAAAGGTGAAAATTGTCATAATTTGAATGATGTATATGAATTCGGACATATAATTCACTATGAACATAATTGGGGAAAAAGGGGCATGGAACCTATAACCTATAACGACATAGGAAAAATTGGCTAATAATGAAATGCCTAGGATTACAGTAATTGGGAACTGTAATTGCGCCTAGACATGAGGTTAGATTGCACTTGTGGTGGAAGTTTGCCCGGACCCGCCCGGTATATCCAACGACCACAAGTGGTGAATCTAATGTGGGAGGTCTAGGTGCACAAATACGAGACGTACTAAGACATGAGGTTAAGCCCAATTTGTGGAATAAGTCTGCCCAGACCCGCTCGGTATATCCAACATCGATAAATGGTAGGCTTAATGTGGGATGTCTAGCATACTATAACCATAAATGAAAATATGGTAATAAACCTTGAATGCTTAACCTAGTTGAATCCATAGGGATTGTATGAATATAAACTTAAGTTGGGGTTAAGTAAATTTGGTTGAACAACGGGTGGGTTTGATTTCTCTTTCCAGTCATCCTATTAGAACTCTTTTTGATTCTGGCGCTTCACATTCATTTATATCTAGTTCTATGGTTGAATCTCTGCACTTAAATACTAGTATGGTAGTGGATCCCGTAGTTATCTCAAACCCCATTGGTGGTTCGACTCATTTGTCTATGATTTTTTGGGGTTTGTGGATATCTATCTTAGGCGTCGAGTTTGAGTGCGACGCGTATGTGCTTGGGCTTATGGGCTACGGTTTGATTTTAGGGATGGATTGGCTAACCATGTATGGTGCCATTCTGGATTGTGAGAGGAGGGTCGTTAGGCTTCTAACTTGTCAAGGGAGGACCCTCGAGATTTCTTGTGACCCGCAAGGATCTGTTATGCTTAGATTCCTAGAGTCTCTTGATGCATCTATCGACGATTTACAATCTGTTCCAGTAGTCCGAGATTATTCTGATGTCTTTGATGACATTCGGGGTTTACCCCCAAGACGTGAGATAGATTTTCGTATATATTTGGTGGACAATGCAAAGCCAGTTGCATTGCCAGTGCGCCATATGACTCCAAGGGAAAGGAGGGAGCTGAGTAAGCAAGTAGGGGAGCTACTTGAGAAAGGATTTATCAGGCGAAGCATATCTGAATGGGGTGCTCCAGATGTATTCACAACTAAGGCGGATGGTTCGCTTCGTTTGTGTGTAGACTATAGAGAGTTAAACAAACTCACAAAGAAGAATAGGCACCCACTTCCGAGGATAAATGACTTATTCGACCAGCTTGTTGGTGCCTCGGTATTTTCTCAGTTAGACCTAGCCACGGGGTTTCATCAGTTGAGGGTGGCTGAGGATAGTATAAATAAGACCGCTTTTAGAACTCCAGATGGTTTCTTTGAATGGCTCGTAATGCCTTTTGGGTTAAGAATGCCCCGCCTATTTTGTTGATCTGATGAGTAGGGTGTTTTGGGAGTTTCTAAATAATTTTGTCGTGGTCTTTGCGTATGATATCTTGATCTTCTGAAAGAGTGAGGAAGAGCATGCCCAACATTTTAGGGAAGTTTTGAAAACTCTCTGTGCACATCAGCTTAAGGCTATGTTCTCCAAATGCCATTTTTGGAGAAAGGAGGTGAGATTCCTAGAGCATGTGGTTTCTAAAGAAGGGATAGTAGTAGATCCCGCAAAGGTGGTTGCAGTTCAGGACTGGCAGGTTCCAAAGAATGCAACGGAGGTGAGAAGCTTTTTGGGGTTAGCAGGCTATTATAGGAAGTTCATTAAGGACTTCGGAAAGATATCAACCCCACTCACCAAGCTGACGAAGAAAAATTTGGCATTTTCAAGGGATATAGATTGTGATGTTGCTTTCCAACGACTGAAGAGGACTCTGACAACAACCCCAGTCTTGACCTTGCTTGATGGAAATAAAGTGTTTATGGTTTACACAGATGCATATGGTACAGGCTTGGTGTGATTCTGATGCAAGAAGGGAAGGTAGTGTGTTATGGGGGTAGACAGCTAAGAGTCCATGAGAAGAACTACCCTACCCATGATTTAGAGGTAGTTGCCATAATATTCGCGCTTAAGATGTGGCATCATTATTTTCTTGGAGAGAGGTTCGAGTTGTACACCGATCATAAATCTCTCAAGTATTTGTTCTCACAGAAGGATCTTAATTTAAGGCAACAAAGGTGGATGGAGTTCCTAGCTTCTTATGATTTTGAGATTGCTTGTACCCCTGGCAAGGGTAATGTGGTGGCAGATGCACTGAGTAGGTAGAGGATAGCCTTAAGTCCTTTGTTTGTGGAAAGGAAAAGCTTGGATTTCATATCGACCTTTGATTTTAGACCCTCCACCGAGCTTTTGTCTGGTTTGTTTGCATCGCTAGAGATACGACCTACTCTTATGGATCAGATAGGAGCTTCGCTATGAGATGATCCACGGATTTCAGATATATTGGATAGGCTTAGTAAAGGGGAGACTTCTAGTCACCTTAATAGATATTCCATTGACGATAAAGGGTGGTTGCGACGAAATGGAAGGCTTTGTGTTCCTCAAACCGGAAGTTTGTTAAAGGCAGTCTTAGAAGAATCCCATCACTCTAAGATGACTATTCATCCAAGCGGTGATAAGATGTATAGGGACATGAAGTGGGTTTTCTTTTGGGCTGGAATGAAGAAGGATGTGGCAGAGTTTGTTTCTCAATGTTTAGTTTGTCAGCAAGTCAAAGTTGAACAAAAGAAGCCCAGTGGTTTACTTCGTCCTTTGGAGGTTCCACAATGGAAGTGGGAGAGCGTCTCTGTGGACTTCATAGATGGTTTGCCTAGATCAAAGAAAGGCAACACCAGTATTTGGGTGGTAGTAGATAGACTTACTAAGAGTGCTCATTTTATTCCAATTAAGAGTAAGATGATGGCAGCTTGGTTGGCAGCAGTATATGTTCGTGAGATTGTTCGTCTTCATGGAGTACCTTCCAGCATCGTAAGCGATCGTGACCCCATTTCACTAGTGAGTTTTGGAGGAGTTTGCAAGAAGCATTAGGTACACAGTTACGTTTGAGCACCGCTTATCATCCTCAAGCCGATGGGCAGACGGAGAAGGTGAACAGAGTTCTAGAAGATCTTTTGAGGCTGTGTATCCTAGACTTCAGAGGGACTTGGGAAGAGCATCTTCCTTTAGTAGAGTTTGCCTATAACAACATTTATCAAGCTAGAATTGGCATGGCACCCTTCGAAGCGTTGTACGGACGACCCTGAAGATCACCAACTTGTTGGTGGGAATCTACAGAAAGGCTATTGCTTGGACCATATATGGTTAGAGAAACGTCCAAGAAGATTGATCTTATTAGACGATGAATGAAGACCGCTCAAGATAGGCAGAAATCCTATGCAGACAAGAGAAGGACTGACATTGAATTTGAAGTAGGAGATATGGTTTTCATTAAAGCGTCACCTCTAAGGAGCGTGGTTCGCTTCGAATCTGTAGGGAAACTGGCTCCAAGATTTGTAGGGCCATTTCCCATAACAGAAAGGATTGGCCAAATGGCCTATAGAGTAAAGCCGCCAGAGAGACTATTCGGTGTTCATGATGTTTTCCACGTTTCTCACTTGCTGAAGTGTTTGCATGATGCCGCGGAAGTAGTTGAGCCAAGTATATTGGAGGAAGTAAATGTGGAACGGGAGGCGACAGTCAGACGAGTTCCTTCCCGTATTCTTGGATCAGAAGTTAAGAAGCTACGCAATAAAGAAATCAAATTGGTGAAGGGTTGCCACTATAGGACGTGATACATCTTATAGTGGGGCTGGCATAGAGTATCTACGCGGAGTAGGGAGCCGATCAATTAGGGTAGTGGTTAGGATACATCTAGACGTATGCCTAAGTCTACCATCTTATAGTTGTTGGGATCATCTCATTCTGGTGATACTAGTATTAGTGTAAAGTAATATTTAGAGAAGCATATACACTCTATCATGTTTACCTTGTCATACCTAACTTATATGTTGTTATCTCTCTCTTATCCACTTTATATGCCTGTCATGCTACTTTTGCTTATTTACTTGCTAAAAGTAACTCGTCTTGCCAGACTTTATGTCTGACCCATTTTGTTTTCTCTTCTTTCTTCCGTTTCCCCCTGGTTCTCAGGGTGGGAATACTCAAGCTTGACAGTGATTCTGCTTTCATTTTGCTGGAGCTTCTTGGATGTATGGCTCAAGCTCCTATCCATGCTACCATGGCTATGTTTTATTTTGGGGAATTTTGCTTCTTTTATGTACTCTGATGTTTTATAATGCAAGACAGTAGTTTTAATGATGTAATGGTTTTTATGTATTTCAGACATGTGATGTTTTCAAACCACGTTGCGTTGTGATTAAATAAAGATTTTAATTCCGTTGTCATTTTATATCTGGCTTGTAATATTTCTATTTCTGTTTACCTATAACGCTTCACAAAACTTAATACATTCCCTTTGTAAGTGACATTAATGGACGTGGGGTGTCACTCTTTCCTCTATCTCGAAGTATGAAAACATTGTTCGGACGATGCCTAAGGGTAACACTACCTCAACTTGTCCGACATTATTTTTACCGAAAAGATGGTATAAGTTAGGATCGATAAATAATTGTAACGACCTGATTTTTAGCCGTTAAGTTTAAACATTTAAATTGGTTTAAAACGTTGAATTGTAATTATAAATGAAATACGATTTAATTTCGAATTTATCGAAATATCGTAATACGAAAACGAGGAGTAATTGAATTTGAGGTATAGTAGAAATTAGACAAATTATTAAGACCCAAATAGGTTCATATTTGAATTGTAATAGGGAATTTATTTATTTAAAATGAAATTTGAATATATATATATATATATATTTAATTCAATTAAAAATAAGCTCGTAGCATCGCTGTAGTTCATAGTTTTACGATTTGAACTTCAATTTAGCGTACAGGATCCAGTATAAGTCGGAATTTTTTGAAACAAGAATCTTTTGGTTCCATTGGATTATATTTTTCTAATAAAAGAGAAAAATCTAGACTTCTTGTAGATTTTGAGTTATGTCAAAATCGTATTTTGAGGAAGTCGCTATAGAATTGTTTATAAACTATAAGGATTTATTAAATAAAACGAAAGGATTTTAAATAAACTGAATATCTATTTAACTTGAAATTTTAAATTTTGAGTTCAAAATCCAAACTAGTTTATTTAAGGCTATATAAATTCTATTTGGATATATTAGGAATAATAATTCATTATCAATGGGTTTGATTGTTTTGAAATTGATTTATATTTTATCGATTTAGTATAGCATATTGAATAATCAATTTTCAAAGGATGTCGGATTTTAATGAAACTAGTTATATAAAATCTGTAATATTTAATTATTGTAAGATTTTCAGTTTCGAGTCAATTTGAGTTATTATGTAGTCGTGCGCGATATAAATGCGTATCGATTTACGTTGTGAAATTAAAATAGGAGTTTTTCAAACGATTACGGAATTCGATGAAACTGGTTCCATCGTGTCTGGAATATTAAGTTATTGTAAGATTTCAAGTTTCGAGCCAATCGAAGTTGTTATGCGAGCGTGCAAAAAATAAATGTGAATCAATTAACGATTTAGAATTAAAAATAGCGTTGTTTTTGCAAACGGGATTTCGATGAAACAATTTAATTAGGTCTGAATATCTAACTATATTCAGAGGCTCATTTTTATCGCGAATGGAGTTAGTATGTGACATATGATGGTAAAACGTTCAATGCGAAATAGCGACATGATAAATTGAATTAAATTTATTAATAAAATAATATATCCCTACCCTATATAAACATCTAACACACGAGAAAACCCATCCATTTTCGTTCTTCTGGTCAAGATAAAATCATTGCCACTATTAAAAACTTTGAAAATTCATAGAAAGTAAAATGCTCGATGAAATCGCTTAACGTTCAATCCCTTGAGCTTGCATGCTAAAGAGATTCATGATGTGACCCTTTTTATAAGGTAAGATGCTTTTTCCTAGTGTTCAAATTTGGTCAGCGCAGCCTAGAGCAGCAGCTATAGGGTGATGGAGGGAATATCGAGGCTAACGAAGGGTGGCGTTGGATTTTTGGTGACGAGATGCTTCAGGCAGCAAAGTCATGTGGGTTTAGTGTTAAAATGCTTCGCAACCCTTTTATTATGCGTGAAAGTTTTGGGATGTCGCGATGTGCTTCAGTTGATCGAGTGTGATGATGTGGTGATGAGGGGAAAGAGGTCGAGGATTGGAGATCGATGGTGGAGACAGGGCTTTAATTCATCGAGAAAGAAAGGAGCAAGGGGAGTTGAAATTTTCGACTTTGGGTTCGAATGCTTCAGGGGAGTAATGGGGACTTTAAAGTGGGGAAGAAGAAGTTTGTGGCTAGTTTAGTTTAAATGGTAATTAGTGAATTTAATAAATATCTAATTATCGTGATCTTGTAATAATCATAACTAGTGCATACATGAACAAAATTCAACGAAACGAGAAGCGTTAGACTCATAATAAAGAATAATACGCATTGGAATCAGTTTGGAATGATTTAGAAGCAACTGGAATTTTATGTAATTTCAAATGTACCTTTGAAATTATATAAATCAACCGGAAATCATCTAATCAAAAACAAAATGTGAGTTAACTCTCATGCTTTCTGAAATACTATAATGTGATAAAATTCATATAATATTATTATTGTTGTTAATATAAATTGGATGTTTGGTTGATATGGATAATTATTTTTTGTTTGTTTGTTGATGATTGACGAGATTTATATTTCCCTCATTTAAATAATTTAAATTAGTTATCTAATTTATATGCATTTATTAAATGATACCATGAGTTGTGATGCAGGCAAAAACAGGCTGGATTCCTCAGATAATTTCAAATGTATCGGAGGATCGTAGAATATTTGTTTTATTTTCATACGAAGTCATATGGTCGTGTAACTTTGGGAATCGACTATTGGGGTCATTTACCACATTCATGATTTTTGCTGAATTTTAAATGACCGTTTTACCACTGGCGAATCTTATTTCTCCTATAACTTTTGATTGGTAAGGAGTTTTGACCTGAAACCAATTCCATTGGATTCGGATGATTGTTTCCCATTCCGTAGAGTGGTCACATTAATCAAACGGACTTACCGTTTGGGAGATATGGCTGAAATAAGATTTGAAGATGGAAAACAGCCTAATTAGGCTTAATTACGTGATTAGCAGCTAGGCCCATAACCCATTTCGAGATTAGGGTTATGGAAGGGCTAAAAGGACTTGGAGAATCATCTCTTTTCATTTTTCTAGCCGCCACAAACATATCTCTAACCCTAATCATGGCTTCCATCTTCCAAATTTCTCTCTAATCACTTTCTAATCACTAATTGATCAAATCTACATCAAATCAAGTTGGATTAACACCAAATTCGAGTTAGAGCTGCTGCACCACATTGGAATCCGAGCCAAATCAGTAAAGTTTCAGATCTAACATTTATTTTTGGCTAAGGTGATTGATTTGCATGTTTATACACTAATTATGGCTAATTAGGGGTGATTAATGATAATTAGCGAAATTATACATCATAAAAATATGTAAAAATTCTAAAATCATATTTTATGTCGTTGGTATGAATTTGGGTTAATTTTGATTAAGTTTGCTAATCCTATAGTTTGACATGGTTAAGTGGAAAATCACATGGTCAAGTGGAAAATCATGGTTTTGGGTATGTTTGATATAAATTAACATATAAAATCATTGTTTTGATGTTTTTGGTTGATTCTACATCCTACTACTGCTGTTTGGTATGTTTTATGATTGCATAGGAAAGTAGAATGGTTGAAAACGTTGTTGTTTGGCGAAATTAGCTTGCTAGAAAAACTGCAGGGTTTCGGTTCCTCATGGTGACCACGGTCATAAACCGCCTTGACCAGAATGGTCACGAACCGCTTTGACCGGAAGGGTCACGAACCTCCTTGACCATGAGGGTCACGAACCGCCTTGACCATGAGGGTCACGAACCACCTTGACCAAGAGGGTCACGAACCGCCTTGACCAGGAGGGTCACGAACCGCCTCGACCAAGAGGGTCACGAACCGCCACGAACCGAGTGTGACGACGAGCCGACGGTGACGACGAGCCGATGGATGACGATGAGCAGAGGGTGACCACGACCCCAGGGTGGCCACGACCATGACCCCAGGGTGACCACGACCACGACCCCAGGGTGATCATGACCCCATGGTGACCACGACCCCTATGGTGACCACGAGCGATGATGATCACGAACCGATGATGACCACGAACTAGGGTTGTCAATGGGTCGGGTCAGGTTCGGGTCAAGTCGGGTTCGGGTCAATTTTTAAACGGGTCGAGTCAACCCATTTAATAAACGGGTCATATTATGCCAACCCGAACCCAACCCGTTTATAAACGGGTCGGGTCGGGTCAACCCGTTTTGACCCGTTTAATTTTGCAGATATCCCTTTATCACCTACATTTTGCAAAATAAAAGCATACCGAAATAGAATAATACATTGCTAAAAAACACAACACTTAAAAAGGCACATACATGGTTTTACACTTAAAAATACCTCTCTGCTGGGCGTATGAATTCCATGAAAATGGTTTTATATGGCTTGGGCTTGGCATGTTTTATGTTAAACGGGTTAGGACGTGTCAACCCATGTGTTCGCGGATCAACCCGTAACCCACCCGTTTATTAAGCGGGTCAGAGGGAGTTGACCCGAAAATGACCCGTTTATAAATGGGCCGGGTCGGGTTTTTTTCGTGCGGGTTACGAGTCGTGTTTCGGGTCGTGTACGAAATTGACAGCTCTACCACGAACCGAGCCGCCGTGGTGACCCCGAACCGAACTGGATTTGAGTTTCTACCACGTGACGACGATGGTGAACTCTTCTGAAGACCAACTCCAATCCGACCAAAACCCGAGATGCAAAGGAAGTCTAAATAGGGAGTTATTACTCAAGATCAAGATGGGAACCAACGAGTTAACTTCTGGAGTTGGGCTTTGCTGCGGGACGTGGGCAAATGAGTTATCGATATTTATAACTTTGGTTCACCATTGAGAGAGGGGGCATGTAGACGAACTAGAGCCAGGGCTGCGTGGATTGGTTGGCCCATAACCTAGAGCCAGGGCTGTGTGGACTGGGTAGGGTTATTGACTATAGACCAGGTATGTGTGCTCATAGCAATAGTTGTACGGAGTTGGACTCCGTCATGGCCCCAAATGGATTTGGTGATCAAAGCGGTGGATATCGTATGCTTTACGCACTGAGTGAGAGATGTGAGGATGATTGCTATGTTTGATGTTTGCTATCACCATGACACTCACACTTCCATTTTACAGTCTATGTTAGTGTTTACCTTAGAGTATTGTGCATCTTGTTGTGCTAACTCTTTAGTTGCTGGTCTAGGTTAGGTATGATTAATTATACTTGTTATTGCTCTATTTAATGATATAGATTTTCTATTGCTCATACCAGACTTTTGTCTTACCCAAAATTTTATGTCTCTTCTTGTTACTTTGGGTGTCCTAAACGAGTAGACTAGAGGTAGGTTGTAACACCCCTAAGTCCCACATCGTGGAAGCCCGTGTGAAGTGGGTACTTATATAGTAGAGCCCATCTCTGACTAACGCCGAGGCCTTTTGAGGAACAAAACCCCACACCTATACGGTGGCTAAGTTGAGGATAATATCTTGCGTGAACGGAGGTGCGGGCTGTTAAAGTGGCATCAGAGCCAATACCCAGCCGGAATTGTGGCTCCTGTGTGGACCACAGCGCCTGGGTGAGGTGTTTGTGAGTCAACGAGGACGTTGGGCTTTGTAGGAGGGGAGAATTTAACACCCCTAAGTCCCACATCATGGAAGCCCGTGTGAAGTGGGTACTTATATAGTAGAGCCCATCTCTGACTAATGCCGAGGCCTTTTGAGGAACAAGACCCCACACCTATACGGTGGCTAAGTTGGGGACAATATCTTGCGTGAACGGAGGTGCGGGCTGTTACATAGGTTAGGTGCTTATGCACGAGTAGCTGTCTGGAATTGAGCAGGAGGCTTCCACGTACTATATATATTCTCCTTGTGTTGCTGCTGGTCGCTGCTTTGGGCATTAGTAGTGTACCTCTTTTATTTCCTTTTAGAGACAATATTTTGATGGATATGGTTTAGTTTTCAGCTTATATACTGTCGTGCCTGTTTTATAACAAGTTATGTTATTATTATATTTTATTCCATGCGTTGTGAGATATACTACAAGTTCTTTGGTAATTCATCATTTCAATCCTTTTGATGACCATCTCGTGCTAGTTGGGTATTAGCACAGGGCATTTCGAGGAAATGTTTGATTAGTTCGGGGTGGGCCGTCACACTTGGTATTTGAGCCTAGATTGCGTAGTTTAACCTAAGGGAAGACACCAGGGATAGATAGCATACGTATATGAGAACGCATATTTGAGATATTTTGGTTTTCAAAAACTATATATATGTACTATTAGTATATTTAAGGACGAAGTCGCATTGCACGGGCACCACTAAGGAGATGGTTAATCATTTTCTCTTTACAGATTGAACAATGAGCCAAAATACAAGGAGACGATGAGGAAACCCGCATCGGGAGTTGAAGAGGGAGCGGGTTCAGGGGCCAATAATGGGAATGTCCCTGATATGAGGATAGTGTTTACTTCCTTCATGCGAGAGATGCTTAGGGATGCTCAGGGAGTAGTTCCTAATGCTGCTAATGGTGGTGGTGCAGTAGTGCAGGCGCCTAGAGCCGATTTCGCCAAGCTCAACAAGGATTATACTAGTCTTTATGGGAAGTCGTTCCATGGAACGGAATCGGCTACAGAGGTTCAAGATTGGCTTGATAGTTGCGAGCGCATCTTTGAGGATTTGGGGATCGATGATGCAATTAAGAGAAAGTTAGCATCGCGTCAGCTTCAAGGACGGGCTATGAATTAGTGGAATGTCATTAAAGTGGCTACTCCCGAGGATCAAATTACTTGGAATCAGTTTAAGACTCGCTTTAGTGACAAGTTTATTCCAGGTGCTCAGAAATCAGAATTGTTTAGGAAATTTTTGGAACTTAAGCAGAATGGCAGGGCAGTCTCGGAATATATTGTTGAATTCGATACCTTATCGAAATGTGGATTATCTCTTATCGATAGTACCGAGAAGAAGAACAAGAAGTTCATAACTAGCCTAGATGGGTACTTAGGGAAAATACTTATAAACCATATCGATGAGACATTCAAATCTTTGTGGGAAAGGCATTGGGATCAGAGAGCCTTTACCCTAAGACGAAGACCGAGGTTACTACTATTATATCTGCAGAGGAGCCAAAACTGCAGGCAAGCGGTGAAGGCAAGAAAAATTCCCAGAATAAGAGGAGATAGAACCAGACCAAGGATTGTCAGAAAAAGAAGAATAAGAAAGATATCCAGCGCTTTGGTTGTGGCAAGAAGGGCCGCTATGTCAGAGATTGTCGAGCAAAGCCAGAGGAGAGGAAGTGCTTCAACTATGACCAAGTGGGACATTTTAAGAATGAATGCCCGCAACCCCCTAAGGAGAAGCAGATCGTGAAAGCATATGCTATCAATGTTGTTCCTTCTTCGTTGAATACCTCAACTGCGGCGGAGAAGATAAAGGGTGTCGTTTTTCAAGGTATGCTTTCTATTTATGATGTTCCTGTTTGAGTATTGTTTGATACCAGGGATTCCCATTCCTTCGTATCTAGTGACTTGGTAGATAGGTTGGAATTGTAACCCGATATTGTCGATAGACCTTTAGTTGTGACGAACCCGATCGGTGGTTTGACTAGTCTTTATGTGATTTGTCGTAATTTGGTCTTATCGAGTCATGGATGTGTATTTGCTTGTGATTGCTTTGTTTTGGGCTTTACTGGGTTTGACATTATTTTGGGAGTCGATTGGCCCTATAGGTATGGGGTAGTGGTAGACTGTGAGGGGTCTTCGATGACCATTAGAGCGGATGATGGGCGGAGGGTGGTATCGGGTTGTCTACCTAGTGACGAAGTGATAGCTAGTTTTCTAAATTCCGTCGACATCCCGCATGATGAGTTATCAAATATGCCTATTGTTGGCGAGTATCTGGACATTTTTGAGGAAGTGGCTGGACTTCCACCACACCAAGAGATCGAGTTTCGGATTGATTTAGTGAAAGATACCAGACCTATAGTGATGCCACTTCGTCGTATGATGCCAAGGGAGCAGCGAGAGCTCGAAATGCAAGTAGGCGATCTTTTGAAGAAGGGATTCATCCGAAGAAGTGTTCCCAAGTGAGGAGCACCAGTTGTATTTACTACTAATGCCTACGGTTCTCTTCGCTTATGTGTGGACTATCACGAGTTGAACATGGTGACTAGGAAGAATAAGTATCCTCTTCCACGGATAGATGATTTGTTTGATCAACTAGATGGAGCAAGAGTATTCTCCCAGTTGTATCTCACGACAGGATTTCATCAGCTCCGAGTAGCAGCTGAGAGTATGCCTAAAACAACATTTCAGACACCGTTTGGATTCTATGAGTGGGTGGTCATGTCATTTGGGTTGCCAACGCACCCGCATATTTTGTAGATCTCATGAATAGGGTTTTCAGGGATCAATTAAATAAGTTAGTTCTTATCTTCATGGACGATATCTTGATTTACTCGAGGACAGAGGAAGAACACAAGGAACATTTGAGGACAGTGATGGAGGTGTTGAGGAAACACCAATTGAAAGCAAAATTTTCTAAGTGTCACTTCTGGAGGAGGGAAGTGAGATTCTTGGGCCATGTTGTTTATGAGAATGGTATTGCCATGGATCCTGCGAAGGTGGCTACAGTGCAAGATTGGTCTACACCCAAGAATGCAACGGACGTAAGGAGTTTCTTGGGGTTAACTGGATACTATCGTAAGTTTATTCAAGACTTCTCCAAGATAGCTGCATCGTTAACTCAGTTGACCAAGAAAATTCAAGCTTTTGCTAAGGACGAAAAATGCGAGAATGCATTTAAGAGTCTAAAGGAGAAGCTAACGTGTGCACCAGTGTTAGTTATTCCTAAAGGGAGCGAAGAGATGACGGTATACACGGATGCCTGTGGTACCAGACTAGGTGTTGTACTGATGCAAGGAGGTAGGGTTGTAGCTTATGCTAGTCGGCAACCGAAACTGCATGAGAAAAGATAGCCTACCCATGATTTGGAATTGACAGCGATCGTGTTCGCGTTAAAGATGTGGAGACACTATCTCTTGGGAGAAAGATTCGAGTTGTTTACCGATCATAAGTCATTAAAGTATCTTTTCTCTCAAAAGGATTTAAATCTTCGTCAGCAGATATTGTTAGAGTTCTTGGCTTCATATGATTTCAATATCGCTTACACACCCGGGAAGGGCAATGCGGTAGCTGATGCATTGAGTAGGAGACATGCCAACTTAGGGGCTATGTTTATCGAATGGAAGCAACTAGAGTACATCGCGGGATATGATTTCAGACCTAAGTGCATGAATTGCCAGTTAGTTAAATGCGAGGGATGAAGTGCTTAGAGAGTGTCATCACTCAAAACTCACTATACATCCCGGTGGTAACAAAATGTATCGAGACATGAAGCCGACCTACTATTGTGAAGGGATGAAGAGAGACGTTGGGAAGTTTATATCCAGGTGCATGAATTGCCAGTTAGTTAAAGCCGAGCAAAAGAAGCCTAGTGGTTTGTTGCAACCATTGGAAATTCCCGAATGGAAATGGGAACAAGTCTCAATGGATTTCATTGATGGTTTACCGAGGACTAGATCGGGTCATGATAGTATTTGGGTGATTGTGGATCGATTGACCAGAAGTGCACAACGTATTTCATGTTTCTCAGTTAAGGAAGTTCGTGCACGATTCTGATATGACTATTTCACCAGATCAGTTGGATGATATTGAGATAGAATTCGAGGCAGCTGAAAACCGCAGGCCGGTTCATATTGTCGGGCATGATACGAGGCAACTTCGTAGGAAGACAATGAAATTGGTTAAGGTCCAGTGGGGTGATAATTAGAATGACTGTTCTTGGAAACCAAGAAGAGCATGTGGAAATCATATCCAAAGCTCTTTAACTGGTAAGATTTTAATCGCGATATAGTTATTCCCTTGTTAGTAAACCGCATGATAGGATAGATTTGTTGTGTTATTATGTATGTTTAATTGTTTGCAAAGGCTGATAGGCATGCGGGGCAACACTATATGTTTTCTTGGTTAAGGAATTTCAGGGGCGAAATTTCTTAAGGGGGAGAGTGTAACGACCCACATTCTACGTATTGGGGGATCATGGAATGTTTGTTTTATTTTCATATGAAGTCACATGGTCGTGTAACTTTGGGAATCAACTATTGAGGTCATTTACCACATTCATGATTTTTTCCGAATTTCAAATGATCGTTTTACCCCTAGCAAATCTTGTTTCTCCTATAACTTTTGATTGGTAAGGAGTTTTGACTTGAAACCACTTCCATTGAATTTGGATGATGGTTTCCCATTCCGTAGAGTGGTCACATTAATCAAACGGACTTACCGTTTGGGAGATATGGCTGAAATAAGATTTGCAGATGGAAAAACAACCTAATTGGGCTTAATTACGTGATTAGCAGCTAGGCCCATAACCCATTTCGGGATTAGGGTTATGGGAGGGCTGAAAGGAGTTGGAGAATAGCGTTATTTCAATTTTCTAGCCGCCACAAACATTTCTCTAACCCTAAATTTGGCTTACATCTTCCAAATCTCTCTCTAATCACTTTATAATCACTAATTGATCATATCTACATCAAATCAAGTCGGATTAACACCAAATTAGAGTTAGAGCTGCTGCACCACATTAGAATCCGAGCCAAATCAGTAAAAGTTTCAGATCTAACATTTACTTTTGGCTAAGGTGAGTGATTTGCATGTTTATACACTAATTATGGCTAAATTATGGGTGATTAGTGATAATTAGCGAAATTATACATCATAAAAATATGTAAAAATTCTAAAATCATATTTTATGTCACTAGTATGAATTTAGGTTAATTTGGATTAAGTTTTCTAATCCTATAGTTAGACGTGGTTAAGGGGAAAACCACATGGTCAAGGGGAAAATCATGGTTTTGGGTATGATTGATCTAAATTAACATATGAAATCATTATTTTGATGTTTTTGGTTGATTCTACATGTTACTACTGCTGTTTGGTATGTTTTGTGATTTCATGGGAAAATTAGAATGGTTGAAAATGTCGTCGTTTGGCGAAATTAGCTTGCTGGAAAAACTACAGGGTTTAGATTCCTCGTGATGACCACGGTCACAAATCGCCTTGACCAGAAGGGTCATGAACCACTTTGACCAGAAGGGTCACGAACCTCATTGACCAAGAAGGGTCACGAACCGCCTTGACCAAGAAGGTCATGAACCGCCTTGACTAAGAGGGTCACGAAATGCCTTGACCGGGAGGGTCACGAGCCGCCTTGACCACGAGGGTCACGAATAGCCTTGACCTGGAGGGTTACGAACTGCCACGACCAAGAGGGTCACGAACCGCCACCAGCCGAGGGTGACGACGAGCCGATGGTGAAGACGATCCGATGGTGACGACGAGAAGAGGGTGACCATGACCCCGTGGTGACAACGACCCCAGGGTGACCACGACCCCACGGTGACCACGACCCCAAGGTGACCACGACCCCGGGGTGACCATGACCCATGGTGACCATGACCCCAGGATGACCATGACCAAAGGGTGACCACGACCCCAGGGTGACCACGACCCCAGGGTGACCACGACCCCATGGTAACCACGAGCGATGGTGATCACGAGTCGGTGCTGACCACGAATTGAGCCATGAAGGTGACCCCGAACCAAACTCGATTTGAGCTTCTACCACGTGATGACAATCGTGAACTCTTCTGAAGATCAACTCCAATCCGACCAAAACCTGTGATGCAAAGGAAGTCTAAACGGGGAGTTATTACTCAGGATCAAGATGGGAACCAACGAGTTAACTTATGGAGTTGGGCTTTGCTGCGGGACGTGTGCAAAGGAGTTATCGATATCTATAACTTTGGTTCACCATTGAGAGAGGGGGCATGTAGACGAACCAGAGCCAGGGCTGTGTGGACTGGTTGGCCCAGAACCTAGAGCCAGGGCTGTGTGGAGTGGGTAGGGTTATTAACTATAGACCGGGCAGTGTGGTCATAGCAATAGTTTTACAGAGTTGGATTCCGTCATGGACCCAAATGGACTCGGTGATCAAAGCGGTGGATATCGTATGCTTTACGCACTGAGTGAGAGATGTGAGGATGATTGCTATGTTTGATGTTTGCTATCACCATGACACTCACACTTACATTTTACACGCTATTTTAGTGTTTACCTTATAGTATTGTGCATTTTGTTATGCTAACTCTTTGGTTGCAGGTTCAGGTCAGGTATGATTAATTATACTTGTTATTGCTCTATTTAGTGATATAGATTTGCTATCGCTCATACTAGACTCTCGTCTGAACCATATTTTTATGTCTCTTCTTATTACTCTGGGTGCTCCTAACCGAGAAGACTAGAGGCATGTTAGGTGGTTATGCACGAGTAGCTGTCCGGATACGAGCAGGAGGCTTCCACGTACTATATATATATTCTCCCCGTGTTGTGCTGATCACTGCTTTGGGCATTAGTAGTGTACCTCTTTTATTTCCTTTTAGAGACAGTATTTTGAAGTTGTAATAATTGGATATGAAGCTGTGTTTTGGTTTCCGCTACTCTGATGGATATGGTTTAGTTTTCAGCTTATATACTGTCTCGCCTGTTTTATATCAAGTTATGTTATTATTATATTTTATTCCATGCGCTGTGAGATATACTACAAGTTCTTTGGTGTTTCATCATTTCAACCCATTTGACGACCATATCGTGCTAGTCGGGTATTGGCACAACGCATTTCGGGGAAATGTCTAACTAGTTCGTGGTAGGCCGTCACAACGTAGTTTAAGTTATAAAGTTTATTCTTATAACTAAAGCAAAATTTTCAATTATATTTTATAAGTTATATAAGAATAAAAGATTTATGAAGAAATATTTATAATTGGTTTTATAAAATATTGTTAAATAATTTATATAGCAATTTCTTATGTTTTAATAAATTTTATAAGCAAGTAAGTTGGAAATTATCGTAAGGGTTAATGATTTAGGATAATTGTTTTAAGAAAATAATAGAGCGAGATTAGATTAAATGGGGTAAACGGCGTTGGGTCTGGTCGGCTGGTGGTGGCGGACCCGCGGTGGTGCGGTGTTGGACGGAGGGCTAGGCGCTAGGTTGTCTCGCGGCGGATTGGGAGGGGGTTTAGCGGAGAGAGAACGAGAGGGGAGTGACGAGAGAGAGGCGTGAGGGGGAGGTCGCAGCGTGGTGGAGGACGAGCTCCGGCGTCTGGCGGAGGGGCGACGACCGTGTGAGCCAGTTCGACCGTTTCGATCTGTTTTCCTTTAATATTTAATTATATTCTAATTTTTAAATCCAAAAAAGTTACCTTTTTCGTTCTAACCCCAAATCGAACCCAACGACTGTCGTCCCTAGCTAATTACCCTCATTCCGAACACAATGGGATATGTATCGTGAGCCAGTTCGACCGTTTCGATCTGTTTTCCTTTAAATTACAACATAAATCTATATATTCAATTTCAAATGTACATTTCAATTTACCGGGGCCACACACGAACTCTAAAAATTTCAGAAAAATTATTTCTAGCTTCGTATTGACGATACGGTCCTAACAAAACTAATTTCGTCGAATTCTGAGACCATTTGAAAAATGGCCATTTTCCAGTCGATTAAAATCAACTGAAACAGGTCAAACGCGTTTTACTTCGCCACGCGCACATATTGATTCGAAAAATTACGAATTTTGACACCTAGCAATAATTTGACATCACGGATCCAACGAAAGTGGTTTCGTCGAAAACCGAGGTCGTTTGCAAAATTTCCATTTTTATGGGCCAGAATTCCACAGCGACTATTCTGAATTTTCAACTGGACATAACTTTTTATTCCCGCTATGAAATTTTGATTTTTCGGATTCGTTGGAAAGATATTCTCAAATAGATTCTAATATTTTTGGTTTTGCCAAAATCCAGTTTATTTTGAATCCTGTACACTCATTTGAACTTTGAAATCGAAATTTCAAACTACCGCGCAATTTTCAATTCCTTTTATAATTATAAATAATTATTTATATTCTAACGACGAGTCAAATAAATATTTTCGTTTAATTCTATTCAAAATAAATTTCTTGTCGTTATTATTTAAAATAATTCATTTTAAATATTCAAAATTCATCAAAATTGCCAAAATAAATTTTTTTAAATTGGCTCGGATTTCCAGGTTATTACAATCTCCCCCACTAAAAACTTTTCGTCCCCGAAAAGGAAAGAAGCCGAAAGTTGTTTAATAAATCAGCTCAACTTTCATTATTTTCTTTACGGCTTAAGTTCTTCAACTTTTCAATTTCTAAGAACTTTTCAAATTTTTCAAAAATTTGGCTAACACCCTAAATTTTCGAATTTTTTTGCCATAACCTCCCCTGCACCGGGAGCTTTGGGATATTTCAAATAGCCTCCCATGGCCCTCACCAATCCAAAAGGAAAAAGAAACAGCCAAGCGGCTAGCCAATCGGCTCATAAAATCATCCAAAACCCAAGAAATACAATAAACATGTACCTATTTGTCGGGCAAACAATTTTATTCCTTTTCTCTAGCCTCCTTGCTATGACCTGTTCAATGTAAGTACATGTATATGTATGCAAATGCAACTACTTTTCAATACAATTCACTATTCGGTTCAATTTGGCTAAAGGTTCAACATTTAATTAATCAATCAATAATCAAACAACACAATCAACAATCAATTAGTTGATTATCTTTTCAATCACATAACTTTAATACATATCCAAAAAATCAGATTTTTGATGCCAAATCACAACAATAAGCCCTATCTAGTTTTGGTTCTCACACCAGTCAGTTGGAAACATATAGATATCACACCTTCGAAACTCGAGCATAAACTACTGACGTTGACATGTCAATCACCAGTATCATCAGAGTCATCTCCGGGCGACTAGAGTGTGATTCTATATCTATCGAATATATTTGAGGCTTCTAATACACGTGGATCAGACGTATATTAAAATCTCTATATACTAGATTGTCCAAATAAGTACAAATAAATATTCAAATACGTTGAATAAGGTTTAAATTTTCAAAACAAAATTTGTTTTCATTTTAAAAATATACTCTTCACACTCGTTCTAGGACACTACTGATCGCGTCTCTAACGAGTCATTCTCATTGGATATTACTAATCCAACCTCTGATGAATTCTTTCGTTTGGTTCTAATGTGTCTTGTTCTCGAGCTCTGTAGACCAAAGCTCTGATGCCAACTGTAACGAAAAGGAATTTCGCTCGATCCGAATGAATCGCTAAATCGACCAAGACCGTTCGAAACCCCTGATTGTTTTGAGAACACGACAAATCAGAACGCCAACAGAAGAACATTTCATTGTATATTTACAACAATTCCATCAGAATACAAGAATATACAGAGTATGAATAAATATTACACAGAAAATATCAGAGATTTAAATACATTACTACAGAGGAAAAATAACATAATACACAACTGAAAGAGATATACGGATACAGAGCCTTCCAGATATCGTTCCAGTTGTAAATCAGGATCCTGTGAATATAAATCTGCAAAACCAAAACTACTAGCTGCCCGTGTCAAAATAAGGGCACCCAGAGTTTAGGTTAAAACAATAAACTCCAGGTCAGTCATGTGACTGGTGTGAGAACTAAAACAGTTATTAATCTTTATTTTAAAGTTAGGTAAATCAAGGGACCACGCCGTATAACACGGAACGGGTTTCCTCCCAAGAACACCAGTGCATAAAACAACATCGCAATGCTAAATAAAGAACAATGAAGCTATTATAAGACCCAGGTCCCATCACACAATGCAACACAAGCCGGAGGATAGGGTTTTACCTTATAATAGCCAAAGAATGCTTGATACGCTAAATTTCATCTTTTATTATTACTTTAAGTGTATAGTGTCAAAACAATTTCAATCATAAGTATTAATCATAGACGGCATGGGTACCATATATCATGTCGCCAATACTAGGCTCTACAATCAAAACCGCACATGTCACGTATTGGAAGTTGGATTTCCATCTATGAACCGAGGCCAGGGATCGTCCTCTACCGATTCGAGACAATCTAGCCTACCATGTCTCAGGACCCAGACTCAGGTGGGCCCTTGGATCGTCAGGGTCGGTCCACCGATGTGGATTAAAATGCCTGAACACTGCGTTTCCCCGCCCTTTGGGGCGTAAATGAGCCCAATGGCTCCATCGGCTCTACATAGTCACCGATATATCCGAGGCGCCTCGCAACAACAACAACCACACAGGTGAAAATAATATAAATGCCAGGGTGGTAGGTCACTGACACCACCCTAGCTAGAGAGAAACGCATGTCCTCCCTGAGGTCCTCTCCCATTTCTGGTTCACAACCGGGGTGTGAGGCTCGCGAATCCACGCTACACAAAGCTATGCCACATAGGCCGTGCTTTTATCATCAACTACAAGACTTTGCTTTTCAACAGAAGCCTTGATCAATTGCCACTTAGGCATGCCACACAGGCAATTCACCCCATGCGATTGATACCCATCAATATATAACCCCTAAGCTCGTATGTCTCAGAGAAGGGCGTTAAGCAAGAGAATAAATTCTCCGTCGCCAAACCGATATATATTTAATAGAAATCAATCACACAGAATAAAATCCAATGCCAGACACACAGTCCATTTACAAGTTCGTTCCGGGTCTAAACGAAACCGGTGGCACCTTGTACCTCGCATATCCATCGATCTCCAAGTACGTCTGGACGATCACCAACTAATTCCCTCCTCTTGGGTGTACAACCCAATCAAGATCATCAGTAATCACCCAAACGACGTGAAGACCTCCGGTCCTCGACCACCGTCTTCATCCTCGACACATCGTCGAATCAGTTATTCAGAATGGGATAAACCTGGTCTTTCTGAATAGCCCGCGTATATAATCAACAAGTGTTACACAAACACAACACACGCCTCATTCCAATTCAGAATATTCTTTTATTCAAATATTCTTATACTTTGGGAAAGGTTCCCATTAATTTTATCAAAGATAAATTCTTTAAATTTATTCTTTAATCTTCGTTTGAATATCAATTAAAATTAGTCGGGATTAGCGAACCATACCGAAGTAATCATTTATTTTATTTCCCAATCCCAACCTATTTATCCCATGAAGTGAAACTGGTCATACTTCATATCTAACACCACGGTGTTATCGGTAAATTTAATTACCATTTCACGTTCAAATCTAATTAAAGATTTAACTATCGCCTGGAGCAAAACTGGTGATACCCCATTCTCGATCACTTAAATCTAATTAAAGATTCATTAAAACTCCACCTTGTTTTAATCTTCCCAAAAATCAATATCCTGTCTTTAACTGGGTTAAAGAACCAATGTCATCTAAAACACGGTTCACGATAAACCCAAAATCACATTCCATTAATTATCGGGTTAAAGAACAAGTGTAATTTAAAACACCGTTCACGATAAACCCAAAAATCAATACCAATTCAATTCCAATTAAATATTATTTAATTGGTACACTTCATTAAATCTAAATAGAAAGATTTAATCTTTTTCTCAACTGGGTTTAAGAACAGTGTTAATGAAGACACCATTCACGACAAACCCAAATCCCATTTGATTTTAAATACAAGGCTCTGAATAGAAAATATATCGACTTATATTCAATATCAAATTCTACGACCCATAAATATCGTATTGGAAATAACGATATAAATATATCTTTCAAATTTTCATAACAATATCTGTATAATCACGAAATCCCGCATCGAAATATCCCAAAGACAGTTTCGATTCAAATCCATTCCAATTCAATTATTGGAAATTCTGGTTATTTTCAAAACCATTTCAAATTCACTTTATTTATTTTGAAGATGAATGGATTCTAATTCTAGTTCAAAACTAGTCCATTTCGATAAAAACCTATTTTTATCTTTTCAAATATGGAGTTTTTCATCCTAATTATTCACAAATCATTTCTTATGATTTTACACAAATTATTACTATTTTTAATAATTTCATCAAGGTCCGTACAGTCGATTTCTATCAACGGCCATCGAACTGCACTTACACCGACCTTTTCCAAATTTGATTTTGACATAATTCCAAATCCAACCATTAGATTTCAAATTTCTAATATTCATTAGAAAGCCCTTTTCGATACGAACTCAACGGTTCCGGTTTTTGGAGAATCCGACGGTCGGATCTCCCGTAACGTCAATTCGAAGTCAATGGTCGAATTTCGCGAACTGCCGAGGCGCAGCGCGTTCTATTCAGGCCATTATATATATATATATATATATATATATATATTATTTCGTCGATTTCCTTTCAGAACATATTTTATAAATCATTTTAAATTCGTTTTCAAAACGATTTCAACTTCATATTCAATTTCAAATCAAAATTGAATATTCTATATCATCGATATATATATAAATGATAATATTTTCAAAACATTAGATTTTGAAATCAATTCCTTTTCTATATTCATTATAAAAATGAATAAAATCGATATAAATATCGTTCACGTCAAAATGGTGTCATGCTAACCAACACAGCTTTTATGTATTTCAATAACTTCATTATTCTATTCAACAAATGAATATTTTCTTCAACACATGAATATTTATTTTTCTATTCAACACATGAATTTATACTCCTATTCAACACATGAATATTTATTCTATTCAATGCATGAATATATATTTCTATTCAACACATGAATTTATATTTGTATTCAACACATGAATATTTATTTTTCTATTCAACACATGAATTTATACTCCTATTCAACACATGAATATTTATTCTATTCAACACATGAATATATATTTCTATTGAACACATGAATTTATATTTCTATTCAACACATGAATATATATTTCTATTTTCCAAATTGGAATGAGGCCCAATCAATTACCATATAATGTTAATTATATGGTTTTTCTACAACACATGTATATAATAGCAACGATAAATCATCAACCATCATCCAGAGTGCACCACACAACTACATAAGCATTAAATATAAATAATTAACGCTTACACAGTCTGTCAATCCATCGATTGACATACAACTAAACAATCGGGATTAGTGTACGTCAAATCTCATCCCAATACCCGTGTGGGGTTTCAAATCAACAAACACAGATTTTATTTGTGCAGTTGGGCGATGTATAAAATTTATTGTCCCAATCAATATCAGTCAAATCAGTGTATATAAATAAATCGTCCGATTTGTTTATTACTATTTATTTTATATGCACGTTAAAAATCATATTTTTAACTATAAAATATTTTCCACTATAAAATATTTTATTTCATTCCACATCACAGAATCAAATTTCACAACACAACAATCAAACAAGTCATCCATGGTCTGTGGACGACGGGTGTCAGGTGCTACTAAGCACCGTCTGCATCCTAGTATATATTTCAACTAGAAATAGAAATAAAAGTGAGGAGTTCTCACCTAGGAGCTAAACCAATTCACCGCGACTCTTCATATGTAGGAAATCTTCATCGTGCTCGCCTTTTGTCACTTTCGTCGTCCGTGTTTGCTACATATATAAAAATCACATTTTTATATTCTCTCTACTTCACGATAAAAATAAAGTTCAGATTTTCATTTCACTTCATATATTTACAACGCTTCTTTCTATATAAAAATTATATTTTTATATTTCTACTTCTTATATAAAGATAGAATTTTTATTATCATACCTATATAAAAATTATATTTTTATTACTCTACCTAAGTAAAAATCATATTTTTATTATCTACATAAGTAAAAATCATATTTTTATTATCTACATTATATAAGAATTATATTTTTAATCTTCATATCTAATAAAAACCGTATTTTTATATATGCTATACATGTATAAAAATCAAATCTTTCTTGCTACTTCATATGAAATAAAATCAAATCTTTCATATTAAAAATCAAAACTTTTTCTAAATAAAAGTCAACTCCTTATTTAAATAAACAATCCTATTTTTATTAAGTTATAAAACTACGTTTCCTATAAAAATCGAATTTAAAATCAATGGTTTAATATATAAAAAGAAAATGAGACTTACTTTGTTCGTCAGAGGAAGCGGGGGAGGGGAGGGGGTAAACGGCGTTGGGTCTGGTCGGCTGGTGGTGGCGGACCCGCGGTGGTGCAGTGCTGGACGGAGGGCCAGGCGCTGGGTTGTCTCGCGGCGGATTGGGAGGGGGTTTAGAGGAGAGAGAACGAGAGGGGAGTGACGAGAGAGAGAGGCGCGAGGGGGAGGTCGCAGAGTGGTGGAGGACGAGCTCCGGCGTCTGGCGGAGGGGCGACGGCCGTGTGAGCAGCGGCGACGAGATCGATTAGGTCTTACCCCCTTTTTTATTTTATTTAATCTCTGCGTTGACTGAAGGAGGGAAAGAGGGGTAAGGGATGTATATAATTTAATATTTAATTATATTCTAATTTTTAAATCCAAAAAAAAGTTACCGTTTTCGTTCTAACCCCAAATCAAACCCAACGAATGTCGCCCCTAGCTAATTACCCTCATTCCGAACACAATGGAATATGCATCGTGAGCCAGTTCGACCGTTTCGATCTGTTTTCCTTTAAATTACAACATAAATCTATATATTCAATTTCAAACATACATTTCAATTTACCAGGGCCACACACGGACTCTAAAAATTCCAGAAAAATTATTTCTAACTTCGTATTGACGATACGGTCCTAACAAAACTAATTTCGTCGAATTCTGAGACCGTTTGAAAAATGGCCATTTTCTAGTCGATTAAAATCAACTGAAACTGGTCAAACGCGTTTTACTTCGCCACGCGCACATATTGATTTGAAAAATTACGAATTTTGAAACCTAACAATAATTTGACATCACGGATCCAACGAAAGTGGTTTCGTCAAAAACCGAGGTCGTTTGCAAAATTTCCATTTTTAAGGGCTAGAATTCCACAGCGACTATTCTGAATTTTCAACTGGACATAACTTTTTATTCCTGCTATGAAATTTTGATTTTTCAGATTCGTTGGAAAGATATTCTCAAATAGATTCTAATATTTTTGGTTTCGCCAAAATCCGGTTTATTTTGAATCATGTACATTCATTTGAACTTAAATCGAAATTTCAAACTACCGCGCCATTTTCAATTCCTTTTATAATTATAAATAATTATTTATATTCTAATGATGATTCAAATAAATATTTTCGTTCTAATTCTATTCAAAATAAATTTCTCGTCGTTATTATTTAAAATAATTCATTTTAAATATTCAAAATTCATCAAAATTGCCAAAATAATTTTTTTTAAATTGGCTCGGATTTCCGGGTTATTACATTAAATTAATTATATTATTTATTAATTTAAGTCAAAGGATTAGTTGAAATCAGTTAACAAGATTAACTGATGTTATCTAGTTGACTAAGTCAACTGTTTTATATTGAAATTGGTTATTGGATAAATTTGTTTCAATTAATCTAATAGAAATAGTTTTGACAAATAGTTGTTCGAAACTTTATAAGATTTCTTAAAGTTATGCAATCCTTAAATAACTGGGTTTAAAGGTGATTATGGAATTGTTTATTATTAATAAAGTTAATTATTATTCTCATAACCCTTTTAATTAACTCTTCTATCTTAAGTTAATAAAGAAGTTAACAACTTCTACATTAGTTAACGATGAAGTAAACTACTTTTAATGTTGAAATTAATTATTATTTTAGTTAAAATAACATGAAGAGGTTACTTTTTTAATTGAAATCGTTTAAGAAGATAATCGAGTTTTGAAATGAGTTTTCAATTAAAAAGTTCTAAAGAGGTTTAAAGCAAATGCTATGATTTAAACAAACGTTACTTAACAATCAAATTAAGTAAATGATTGAAATTAAAACGAGGTATCAAGAATGAAAAGGAAAATGTTTACCGTATTAAGGTAAAGAATTTAGTAAATGGATTTTGAGTAATTAAACCCAAATCAAGTAATATAATAAGATGTTAGATGGTTTTTTAGGTAAAGGAAGTGATTAATGAATTTTTGGTAATAAATCCAAGATGAAAATGGATTACAGTAAAACGGTTTAAAGCTAAAAATTGGTGTTTTTAATAAGGGTTTACTCATTAAACGAATTAAGTAAAAATGATTTGAGATTTAAAGGAGGTGAGAAAATGTAAAGGAACCGATAATGAAATTTGAAATCCGAGTTATAAACAAATTGTATTAAAGAAGTTCATAAAACTATGGATTGTGTTTAGTAAGAATAACTTAATGAACGAATTAAGTAAAGTGGCTATAAACTGAAAGGAGATTTTCAAAAATAATTAATGGTTATAAAAATCATATCTTAAATGAAATAGTAAAAGAGGAATTGACATGATATTACTATTAATATTGATTTTTGAGTAACGTGCTTCTATTTATCTTAAGAAAAGAACATTGCTGATCAAGGTCTGAGAGGTAAATAAAATACACCAAGTTGAACGACTTTAGGATTATCTGAGGATGATATTAGTTTGTGATGATAAAGATGTTGGAAATAATTTATTATTTCCATAAAAGAAATAATATTGCAACTTTATTTGCAAGGTTTAAGAAATATAATAAAATTATTTGGTTTTTTCCATAAACAATGTATTACCAGACATTGTTTGGCCTAGGTATGAAGTGTGATTATACTTATACCATTTGATTAAGTTAATGACACTATTTTCTAAGAAATGGAAATAGTACATGTTGTGAATGTAAATATTCTAAGTTATAAGAAAATGGTTAGGTTTTCAAAGTAATGAAAATGATAAGTTATATGGGTTTAGGAACGAAAGCGGATATATCAAATTATTATTTCCATAAGCATTAGTATAAACTTTTATTGACAAAATTTTGAAGAAAAATAAAACCGTTGAGGGTTATATAATAAATAATGCAGCATATGACATTGTTAAACCCATTTAAGATTTGTAATTAGACTTACATCAATTGGCTATGTATATATAGCGATACTTTGCCAAAATAAAAGAAATCAAAAAGAGGTTTTGTGTATATATATTAATATGTCCAAGGTGAAAAGGGGGTTTGTGTTTATATCGAAATATTTATAAAGTAAAGGAAATAAGAAGAGGTTTTATGAAAATATAACGATATTTTCGAGGTAAAAGGAAATAAAGAGGAGTTTCATGAATGCGTTCACTACGCCAAAAATGGCTTAACGCAACGCAAAAAAAATGTTGGCACAGGCACAAAAAATGTTGGCATAGGTCTTTGGCATTGTTTTTTGGGTGATGCAATTTTCACCGTTGCTACAGACCTCAAAGACAACATTTTGACTATCTACGACAACACAAAAAATATTGTTGCATTAAAACCCTATTTAGGTCTGTAGCAACATCCAAAAATGTTGCAATAAATATTAGTTATAATTATATATTTTGTGGGACCCACAATGTGGGGCCTATTGGGCCTACGCGCCAACCTATTCCCATCCCTACGTCAACACCTTGTATGACTATTGCAACATTATTTCAGCAACATTTATAACACGATGGCAACACTATATTAAAGCTACTACGGTATTTTATTCAAATATTTATTTTATTTCAATATTTCAAATAATGCAAATTTTTTGTCAGCACTATTGTACATTCACTGATATATTACACAATCATTCATATTTACATACATTCCTCGCTACATTGTCACTCGATTCACTCATATACAGACTCACTGACACCCTCTGACACGGTCTTCAACTGCTTCCATACAGCCATCTGCATAAGTGCAATTTAATGGCTGTAAGATATGATATCATTTTAAATATATTCACAGATACAAAGCAAATCAGAATGGTATTATTTAAGGTATTGTCTACTTTGTGTGTCCAAAACAAGAAATTCGATTCAAACATAATCAGTGGAGTACCATTTTAAGGTTAAAGAGGCAGTGAATGAATAAAGTATAAAACAGAATCCAAAACAGAAAAGGCACCACAAAGCCTGCAAGCATAACAATTAAATAACATTTTTTTTTGTAGGAAATGGTGAACCCACTCGCAGTAAAAAAAATTATGCTAGAAACATAATATCATATAACATTTTTGATCATTTGACAGCAATAACGTATAGAAATATCAATATTATTGACATTCAACCAATGCTTCATATCTGACTTATCTACTAAGTGTATTGAAAGTTATAGGTGCACTAAGATACTTTGGTGAATGTAATCAGTTTTGCATGACTGTGTTCGATTCTAAACAAGATTAATGAAAGCTTAGTCGTATCAAGGAACCCGAAAAACAAGGAGTCTGATGCACAATGTTTTCTCAGAGCAATGTCCAAACAAGGCAACATAAGTTTCTATGCCTATATCCCATAATTCTTTCAATTTTTTAATTAGAGACTGCATATATACATCAATTTTATTCTTTGGAGACTCTGGATCGGAGATGATTGTTGAAAGAATTAGATTTTCGGGCTTCATGCATAACCAAGTTGGAAGGATGTAGTTAACTAATACAATTGGCCATGTACTGTAAGTTGTGCTCATTGTACGAAAAGGATTGAATCTATCAGAGGCTATACCCAATCTGATATTTCTATTTTCTGATCAAAAATCAATACATAGCATCCATTGCCTTCCAAGACTCGCTATCAGCTGGATGTCTAAGTTTTTCGTCTTTTTCGTCCCACAAAATGCCATGTCATAAGTTGTGCAAACTACTTGTGTAACGACCCGCATTCTACGCATTGGAGGATCGTAGAATATTTATTTCATTCTTATACGAAGTCGTATGGTCGTGTAACTTTGGGGAACGGCTATTGGGGTCATTTCCCATGTTCACGATTTTTGCCAATTTTTAAATGACCGTTTTGCCCCTGGTGAATCTTGTTTTGCCTATAACTTTTGATTGGTAAGGAGTTTTGACCTGAAACCACTTCCATTGGATTTAGATGATGGTTTACCTTTCCGAAGAGTGGTCACATTAATCAAACGGACTTACCATTTGGGAGATATGGTTGAAATAAGGTTTGGAAGATGAAAAACAGCATAATTGGGCTTAACCGGGTGATTAGCAGCTGGGCCCATAACCCATTTCGGGATTAGGGTTATGGGAGGGCTGATAGGGTTTAGGAAAATATTTCATTTTATTTTTCTAGCTGTCAATAACCTTCCTTGAACCCTAACAATGGCCTCCATTTTCCAAATCTCATTCTAATCCTTTTCTAATCGCTTTTTAACCACTGATTGATCAAATTAACACAAATCAAGTCAAATTAGTATCAAACCAGAGATAGATATGTTGCAATACATAGATATCCGTGCCATAACAGTAAAGTTTCAGATCTAAGATTTCATTTGTGGTTAAGGTGAGTGGTTTGCACTTTTATTCACTAATTACGACTAATTAGGGGTGATTAGTGATAATTAACGAAATCATGAAAATCTGGAAAAATATGTAGAAATTCTAAAATATTATTTTATGTCACTGGTTAAAATTTAGGTTAATTTGGATTAAGTTTGTTAATCTTATAGTTAAAACATGCTTAAGGAGACTAAGGGGAAAATCATGCTTCTTGGGTATGTTTGATCTAAAATATTTCATGTGATTGATATTATGGTGTTTTTGGTTGATTCTACATGTTACTACTGTTTTTTGGTATGTTTTGTGACTTCATAGTAAGGTTAGAATGGTTGAAAATGCAATCATTTGGCGAATTTAGCTTGCTGGAAAAACTGCAGTAAACCAGTTCCTGAAGGGGGTATGCCTCTCGAACCGCCCAGGAGAGCTTCAATTCCTGAAGGGGGTATGTCTCACGAACCGGCCCAAGATGACGGTCACGAACCGCTCCAAGATGGTGGTCACAAACCGGGGGGGGGGGGGAGGGGGTCACGAGTCGGGCGGGGAGGGGGGAGGAGGGGGTGGTCACGAATCGGGGGAGGGGTGGTCACGAATCGAGGGGGGGAGGGGGTCACGAACCACGAATCAACCGACCTGAACCAAGATGATGACTCCAAACCGAACCAGATTCAAACTTCTACCACGCGACGACAATTGTGAACTCTTCTGAAGATTAACTACAATTCAACCAAAACCCGAGATGCAGAGGAAGCCCAAATGAGAATTTTTTTACCCAGGATCCAGATAGGAACCAACGAGTTAACTTCTAGAGTTGGGCTTTGCTGTGGTACAAGTGCAAAGGGGTTATCGATATATATAACTTTGGTTCACCGTTGAAGAGAGGGGGCATGTAAACGAACCAGATCTAGGGAAGTGTGGACTGGTTGGCCCTTAACCTAGGGCCAGGGATGTGTGGACTGGGTAGGGTTATTGACAATAGACCAGGGAAGTATGGTCATAGAAATAGTTGTATGGAGTTGTCGTCATGGCCCTAATGGATTTGGTGATCAAAGCGGTGGATATCGTATGCTTTACGCACTAAGTGCGAGATGTGAGGATGATTGCTATGTTTGATGTTTGCTATCACCGTGACATGCACACTCCCATTTATTTTTACAGTATATGCTAGTGTTACCTTAGAGTACTGTACATCTTGTTGTGTTAACTCTTTGGTTGCAGGTCCAGATTCAGGTACGATTATTTATACCTATTATTGTTTTATTTTGCTGCTATAGCTCATACCAGACTTTTGTCCGACCCAGAGTTTTATATCTCTTCTTATTACTCTGGGTGCTCCTAAATGAGCAGACTAGAGACAGGTTAGGTGGCTATGCGCGAGTAGTTATCCGGATACGAGCAGGAGGCTTCCACATACTATTTACATATATTCTCCCTGTGTTGTTGCTGGTCACTACTTTAGGGATCAGTAGTGTACCTTTTCTATTTTGCTTTAGAGACAATATTTTGAATTTGTAATAATGATGGTTCGGATCATAAGCTGTATTTTGGATTCCGCTGCTATGATGGTTTAGTTTTTAGCTTATGCACTGTCTCGCCTGTTTTATGTCAAGCATGTTATTATTATATTTTATTCCATACACTATGAGATATACTATAGGTTTTTTGGTGATTCATAATTTCAAAACCCTTTCCTTTTCGACGACCGTCTCGTGCTAGTCGGGCATTGGCAGCGCATTTCGAGGGAAATGTCGGCTGGCGCGGGCCAAGCCGTCACACTTGGTATCAAAGCCAAGGTTGCATAGTTAACCTAGGGTAAGACATCAGGTAGAGATAGTATACATATATGAGAGCGCGTATTTGTGATATTTTGGTTTTCAAAAACTATATATTTATACTATTAGTATGTCTAAGGATGGATTCGCACTGCACTAGCACCACTAAGAAGAAGGTTAATCGTTTTCTCTTTACATACTGAACGATGAGCTGATAAACGAGGAGTACGGGTTCAGGGGCCAACAATGGGAATTTCCCCGATATGAGGATGATGTTTACTACCTTCATGAGGGAGATGCTGATATTCAGGGAGCAGTTCCTAATGCTGCTAACGGTGGTGGTGCAGCAGTGCAGGAGCCTAGGGCCGATTTTGTCAAGCTCAACAAGGATTATACTAATCTTGGTGGAAAGCCGTTCCACGGAACGGAATCGACTAGGGAGGTTCAAGATTGGATTGATAGTTGTGAGCGCATCTTCGAGGATTTGGGGATCGATGATGCAATGAAGACAAAGCTATCATCGTGTCAACTTTAAGGACGGGCTATGAATTGGTGGAATGCAATTAAAGCGGCTACTCCCGAGGATCAAGTTACTTGGGATCAGTTTAAGACCCGATTCAGTGACAAGTTTATTCCAACTTCTCAAAAATCAGAATTGTTCAAGAAGTTTTTGGAACTTAAGCAGAATGGTAGGGTAGTCTCGGAATATATTGTTGAATTCGATACCTTATCGAAATATGGATGATCCCTTATCGATATCGCCGAGAAGAAGAACGAGAGGTTCATAACTAGCCTAGATGAGTACTTGGGGGAAAGACTCATAAACCATATCGATGAGACATTCGAAACTATTGTGGGAAAGCATCGAGATCTGAGAGCCTTTACCCTAAGTCGAAGACCGTAGTTGCAATTACATCTGCAGATGAGCCAAAGCCGCAGGAAAGCGGTGGAGGCAAGAATAATTCCTAGAATAAGAGGAAACAGAATCAGACCAAGGATGGTTAGAAAAAGAAGAATAAGAAAGATGTCGAGTGCTATGGCTGTGGCAAGAAGGGTCACTATGCCAAGGAGTGTCGAGCAAAGCCAGGGGAAAAGAAGTGCTTCAACTATGGCCAAGTTGGACATTTTAAGAATGAATGTCCACAACCCCCTAAGAAGAAGAAAATGGTGAAAGCATATGCTGCCAACGCTATTCCTTCTTCATCGAATGCCCCAACAGCGGCGCATAAGGGAAAGGGTGTCGTTATTCAAGGTATGCTTTCTATTTATGATGTTCCTGTTCGAGTATTGTTTGATACCGGGGCTTCTCATTCCTTCGTATCTAGTGACCTGGCAGATAGTTTGGAATTGGAACCCGAGATAGTCGATAGACCTTCAGTTGTGACAAACCCGATCGGTGGTTTGACTAGCCTTAGTATGATTTATCGTAATTTGGTCTTATCGAGTCATGGATGTATGTTTGCTTGTGATTGCTTTGTTTTAGGCTTTGCTGGGTTTGGCATTATTTTGGGAGTCGATTGGCTCCAAAGATATAGGGTGGTGGTAGACTGTGAGGGGTCTTCGGTGACCATTGGAGCGGACGATAGGCGGAGGGTGGTATTGGGTTGCCTACCTAGTGGTGAGGTGATGGCTAGTTTTCTATATTCCCTCGACATCCCGCAGGATGAGTTATTATATGTGCCTATTGCTGGCAAGTATTCGTACATCTTCGAGGAAGTGATCGGAATTCCACCACACTGAGAGGTTGAGTTTCAGATTGATTTAGTGAAAGATGCCAGACCTATAGTGATGCCACTTCGTCGTATGGCGCCATGGGAGCAGCGAGGGCTCGAGGTGCAAGTGGGCGATCTTTTGAAGAAGGGATTTATCTGAAGTAGTGTTTCCGAGTGGGGAGCACCAGTTGTATTTGCTACCAAGGCCGATGGTTCCCTTCGCTTATGTGTTGATTACTGCGAGTTGAACAAGGTGACTAGGGAGAATACGTATCCTCTTCCACGAATAGATAATTTGTTTGATCAAATGAATGGAGCAAGAGTGTTTTCCTAGTTGGATCTCACGACAGGATTTCATCAGCTCTGAGTAGCAGCTGAGAATGTCCCTAAAACGACATTTCGGACGCCGTCTGGATTTTATGAGTGGTTGGTCATGCCACTTGGGTTGACCAATGCACCGGCATTTTTTGTGGATCTTATGAATAGAGTTTTCAGAGATCAATTAAATAAGTTTGTTCTTGTGTTCGTGGACGATATCTTGGTTTACTCGAGGACAGAGGAAGAACACAAGGAACATTTGAGGATAGTGATGGAGGTGTTGAGAAAAGACCAATTGAAAGCAAAATTTTCTAAATGCCACTTCTGGAGGAGGGAAGTGAGATTCTTGGGCCATGTTGTCTCAGAGAATGGTATTGCTATGGATCCTGCGAAGGTGGCTACGGTACAAGATTGGTCTATGCCCAAGAACGCTATGGACATGAGAAGTTTCTTGGGGTTAGCTGGATACTATCATAAGTTTATCCAAGACTTCTCCAAGATAGTAGCACCGTTAACTTAGCTGTCCAAGAAGAATCAAGCTTTCATTTGGGATGAAAGGTGTGAGAATGCATTTAAAAGCCTAAAGGAAATGTTAACGTGCACACAAGTGTTAGTTATTCCCGAAGGGAACGAAGAGATGACGGTATACACGAATGCCTATGGTACCGGACTAGGTGTTGTACTAATGCAAGAAGGTAGGGTTGTAGCTTATGCTAGTCGGCAACTGAAACCACATGAGAAATGTTATCCTACGCATGTTTTGGAATTGGCAGCGATTGTGTTCGCATTGAAGATTTGGAGACATTATCTCTTGGGAGAAAGATTTGAGTTTTTTGCCTATCATAAGTCGTTAATGTATCATTTCTCTTAAAAGGATTTGAATCTTCGTCAACAAAGGTGGTTAGAGTTCTTGGCTTCATATGATTTCAATATCGCATACACACCCGGGAAGGGCAATGCGGTAGCTGATGCATTTAGTGGGAGACATGCCAGTTTGGGGGTTATGTTTCTGGAATGGAAGCAACTGGAGTATATCACAGGATATGATTTTAGGCCTAAGTGTGAATTGGATCCAGATATGTTAACAAGTTTGACGATCAGATCCACCTTGATTGAGCAAATCGGTTCCAGCCAGAGGGACGACCCTAACTTATTGGAAATCATCTCCAAGGTAAAGATGGTTATCAATGGCGAAGAGATGAACAAGTATGGACTTGATCGAGAAGGATGGCTCCTAAAGAATGGGAGATTGGTTGTACCCAACATTAATGGATTGAGGGATAAAGTGCTTAGAGAGTGTCATCACTCAAAACTGACTATACATCTCGGTGGTAACAAAATGTATCGAGACATAGAGCAGACCTACTACTGGGAAGGGATGAAGAGAGACGTTGGGAAGTTTATATCCAAGTGCATGAATTGCCAGTTAGTTAAAGCCGAGCAAAAGAAGCCTAGTGGTTTGTTGCAACCATTGGAAATTCCCTAATGGAAATGGGAACAAGTCTCAATGGATTTCATTGATGGTTTACCAAGGACTAGATCGGGTCATGATAGCATTTAGGTGATTGTGGATCGATTGACCAAAAGTGCAAGGTTTATACTGGTCAAGTCGAATAGAACGACAGCTAAGTTAGCGGAACTGTATATGAAGTGGATAGTGAGATTTCATGGAGTACCTAAAGATATTGTGAGTAACCGAGATCCATTATTTACTAGTGGGTTTTGGAAGAGCTTACAAGAGACTTTAGGATTAGAATTACATCTCAGTACCGCGTACCATCCTCAAACTGACAGTTAAACAGAGAGAGTGAATCGTGTATTAGAGGATCACTTGAGATCTTGTATATTGGATTTTGGAGGATCATGGGATGACCATTTGCATCTGGTTGAACTCGCATGTAATAATAGTTATCAATCCAGGATTGGTATGACTCCATTTGAAGCTTTGTACGGGAGACCGTGCAACTCATCATCATGTTAGTTGGAGACCGATGAGAAATTTGTGCTTAGTCTAGATGTAATAAGAGAAATTTTAGATAAGATCAAGGTTATTCAACAGAGAATGAAGGTTGCCCAAGATAAGCAGAAAGTTTATGCTGATAAACACAAAGAGATTTGAAATTCTTCGTTGGCGACTTTGTATTCGTCAAGATTTCTCCATTGAAGAATGTGATTCGGTTTGGTAGGAGAGGTAAATTGGCACCAAGGTTTGTTGGTCCATTCCAAGTTCTCGAACAAGTTGGTAATTTAGCGTATAAAGTTGGATTGCTTGACAAGATAGCGGGAATGCACGACGTATTTCATGTTTCTTAGTTAAGGAAGTTCGTGCACGATTCTGATATGACTATCTCACCCGATCTGATAGATGATATCGAGGTAGAACCCAAGGCAGTTGAATGTCGTAGACCGATTCGTATTGTCAGACATGATACGAAGCAACTTCGAAGGAAGACAGCGAAACTGGTTAAGGTCCAGTAGGGTGACAATGAGAGTGACTGCACTTGGGAAACGGAGGAGAACATAAGGATGTCATATCCAGAGATCTTTACTAGTAAGGTTTTAATTGCGATATAGTTATTCTGCATGATAGGATAAGCTTGTTGTGTTTATTTTGTTTATTTGATTGTTGCAAATGGTTGATAGGCATGCGAGACCTTTTGGCTGTTTTCTTAGTTAAGGAATTTCGGGGGAGAAATTTCTTGGAGGGGGGGGGGGGAGTGTAACAACCTGCATTCTATGCATCGAAGGATCGTATAATATTTTTTCCATTCACATACGAAGTCGTATGGTCATGTAACTTTGGGGAATGACTATTAGGGTCATTTTCCATGTTCACGATTTTTTTCGATTTTTAAATGACCTTTTTGCCCCTGGCGAATCTTGTTTCGCCTATAACTTTTGATTGGTAAGGGGTTTCGACCTGAAACCACTTCCATTAGATTCGGATGATGGTTTCCTTACATTAATTAAACGGACTTACCGTTTGGGAGATATGGCTGAAATAAAGTTTGGAAGATGAAAAACAACGTAATTGGGCTTAACCGGGTGATTAACAGCTGGACCCATGACCCATTTCGGGATTAGGGTTATGGGAGGGCTGATAGGGTTTGGGAAAACATTTCATTTCATTTTTCTAGCCGCCAATAACCTTCCTTAAACCCTAGCAATGGCCTCCATCTTCCAAATCTCATTCTAATCCCTTCCTAATCGTTTTTTAACCACTAATTGATCAAATTAACAACAAATCACGTCAAATTAGTATCAAATCAGAGTTAGAGCTATTGCAACACATAGAGATCCGTGCCATAACAGTAAAGTTTCAGATCTAATGTTTCTTTTGTGGCTAAGGTGAGTGATTTGCACTTTTATTCACTAATTACGGCTAATTAGGGGTAATTAATTATAATTAGCGAAATTATGCATCATAAAAATCTGGAAAATATGTAGAAATTCTAAAATATTATTTTATATCACTGGTGAAAATTTGGGTTAATTTGGATTAAGTTTGCAAATCTTATAGTTAAAACATGCTTAAGGGGATTAAGGGGGAAAATCATGCCTTTTGGGTATGTTTGATCTAAAATATTTCATATGATTAATATTTTGGTGTTTTTGGTTGATTCTACATGTTACTACTGTTGTTTGGTATGTTTTGTGACTTCATAGTAAGGTTAGAATGGTTGAAAACGCCATCGTTTAGCGAAATTAACTTGTTGGAAAAACTGCAGAAAAACGGTTCCTGAAGGGGGAATGCCTCACGAACCGCCCAGGAGAGCTTCAATTCCTGAAGGGGGTATGTATCACGAACCTCCCCAAGATGATGGTCATGAACCGCTCCAAGATTATGGTCATAAACCGCTCCAGATGGTGGTCACGAACCGGGGGGAGGGGGGTGGTCATGAGCCGGGGGTGGGTGGGTGGTCACGAACCGGGGGTGGGGGGGGGGGTCACGAGCCATGAACCGACCCTGATGAGGACCCTGATCATGACCTGAACCAAGATGATGGTTCCAAGCCGAACAGATTCTAACTTCTGCCACGAGACAACAATTGTGAACTCTTCTGAAGATTAACTATAATTCAACTAAAACCCGAGATGCAAAGGAAATACAATTGAGAAGTTATTACTCAGGATCCAGATGGGAACGAATGAGTTAACTTCTAGAGTTGGGATTTGCTACGGGACATGTGCAAATGGGTTATCGATATCTATAACTTTGGTTCACCGGTGAAGAGAGGGGGCATGTAGACAAACCAAAGCCAGGGAAGTGTGGACTGGTTGGCCCTTAACCTAGAGTCAGGGATGTGTGCACTGGGTAGGGTTATTGACTATAGACCAGGGAAGTATGGTCATAGCAATAGTTGTATGGAGTTGACGTCATGGCCCCAATGGATTTGGTGATCAAAGCGGTGGATATCGTATGCTTTACGCACTGAGTTAGAGACGTGAGGATGATTGCTATGTTTGATGTTTGCTATCACCATGACATGCACGCTCCCATTTATTTTTACACTATATGCTAGTGTTACCTTATAGTACTGTACATCTTGTTGTGCTAACTCTTTGGTTGCAGGTCCAGGTTCAGGTATGTACATCTTTAATGATATTCTTTGCGGCTCTGATGGATAAAGGTATGTGGGCCTGTGGAAAAGCCTCTCTCATCAACTCTAGTATATCCCCAAATGATGACTCTACAATTCCATGTATACATTTTAAAGAATAAAGCCTGATGATAGAACTTAATCTCGAAAATTTTGAACAACCAGGATATAATGGCTGCTTTCCATCTTCGACAAGGTGATAAAATCTTCTAGCATTGGCATTCGGTTCATCAGAATTCTCATCCTCATAGTTGTGCATATGTCCATGAGTACGGTCCAACATTTCACCAAGATTATCTCCAAAATCACCAGCTTCAAAATCTGTATCTTCATCACTCCTTTCAAAATTTTGGCAAGAAACCTCACATATCCATTTCACATACAATGGAGATGGACCATTGCAGATGAGATGATCATAAATTATATCTTGACGAAGCCACTTGCTATTATTACAATTCTTTCAAGGGCACTTCATTTCATCACTGACGGCGAATTTAGAAAACCATTTTGTACAAAGGATTTTATCCCACTAATATATCTTTCACTAAACTTTGGAAGTTCTATCCAGATGTTTTCACGGTCCATCATTGCATTTATGAATATGAATATTTTAACATAAAAAATATAAAAGTGTGTGTGTGTGTCCAACAAGAGGAAACTAAGACAAGTCGAATTGTTAATTCAGGCCGACCTAAGAATTTATAAGTATTTTAAGTCGAAACCCTAAAGTGATGCGAGAGAGTGTTATACCTTAAAATCAAAATTGAAGCCCTAAAGTGATGTGAACAATGCTTGAACTTCCAAATCGAAGCCCTAATTGAACCGAAATCGTTGAACAAAGCTTGAACCCCCAAATCGAAGCTCTAATTGAACCGAAATCATTGTACCCCAACTTAAGAATGTTTCCTTGAACCTTTGCATGAAAACTAAGAAGAATCAAAATGTTTTTTGCAAAAGAAAATGTTATTTTCTTAACGAATTACTTGGAAGAGGGAAAATGAAAATGATAGCGGGGAACATAAAGAGGGTAAGAATTGAGTCGTGCCAAAGAAAAATTGTTGTTTGTAGAAGAAGCGATCAGGATTAATGAAGTGTCACATTATCCAACGTAGGACTTGATTCATGCGGATCACCACATAATACATGGGAAGGTCTGCTATAGCAACAATAAATAAAATTTTGCTTCGTGTTAGACTTGTTAAGCTAGGCCAACACATTTTTATGGCTAAGGTAACATAAAAAACAAAACGTTGCAGTAGGGCAAAAATATCATAACTATCGTCACATTTTAGATGGCAACATCTTGCAAAATCGTTGCATTAGACCGTTTATGGCGTAGTGGTTTATTCTAAAAGATATAAGTATTGGTTATTGTTTTCAAAGTAACGAAAACATGAAGGATTCGAGAATATAATTATCCAAGATGAGATAACTATATTATTCATTCTTAAGAATCGATGAAGTGGTTTTAATGAATGATTTTAAAGGACCTGAGCTACTGATATATTTGGTTGTACTATTTTGGTTTGATAGTTAAAAAACCGACTACCAATAAATATTCCATTTGATTTTTGATGTGTTACTTTGAGGAAACCGAGATGGGAACTAGACCCAAAACCACTTCGAACCAACTTCGCGTTCGAAAACTAATATTGCAGGGATCTTATATGATAATTTGAAGACATAGATCTTCAGAGCAAGAGGGATACTTGCGGATGTCTCTGGTTTAAATACCATGATTAAACTTGTAGTAGTAAACCTCTTTGTTTTGAGGTATTTTCGATTTCGTTCAGTCCTAGATCGAACTTGTTTGGACGAGTGTATGACAGAGTATTTCCTAAGATCATGTACGTTGATTTTTACAAATATACCAAGTATGGTGGCAGAGAAGGAAACTTCTATTAGCTTAACTCCCATAGTATATTTGTGCAAATAAATTAGTGATTGAATGTATAGGACGATGTGGCATTCAAAGTTTGAATGTGCTGTTATAAAAAGGTAATCGTGAACTCAAGCCTCGTCAACCTGGAATAACTAAAATCTTCCAGGCATAATAACTATGTTGGTCATACCCATTATCGTATATCATCACCTGATCTAGAGAAATCAGTTGTCCTTTTATTATATGCTTTGAAATTTATGGTTGTTGATCCCAGCCAGTGGTGATGATATATTCGGTATACCCGAGTAGAATGAGTAGTCGGTCATGTGTGGCCAGGTTGCAAGATGTTCTTGTTGAACCCCAATATTCCATCTCTAAAAGACACTGATCGGAAGGCGGTTCCATACCTAGTCATGTTGGAACTACAATGTCCAATACGAGCTGTATGTCTTTAGTTGTAAACTAGCTACGTTGGAAAGTGAGATGCAAGCTTTCTGGCTATATTCCTATTTTATTTGTGGTTTGATAGACATTATTATAATATCATTGGATTTTGATATAAAAAGTGATTTTGTTATCGTAATGTAAAAAGACGTGTCATGGTTATGTGTGGTCGTGTCTTGTAAGTGTTCCATTCTTTCAAAGGATTTCTAAAAGTTAAGCAAGATGCTTTTGTTATGAGTTTTATCACTGAGAGTATTCCAAACTGATTCTAGATTATTTTGCTTTGTTTCAAAATGTGCTCGGGGTCAGATGGAGTATATTTTCCATGTAACATTGGGTTTAGCTTGGAGCTTCAGGAGAGAAGTCGAAGTCGAAGTCGAGACGTATTACCGTATTTTATGATATTAATATATTTTCGTTGTGTGTTGTATTTATGTTGTTTACTCTAATTGTATAATCATATATATACATACAGTTTTCTCTTTGTGTAAAGTGTTATGATGTATTATATTTTATTTGTTTCACTCTGATATTCTATTCTACTCTGATTCTGTAGTATTGATGTTCTTATTCTTCTTTTATTCTAGCATTTCTTTCTTTTTTCTCACCATCTTTATTTTTTTTCTAAAGATTCGTATTTCCATGCATTTTGGGTTAGACGTTGATTGAAATTAGTCGACTCAAAGGGTACGGGTTTGCGGGCCTTTACAACTGGTATCAGGGCTGAAGGTTAAGTAATAACCTTGGCTCTGTGGTGTAACTCAATAGAGATAGGGCTATTTTAATACCCTGGATTGTGTTTGTGTGTATATATATGAGAGAGCATATTTGTTAGTGTTATAAAAATTGCTTATATTTTTTTGGTTGATTTGTTGTGTGGTTTATGAATTCCGGTCAATAAAGGAAGTGCAATTGTATCGATAGGTGTTTTTGAACACTTGAATAGAGCAATTTGACATAATATTTTTTTAAGTAGGTAAATAAAATAATTTTACCCAAAATTATATTTTTGATATAAAGGAATAATTTTCTGAATTATACATATAGTTGGTTGTTATTATAATTAAATGGGATTATAGTATTGAGATGGTCATATATAACCAAATAGAATTTGTATAAGAATGGAATATACAAATGAGATTATTTAAAATTGGATTCATAGCAGAATGGAGAGTTTAAATCTCGGATGTTTGGAAAATATTTTTTGAAATATTATAAAGTAATATAGTATTACTTTGAAGAAATTTCTGAATAAGAATCGTTTCAAATGGATTTCGAAATTGATAATGCACTGAACTCACTTTAGTCGCTGGAAAATATTTCTGATAATGACTGCAACAATATTAGTGTTCATTTTCGAGTTCTACACGACGGATTGCTACCACAGTAGATTTGCTAATGGGAATTTGTTTTAGGAAACAAGTTTTAGATATTCAAATGTTTTGAATTTGTAAACAATTGTAAATATATGCATATATTTATATTATTTTAGAAGAAAATTGAAATTTAAGTAGGGAATTTGAATTATGAATTTAAATTTAACTTGTTCAAGTTAAATAGATTGAAATGGTAAAAGTAAATCAGATGGATTAAAATTTAACTTAAGTTAAGTTAAATAGAAACGTATTGGTTGGAAATAATATCGAATGGAATTGAATATAGAGGAATTGAGTTATAAATGATTTTGCAACTTAGTTACAATTTTTGTATGAAATAAGAATCGAATGCAAGAATATTGATTATGAATCATTCAAAACCATAAGAAATTATGTGTTTGTTCAAAATAAAGGAAGGATTTAAGGAAAATAAAATTTGTTTGAAATCCATAGAAATGAAATTTGGGTGAAATTGAATGGAAACTTGGCCAAATGAATTTATGAAATGATTCATAAGTAAACGATATGAATTAGGGTGTCATTTGACATAAACCAAAGAAAATAAAATTTTTGAACCCATGGAAAGTAAATAAGTTGGTTTAAACCCAAATTGGAAAGAATATGGATTGAGTGAGAGATACTGATTGGAAATTATGTGATTAATTCATGTTAAAGGATCAAATAATGGTTCAACTTCATATATTGAAACTCACTTGTTTAAATTAAGTAAGTCTAGGTACTTGGAGTCATTGGCTTTGGTTTGGTTGTGTTGATCGCTTAAATATAGTTCAAGTTCGCTTAACAATGCTTATATAAGGCACGCCTACGTAAAAATACAAAATTTGGTTTATGAATTGGATTTTCCGACTGTATGGGTCGATGTATACATATTTATCTCTTGGTTATCTTGCGAAATTCCCTCTGTACAGGGTAGACCCTGCCAAAAAAATTCAAAAATCTAAGATGTTAGAAAATTTTCAATTTTTTTGAAAATTTATGATAACAAAAATAAACTGGCGTTTTTATTGAAACTAATTAGTTCAGTTGTAACTAAAGTTTAGAAGTGGAACAGAAGATTTTAACTAAGTGGATTTGTGAAAAGTTAATGGGTTTGTAGCATTTTTCCTACCTTAATAATTTCGGGGACAATATTCTTTTAGGGGGGATGTAACAACCAGGATATTTAGCCATTAAGTTTAAACATTTGAATTGGTTTAAAATGTTGAATTGGAATTATAAATGAATTTTCATATAGAATTTATTGATTTAATAAACGCAATACAATTTAATTTCAAACTTATCAAAATATCATAATACGAAAACGAGGAGTAATTAAATTTGAGGTATAGTAGGAATTGGATAAATTATTAAGACCTAAATAGGTTCATATTTAAATTATAATAAGGAATTTATTTATTTAAAATGAAGTTCAAATGTACATATTTTATTTAATTAAAAACGAGCTGGCAGCGTTACGGTAGTTCGTAGTTTTACGATTTGAACTTCAATTGAGTGTACAGGATCCAACATAAGTCGAAATTCTTTGAAACAAGAATCTTCTGTATCTATTGAATTATAGTTTTCTAATGAAAGAGAAAAATCAAGATTTCATCTTATAGATTTTGAGTTATGTCAAAATCAAATTTTCAGAAAGTCGCTATAGAATCATTTATGAACCATAACGATTTATTAAATTAAACGAAAGGATTTTACTATATAAATTCTATTTGGATATATATGATAATAATAATTTATTATTAATGGGTTTGATTGTATTGAAATCAATTTATATTTTATCGATTTAATATAACATATAGAACAATCAATTTTCAAACTATGTCATACTTTAACGAAACTAATTTTATAAAATCTATAATAGATAATTATTTTTAGATTTTTTGTTTTGATTCAATTGGAGTTATTATGTAATCGTTTGCGATATAAACGCATATCGATTTACGTTATGAAATTAAAATAGTATTTTTTTTCTTCAAACGGTCCTGGAATTCGACGAAACTTGTTCCATCGTATCCGGAATATCAAGTTATTGTAAGATTTCAAGTTTCGAGCCAATCGGAGTTGTTATGTGAGTGTGCAAAAATAAACGTGAATCAATTAATGATTTAAAATTAAAAGTAGCGTTGTTTTTGTAAACGGATTGGGATTTCGACGAGACAAGTTTCAATGGGTCCAGAATGTCAACCTATAGCATGAGGTCCATTTTTATCATAAATGGAGTAAGTATGTGATTGTACGATGGTAAAACGTTCAATGAAAGATAGCGGTAGGATAAATTGAATAAAATATATTAATAAAATAGTATATCCTTAAACTATATAAACATCTAACTCACAAGTGAACCCTTCCATTTTCGTTTATCTGGTCAAAATAAAATCCGCTGCCACAATTAAAAAACTTTGAAAATTCATAGAAATTAAAGTACTTGATGAAATCATTTGAAGTTCGATCCATTGAACTTGCACACTCGAGAGCTTCAAGATAGTACCCTTTTTATAGGGTATGATTATTCTTCCTAGTGTTCGAATTTGGTCAGCGCAGCCTAGGGCAGCAACTATTGGGCGATAGAGGGAATATCGAGGCAAACGAAGGGTGGCGTTGGATTTGTGGTGACGAGAAGCTTCAGGCGGCAAAGTCTTATGGGGTTTGGTGTTAAAAAGCTTCGCAACTCTTTAGTATGCACGAAAGTTTTGAAATGTAGCGATGTGCTTGAGATGATCAAGTGTAATGATGTTGTGACGAGGGAAGAGGTCGGGGATTGGAGATCATGGTGGAGACGGTGCTTGAATTCATTTAGAAAGGGAGGAGCAAGGGGAGTTGAAAGTTTTGACTTTAGGTTTGAATGCTTCAGGAAAGTAAAGGGGAGTTTACATTGGGGAAGAAGAAGTTTACGGCTAATTTAGTTTTAAAGGGGTAATTAGTTCTAAATGGTAATTAATGAATTTAATAAATATTTAATAAAGTAATCTTATATAATCATAACTGGTGCATCGTGAACAGAATCCAATGAAATGAGAAGCTTTGGACTAGAGAATATTATGCATGGGAATTGGTTAGGAATGATACGAAGATGACTGGAATTTTATGTAATTTCGAATGTAGGTTTGAAACTATATAAATCAACCGGAAATCGAAGAATAAAAAATAAAATGTGAGTTAACTCTCACTTTTCTTGAAATACTATAATGTGATAAAATTCATATAATGTTATTATTGTTGTTAGTATAAATTGGATGTTTGGTTACTATGGATGATTATTGCTTGTTTGTTTGTTGATGGTTAGTGACATTTACACTTTCATCATTTAAATGATTTAAATTAGATTATTTGTTTCATACACATTTATTGAATGATATTATGAGCTGTGCGTAGGGAAAAACAGGTTGTAGGGACTAACTAGATTCCTCAAATAATTGCATGTTATTTGTTTTTCATATTATTTATATATGAATTGTTTATCTCAAGTAACCTTAAATCCTGTTTGGATGTTGATTGTTGGATTGAAATTCAACGTTGATGTGATATTAATCAATAGACAATATTGATTAAGTGATTTGCAACAGACGACCTAAATTCCATCGTTTTAAGACGTTGATTTTCCATCAGGCGAGTTGACGTAGTTTAAGTCATAAAATTTATTCTTATAACTGAAGCAAGATTATATTTTATAAGTTGTATAAAAATAGACATTTTATAAATAAATATTTATGATTGGTTTTATAAAATATTACTGAATAATTTACATAACAATTTCTTATTTTTTAATAAATTTTATAAGCAAGTAAGTTGGAAATTAACCTAAGGGTAAATGTTTTGGGATAATTGTTTTAAGAAAAGAATTGAGCGATATTATATTAAATTAATTATATTATTAATTAATTTAGGGCAAAGGATTAGTTGAAATCAGTTAACCAGATTAACTGATGTCATCTAGTTGACTAAGTCAACCGTTTTAGACTGAAATTGGTTATTAGATAAATTTGTTTTCAATTAATCTAATAGGAATAGTTTTGACGAACAGTTTTGACGAATAGTTGTTTAAAACTTTATAAGATTTCTTAAAGTTAATCAATCCTTAAATAATCAGGTTTAAAGGTGATTATCAAATTGTTTATTATTAATAAAGTTAATTATTATTTTAATAACCCTTTTAAAAAGGGATTAACTCTTCTATGTTTAGTTAATAAAGAAGTTAACAACTTCCACATTAGTTAACGATAAAGTAAACTACTTTTAATGTTGGAATTACCTATTATTTTAATTAAAATAATTGAAGGGATTACCTTTTTAATTGAAATTATTTATGAAAATAACCAAGTTTTCAATTGAAAATTTCTAAAGAGATTTGAAGCAAATGTTATGATTTAAACAAATGTTTACTTAACAACCGAATTAAATAAACGATTGAAATTGAAACGATGTATCAAGAATGAAAAGGAAAATGTTTATCAGATTTGGGTAAAGAATTTAGTAAATGGATTTTAAGTAATTACACCCAACTCAAGTTATATAATAAGATGTTCGATGGTTTTTGGGTAAAGGATGTGATTAATGGATTTTTGGTAATAAATCCAAGATGAAAATGGAATGGAGTAAAATTGGTTAAAGCTAAAAGTTGTTGTTTTTAATAAGGGTTTAATCTAAACGAATTAAGTAAAAATTATTTGAGATTTAAAGGAGATGTGAAAATGTAAAGGATTTGACAATGGATTTTGAAATAAATCCTTGTTATAAACTAATTGTATTAAAAAAGTTCATAAAACTATGGATTGCGTTTAGTAAGAAGTACTTAATGAACAAATTAATTAAAGTGGCTAAAAACTGAAACGAGATATTTAAAAATAAAGAATGGTTATGAAAACCATATCTTAAAAGGAATAGTAAGTGAGGAATTAATATGATATTATTATTAATATCAGTTTTTAAGTTACAAGCTTTTATTTATCTTAAGATAAGAACGTTGTTGGTCAAGTTTGAGAGGTAAATAAAATACACCAACTTGAATTACTTCAGGATTATCTGAGGATGATGTTAGTTTGTAATGGTAAAAATGCTAGAAATAATTTATTATTTCCATAAGAGAAATAATATTGCAACTTTATTTGCAAGGTTTAAGAAATATAATAAGACTATTGGGTTTTTCCTTAGACAATGTATTACCTAATATTGTTTGGCCTAGATATGAAGTGCGATTATACTTATACCATTTGGTTAAGTATATGACGCTATTTTCTAAGTAATGAAAACAGTATGTGTTGTAAACACACTTATTCTAAGTTATAAGCAAATGGTTAGGTTCTCAAAGTAATGAAAACGAGAAGTTTTATGGGTTTGGGAACGGAAGCGAATATATGGAATTATTATTTCCATCAGCCTTAGTATAAACTTTTATTGACTAAATTTTGAAGATAGATAAAACCATTAAGAGTTATATAATAAACAATGTAGAATATGACATTGTTAAACCAATTTAAGATTTGCAATTGGACTTATACCAATTGGCTATGTATATAAGCGATATTTTTCCAAAATAAAGGAATCAAAAATAGGTTTGTGTGTGTATATATATATATATCGATATTTCCAAAGTAAAGGAAATGAAAAAGGAGTTTGTGTTTATGTCGTGATATTTCTAAGGTAAAGGAAAGAAGAAGAGGTTTTTTGAAAATATAACGACATTTTCGAGGTAAAAGGAAATAAAGAGGAGTTTCGTGAATATGTTTATTCTAAAAGATATATGTATTGGTTATTGTTTTCAAAGTAACGGAGACAGGAAGGATTCAAGAATAAATTATCCAAGTTGAGATAAGTATATGTTTAAGGATCAATGAAACGATTTTAAAGGCCTGAGCTGCTGATATACTTGGTTATACTGTTTTGTTTTGATAGTTAAAAACCAGACTATCAATAAATATCCCATTTGACTTTTGACGTGTTAATTCGAGGGGACCGAGATGGGAACTAGACCCAAAATCACTTTGAACCAACTTCGAGTTTGAAAACTAACATTACGGGGATCTTATAAGATATTTTAAAGACATAGATCTTCGAAGCGATAGGGATACCCGCTGATGTCTCTAGTTTAAATACTAGGATTAAATTTGTACCATTAAACTATTTGTTCTGAGGTATCTTCAGTTGTGTTCAGTTCTAGAACGAACTTGTATGGATGAATGTCTGACTTAGTATTTCCTAAGATTATGTACGTTGATTCTTACAAATATACCAAGTATGGTGGCGGAGAAGGCAATTTCTTTTTGCTTAATACCCATAGTGCATTTGTGAAAATTAATTAGTGATTAAATGGATCTAACAATGTGGGATTCAAAGTTTGAATGAGTTGTTCTAAAAAGGTAATCATGACCTTAATCCTCATCAATCAGGAAATGAATGAAATCAGGCAGACTACCTGACTATGTTGGTCTACCCATTAAGGTATATCATCACGTGATCTAGAGAAATTGGTTATTCTTTATTGTATGCTTCGGAATGTACGGTTGTTGATCCTAACCATTGGAGATGATATATTATGTACATTCAAGTTGAATGAGTGGCCGGTCATGTGTGGCTGGGTTGTAAGATGTTTTTGTTGAATCCAGTATTCCATCTCTAGAAGGAACTGATCGGAAGGTGGTTCCATAACAAGTCATGTTGGAAATCCAATCTCCAATACGAGCCGTATGTTTTTAGTTGTAAACTAACTATATTGGAAAGTGAAATCAAGCTTTCCGACTATATTCCTATTTTATTTATGGTTTGATAGATATTATTATAATATCATTGAATTTTGATATGAAAATTGATTTGGTTATCGTAAGGTAAAAACACGTGTCATGTTTATATGTGGTCGTGTCTTACGAGAGTTCCTTTATTTCAAAAGGGTTTCTAAAAGTTAAGCAAGATGCTTGTGTTATGAGTTTTATCACTGAAAGTATTCCAGACTGATTCGGGTTGATTTTGCTTTTCTTCTAAATGTGCTCGGGTTAGACCGAGTATAATTTCCTAGTAACATTGGGTTTGGCTTAGAGCTTTAGAAGAGAAGTCGGAGTCGATATGTATTCCTGTATTTTCTGGTATTAATTTACTTCCATTGTGTGTGTTGTACTTATGTTGTGTACTCTAATTGTATAATCACACACACACATATATATGTATATATACACACATACACAAATTTCTCTTTGTATAAAGAGTTTTGATATATTATATCTTATTTATTCCACTGTGAGATTTTATTCTACTCTGATTCTGTAGTATTAATGTTCTTCTTCCATTCTAACATTTCTTTCTTTCTTTTCTCACCCTCTTTATTCTTTCTTACTAAATATTTGTATTTTCGTGCATTTGGGTTGGACGTGGATTGAAATTAGTTGACTCAGAGGGTACAGATTTGCGGACCTTTACAATAATGGTAAGACAATGTGATTTAGTTTCCATGTCCAACCTTTTTTTGTAGTATATTTAACAACTATTGGTTCATCTTTCTTGAGTTGCATCGTCAAACCAAAACAGTTTGTTGCTCTTTGAGCGTTGTTATCCTTTGTTGTTAACGATTAAATCCAATAAAGCAAATGGATGTCTAGTTATGTGGGGTTGCTCCTATTAGGGTAATTTCACATCAACTCTAGGGTTGGTTTGGTTATGTGTGCAAGATGTGAAATACTCAGTTACTCGGTAAAGTTGGCAGGGTCCGTCCAGTATATTTCCGAGAATAGTGTAGTTCTCAAGTATACTCCAGAGATATACTATTCGATAAGGTGGGCGCACCCACCTAGTAATTTTTTGAAATTTTCTCATTTTATTTCTTTGATTCTGAATTTTAGAGTTTTCCTATTTTAATTGCAAAGGAAAGGTAAAGCCTTTACGATGTTTAATTACTTGTATCCATGGTGAGATTTAATGTTATTATAAGTGGCCTGGTCTGTAGTAAGCGGTGCAGTCCAACTTTTTCGGGAAAATTAACATTTTTCTTGTTTGATCAAAGTTTTTGGATCAGTTTCTTTGATTCTATCGAGAAGTATCATGCACTCTTCCCAATGGAGTGTTGTCTTATTTTTACTTTTATGTTGGTAAATTTTACATATGACACATATTCTTTGTTGCTTCAGTGATTTTTTTTTGTGTTGATGCTTGTAAATATATGTTGTTCTTGTGAGGTAAAAATTCTTTTTGTAATCCGTGGCGTGGTCTCACGGAATTATTGTATGTTTCTTGTTACTTAAGTTTCTTGTGTTGGTATTCCAGACTGATCCGTGTACTATTTCATTATAATGTTGAGGCCAGACCGAGCTTGTTTCCAGGTTGTCCTCTGTTGGGTATGAAGCTCATGGAGTAGAGTTGGAAGTTTGCCTCTCACGTTATTTTATTTTCGCAATATTTCATTTTACCAATCAACATTTGTAAGGTATGAATTTTATAATGGTCCAACTGCTAGGATTTATTTTTTAACTCGGATATACATTGTATCTTGTAGTGACAGTTCATCTGTTGGTATTACTATATATTGTCAAATCCCACTGTGATCACTTGTGTTTCTTCTGTTCTTTTAGTTTTCTTTTTACCCTAACAATTTGCGTTTCAATATTGAAATACAGTGGTCGTGTTCGATGTCGACTTTCCATGCCGAAAAGGAAGATTATTACACTGATCTTGATGTACAGAAGCATGGTTGATCCAAAGTGAGTACAAGAGCATGACTAGTCCAATGTTTTGCCGACCTTAGATGATAAATCCAGGCTGACCCGATCTGAAATGGGTTGAATCTTTATGCATACACCAATCCGACTTCATAAAAGGAAGTACATGACCAAACCTGAGGCTATGAGGCTAATGCCCACCCAAAACCACTGCTATGCTAAGTCCAATCCCCAATATCCCGAACTTTGGGTATTTGTGAGATCCATTGCTTAGTCCGAGCTCTTTTGAGTTTATGTAATCTCTTGCTCAAGTATCAAGCAATATGGTGATGAGAAGTCCAAAGCTTGACGGCTTTGTAAAAGTGCGGGTCAACATTTACCCCTCAAAGCACATCGCATTGCAAAAAGGATGTGCTTTAGGTTGATTAACTCTTTAACTCTTATCGATATCGTTTGCAAAATAGTCATAACCTTTTCTATGAGTCACAATGCTTGATCCACTTTGTTTGTATAGATGGTCAAGTGTGCTTTTTACTATTACACCTTGCTTTGAACCCATCGAGCTAAATATTTTGGATTCAACCTCTATGATAGTCATAGGTGATTAGTCAAATCTTGTTGAGTCAATAAGTTGAGCATGCCTTTACAATTAATCCTACATGTCGCATCATTGGCTTCTATATGTGTACAAGCACATTCAGGTGGTTGTCGTACGACGTCGCTTCATGTCTTAAACGAGCAAGCCTCTAACTCGAGTCAAGTCTACCACTCCCACCTTCAACATCCATCTCGATCACCAAATATATGATTTTTTCAGTTATATTATTTTTCTTATACATATATCTGGATCGGTCTATGATCCAGATCTAGGTTTTCTACGTTGGATCGATGCCAATCCGACGTGCTCCAGTCGAATCAGAGGGAAGACTAATAGTTCACCTCTCTGAAGCATAAAGTCGATCCCACCCTTCTTCTTCACTTTCACTTTTCCTTGCCAAACCGACTCACTTTCTCCCAAATTTGGGCTTAAAGCTTTGAAAACTGAACATACTTAACTAACCCGCCCCCCTTCATGTGTTTCCACAAAGAGTGATGCTCGCTAATCATTCAAAAATGGTCATGATCGAGCAAAGGAGGGTTTGATTATATTTTCTTGTAATTTATCAATGTCGATAAAGAATATGGGCTCGGAACTCGATCCTGGATCATCATGGTGATGGCCACCAAAGTGGTTAGAGCTATGGCTACTACACCCATCGTTGTTGGCGGCGAAGCTTGGTCAAAGGTGGTTCAAGGGATGATCTAGACGATGAGGTGAAGGGTATGCAAATTTCCTTAACAAGTCCCTTGAAGATGGAGAAAAGCAAGGAAAGGAGATAAGCGGTGAATGATGAAAGGAAAAGAGGAGGTATCCCAGATGGATGTGATTTGGGTCGATGAACCTTGGCGATCGATCCGGATGATTTAGTGCAGCCCACTTGATCGTGAGTTATCTCTCGACTTGGTTTAAGGGTGAGGAGTGGCATGGCCTCGTTGCGCATATAGACCTGTACATTTGAACTCTGTACTTAGATTTCTATGATTATAACATATTTGGAATTTAATTTGAACATGGATATGAACTTCCCTGATAACTGAATGTTGTTTCTCCACTACAAGAAAAAGTCACATAGACATCGGCTAAAAAACGAAGTCCTCATTTTTCTAGAGCGATGTCTTTGTCGGTGATGTCTAAAGTACCCCTTTTTTACATTAGTTAAAAGACGATGTCAAAGCAGCTTTAAGACATCATAAATTAATTAATTAACCATTGTAAAAAGTATTTTACCATATCAGCTTTTGGCTGATGTCTATGATGGCTTTATACTGATGGCTTGTTTATGTTGTTTTCTCATCTCATATACAGAAATAAATATTTATTAAATGAAATACTATTACACAGAATTTAATACTCAAACATTATTTTTATTTAATTAAATATTTTATTTCAACATATGAAATAGCACAAATTTCTTATTCCAACTATTTTACATTCGCATGTCTCGTACATAATTCAATACATTACACAATCAGTTTTACATTGTCACCTTGCTACAACACTCATCACTCCAGTCAGAGAAACATTAAACAAGATTTACAAGTGCTCTTCAATATAACCGAGCATCTTAATACGCACCTCCTCCAATTGGTCCACAGTGTAACACTTTTTTATTCTTCTTATAGATTTTATGCACCAATCCAGTCCAGTCACTTGTATACATGTCATAGAAACACACACAGTAAACTAGAACAAAAACAGATTTTAAACACAAGCAAATATAAATTTATTTTAAATTTTATTTACCTTAGAATTTTGGTGTGTTTCTCATCATTTTTCTTAACTTGGTTTGATATATATACTCTAGTTCTCACAGATCAGCCCCGACACAACTACACTGGTTTGTTGATCAGAACCCACATTTAATTAGTTGAACAACCACAACTCAGATATAGTGGTCTGTTGATAGAAAATTCATGTTTGCCATTCATATAGCCCACAAATATAAATATTACACATGCATGATACATATATACACATATAGTTGTATGTATATACACATATTTAGGTGTAGGTGAATAGGTTTGACATGTAAGCATGAATCGAAATCGCCGAGGCAAAAGTACAAACAAAATGGGATACACTACATACAAAATGAATTCATGCAACAACCCAAGTTTATATGCAACAAGACTCAAATTAACACAACGATGCAGATGCATAAAATTTTTATTATGCAAAAGTTCAGGTAGCACAACAACTACTTAAAGTTTTATCATGCACAAGTTCAGATAGCATAATAATTTATCATGCACAACTCCAGAATCAAAACTACTTCCAGTTTTAGCGAACAATGTATAACACATGGTCAAGCTTAACGTCTCAGCAAACAACACTGGAAAATACACGACATGGTTCAGGAAGCAAGTGCAACCCCAAGGAATGGTTAAAGAACTCAAGTAATTAGCTTAGCACAAAGCCACAATAGGATAGCATGATCAAATCCAGGTACATAAAGGTCAAGACAGGAAAAATCATGCATGAAGCAACAAGGTAAGATACACAAGCAAAATATATATAAGGGTACACACAATAAAGGTTTCAGGTTGTACTAATTTCAGATGATAATACAGGATATCAAATTAGAGAGCTATTCTCTTAAAACATACGAATTCAAGATAATCAGTTACCTTTAATCCTTCTGGCGCGTTATTAGGCACATGAGGTTTTCCACTACAAGGAGAGTCTAGGGTCAGTTACAAGTTAAGGGTCATGCTTGTATTGTACACTTCAACAATTTAATTCCTGTATTTCTTATATAAACTGTATTAAACATGCATTTGAAAATTTGATATGCACAATTTTTCTTTCTTTCATTTTTAAATTTCAGATTTATAAGTATTGCAGTCTCAACTTTTGATTTCATTGTAGAATTTTACCAAATGCATCAGCTTAAATTATAACCTTATAAAAGTGTTTGTGTTTGTTCGTATAACTTCATTGCAGAATTCTACTCCTTGGTTCATAGTGTTTACCATGAAATAATGCTGAATGGACCCATGAGATTTATTGAAACATACGAGCTCCAGATTAATTATTGTAAGAGGTAACACAACTTATGGACCCACGAGATTTATTGAAACATACGAGCTCCAGATTAATTATTGTAAGAGGTAACACAACTTATGTGTATTTATTTGATTTCGTCTGATGGCTGTTGTTGACATTGATGCCATGGAAGCATGTATTTATTTAACTAATGAAACTAAAGATCTGGCTTCGCTTGTAGTTCAAAATCATTTATCCCATGATTATCACTTAATTTTAGCATCAATATATATTGAGCTCTAGCTAACACAATGATATATATATATATCCCATGATTACATCAATAGGTTCCAGAATTCAAAGGTCTAGAAAATCATCAAGTTGATATTTCCAAATATATATATATATATATATATACAGAACTTTTGGCAAGGAAGATTTAATCAAAAATCCCAATAAACACTCGAGTTCAAATCCCAGTATATACGAAAATTCCAGAAGGGTTGAGCATCTCAAAATGGATAAAATCAGAGCAAACAATCACGACCAAATCAAATAAGAAATCAGAGATATTATCAGACTTAGGAACCCTATAAATTCACACACAATTCATCATTGGCAAGCATCCAAGTTCGAGCATAAATCAAACATAAATTCGAATTAAAAATCATACCAGAGATCGAACGAACAATCTTGGATTGACTTAAAGCATTTCAACTCGAGTAAAGCAACAGAGATTGATACGGGAAATCGGAGCAGATAAGAGAGCGCAAGCCTTAAATCAAAGGGATTCGAAATCCTAGCTTATAACGCCACCTCCATTTTTTTCAAAGAAGAGACAACAGGTTGGAATGAAATTGAGGAGTAAGTGGTAATCTATTAATGAAGGGAATGGCGTGGATCACTGATCTCACCTGTTGGATTCCAACAAATGGACGGTGTTGATTTATAATAACAGTAAGTGGTAATCAGTTTTTGTGGTTTGAACCAATAGCAAGGTAGCGTGTTTCATGTGAAATTGAAATGGATGCTTGCCTTTTTTTTAAGTGTATTTAAGACATCGGTCCTTCAATAAATAGATGTCTGAGAAACCAACAACATCACTTTTGAAATTAACGATGTTAAAAAACTTTTTGACATGACTAGATTTGCGACCAATGTTAAAACGGTGATGTCTATTCTACTATTTCTTGTAGTGCTCACACCAATTCAAAGTATGGACGCTCATGATTGGAATTTGATGAGATGATCAACAGTCGTCATATAGATCACGTCTTTAGCTTTTAATCCTTTTGAATTCTGATATACATGACTCTGCACTACACGACACACATTGCACTAGCCTACGCATAGGGGTATAGGTCAATTACTCTAACTGACGGTATATGTTGAGTAATACAACAAAATGAGCTATAGGTATTCCTCCAGATCCATCAATTTGGCCGCTAAAAAAGATGTTATGTATAAGGACTGTGATACAGAATCCAGCTTGGCCACTTGATCATACAATGGTCCGTCAGGTCGATAAGCCAATCCACAAATCATGCAACAAGTTAATTTTTCAGTTGAGAAACAAGCTATTCTTGAAGGCAGAGTCAGCGAAGGAGAAGTTGTAGGAATCACTCTTGCTTCATATCTATAAAATCCTGTTGATTCGTGGCCATCATCATTAGATGGAGCAAAGTTGAAAAGGCTATGCACTAAGCATAGTTTTCCTTTCGACCAAGTACGGAGTCAGGCCCACTAGACCTAGCACACAACGCTTCACCAGGTTATACGGCATGAACTCAACACATATCATACATCAAAGATATCATGCATCATACGAGATTAGTGCTTATGCAATTGTATCCTATTGCCTATACATACCTGGTCGCCCTCCATGTTTTGTATTCAGAAAACAACCTTCAAGCGCCTATTATTGATGACGTACGATACTTATTCAATTTCAAGCTTTAGAAAGATGCCACATCGTTAACCTATTATGAAGCAATTGCGAGAGAACACATCCTGGTAGGCGAACGGAATAAACTGAGCGGGGTGAAAACTTATTAGTTCTATGTCCAATGTCCACAGGACTTAACTGGGCAACAGATCGAAGTAAGTGTTTAGAGAAGTCTCTCAGTCTCATATCAAATTTAATTTTATCTAACACTTTGCTTCTTTAAATCTGACTGGACCTATTGTTGATGCATTTGAGCTAGCATTGACAACCTTACGAGCAGATCCCGGGAACAAGACATGTGCAAAGATGTATAACCAACCAATTATTGCACAAATTCCACTTACTCGATGATAAGAGAAGCATGGGTCTAAAAAATGCCCCAATCGGGCGTTGTGGTAGCGAAGGAGGATATGCGAACATCATTATTAAGGTTGTAGATTTTGTACAAATGTCCACATCCGTTCGCGACCCTGACCGAATTATGTCCGTCCGAGTTCGACTGATTCTCATTTAAGACTCAAATTAGTATAACACAATTTGTACGAGAAAATATCAAGTCCAGTCCATGTTCATTCGAATTCGTCTGAATTCCTTATAATTTGTATATAGTTGAGAGAAATCCTAATTAAAAAGTATAAAATATGATATAAATAGCCATAACCGGGTCCATTCTTGTCCCTGTCTGAAAAACATATGTTCGTGTTTGACTGATTTTATTTAGGACACAAATTAGGATAATAAAATTTATCGAAATTTTTTTTTGTATGGTCCGTGTTCGGTTCGGTTTTTTAGGACAGAAATTGAACATGCCTCCGTTCGGTCCGGTCCGACCGATTTGCACCTCTAATCATTATTCCCCTAGTTGGGGGTCATGAAGGGATAATCCTCATGAACAAGTCGTTGTAGATGGTGCCATTGAGGATTTTGGCACTTGGACGAGTCAAGAGCTCGTTATTGAAAAGGAAAAAGACAAGAATATTCATCCCTCGATCATCGATAAACCAACTGCAGAAGGCTTTGCTTTCGATCATATACCTAAGCCCAAGTCTCTAGTTTAGGACACCGGGAAAGAAACTTTTGCAGACATGGATGACCTTTTCAAAGTTCTCGATGATTTGTTGCTGGTGGTAAAGTCATGTTATTTTCTAGAACTGATCCTTGTATTTTCTTTCCCATGTCGGAAGGGGGAAATATTCTTACATATACAAAGGATAGTACTCCATCGAGCAAGGCTTGGGGATCCGGTCTATTGGGGAAGTCACTAGAACACACACAACACGAGCACTGCATGTCGTAGCACATAATCGCTCTATGATAACTAAGTTTTGACATGAGTTTGTTTTGTTTGTAGTTCCAATGAATAAGAGACATAATTACCGTAAACACTTTTCTTACAACATTTCTAAAGGCGATATCCAGCCAGAGTACACATCCGATTACAACCGCGATCGCCATGAGGATGACAAGAGAGATGAGAGGGACAAATGCACCAGAAATTACACTCATCGCTCTGACTTTTGTTCTCCAAGCCGTGGGGACCTGACAGAGTTTTATGTCATTGAGAGGATTCTCATGGTAGCAAGCAATCGAAAGTCAAGACCCGACCCCTCCGAAGGTCCAAGCAAGCAATATACATAAAAAGAAAGTCACACAACCGAAGGAGAAGGCGGTTGTCCGATCTGACAGGCATAAGCAAAGGTCCGTTAAAGCCTCTGAACTGTTAGACCTTGAACTCACCATCCAACAGTAAAAGAAATAGCTCAAGGCTCAACTTCCGCAGTTCTATCTTTCCAAGATGGAATTCCTTCCCAAGATTCACTCCATTCCTCGCGAATTCGATCACAACCAAAAGGTGGACGTAGATGACTTGACCAATCAATATCATGAGACGGTCAAGTATGCTAGGAAACTTTCTAACATTATCAAGTCGTTGGATCTCGACATTGCAAACATGAAGCAAGAATAGTGTAACACCCCAAAATTTAGCATTAGTTAAATTAACTATTTAATTAGGTTCCAAAAAATATTTTGAGCAAACAACGGAATCTAACAATGAAATTGACACCGTTGCTTTCGTTATGGAATCCTGGTCAACTTTCATGTTGGAACTTCGCAAATACGCCCATATGAAAAAATACGAACAAAAAACGAATACGAACAGAAAATAATTAATATATATATTTGGAAATAATTCTAACCACAAATGCTGCCATTGGAGGCAGGATGATCGGGGTAATTAACCTAGGGGTTGATCATTAGGTGCGTCCTCCTGGTCGCTGCTCAAGTGACGGCCAAGGTTTATGGTTAATAAAAACTTATGTCAACAGATGGAGTTTTATTAATATTAAATTTGACTATTACAGGTCATTTAAGCATCTATAAATAAAGGCCTAGACCCCCTATTTTTGGCTCATATTTTCTGGATGCAGCAGCGAAGCTTTGCCAATTTCATTTCTTCAGTCTCTTCCAGAATTTATAAAATAAATTAGTTTTTAAATCAAATAACAAGGATGGAAAGAATGAATCCATATTTATTAATGAATATTGGTTTTTCCATAAGGTAATTTCTTAGGTTTCTGCTCTTGATTTCTTCCACCCAAATCCAAATATTTCCAGATCTACAAACTTTAATATGTATATCTTCCCTTTTTATACATATTATATATATTTATAAGAGTTTGAAAAAGAAACTCGAAGCTGTAATTTAGATCTGAGATTCAGGATAGCTTTACATGCGAGTGAGAAACCAATACACTACTTATAATATCAAATACGTTTCGTTGGTATTATTTGAATTCAAATGCCTAAATCTAGTAATTAAAATTTATAGACTTTCTTGTAAAACATCTGAATCTTGCCTACAATTCTTTCTGTATCTTCTGGTTAATGTTTACACCCAAATCTGAAAATCGACCCCTAAATATTTTTGAGATCTATGTTGTTATTTTGTTCCGTATTTCTAAATATGGATGTAACGGTAAAATTAATGTAAATTGCCCTTTTAAATTTCAAACCTATTTATGTTTCGGATAGTTTATGCTTTTTTTTGTAAATTAACCTTTTTGTTCTTTTTCTACAAAAGACGGTGTTTGAAATTATAAGGAATATAAACTAAACATATAAGAAAAGAGTGTAAATTTACGTATCATGTAGCAGTTTATGCTATCTATTCCAAATAAAATATTACCTATTTCTTGTAATTTTGAATATTTTTATACTTCCTCTTTTTTAAATATTTAGGCAAATTTATAGAAATTATATCAAAGAACTTTTTAATGGGGTTTTAAATATCAACAAGGCAAAACACAGAAGGATTGTTCTAGTCAATAGTTTGGACTAGAATTAAAAATCATTAGAATTAAAATTAGTAACGACATAAATATTGTGCTAATGTGTGTGTATATATAAAATTAATTCATATAAAGCAGACGTAAATAATGCTAGTATTATTATTAATTAGTTTTTTTTAATGTAAATGTATAACATAAGGAGAATCTAGCCATTCTCCAAAGGCTCACAAAAACAGATTATGTAGAAATGGCTACATAATCAGTGCATACATATAAGCAAAAACAGACTAGAATCTAGAGTACAGCAGATACAACAATAGGAGCCAAATAAAACAATTAGGCGGAGATAAAATGGAAATCTAACAATCCGCGAAGTCTTAACAGTCCCGCGCAAAAGGTGATGAAGATGCGCAAACTGCCGATGACCGAAGAACCAAGCCTGTGTATGTCAGAAACCCCCAGAACTCAGACAAAAGACGAAGCCAGACCACTGACTCCTGGCGCATCGATGCAACTGGAAAGTCCATGTGAAAGCTCCAGCTATAAAATCTAATCGCCGACTCCTGGAAGCTCTAGAGAGATCCTAGATCAATCATGCTCCTCTTGAAACCTGAACCTGCGGCAGTAGCAAACAACATCAAATAAAAGGGGGAGGGTGAGGTGTGCAAGGTGAGAAGGGGTAGGTGAGAAAACAAAGGAAATAGTAGGAGAAACTGCTCTCGCTCAAAAAGCTACGAGCGCTCCAGCCGATCCCCGACCTTGCAGCAGGCGGAACTACCAAGACGGATAACAAACCCACAAGCTTCCTAGAACGAGTGCCAAGCACTCCCCTGAACGGCCGACCATGAAAGGCAAGGAATACATCGTTCCTTACCTTCCTAATAATGGTAGGAGAATCTGTAACACCCCACCTCCGCCAATGTCACTCTTGCAAGCGCACTAGCTTTGGAGGGGCGTTAAACGAGGTAAACATGCATGCAGATATCACAAGATAGAACATATAAGTAAAAACAGAGTAAACAAAGCAGCGGATAAAATTACTATTTCAAAACCATAGTCAAGTTACATCAAAGTACTTAGTCATCATTTTCCAACAAAACAAAGTCTAGAAAACATAAACTGAAAACTGGAAATAACATAAAGTAAACTATCCCCAAAGTAGATGTGGTAAGCCATAGCGAGCTCAAGTCCAAACCGTACATGAGCTATCCAGGAAAGCAGCTAAAGATCCAAGCTAGGTACTAGTGTTCCCACCCTGTAAACCTGGGGGGGAAACGGAAGAAAAGAGGCGAAAGAAAACGGGTCAGTCAAAAAGACTGGTAAGTCCTACCTACTATTAGTATAAAAACTAATAAAGTTAACTGGACATGTAAACAGAGATGAAACATAGGAGGATAACTGGCATGGTGAAAAGTTAACAAGATAGATCAAGTGTGGCATTGCATATACAAGGTTAAGTTGCACCAAGTGTGTACTAGTATTCCAATCCATGTCAAGTATAAACAAGAAATGATCCCTTAGCCCAAAGCTGGCCCAATATCATGGGGTGACCTAAATCAAGGTCCAACTACTCGGTCTAGTCGATCGGCTCCCTATAAGCCTAACTCGTCGTGTATCGGTGTCATACGGCTTAATCATGGAATGTAGTTAACTGTGCAAGGTCCACCCCAGGGTGTATCCAGCCCTAAGGTGTAAACCACAGACACAATTCAAGCACACACAGTCTAAACCTACTGGTGCCCATGTTCAACTCCGGACTTAATGTGCACGACCATGGTCCGCCTGAACAACCGGTGCACCATTCAGCCGTCTCTTTTGGTCTCTTACAATCAGTCCAGTAATCATGCCCCACCCTAGCCTACTCCAGGGTATCTAGATACTCCCAAATGGGTTACGGCTGAAAAGGACCTCGTAACTAGGATTTCAAACGGGTTAAGTGTGGTTAACCCTACCCTAACCATGTATTTAGTCGGTCAAGTGTATTCAAGCAGTTCATGACTTAACCCTATCAATACATCGTGTTTAATTGGTTAAGTATTCAAGTAGTTCATGACTTAACCCTACCAACCCGTCATGTTTAATTGGTTAAGTATTCAAGCGGTCCATGACTTAACCCTATCATGTGGCATTAATTAACTTAATGCACCCCAACCTCTCACATTAGACTTTGTTGTGGTTACTAGTTAAGCCGGGCGGGTCCGGGTAGCTTTACACCACAGACTAGTCTAACCTCGGGTTTTTAAGTGCGATGTGACCAACTACTCACATTGGGTCCTATTGTTTGTAGCCACTAGTTAAGCCGGTCGGTTCCGGGTAGATTTATGATACAAACTCAACCCAACCTCGAGTTGGCCACTTCCATGTTTTCTACATGTCATGTCCACGTTCATGTTTTCAAGCATAAACACATGTCAAACTTTCATGTCATATTTTCAAGTCATGTTTTCATGTTATTTAAGTTTGCCCAACTACCCATAAGTATTCCCATCGCACGTAAATTCGCATCACGCAAATAGATCAAAGAGGGAACATAACAATATGACAAGGTGGGCATAAGATGGCAAAGTCTATCACAAGTTAAACATGGTGATATTTGTGGCCAAAAGGGGTTCAACATACTAGCATATGGCCTCAACATGTATGATAGCATAAAAGGTGACTTGGCCTCAAACATATCAATTAGCATAAGGGTGATTTGGCCACAAGCATGCATAATAGCATAAGGGTGATTTGGCCACAAGCATGCATAATAGCATAAGGGTGATTTGGCCACAAGCATATTAACGAACATGAGGGGTTAAGGTTTGGCCACAAGTTAAACATGGTGGCATATGAGGCAAATGTGTTCATAAACTTGCATATTACATTATAAGCCTCAAATCATGCATGATATCAAACTTTAGCAAAATAGGTGAAACATGGTCATAAATGACATAGGATGATAGCTAGTGATTCGCATATAACATCATATGCAAGATAACATCAGGGTTATGAGAGCTTCTATGTTGCTTTATGCAACATTTCAAATCAAAGCTCATAGCTTTCTATGCACAAAGTCAAGGTGATAGCTTTACAAACATGCATAGAATAAGTCTATGCATAATATGATAGAATCAAAGCACAAATCATACTTAGGCCCAAACTCAAATTTGCAACATGTCATATTTAACTTCATAGTTAGAATCTAAGAGTAGAATAGGGCTTACAATGCTATGAAGACCTATGAAATAAAATAAGATTGAGACGAAGCCACTAGCAACTCTAAAAAACCCCAATCGCATATAAGCTCCAAGTTGTTTTGAGAAACAATAAGCTCCTTTGATTTGTATGAAGAAAGACCCTTGTTTTGATGAAGAAAGGTGGCTCTTTTACTAGCTTAGGACACTCAAATTTTCATGAAGAGGATGGAGGCCATGTTATGAAGATGGAGGCCATGATCAAGAAACATTTTGGCATAGTTTAGTTGTAGGAATGATTAATGAGGGTTTAGGCTAGGTCTTAGGGTCTTTTTATAGAAGATTAGGTTAGTTTAGGCCACAGGATTAACCCTAGTTCAGATCTGAGCCATTAAAATCCGTCACCAGCCCTAAAGCATGTCTTGAGGAACAAGTCAGGTGCACCCATGCCAAACTGGCCGACTACCCAAGTCGATAGGGGTGTCGACTGGGCAGTCGACACCACCTGGGGTGTGTCGACTCCCAAGTCGACTCCCCAGTCGACTTGGGGGTGGCGGGAATTTTTCCCGCCTCTTCTGCTTGGCTGAATTTGAATTCTGAATTCAAATTTGAACTGTTTTTGAACTTGAAATTTTCTGAAAACTTTGACGGGCCATAACTTGGTCATACGGACTCCGATTTTCGAAAACTCGGACTCTATTTCGCGTATTTTTCCGAGACGAATGCAATGGCACAGCCCGTTTCCCTTGATTCGGATTTTATCATTTAATTATGCCTTGGTTTATGTTATAACATGTTATTTAAAAATACGGGTTGTTACATTCTCCCCTCCTTAAAGGATTTCGTCCCCGAAATCTTCAAGTTAGGAAGAATGTAACACCCGACCTCCGCCACTGCCACTCTTGCAAGCGCACTAGCATTGGAGGGGCGTTAAACGAGGTAAACGTGCATGCAGATATCACAAGACAGAACATATAAGTAAAACAGAGTAAATAAAGCAGCGGATAAAACTACTATTTCAAAACCATAGTCAAGTTACATCAAAGTACTGTCATTATTTTCCAACTACTACAAGTCTAGAAAACATAAACTGAAAACTGGAAATAACATAAAGTGACTATCCCCAAAGTAGAATAAAGCCATAGCATGCTCAAGTCCAAACCATACATGAGCTATCCAGAAAAGCAGCTAAAGATCCAGCTAGGTGCTAGTGTTCCCACCCTGAGAACCTGGGGGGGGGGGGGAACGGAAGAAAAGAGGCGAAAGAAAACGGGTCAGTCAAAAAGACTGGTAAGTCCTACCTACTATTAGTATAAAAACTAGTAAAGTTAACTTGACATGTCAAACAGAGATGAAACATAGGATGATAACTGGCATGGTGAAAAGTTAACAAGATAGATCAAGTGTGGCATCGCATATGCAAGGTTAGGTTGCACCAGGTGTGTACTAGTATTCCAATCCATGTGAAGTATAAACAAGAAATGATCCCTTGGCCCAAAGCTGGCCCAATATCATGAGGTGACCTAAATCAAGGTCCAACTACTCGGTCTAGTCGATCGGCTCCCTATAAGCCTAACTCGTTGTGTATCGGTGTCATACGGCTTAATCGTGGAATGTAGTTAACTGTGCAAGGTCCACCCCAGGGTGTATCTAGCCCTAAGGTGTAAACCACAGACACAATTCAAGCACGCACAGTCTAAACCTACTGGTGCCCATGTTCAACTCCGGACTTAATGTGCACGACCATGGTCCGCCTGAACAACCGGTGCACCCTTCAGCCGTCTCTTTTGGTCTCTTACAATCAGTCCAGTAATCGTGCCCCACCCTAGCCTTGTCCAGGGTACCCATGATACTTTCAAGTGGTTTACTGCTGAAAAGGACCACGTAACTAGGATTTCAAGCGGGTTAAGTGTGGTTAACCCTAACCTAACCATGTATTGAGTTGGTCAAGTGTATTCAAGCAGTTCATGACTTAACCCTATCAATACATCGGGTTTAATTGGTTAAGTATTCAAGTAATCCATTTCTTAACCCTACCAATCCATCATGTTTAATTGGTTAAGTATATTCAAGTAGTCCATGACTTAGTCCTACCAATCCATCGTGTTTAATTGGTTAAGTATATTCAAGTAGTCCATGACTTAACCCTACCAATCCATCGTGTTTAATTGGTTAAGTATATTCAAGTAGTCCATGACTTAACCCTACCATGTGGCATTAATTAACTTAATGCACCCCAACCTCTCACATTAGACTTTGTTGTGGTTACTAGTTAAGCCGGGCGGGTCCGGGTAGCTTTACACCACAACCTAGTCTAACCTCGGGTTTTAAGTGCGATATGACCAACTACTCACATTGGGTCCTATTGTTTGTAGCCACTAGTTAAGCCGGTCGGTTCCGGGTAGATTTATGCTACAAACTTAACCCAACCTCGAGTTGGCCACTTTCATGTTTTCTACATGTCATGTCCACGTTCGTGTTTTCAAGCATAAACACATGTCAAACTTTCATGTCATATTTTCAAGTCATGTTTTCATGTTATTTAAGTTTGCCCCACTACCCATAACGTATTCCCATCGCACGTAAATTAGCATCAACGCAAATAGATCAAAGAGGGAACATAACAATATGACAAGGTGGGCATAAGATGGCAAAGTCTATCACAAGTTAAACATAGTGATATTTGAGGCCAAAAGGGGTTCAACATACTAGCATATGGCCTCAACATGCATAATAGCATAAGGGTGATTTGGCCACAAGCATATTAAGGAACATGAGGGGTTAAGGTTTGGCCACAAGTTAAACATGGTGGCATATGAGGCAAATGTGTTCATAAACTTGCATATTACATTATAAGCCTCAAAACATGCATGATATCAACTTTAGCATAATAGGTGAAACATGGTCATAAATGACATAGGATGATAGCTAGTGATTCGCATATAACATCATATGCAAGATAACATAAGGGTTATGAGAGTTTCTATGTTGCTTTATGCAACATTTCAAATCAAAGTTCATAGCTTTCTATGCACAAAGTCAAGGTGATAGCTTTACAAACATGCATAGAATAAATCTATGCATAACATGATAGGATCAAAGCTCATAGCTTTCTATGCACAAAGTCAAGGTGATAGCTTTACAAACATGCATAGAATAAATCTATGCATAACATGATAGAATCAAAGCACAAATCATACTTAGGCCCAAACTCAAACTTGCAACATGTCATATTTAACTTCATAGTTAGAATCTAAGAGTAGAATAGGGCTTACTATGCTATGAAGACCTATGAAATAAAATAAGATTGAGACGAAGCCACTAGCAACTCTAAAAACCCCAAATGAATACAAGCTCCAAGTTGTCTTGAGAAACAAGAAGCTCCTTTGATTTGTATGAAGAAAGATCCTTGTTTTGATGAAGAAAGGTGGCTCTTTTACTAGCTTAGGACACTCAAACTTTCATGAAGAGGATGGAGGCCATGATATGAAGATGGAGGCCATGATCAAGAAACATTTTGGCATAGTTTAGTTGTAGGAATGATTAATGAGGGTTTAGGCTAGGTCTTAGGGTCTTTTTATAGAAGATTGGGTTAGTTTAGGCCATAGGATTAACCCTAGTTCAGATCTGAGCCATTAAAATCCGTCACAAGCCTCCAAACATGTCTTGAGGAACAAGTCAGGTGCACCCAGGACAAACTGGCCGACCACCCAAGTCGACAGGGGTGTCGACTGGGCAGTCGACACCACCTGGGGTGTGTTGACTCCCAAGTCGACTCCCCAGTCGACTTGGGGGTGGCGGGAATTTTTCCCGCCTCTTCTGCTTGGCTGAATTTGAACTTGAAATTTTTTGAAAACTTTGACGGGCCATAACTTGGTCATACGGACTCCGATTTTCGAAAACTCGGACTCTATTTCGCGTATTTTTCCGAGACGAACGCAATGGCACAGCTCGTTTCCCTTGATTCAGATTTTATCATTTAATTCTGCCTTGGTTTATGTTATAACATGTTATTTAAAAATACGGGTTGTTACAAAGAACATATCCTACCATCCATCATCCATCTACTCAAAACATCATCCACGTGCAATCATTATCCTTAACGTATTCTAAATGCTGTATGATCATATGCAAAGGTGTGTGTATATGTACTTATCTAATGCGAAAATCAGGTGGTTACTGATTCAGTAAACCTCCTTAATGCAAAGTATGTTAGTGAAATGAGTCCATATGTATGAAAATTCCTAGCATAATTCATAATCTCTATATGAGTGCACATATCATTCATCCATATGCAACATCCACGTGATAGCATAACAAGTTTCAACCATGAATAAGCATAAACACTCATGCATATGCAATATGAAAGTGTGTGAGCCGATCTTAGTGCCTAATGTGTATCATGCATCCACGAGTATCCACTTGCAAACACTTGCAACCACTTGCAAACATCAAGCATAACATGTTTCAAATACATGTTTCATCCAAAGGGTTTCTACCTAAGGTTCTCATGACAAGGTTAACGAGATAACAAGATAAACATGGATAGTGAAAGAAAGATATGCTGGCTAGTAAAAGAGATCGAGAATGTACCCTCAAAAAGAAATGGGTGAAGCGCGCGCATCTTCTCCTCGGTTTCCCAAGTTGCATCCTCTTCGGCTTCACTCCACTGAACCTTTACTAACTTGACTTCTCGATTCCTCAGCTTCTTGATCTCCGTTCCCAAGATACGAATCAGAGCTCGCCTCAAGGTTGCCTCTTTCTATACCTCCGTGTCTTCAAGAATACTTGGTTCAACTACCTTGGCTGACTCATGTAGGCACTTTCGGAGATGCCAGACATGAAAAACATTGTGAACTCCGGCCATCTTCTCGGGCAACTCCACCTTATAAGTCATCTTCCCAACTCTTTCTATAATAGGGAAGGGTCCTACGAACCTTGGTGTCAGCTTCCCAACTGCTCCAAAATGAACCACATTTCGCAAAGGAGAAATCTTCACAAAGACCATATCTCCAACTTTAAATTCTAAGTCTGTCCTTCGCTTGTCTGCATAGGATTTCTGTCTGTCTTGGGCCGTTTTCATCCGTCTTCGAATCAATTCAACCCTCTCAGATGTGTCCCTTATCATGTCGGGCCCAATTATAAGCTTATCCGTCGTCTCCCACCAACATGTTGGTGGCTTGCACAGCCTCCCATACAAAGCTTCGAATGGTGTCATTCCTATGCTTGCTTGGTAGCTGTTATTATAAGCAAACTCTACAAGAGGAAGGTGGTCTTCCCAAGTACCACCAAAGTCAAGAACACAAAGTCTCAAAAGATCTTCTAGCACTCTATTCACCCTCTCGGTTTGGCCCTCCTTCTGGGGGTGATTGGCTGTACTTAGATTCAATCGCGTACCCATCGCTTCTTGCAAACTATTCTAGAACTGGATGGTGAAGATTGGGTCACGACCGCTAACTATGCTGGAAGGAACTCCATGCAATTGCACTATCTCTCGAAGATAAACAGATGCTAAACCTGATACAGTCCTCTTGTTTTTTACTGGAATGAAATGGGTGCTCTTCTTAAGTCTATCAACTATGACCCATATCCCATAAAGCCCAAATAGTTTGGTCATCTTAATGGACATCTTCACCCCAACTATAAATCACAAACAGGCGAGTCATACTCCTTATGGGGTTTGCAACAGAACTAAGATTGAGAATAGGACCGAGAGGATATACTTAAAAGATAGCATGCAAGTAAGCTCTACAGAATAATAGGGATCAAGGATATACTCTTAGAAAGAGATATAATGCGCGTATCTAGTCTTCAATCTTCTAAGCCGCATTTTCTTGTGCTTAATCCCATCGTGCCTTGACCGTCTTTTAACTTCACAATTTCTTAGCTCTTAATTCTTATTTCCAAAATATGAGTTAGAACTCATTTCATCGTTGCCACTCGTTCCACTTCCACTTATTCTTTTCCTAAAATACTTGGTTTAAACATAACTGCGTGCTCATGGTTTCATGCAAGCTTTCCAAAATTCGTTAGTGAATCCTGGATCTCGTTTACATACCATACGGTATTCCACGCAGAAGAACTATCTCTTGAAAACAAATGCCACTCCACGTTGCCAAATGTTCTTACTAGGGTGATTTCTATACCTCATGCTTAAGCGAAATGGACCATCCGCCTTAGTGGCGAACACTACTCGATTGGATTACAAATTTCCAACAAAAGTGCCAAGGGATTCTAGATAACTAATCATGACGGAACCCTAAAGGTCACACAAGATTTCGAGGGTATTACCGAGGTGAGTCATGAGCCTCACTACCCTATGCTCATAGTCAAGAATGGCTCCATAACTGGACAACTAATCCATGCCCAAAATCAACCCGTGTCCCATAAACCCGAGAACATAAGCCTTACTCATGAATTCTATGCTCAAGATAGAGATTTTCAAATCCATACAAATCGCATATAGATGGGCGGAACCCCCAATCGGATTTGAAACACTAACGGGATTTTCAACTAGACTAGTACTTAGGTGCAAACCTTCAACAAGATCAGAAATAAAACTATGCGATGCGCCAAAATCAAATAAGGTATGAACAGGGAAATCAGAAATGTAAACTTGACTTTCAATAGAAACACTACCTCGATCAAAAGCTGGAAGAGCGAGGGGAGCCTGCAACTGCCCTCCAGAGGGTCCTGCTTGCTGAATTTGCCTTTTCCCTTGTCCTCGCTTTTTCGAGCAATCCTTACTATAGTGTCCAGACTCTCCACAATGAAAGCATTCTCCCAACTTCCTTTTCTTCTTCCTACAGTCTTTAGCTATGTGCCCAGTAATCCCACAGAAGTTGCACTTCCTCCTTTCTCTTGACTTGTTGTCCTTGCTGTTGTTGTTCTTGCCTCCTTTTCCGGAATCTACCTTCTCGCCTTGAGACTCATTTGCCTTGACCTCCTTCTTGCCACCCTTATCTTCCTCTTGAAGCAGGGCCATATTCACCAAACTCTCGAAAGTCGCCCCCATGGGTATATGAGACATGGCCAAACCGCGCAATGGCTCATTCAATCCTAGAGCAAAGCGTAGGGCCTTTTTCTGAGCTGTGTTAATCAAGTCTAGACCGAACCGAGCAAGTTGATTAAACGTATCCATGTATTCCCTAACTGTCATGTCCCCTTGCTTTAGAGATAGGAACCTCTCCATCCGAAGGTTCTCTTCTGTCGATGATAGAAACCTCAATCTGAACCTTCTCCTAAAGTCATCCCAAGTCTGAATTGGTCTAGTAGTGGTGGTGACTACCCACCAATATGCAACTTCCCCTTTCAACAGCCATACCGCTAACAGAACTTTCCTACGGTCTTCTATATCAAAGATAGCAAAGAGGTCTTCAGTTTCCTTTAACCAATTTCTTGCCTCAACAAAAGTCTCCGTCCCAATAAAATTCTTGCCACCCATCGCCTTAAAGTCCTTGCAAATCTTCGCGAAATCCGCTTGTGGATGCGGAGGAGGAGGAAGAGGAACCTCAGCTACGGGAGGGGGAGGAATGTTAGCTATGGGGGAAGGAGGAGGAATGTCCGCGGGGCCGGCTTCATTCGCCCTTGCCTCCATGTACCTTCTAAACCAAATAGGTACTGGTACGCCCTCCAGAATGGCAAAATTATTGGCCATACTGAAACGAAGAAAAAGATACATTGAGAACGAGGAAACAAAGGATAATGCTAATGGCTTTTGGGGAATAGCCTTTTAAAATAAACTAGTCTTTTCTTGGAAAATACTTAATTGGTTTTGAAAATAGTTTTTCAAAAGGTAAGTTTTAAAAACCTTTGGTCCAATCTCGTAAACCTTATGTTCTGATACCAAATGTAACACCCCACCTCCGCCAATGTCACTCTTGCAAGCGCACTAGCTTTGGAGGGGCGTTAAACGAGGTAAACATGCATGCAGATATCACAAGACAGAACATATAAGTAAAAACAGAGTAAACAAAGCAGCGGATAAAATTACTATTTCAAAACCATAGTCAAGTTACATCAAAGTACATAGTCATCATTTTCCAACAAAACAAAGTCTAGAAAACATAAACTGAAAACTGGAAATAACATAAAGTAAACTATCCCCAAAGTAGATGTGGTAAGCCATAGCGAGCTCAAGTCCAAACCGTACATGAGCTATCCAGGAAAGCAGCTAAAGATCCAAGCTAGGTACTAGTGTTCCCACCCTGTAAACCTGGGGGGAAACGGAAGAAAAGAGGCAAAAGAAAACGGGTCAGTCAAAAAGACTGGTAAGTCCTACCTACTATTAGTATAAAAACTAATAAAGTTAACTGGACATGTAAACAGAGATGAAACATAGGATGATAACTGGCATGGTGAAAAGTTAACAAGATAGATCAAGTGTGGCATCGCATATACAAGGTTAAGTTGCACCAAGTGTGTACTAGTATTCCAATCCATGTCAAGTATAAACAAGAAATGATCCCTTGGCCCAAAGCAGGCCCAATATCATGGGGTGACCTAAATCAAGGTCGAACTACTCGGTCTAGTCGACCGGCTCCCTATAAGCCTAACTCGTCGTGTATCGGTGTCATACGGCTTAATCATGGAATGTAGTTAACTGTGCAAGGTCCACCCCAGGGTGTATCCAGCCCTAAGGTGTAAACCACAGACACAATTCAAGCACACACAGTCTAAACCTACTGGTGCCCATGTTCAACTCCGGACTTAATGTGCACGACCATGGTCCGCCTGAACAACCGGTGCACCATTCAGCCGTCTCTTTCGGTCTCTTACAATCAGTCCAGTAATCGTGCTCCACCCTAGCCTAGTCCAGGGTATCCAGATACTCCCAAGTGGGTTACGGCTGAAAAGGACCTCGTAACTAGGATTTCAAACGGGTTAAGTGTGGTTAACCCTACCCAAACCATGTATTGAGTCGGTCAAGTGTATTCAAGCAGTTCATGACTTAACCCTATCAATACACCGTGTTTAATTGGTTAAGTATTCAAGTAGTTCATGACTTAACCCTACCAACCCATCGTGTTTAATTGGTTAAGTATTCAAGCGGTCCATGACTTAACCCTATCATGTGGCATTAATTAACTTAATGCACCCCAACCTCTCACATTAGACTTTGTTGTGGTTACTAGTTAAGCCGGGCGGGTCCGGGTAGCTTTACACCACAACCTAGTCTAACCTCGGGATTTTAAGTGCGATGTGACCAACTACTCACATTGGGTCCTATTGTTTGTAGCCACTAGTTAAGCCGGTCGGTTCCGGGTAGATTTATGCTACAAACTCAACCCAACCTCGAGTTGGCCACTTCCATGTTTTCTACATGTCATGTCCACGTTCATGTTTTCAAGCATAAACACATGTCAAACTTTCATGTCATATTTTCAAGTCATGTTTTCATGTTATTTAAGTTTGCCCAACTACCCATACGTATTCCCATCGCACGTAAATTCGCATCACGCAAATAGATCAAAGAGGGAACATAACAATATGACAAGGTGGGCATAAGATGGTAAAGTCTATCACAAGTTAAACATGGTGACATTTGAGGCCAAAAGGGGTTCAACATACTAGCATATGGCCTCAACATGTATGATAGCATAAAAGGTGACTTGGCCTCAAACATATCAATTAGCATAAGGGTGATTTGGCCACAAGCATGCATAATAGCATAAGGGTGATTTGGCCACAAGCATGCATAATAGCATAAGGGTGATTTGGCCACAAGCACGCATAATAGCATAAGGGTGATTTGGCCATAAACATGCATAATAGCATAAGGGTGATTTGGCCACAAGCATATTAAGGAACATGAGGGGTTAAGGTTTGGCCACAAGTTAAACATGGTGGCATATGAGGCAAATGTGTTCATAAACTTGCATATTACATTATAAGCCTCAAATCATGCATGATATCAAACTTTAGCAAAATAGGTGAAACATGGTCATAAATGACATAGGATGACAGCTAGTGATTCGCATATAACATCATATGCAAGATAACACAAGGGTTATGAGAGCTTCTATGTTGCTTTATGCAACATTTCAAATCAAAGCTCATAGCTTTCTATGCACAAATTCAAGGTGATAGCTTTACAAACATGCCTAGAATAAGTCTATGCATAATATGATAGAATCAAAGCACAAATCATACTTAGGCCCAAACTCAAACTTGCAACATGTCATATTTAACTTCATAGTTAGAATCTAAGAGTAGAATAGGGCTTACAATGCTATGAAGACCTATGAAATAAAATAAGATTGAGACGAAGCCACTAGCAACTCTAAAAACCCCCAATCGAATATAAGCTCCAAGTTGTTTTGAGAAACAATAAGCTCCTTTGATTTGTATGAAGAAAGATCCTTGTTTTGATGAAGAAATATGGCTCTTTTACTAGCTTAGGACACTCAAATTTTCATGAAGAGGATGGAGGCCATGTTATGAAGATGGAGGCCATGATCAAGAAACATTTTGGCATAGTTTAGTTGTAGGAATGATTAATGAGGGTTTAGGCTAGGTCTTAGGGTCTTTTTATAGAAGATTAGGTTAGTTTAGGCCATAGGATTAACCCTAGTTCAGATCTGAGCCATTAAAATCCGTCACCAGCCCTAAAGCATGTCTTGAGGAACAAGTCAGGTGCACCCAGGCCAAACTGGCCGACCACCCAAGTCGACAGGGGTGTCGACTGGGCAGTCGACAGGGGTGTCGACTGGGCAGTCGACACCACCTGGGGTGTGTCGACTCCCAAGTCGACTCCCCAGTCGACTTGGGGGTGGCGGGAATTTTTCCCGCCTCTTCTGCTTGGCTGAATTTGAATTCTGAATTCAAATTTGAACTGTTTTTGAACTTGAAATTTTCTGAAAACTTTGATGGGCCATAACTTGGTCATACGGCTCCGATTTTTGAAAACTCGGACTCTATTTCGCTTATTTTTCCGAGACGAATGCAATGGCACAGCCCGTTTCCCTTGATTCGGATTTTATCATTTAATTCTGCCTTGGTTTATGTTATAACATGTTATTTAAAAATACGGGTTGTTACAGAATCCATAGGAACTTTGTCAAAAATTGCCTTATTCCATGCGCACCATAAATGCCAATAGATAAGGCAAGGTATAAGGCGAAAGAGAATTGAACGAATGGATTTATCTGAGATACTGTCCCACCAGAATTTCAGTAAATCTGATGTGGAAGTAGCATCACCTTGGAGACCTACAAGATTCCCGAAGTATTTCCAAACGGCCGTTGCAGAATAACTACGGAAAAACAAGTGAGTTGCAGATTCCAAATCACCCACTCCGCAACACCTGCGACGGGACACGATTGGGATACCAATTCTCTGAAGATTGGCATCAAAAGGTAACTGTTATTATTAATTAGGTAAATGTTGAATAGGTTTGATTTGAATGTTCTTTGTTAATGGCTGGTAAATGGTAACATTTCTTGTAATAAATGGTTGTAACCTCAGAATTCTTGACAATAAATGTGGAGTTTATTATAGAATTTGAAAAGTTACAACTAGTATAAGTAAGAAGTTAAGATTGTAACCATGTAGTTTTATAGGAAATTAATATGGAAATATATGATAGAATTTGAAATGTTACAACTAATATAAATAATAATTAAATATATTGTAACTCTAAATTATAGGCAATTACTATAATGAACACGGATATATACATATATATATATAAGATCAATGAATATATACAACAATTGGTGTAACTAGTGGGGGTTATAATAAATAAAAATTAATGGAAATAAGTGGGACTAATACAAATGACATTTATATGAATGTCTATGTAATGACCCTATTTCTCGGCCCTTAGAGTTGACACTAATACATTCATGGTATTCACATGCGGAACATCCAATTACCGGAAAACCAAATCATTAGGGGTTAAAGAAAAATATGGCAGAACAAGATCTCACAATCACGGTTGGATAACATATAACAAGTCTTTACAGATTGAAAAATCTTTTATTTAATACACATATACAACACCAAAAAAAACAATTAATACTAACTAGACAGTTATAATAACTTGTCCTGACTAATTCACATAACAAAGACAACACTAGCACAACAGAAATAAAAATGTATAGAAGTACGTCTTGGACTCGAGCTCCTTCCCTAAGCTTCATGCATCTAGTTTATCCTGCCAAACCAACATAAGAAAAATCAAGTAACAAAAAACTTTATTTTTTATTATCTTATAAAACCTTTTAAAAAAAGGTATCTTGTGAGACCACGCCGCACATAAGCACAGATGATTTTTTATCTTACGATAACCAAAATACTTTATAGAAAATGTCATGATATTATAATAGTGTCTAAATACAAATACTTATCAATCTAAATGAAAGTGTTAAAATAATTAGATTCCAGCATACTAGGTATATAACTAAAACTATACAAGGGAAACACTGGAGTTTGGATTGCATTCAATGACATGGTAGGGGATTACCTTCCGATTAGCGCACCTCTAGGCAAACGTACTGGAGAGCCTCGCATGGACTCCATGCGAATTAGGACTGGCCAACCCCTCTCTGGATTGTGCTGAATATTTCACCCCCTTGGTTGTGATCAGGATTTCGAAACCACACGTAATTAAAGGGTCATCAGATCTAGATTGGGTGGTGATAATACGTTACTTGGGTGCTACCCACTTAACCCTAAAGCATATCCCTGTTTAGTCATTACCACTAGATGAGGATAGTGGCTATGTTTTTATCTTTCATGCATAACACATATACATCTTTGGATGCCTCATCACCATTCCTTTGATCACTAATTTGACTTCCACAAAAATACAACCTCCGAACTCATACATTTAGGAGAAGGGTGTTAAGCTAACAGAAGTTGCGTTCTTTTCCATCAAATCGATGTACGTTTGTAAAAATCTGTGTATGTGATCTAAGAAATGTAATGTCAGACATCCATCCATACAAGTTATCCAAGAACTTGACAAATCGAAGGCATTCTTTCACTATATCCTATCAGGAATAATTCCTAGGATTAGTAACAAGAAGTCCTCGCATCATGCAAAATCTCATAACGGAAGGACCACTGCTACAAGTATAATCCTAGCAACTAACGAAAGATATCAACAAGCAACTCTATCCGCTTTGAAGGTCTATACCTTCAAATATAGTCTTCAACTTGTCCTTGATCTCATCATCTTCAATGTCTTCCACATATACCACTCAGCCAGATTGAAGTGGTTTCTGGATACTTGATCTGATCCCGGTCTCATCGAAACGACTATCAGTAGTTTTCGGTAAACTCAACCCTGGTTCTTTAGAAAATAAACAGAAAAGGATAATTACGACATTCATCTCCTAACCATTAGTGGACGGATTTTATTATCCCTTGTCCTTAGAGAACTAAATGAGGTTTATATGCACAGTGAATCAATAATAGGGATGATTGTGCTGCATAAGTCAATAATTCCTCAAATATATTACCAAAGTAAGATTTTAGTCCAAATTTGATAGTTGATTATTTAACTGTGAAATAACACACAACATGATCAGTGGTTTATTATCATAAGCCTTTTTAATTAATTTTTTATTGATTGAGTTTCAAATATCTTATCCCAAACGTTCACTCGCTTAATCCTTTGATATTAGTATGTATTTCAAAACAAATTAAGATGGTTTCTCATTACTAATTCAATTTTAGTGGGTTATTAGAAACCAAATCACTTCATTTAACTCTTAAGACTTTGTCTTTTAAGTAATAAATCATTTAAGGAAATTACAGGCCTAAATTCCAATATTAACTCTCGATCCTAAACATTACTATTCCTCGGATAAAGATGGAACCATTCAAGTTGGGATATGTGACGACCGCCTACAACTCCCACACTAAACAAGGGAAATAATGCACTGAAATACGTTCCAGGCAGCTATGGACGATCATCAGGGTAGGATAACACAAGCAGAACCTGTCATATAACTCACAGCGCAAGGATAAAATACAACAGAACATACACAATAGACAATAATAGTAAAGCAGAATTGAGCAGAATTTTAACTTTCATATCATCATGAATTATCCAAACATCAAATTGGATATAATATCAAATTCTGTACAATGTGCCTCACTACAAGTCACTTAGATAATACATCAAACAGCGGAAAACAACAGTAGTAGAGAGTAAAAAATAATACACCAGCCTCCTTCTTGTCATCACTCAGCAACATCGTCCTCATCAAGATCTACTACCTGTCACCTGCTACTCAGTCTTCCCATCTACAACTGGATGAACAACCCAAGGTAATAAGAGGGAGACACAAAACCTTTTCAGACAATAGTCTTAATGAGCGATAAAACGGCTATCTAACATCATCAACAAAGTATATGAGAATAGGTAGATTAATCAACTGATCTACCAACATCAACAAAGAAGAATCCAAACCCGTATTCTCCACATTCGAAAGTGTTAGCCTTTATAATAATCAAGCAGAAACAAACACTACATTCATGGCAATCAGTTATTAAGCGTAGACCATCCTAATCGATATTGATGTCATCCAAGCACAATCCCCGAAGGCCCAAACCAACATTAGACAAGCACTTGAGAAATATTTCCTTCGATGTCGAATGGTATGCACAAGACGATACAAGCAAAACAATCATCATCCACGACTCTGGCTGTCACTGTCAATTCTTCTTTGAAACCATCGTTAATCGTATGACCGACTCAACATCATGTCGTCCATCAAGGGCTAACGGTAAACCCTATTTCTAGCAAAAACTCCATACGCCATCGTGACTCGTATCTCTAAGCCCATCATGACTGCCTAGGGTGCTCGACTAATCATCTAGTATTTTAGGCATTCCTATTATATCCCTGCTTTGAGTCTGCTAGAACCTACGACAATGCTAATTTCTCGGCCTCCATAACTCTAGTCGCCATCACAGACGACTATCCACAGCTCAAGTGCTTTCTCGAGCAACCACTACCACAAACTCAACATCTTTGAGTCATCTTCACATTCGTTGCTTTTCATCGATCAACGATCGTCTCAAACACTTCAAACATTCCTGCTTGAATTCACTTCGAAGCCACATCTAAAGTCAAATCAAAATAACATCACTTAAATTCACTTCAGATTCACCAATTCGTGCCTCGGATCGCGACCGACCCATTCTTGGATCATAATACAAACCCAACATCCTGATCCACCGGGTCGTTCCACCAATCCAACGACCTGATTTCACCAGGTCGCTTCGCAAGCCAAACGACCCAACTTTGTGTAACCAACCCATCATTACATGCAACCCATCATCACACGCGGCCATCATCACAATAGCGGACCAACCCATCAGATAACGACCCATCCCCAAGTGACCTGACTTCAATCGACCTGATTTCAATTCTTGTCGAACGACCTGAGCTTTGACAACCCAGACGCCTCTCTTGCGACCCAGGCTTGCACGACCCGAAGCCATCAATTCTGACTGACCTGCCTCCTTTCGTGTTCCCCAAGCTATGACCCACGACCTAACTAAGGTGCGATCCGACTTCCAGCTTCGACCAACGACCCAAGCCTATCACGTCATCGACGACCCGAGTGTATGCGATCCATCCATTTCTTGCTTCCTAAGCCGTGTGACCCATCAAAAATGACCTGACTTTGATTCATCAACAAATAAAAAGTCAATGCACACAACTCATCCAAATCGACCAATACAATCATCAAACAACACTTGCTCCATAATTATTCATCATACAATCATATGAAACTCACTAAATCATGGTAAAACAATGAATAAACAAAATAATGGGTCTAAACTTGCATATACATACAAATTAACATAAGAATTGCCTATTTAAGTTGTTAGATTAGATCCTATGGTGATTCGCATGAAAATACACTTACCATGATGTAGATCTAGGTGAAAACAACTTGTAAATGATGAAAATAAAATCAAGAAACCCATATACTTGATTAAATCCGTATGAGAGATGCTTATCACTCACCAGTTCTTCAAAATAACTTGAAATCAACTAATCTCAAACCCGGACAGCGATGATCAATCTCCAAGCCTCTCAATTTGATGCAATCTCCCTTCGTTTGATGTAGATCTGACTTTGCTTGTTGTAGATCTTAAATCTTCTTGCGTAGATCAAGAATTTTAATGGAGGAAAGATCTATTTGACTGAGCAAAGAGGTTCACAAGCTCGACCAATTGAGAGACTGAAGAAAATAAATTATTCTCCATGTCTCTACCTGCTTCTTTATAGCCTCTAACCAGCCCACTAATGGGCCACACCAATTCAGCCCATTAATTACTAGCCAAACCTGTGCAGAAATTATGTAGTACTAAAATAACGGTTCCTCCCAAACCGTTGAACCAAATCTTTAATGTGATCACTCTACGGAATTGGCAACACCATTTCCTTTCCAATGAAATTGATCTCAGAACCTGATTCGATCCCAGTCAAAAATTATTCCCTGTAGAAAACTAATAGGGGCAAAATTGTCACAAATAAAATTGGTAAAAATTATGGACGTGTCTCACATCCCTGTAAACAACATATCAAAATATGAGAATGATTCGACCCTTAGGGAATTAAATAAAAATATTTTACGAACCTCCGTGTAACACCCCGTATTTTCTGAGAATATTAAAAGAACAAATTAAATAATACTTAACTTTTAAAGTGAGAATTAAGGGAAATGGATTACGCCATTGCGTTCATCTCAAAATTCTGCATGGAATAGAGTCCAAGTTTTCGTAAATCGGACTTCGTACGAGGAAGTTATGGCCCTCAGAAGTTTCAGGAATTTAATTAAAGTAAAACAGCTCAGATTTAAATTTAAAATTCAAATCAAACACCCGGGCTGGGCGGGAAATTTCCCGCCCAGGACCCAGGTCGACCAGGGCGTCGACCTGGGGGTCGACCTGGATCGACATAGGTCGACTAGGGGGTTGACCTGGGGGTCGGCCTCCCCCCTATTTCCAGATCCGAGGACTGGTTCGTTTTTCTGCATTTTGACGCCCGTTCTGACCAGATTCGTTGATCCCTATGCTATATAAACACCCCTAAGGCTACAGTTTTCTCTACACAACTCCATTATGCCAATACTCTACCCTAATTCATATCAAAATAAATTAAAGACGTCCTTATGCTACTCTAGTTCTTCAAGAAATCAAGTTTAGAATTCAAGTAGAGATTCAAAGGCTAATTCAATGACTTCAACAACTATTTTCTAAGAATCAAATCTAAATTAGAGTATCGATAATCTACGTCAAGGGATAGCTTTTCAGTTTCATAAAATAAATTCCAGAAATACAAGAATCATTCTCTTTTTGTAAGTTCAAGTTACTTTTAGATGTGAATTCTTAATTGAAATTCTTGGCATGTAATAATCTGGATCTAAGCTATATTTGATTATGAGATAATCCTTTTAGATTTATCAAATCTAATCTATTAGATTTATGTCTGCGATGTTGTTCAAATCTAATCCATTAGATCTATGCCTGATGTAAGTAATCCTTTCATTTGAATCTGTGCTTGTATATGCCTTTGGGAATCATTATTGACTATGGAATTGGTCCAATCATATTTATCCTTGTTGTATAACGGAATTGTAATCCTCTTTAAGTTCATGATATAACTCTGCCAAACCTATACGTCTGTGATGGTTCATAATGATATTCATATCATATCTATATGCCTGCAATGTATTCTATGCAAAACTTGTCAATTTGGCATATCAAATTTATTGGACCAATAGTTCTTATCGTCATATTCCTATTCTTATGCCTCTTTTGTTCCATATTGTTTCTCCGCTTATTTCATGAATCTTGCGTTGAATCTCGAAATACGTACGTTATGAATGCCGGGGTAATTGGGTATAACATGAAATTGACTTTTATTTGGCATAATTTGGAACATGTATTATGGCATGACTGTTAAGATGCAATTTGGGGTGATTTCACATGAATTATGGAATATGTAATTTGACATATTGAACCTAGAATTGGCATGAACGACAAAGTACGAAATTTGGCATGAAAAACCTAGTTTTGGGCATAAACTGTAAATTGGAATACTAAATTTAGCTTGGGCTTAACTATTGATTTGGGACGCCAAACATAATGCATAGTGATTTTGGGCATGACTATTATTGCGAATTTAGGGAAGATTGGGCATAGCCAATTTTGATTAATAACTGGAAATTGGAATTTGTTGGGCATAACTTGGGAATTGGAACATGACTAGTTTTGGTGATTTCGGTAATTAGCATGTAAAATCTAGATTTGGGTATATATATGGTAAATGTGTAAATTAAAGATGAACATGCCTAACCCGAGGTTAGATTGAGTTGTGGTGTAAAACTGCCCGGAATCGCCCGACACATCCAGTAACCACAACAACACCTATCTAATGTGAGAGGTTAGTGCATCATGCCCAAGAAAAACCCGAGGTTAGATTGAGTTATGGTGTAAAACTGCCCGGAACCGCGGGCACATCCAGTAACTGCAACAACACATATCTAATGTGAGAGGTTGGTGCATTAATAAATCAATTAATGCTAATGAACAAGATGAATGACTAGGGTTAAGTTCATAAGAACACTTAACCAATATAACATGAATGACTAGGGTTAAGTTCATAAGAACACTTAACCAATATAACATGGTTGACTAGGGTTAAGTTCATACGAACACTTAACCAATATAACATGAATGACTAGGGTTAAGTTCATAGGAACACTTAACCAATATAACATGAATGACTAGGGTTAAGTTAATGAGAAACACTTAACCAATATAACAAGATGAATGACTAGGGTTAAGTTAATAAGAAACACTTAACCAGTATAGCATGATGAATGGGTAGGGTTAAGTAATAAGAAACACTAAACCAATATAACTTGATTCGCGGTAAGGTTAAGTTATAACAAGAGGGCAACACTTAACCAGTATGACTTGATTTGTGGTAAGGTTAAGTTAAAACAAGAGGACAAAACTTAACCAATATAACTTGATTTGTGGTAGGGTTAAGTTGACACAAGAAGGCAACACTTAACCAAAGTAACATGACAAGTAGGTGGGTTAAGTAACTTGAATTGATTGACGACACTTAACCAATACAACATAATGAACAAGAGGGGTTAAGTTAACAAGAAACACTCGACCAATATAACTTGATGGACGAACGGGGTTAAGTTAATAGGAAACACTTAACCAATCCAACATGATAAGTGAGGAGGGTTAAGTTAATAAGAAACACTTAACCAACATTACATGATGAATGGGTGGGTTAAGTTAACATGAATGGACAACACTTAACCAATAGGGCATAATGTGTGGGAGGGTTAAGTACATCTCGTGTAGGTGGGTAATATTAGTATATATAGGCCCACAAACTTAACCATTAAATAAACATGCTTGAATCGGTGGGAGGGTTAAGTACATCTCGTGTAGGTGGGTAATATTTGTATATATATAGGCCCACAAACTTAACCAGTAGGAAACCCTAGTAACGGGGACCCATTTCAGCAGTAACCCACATAGATGTATCATGGTACCCTGAACTAGGCAGGGTGAGGCATGATTACTGAGCTGATTATAAGCGGTCAAAACAGCGGCAGGGGTACGTCAGTTAGGTTCCGGCGGTTTACGGGCGTGCACGTACTCCGGAGTGGGAAAAAGCAGGCACTGGGTACCTGTAGTTATACACTGTGCATCTTGAATCGTATCGGGTTGCTATCATAAGGATCGATACACCTTATGGTGGGACCAGCACAGGGCATCTACATGCAAGAGAGGGCCGATTGACACAGACACAAGAGAAACTAATACAAGTAGGGAGCCAATCGATAGGGTAGTAAGGGTACATCTAACATGTTCATGGCAATTAGGTAGATTGAGGTGGAATCCTCACGATAGATGTACACCTGAAGGCTACCACAATTGCGGGGATTGGGATCACATTACAATATGATCATTTTGTATAGATTACTAGTTGGGACACTAGTTAGGTGGTGCAGAGATATAAAAATCAGAATAACAAGGTAGTAGCGAAGCAGAGAAAGAGTAGAAGCGCATTCAGTTTATCTTGCCTTATCATATCTATACTAATCATATGTTATCTTGTTATCCTTGTTCTCATGGTATTGTCTTATATTCAGTTTATTCATGTCATGATGCTTTTGCCCGTTTATATGCTGAAATTCACTGGACTTACCAGACTTATGTCTGACCTAGTTTAGTTTCACCTCTTTTCTTCCGTTCCCCCCCAGGTTCACAGGGAGGAAATGTTACCACTTAGCTCAGTTTTCTTTCCAAGCTCGAAGATAGTCGATGTATTGTTTAGACTCTCTCTTCTACTGTTGTGGCTGGTTCATGCTTTATTGGGGAATATCATTGTTATTTTTATGCTTCTTTTATATTTGGAAGTTTTTAAATCAAGAAAGAAGTTCTATGTATTACTTTTAAGTATGATTGAGACAACTATTGTAAAAGCTTGACTGAACCACATTGTTTATAAAATGACTTTATTTTCCGCTGCTTTATTTGTCTGTCTTGTAATTTATCTGCATCTTTTACCTAAAATGCTCCACCAAAGTTAAGGCATTCCCTTTGTGAGTGACCTTAACGGAGGTGTGGTGTTTCACTCCGATACGTAAAATGCGGGACGTTACATGATATTTATTTACCTTTCAGACCATGACTCTACCCCGTCATCAAGTTTGGAATAATATAAGTTTATTATCTCAATTCTAAATGCTTAGACCAAATTTCATGTGCCATTTGTGACAAAACAAGTTCTAAAAGCTTGTCCTTCTTTTACATTCACTATTCAATTCACTACACATCCACTTAATTTTTTTCATTAAGGATTTCCTTTATCACAATCGACTCATTAGCTTTAAACCCATATTTGAATCCAATATTAATTTAAAGCTTGTTCTTAAGTTAATTGAATTAACTTGAACCTCGCTAGTTAGTGAATTAATTAACTATAACAAAACAACTTAACTTAAATATATTCAGTACAATGATTCATTTATCTAGGAACCTCATTATTAAATAAATGAATTAGATATTAAATCACATTTAAAACATAATTAACAAGTATAATCCCAGTTATTAAAACAATTAATTAATTTAAATGTCTAATTTAAAATAATTACTCAACTTAAACATATAATTTATTAATAGATTAACTGATTTAAAATAATAATTCATAAAAATAAAATCAACTTGGTCACTTTTTAATTAAGATAATAATCGTCTTAAATAATTACTGATTTAGATAATATTTAACTATTAAATAATATTTAAACCATTATTAACCATTAAAGTAATTAACTAATATTTATTTATCTTTTAAATAATTAATTAACTAAAAGCTAGTTTTTAAATAAATAATTTAAAGACCTGTCTTTACTTAATAATTAATGAACAATTAATTTAAAAACCTTTATTAATAATTAAATAAATATTTAAAACAGTTTTTAAATAATTGATTAATCTTAAATCTTAATCAAATAATTTAATAATAATAATTTATCCTTTAATAAATCATTAAACAATAATTAAACCTCAGTTAATACCTCTTAATTAAAACTTAAGTATACATAATGTGTAATCATATTTACAAAGAAATTAGCAAATTAAAATTATTACAAACAAATACTAAATCTTTAAAAAATCATTAATAAATAATTAATAACTTAAAATCTTAATTAATAAGATTAATCTCAAAAAAATTACTTTTTTCTGGCATAACTGACCAGTTTTTATAGCGATCCATAACACTTTTTTATTATAACCAATAATAAAATACAAATAAGTACAGGTGACTAAGGTTAACAGTCAGCTAAAAATAGGTTTTTAAGGTGGACCTCCCACCGCCTACGGAGTTTATAGTGTTCCGTCCACTATACCTATCAGGCTTACAGCACTGGAGCTAGCTATATTACTAGACTACATATACTACACTAGGTAGTTGAATTACATTTGTGAACAGAAAATAAATACAATGGGTACAAAAAATATACACGCCGAAAGCTAAATAGTACTGAAGTCACGAGGTTGGCTTGTTTAGCAGGAAAACTGCTCCATGATTTGACCACAATGTAGCAACGACTACAAGCACGTGCATAGCTGCTCCATCCTTCCACCAAACAGTAGAAGCACATAATCTCTTCACAAAGTACTTACGTTGGCTACCAGGCAAGACCTGATAATCCCATCAGTGGCGAAGAAAAGGCCAGAGATTGGAGGAAGATAATATACCGAAGTGACCAGAACGTCAGACTCGCATGACTAAAGCCAACACCACCAAATTACATTTCAGCACTGCATTACAAGGCAAACCGGACATAGGTCTAATCATACTTAGGCAGGCGAGAAGATCTCCATCAAAAGCAACAGCAAAGTTCAGCGCCAAAGGCGTCTCGTGTATTGCCGGCGCTCAACAGAGAATATCCAACCTAAGCAGAACCAAAACTATGACCAGACCCATACAAACAGCAGAATACTTGACATAGATACAAAGAACTAAGCTCCAAATGCCAACAGAGGCAATCAAACACCTCGACAAATCAAAACACCCTAAACACAAAACGAAATACAACGAACAACCAACAAGTCAAATACTAACTTACATTAAATACCCAAAAGGCAAAATGGACCATCACAAACAAGAGTCGAAACGCGAAACCAAATCAACCATCAGGGAGTTGCTACTCGCTAGTAACACCGCGTTAGTGCCAGTCTCCCAACATGGCGGCACCACAGTTGAAAAACTTACCACTAAAACACCAAATTGACGAAGCAAAGGCGGGTAATTACCTAAATAACACCGCGTAGTGGAGGAGAGCATAGATAGTAGGTGTTAAAGGTTATCTTGAGTCTAGGAGATGAGATTGAAGAAATAATGTGTATCACAATTCAGCTTGAATTACATGGCAAAAGCTAGATCTAGAAGTGATGAATTGATATACGGCACGGCTACCACGCATAGTGAAATCAAAGAAAGAAGAGAAATAGATAAATGAGGGGACGAGAGATTGAAATGGTTTGAGCAGAATTAGTCGCGAGAAGAGATGAAGTGAAGAAGGGGAATTTCTTTGTCACCATTTACAGTAGTCCACCGCAATACGAAGCTTTTTACATTTTTGAAGTTTTGCTAACTTTTGTTGGAGTAGGTGAGTTGATCTCAATTTTTTTTTACTTAAATGTACTTAATGATACTTAGTATAATTCTTAAATATTTTTATGCATTTGTAAACCAATCTAAATTAGAATATTTAGCATTTAATAAGTATTAAGTTTTGGAACTTGAATAACTTAAACTAGATTCAATTTGAGGCTCAGTGATCGCAACGGTACTTATATAAGTTACCATAATTTCGTATCCAAATGGGTTCACATATCAGTATCATAAATAATATGGCCAAGATACATAGGTTCTGGCAATTAACAATCAAATGTCAATAGTTAACTAACTATTCAATCCATGTCTGTCAATATTGATACCAACTAACTGTATAATTTAAACTGTCACTTAGCGAACATCGAATGATGCTTTATTTTGTCTAATAGATGTCCATAATTATCTACACAATTAAAACTAACTTGGCAGTATTTTATTTGGCCAAATAAACAACACATTTTTTAGTGTATAATCTTAAGTTGCGTTATTATTTAAAATAATGCAATTTAAAACCTGTCTATTTTAAGACGTCATAGTTTCATACTTACCAAACTAACTTATGAACTAAACTATTTTATCGTACTTATTGACACGAGTTCAAAACAACAATCCGTTCATGAACCGAATTCAAGATGAATGAGTTATTCAACATTTGACATCAACGCATTATCTTATAAATAATAACTAAATCAACAAGTCAACTCACCCCACACCAAATCTGGCCCGGTCCGAACTTAACCCAACCCACTACTCCATTTCTGCTCCCTCCCTCCTTTCTTTATTTTTAAATGGAACCCTATAGCCATGTATCAATGCTACATGTGCAACTAGCACCATCCACCGATCAACAATTCTCCCTGACTAGGTTACCCTTAAATCCGTCATCGTCTCCTCTCCACTTCGGTACCTTAACACTATAACAAAATCTGACCTTAGCTCTTGTAGACTGCCTAAAAATTTCATGCTGCACTTCTTATCAATCAAATTTCACTCCTAGCAGCGTTTTCTCCTATCTCTAGTTCTGTAACACTTTGATTCTATAATTGACGCTTCATTTTCTAAAAAAAATCTAACCCTAGCCTATATCACAACTTCCATGGCCACTGCTACCCGCATAAACCCATTCCGAGCTCTTCAAACTCCAACCTGGATCGAAGAACACACCAAACCAAAGTTAAATTTAAACTTTTTTATGATTTTTAAACTAGTGTAGTCAGATTTTGATTTTTGGGCATACTAAGCTTATAATTTAAATGGATTTCTCATTGTGTTTATATGTTTATAGGTTTTGCCACCCTTTTTAATTTGGGGATGAGTTTTCTGGCATGAATAAGTTTAGAGGATAATAGGTTGCAAAGAATAAGAGAAGTGAAACTCAAAAGAAAAGGAAGTGAAAACATAAAGAAGAAGGTAAGCAAAACACACACACACACACAAAAACACACACACACACACACACACACATATATATATATATATATGTATATGTATATATATATATATATAATGAAAAGTAAGTAAGTTAAAATGAATTTAAATAATAAAAGACTATACTGCCATTGGTATCATTTCATTACAACTCACTAAACTACACCTATACAAAAAAACTTAATGCTTATCTTGGAAATTATTATACATTATGAACTTAACGTACAAATTTGCTTATATTTTTCATAATTATTTAAGTTAAGTTCTTATCGATCTTGTTAACATCACATCATTGTACTTTACTTGATTTATAATTGAACTTCAAATCAAGGCTTCATATACTATATATTTGGATTTATATTATCTTATTATTATTAAATGTTATTGACCAGCTTTTTGGTAAAAGCCGTCACAACAAGAATCTATACTCAAGATAAGCTATCTCCTTATTCCGGAACGACTCATTCATCGGTCGACCGAAACTTGGCTCGACCGAACTTAGCAATTCTCAAGCCGAAGCATTCTTCTTCAGCAAAGTGGACCGAAGTCCGAGGACCAAGTCGATCGAACCAACTGGTTCGATCGCCGGCTATGACGATCCACCTCCTACGCTACATTATGACACCCGATTCTCAAGGCTGCTTTATTGGTCAAAGTGGGCCCGTTCAATTTCTTACTACGGATTCCAAGGTCCACGTATGCCTTGGTAATTGTGAACATGACCTACTCTGCTGTGCATACACCAAGTCTTGAGTTCCACGTACGTCGCAGATATAGAAGAGAACTATTCATTAATAGAAGGATAGGACCCGCTGCCTACAATTACTTTTCTAGATCAAGTAATACATGGCTGACCCAGGATCAGATGATTGCCACGTAGCATCCTAATCGGCTCAAATTCTTGCCTATAAATACGCTATTTCCTGAAATAGAAAGCATGCGCTTCCGCCAAAATATCATGGTTTACACTCGAAAAATAGCCCATCGTATACTTCAATTCTACAACTCTATAAGATAAGGATTTTATGTATAAATCACTTTTCTCTCTACTTTCTTTCAATCGAAACAACTGTAACCTGTAATCGATATTATAAACAGAGATTATAAAGTGGACGTAGGCTTGGTTGAAGCTAAACCAATATAAAATGTTGTATCTCCCATGTTTACTCTTTTTTCTTTCACTATGTGATTATAATCGTGTGTAGATTACATACTTTGGGGGTTGACTGTCATTAAACCAACTTTTGACGTCAATACTTTGGCGTGCCAGGAAGGAGTCGAACCTACAAATAACCACCCTCGGCAGTTCCTAAAGAGATAATGGCAAAACGGAAGAAGGATGCAACACCTTCCCACGCTCAACCTGTTATTCCAGCAGATGCAACAACAGAGGCAAGCCAGGAGGCTTCCTGCTATGAAGAACCGTCACAATACTTAACTAGGGAAGACATGGACGAAGTTCTAGCCGAACTCAGGGATCAGATGACATATCAAGATGAACTCCTCAAAAAAGAAAAATGAAATGATGAACGATTTCTTTGCTCAGATGGAAGGAGGACCGAGCAACCAAGCATTATTTCTTGCACCAGGCGAAGCTAGGAAAACAGCTAACCTCGCAGCCAATGAAATCCAAGCCCCAGATCGGTCTAATGCTCTACCTCCACTTGGGCCAACTTCACTTCCAGATCGACTGAATCTCAGATCAGATCAATTGATGCAACCTTCGAATCGATCGGAGCCCAGTTCGATGCAACCCGAGGCCCGATCTGATATCTTACGACAAACCAGACTTATATTGTTTCCCACTCAGCCTTTCTAGTATGTCGATCAAAGCAGGGTTGGGGGTAGCAACCCTTCGCCTCTTCAAGACCACTCTACCATGCCAGTTCTTAACATAACGGAGGGGAACGCTACTATAAACTACTATGATATCACCCAAGGCGGGGTCAATGTCAACCCCGAGCTAGTAACGCTCACCTAAACTGGTCCAATCCTAACGACATGGACATGGTTTGGCCCAACTCACATGCCGACCGTGGGGTCACGGTCAATCTTGAAACCAACACCTAAGGCTAGGGACCGCCTCTACCCATCACTCATGGGCCGCACCCGAATTGGCCCCAAGAACTCGCGACTCCTTTTCCTTAGTTTGGTACATGTGTTATGATGCGGTGATCACATTTGATATCAGAGCTTTAGTTAATCTATTTTACCGAAAATTCACAAGCGTAAAAGCGTATGAGAGATGTACTTGTAATTATTAATGGATGATTATTATATTATAATATGTAGTGTAGTAGGTTAGTAAGCACTTCAACACCAATGTGGCCTTTCTCTAATGTGGATTGACCATTCTCGTTTCAAATAGAGAACGAGTCGACGAACTTCGAGATACATTGCCAGGGATGAACCTTTGCTGGAGGGGTTGGTGATGGTTACCAGTCGAGAGATGCAGGTGCTATGCCCGATTATCCTGATATGTTCCAGGCCATAATGGTAGCGATCATGAGGAGGATGTCCACTTCATAAGCGGCAGTAGAGCGTAGTGTTATTGTGCAGGAACCTAGGGTTGTCGATTTTGCGAAGCTCTACAAGAATTATACTTCTCTAGGTGGCAAACAATTTACTGGTAAGGATCCTACTGTTGAGATTCAGAATTGGTTAGATACGTGTGTTCAGATTTTGAAAGATTTGGGAGTTGATGCAACTAAAAGGAAGCTTGCATCGAGGCAGTTGCAGGAACGAGCGATGGACTGGTGGAACTACATCACTTTAGAGACTCCAGAGGACTAGATCACTTGGAATCAGTTTAGAACTAAGTTTAAGGAAAATTTCATTTCTACGTTCTGGAAGTCAATACTTTTTAAGAAGTTTGTTGAGCTTAAGTAAGGAGGTAGACCAGTGTTTGAGTATGTGGCTGAGTTCGAAGCTTTATCTAAGTATGCTCATTTGTATATCGAGACTCCTTATCAGAAGAACGAGAAATTTACCTTAGGAAAAGATGAGAATCTTGGGAAGTAATTAATTGACCATATTTATGATTTTTATGAAAAGCTAGTTAGGAAGGCTTTGAGAAAGGAGAGTTTATTTCCATAGAAGGTGGAAGCTGTTGTTGATAAAGAGGAATCGAAGCCACAATAATGTGGTGTTAATAAGAAAAAAATGGAGTGGTAAAGGAAAACGACAACAGCAAGGGAAAAATGGTCACAAGAAACCGAAGGATGAGGCTACCTGCTACAATTGTCAAGAGAAGGGCCATTACTCCAAGGATTGTAAGAATGCTAAGGTGGAAAGGAAGAGGTTTGACTGTGATAAGCCTGGGAATATGAAGAAGAATTGTCCAGAACCGCCGAAGGATAAACAAGTTGTGAGAGCGTATGCTTTGGATGCTGTGTCGTCTTCCTTGAAGGGTCTGACTGCTGCGAAAAAGGGGAAGGGTGTTGTTGTGCAAGGTACACCTTCTATCAGAGACGTTTTAGTTTGAGTTTTGTTTGATGTTAGAGGATCACATTCTTTTATCTGTAGTGAGCTTGTTTGCAAGTTAGGTTTAGAACCTGAGATTGTTGATAGACCATTGGTTGTGACTAATCCGGTAGGGGGTTTGTCCAATCTGTGTATGCTTTGCCATGGTCCAGTTTTATCGAGCCTTGGTTGCTCTTTTATGTGTGATTGTTTTGTTTTGAGCTTCGTTGGGTTTGCGATTATTTTGGGTATAGTCTAACTCAAGGGTATGCAGCTATTGTGGTTTGCAAAAGGCTTGAGATGACAATCGAGAATGTGGAAGGGCGAATGATGGTGATACATTGTTTACCGAAGGATAGGGTTCTGGTCAGCTTTTTATATTCGTTTGTGGTTCCACGGGATGGGTTGTCGTCTATGCCAATCATTCGAGGGTTTTCTGATGTTTTTGATGAGGTCAGAGGATTGCCACTACGGCGAGAGATTTAGTTTCAAATTGATTTAGTGGAAGGAGTCATGCCTATTGTTATGCCTCTTAGGCGGATTGCACATAAGGAACAACGAGAGTTAAAAGTGCAAGTGAATGATCTTTTGTAATGAACCAATCAATATAATATTATGAATGAAAAGAGAGGTTAGACTGAATAAATTTCAGTATATGACACTGATTTTAATTTTAGTATACTATGATTACACGCCAAAAGGGAATCATCTTTATTTTTTTATGCCAGTATCAGTTTTTTTAATCAGTAGTGGGTACCAGTTTTGTGAATGTATAGATATCTGTTTGATATATGCATATGTATCAATTTTTCAAGTACAGATAGTAGGTATCAGTTTATTATTTATCTTAGTATCAGTTTCAGTTTTTGAAGGTTTTATATTTTATACGCAGATTTTGGGTATCAGTTTCATATGTACTTAGGTATAAGTTCCTAAATTTTAAAGGTTTACATACAAATATTCTGGATATCATTTTCATATGTGCTTAGGTATCAGTTTCAAATTTTAAAATTATCATGATTCATATCTCATACACTGGTTCCGAGTATTAGTTTATTATGTATTTAAGTATCAGTTTCTAAATTTTAAAGGGATCATATTACATATAGGTAATCTGGGTATCATTTTCATATGTGCTATGGTATCAGTTTCAATTTAGTTGAAATTTACAACATAACAATACGTACATATCAGTTTCCCAACATGATATCAAATTCTTCATACATTGTTATAATAAAGTATAGTACCTGGCCATCAGTGAAGTTGCCTTCCAATACCGGTTTCAGCATATCTTTTGTAATTATGCATTCTTCTTTCATTATATTATCGTCAGACCAGATAACTATTCTAACTTTTTTCCCTAAAAATGGATTGAATTAATTTCTCAACAAATTGTAATAGTAAAAGAAAAAAGTATACTTACATTTCTGATGATTTTGCAAGAAAGTTTAACAATAGTTTGTTGTTCTAGAGTAAATAATTGTTTTCACAATGAGACAATTGCAACTCTTTTGCCCATGACTATTCTAGACTGCAAGTGGCTTTACTGGTAGTATTGATTCTTCTGGTATTTCTGGTTTTGTTGTTTTTTCATTGTTTCTTCTTCTTCTTTTTGTTCCAAGATGTTTTATTGTAATGACTCGAAAATCCAAACATTTTGAATCGACAATAATCCTCACATGTTTGACTCAAAACTGTACATATCTTCGGATTGTTAGGTGACGAACCAAATTTTCGACCTTTGAAAATCAATACTTAATACATCCTCGTATTCATGTACCGGAGATCCAAGTGTCCTAAATTCGATAAGCCAGGGTAGAATATAAATTAGAACAAAATCGAGTCTCAAACGAATGGAATAATATATGTATCATTGAACATAATCTTGTACAGCGGAACACATTACATAAATAGAGTTAATGTTCAACATGGACACATTTGAATGCCCACTAAGTGCTATTGGAATACAAAATATACAGCGAAACAACTAAGGGTTCCAAAGAGTGAATCAAAGATGCTCCAAATTCAACTCCAAGCTCTAAATATAAAAGTGCTCCGATATAATAGCTCCAATACTCCTACTGAAAACCTGACTACTCGACTGCTCGGGTAAAACTAAGGGCACCTTGTTTAGTAAGAAAACAACAAACTCCGTATCAGTCATGGGACTGGTGTGAGAACTTAAATAGTTGTTTTTTGCAGATAATCGTACATGCCTTTTGGAAAATGAAGATATCATAAGGTCTCGCGGCACACACACAATGAATCGCACACATTGGATGAGATTTCTCCTTATAATAACTAAAAAAGACATTTAATACGAAAAATCATTTGATATTATTATTAGTGCATAGCATGGAAAACTTTTCGCAAATAAATTTATCAATCTTAGCATGGAACTGTTACATTGATTAAATTCCATACTATAACTACCATCTCTTGGTAGGTTATACAAACTGAAAAATGTAAGGGCTCATATTATTTTTCGTTTGGATTTCCAATAATGAACAGGTAAAGGAACTTCCTTATTCGATGGGTACACTTCTATAGGGATGTCCTGAGAGCACCCTGCTCCCTGCTACATAAGACAGGATTATCCCTCAATTGGATAACTTAGAGGACTGCTGAGTATGTCATTTTCCGGTCGTAACCAACCTTTTACCGGAAGCTCTCTTTCGATCATCCACATAAAGTAGAATTTTCCACATAAGTAAAATACTTGGGCTCTATACCATGATACAGTTTTTATCTAGAAGGAAATGATCATACATAGTGGTAGCGAACCACCGATTCTTGCTGCATTTTTTCTGTTCTGGCCATTTCTGGGATGTGAGGCTTAACGAATTCACGTTACACAAAGCTACACTTATACTAAATCCATGCTCTAATCATCTGCAGCTCATTCATTAACATGTCACATTGTCATTCATAACACATAACCGATGTCTACCATTATATAATCTTTGAGCTCGTATGTCTCAGAGAAGGGTGTTAAACTAAGAGAATTGTTCTCCGCTACCAAACATATATATTTTAGTAAAGATCAATTGTTATGCCATAAAATGCAGTGTCAGACATACAATTCGTATAAGTTCTGTAACGACCTGGGTTTTCAAATCGGAAAAAAAAAATTTATTTAACAATAAATTCCTAGAAATAAACAAGCAAATAAAATAAAACGGTTAAATTTAGTTATTAAAATGAATACATTCAAAGTTTATTGAATTTATAAATAAAAAATAAATATTTGTATACAAAGAATTTGAAGACAAATTTGTAATCAAAACGTTATAAGTTCATTCCACAAAATTCCGGTAATTTAAACTAAATAAATTTAAATGACCGTTCATTAAACTCAGTGAAATTAAAAATAAAAATAGAATTTTTATAAAACGTTCAAATCACTGATAACTGTATGTCGTTGAGTTTGTCTCGACGTCCTGATTCCAACGGTATATTTATACTGGTATTTTGGGGTCCGTAAATGCAATATAAGTAGATAGTTATTCCCATACAGGTAACCCTGTTTATAGCTAAATTATAAATCCGGAACCAAAGGAGTGCAACAGACAAGAAAAAAATATTAAATCTCTCCGCAAATCCAACAAGGGTCCAAGAAAGTATGAAGCATTAAATGAAAAGTGATGGAGGCCACATTTTTTTCTTCGGAGCATTTAATGAGACGTGTGCAAGGCATCATTTTTCTACCTAACGACACCGCGCATATTTCACCTACCCCCATCTTATATACATAAAGGTCCCAAAACTTGCTCTGCTCCATCTTCATTTTCTCTTCGCCTTTTCTCCTTTTTTCTTGCTTCAGGAAATTTTTTTGCTTCATATAAAAAAAAACAAAGAGAAAAAGACATGACAGAAGGTGGAAAATGAAGTAGCAGCTCCCCTCTTGCATTCGCCCTCTCTCTTTCTTTCTTTTTACAGCCAACACTCCTCTCAGCCCAAACCCATCCCTTCTTGCTCCCGCCTCTCTCTTTCCACCATGTTTAGCAGCCACTCTCCTCTTCGCACCAACGTAGCGAGTTCCGACAGTCCGCACCGAGTTCCGACAGTCCGCTCCGAGTCCGACAGCCATAGTCTCAAGCTCCGGCAACCTCGACAACAACCGCGATAGTAGCTCTGTTCTCTCGCCGTGTCCATCTCGACGTTTAGCTCTCGGAACTGAAAGTAAGTTATTACTCACGTCTAAACATTTTTTTAATGTGTTCGTTAGGAAAACAAAACAATTATTTTATCCAAAATAAGTTATTTTATCCCCTATGCAATGCATGTATGAATCAGCTCAACTTTGCTTACCTTCTATATTCATGCGTGTATGATACTGTGACCATGAGCAGAAAGGTTGATTGGCAACAGAACTATAACCAGTGAACCTAACATAAAACAATTAATAATTGAATAATCAAACTCAATGATAGTTTCTGTAGTAGTAGTTACGAAAAATCATCTTGGATGTTTTTGTGCTTGAACCAAATGCTATGCGTACATGTTATAACTAAAATTTCACAGCCAATTCACAAATTATGAATCTTCATCGCAAGTTAGGAACATGTAGCATGCACATAAAGCAGCATAAGTTTCATTGTGACAAAATGGAATTATCACTGATTAAGTGTAAAGTAAAAATGAACTGGGTTAAAGTGCTTATAAAAGCCCATGCATTAAAAGTTAATCACGGTTTAGTCAAAGGATAAGATAAAATGGGCCTCTGCTACTGCTATCTTCCAGTAAATTTATCACTTTGTCATGAGCATAAGTGTATGATCCTCATAATGCAATTCAACCAAGATGTGCTTCTAAGCCCATACATCTGATTGTATCTAAGCTGTAAAAAATTTCTTTATCAGTATCTTGTTTAACAACTAGCTTATTAACATGTGTGCATAAAAAAAATATGCAAGCAACAGGGGATGGAAAGGGGTTCACTTTCTCTTCTCTGGAGACCTTCTTTTTCCTATTTGCTTTGCATTGAATATAGTACATGTATAAAAAGAAAGAAAAAAAAACTTACTGTTTGTGTGTGCATATTTGCTGCATGTATGAAGTGTTGTGTGTGCATATTTGCTGCATGTATGAGTGTATGTATGTTGAATATATATAAGTGTGTGAGTGTGGCGTGTGGTGCATATGCTCGGTGCATGTGTGTTATCTGCATGGCGTGAGTATATGCTTGTGCGATGAGTGTGTTAAGGGGGTTAATTCATTTTGGTTTCAAAAAGCACGATTCATTTCTATTCCACAAAAACGAAAAACAAAAAAACTTTTGGAAATGTGACTTGCTGTTGGACATGCACACAAAAGAACGCTTACATGAATGCATGGACACAAAAGAATGCATGCATGAACATTGGACATGGCCAAAACGTGGGTGGCTCAAAGATCACAAAATAATGGACCATGCGCATGTTTATAAACCAAAAGCATGCATGTTTCATCCTTACATAAGCTTTGAAAAAATAATAATTAGGTAGGTTAATAAAATAAAAATACATCTTTTGCAGACCCAAAATATTTAGAAAGATATGTAAGATCGTAAAAGGGACACATCGAACTCAAATGGCTCTGTTTCAAAAATGAACTGTGCAAGCTTTTTCACAGTTTCAGCGCAAACCGAACACCAAAACTGACAAATGAATATATTTCGGTAATCAGCGCGACGAGACGGACACAACGGTATATAATTTGCAGTGTCTGCATGCTCCGTTCAAAAACGCGTTACGGACCCCTTTGACGTAAAAATGCGGATGTGAAACGGAGGTCAAAACGTCCGATTTTCGCGAAACGAATTTCGCCGTTGGATTACTGTCAACGAATAGAATGTTTTTCAACTTTGTCCGAACTTGTTTTGAAGATATTTTAAAATCGCTAAAATTTGAACTGTTATGCGCAGCTTTGCACTGAAAATTGCGCGACCGACGACATTCAAATTTTTCGATGAAATTTTTACAGCTACTACATTTCACGATACGTATTTCAAATATCAAATTCCCGTTATGAAAAATAAAAGAATTGTTTCAAATTTTTAAGATTAAACTTTGGTTTAAATTATATACATGAAAATTTGATTTAAATTGATAAATGAAATATTAAGTGATTTAAATTTTATTTTAAACTTATTGAAATAACCATTGTTTGAAAAAAACGTTAGCCTAAATATTTAAGGAAATAAATTTCAAAATTGTAAATTTTGGATACAAATTTAGTTGAGAAAAACAATTTAGTTAAATGAAGTAAAATTATGAAATTTGAAAGTGATCTTAAGTGAAATATTCAATATTTGGAAATTGTAAATTTTACAAAAGAAAAACACAACTTTAGTTTATTGATTTGGAACTTTGGAATTAGACACAAAGTTAAGTGTAAATTGTAAACGACAAAATATTGTTAATATTTCAAAGTGGAATATTTGATAGTTCAAGTTTGAATAAGGAAGTTGAAATACAATTATGGTTTGATCAATTCAAAATTAATCAATGAAAATAAAATAAAATGACGTTAGTTGTCAAAGAGACCGGAGCCAGTTATGGACACATTCTCTGTCGATACTGGAACCACTTTGATAACTATGTTCGTGAAGTGATGATACAAAATGAAGTGGTTGTTTTTGTGTACGTTTGCTGGATTGAAGAAAGTGAACGATAAAGGATGACCGACACTTGTGTCAAATTTGAAATGACTAAAACAGGAGCCGTGCCGGATCATTGAGGCTAGCTACCTCTAGCGGACACACTTCTTCGTGTATTCTATTTTTTTGTTATTTGGTGATCACCCTTGATTTTGGAAGTGTTGTGTTGCGGTGGGCCGTTAGGGGTTACCACCAGTCCGGATCAGGCAAACTGGTAGTATCCTACCTTGGGCATTGCCTCACGTGCCTTGTCATACATTTTATCCTTATGCGCGACCATTATGAGTTTCTATTTAACATGTGCCTATAGGGGACTCACTGGCTACCGACGTTCTACTGGTTGTGTTACAGGACCTGCATAGACCACATTGTTTAAAAACGTGTTAAGGGGGATCAATGTAAAGCCTTAACGCTATTTTAAATATTTTATATTACTGATAGACATTACATATTATAGCGTATCATACTATATATAGATAGTTTAACGGATCCTTAAGAGATGGAAAATACCGTAACATCTCTTGAGTTATTTGCATCTGAGTTTAGATCTAATCACATTAGAATGTTTAGACCTGACTCGAGTGTTTTGTATTTTTCTCATTTCGCTCGGGTCAGACTGAGTATTGCAGTGTTCTCGCGGAGCACTTTATCTGGAGCCAAAGACCTAGTCGAAGACTCCATCCTATCCAGTATTAGTTCCTATTTCCGTTTGGCTTGTATTTGCGAACTTTATGAGTCGCTATATTGTATAATTAAATTGTAACTGTTTAAGTAGCTTCATGAACTGCTTATGTATATTATTTCATTTCCGTTGCGAGATTCTGTGTTATTCTGTATATGTGATTCTATGATCTGATTCTATTATACACCCCAAATTGATTATCTGTCAGTTTTGAATAGTTCGAGTTGGACATGTGTGGTTTTATTGTCAACTTGGATTATTTAGAAAAGGCGGGTTGTCACAGTTGGTATCAGAGCTAAGGTTTAGAAACACCTTAGCCTGGGGGTAGAACTCATTATAGATAGGGTTAGATATACCCTAGAATGAGGAGGATCATTTCCGAGAGAGCGTATTTTAAAAGTATAAATTTTTTAAAATCAAACCTATTTTCAAAATCTCTTTTTAAACTTTAGCCTATTTTCTTTGATTAGGATTCTCTTCATTTTAAATTTCTCAAATTTTGTTCTTATCTTATCCTGGACTTTTCACGATGAATCGAGGAAGAGATAATTTCCTTACCACCTCATCGTTAAATTGAATTCCGTATTGATCTCATTCAAGGGGCTAGACCCATTATACTTGCTCCAAGAAGAATGGCACATAGGGAGAAGATTGAGTTAAAGGTGCAAATCGAAGATCTATTCTCTAAAGATCTAATTCGCCGAAGTCATTCAGAATGGGGAGCTGCAGTTGTATTTGTTACTAAGTCAGACGGTTCTCTGAGAATGTGCGTTGACTATCGAGAACTGAATAAGCTTACTCACAAAAACCGATATCCAATGCCTCGCATTAATGACCTATTTTATCAATTGCACGGAGCCAAGATATTTTCTCAACTCATCTTTGCCACAGGTTTTCACCAACTTCGAATTTCTGAAGATAGTATTCCCAAAACAGCTTTTCGAACAGAAGACGGTTTCTATGAATGGTTAGTTATGCCATTTGGTTTAACTAATGCCCCAGCTTACTTTGTTGACCTTATGAACAGAGTATTCCGGGATGTTCTGAATAGGTTTGCCCTTGTCTTTATTGATGATATTCTAGTCTTTTCTAAGACTAAAGAAGAACATGAGGAGCATCTCAAGTTTGTTCTTGAAACTTTGAGGGATCATCAACTGAAGGCCAAGTTTTCTAAGTGTCATTTCTGGAGAGATGAAGTTAGATTTCTTGGACATATTGTTTCGGAGAATGGGATTTCAGTCGATCCAGCTAAGATCGCCGTAATCAAAGTAAGCCCTTTATTTAAAACATCCATTCATTCTTATTCGATTTATCTTATCTCTCTTATATAGGTATTCATAATTCTTTAACTTTTAGGATTGGAAGACTCCTGAAACTCCAATCGATATTCGTAGTTTCCTCGGCTTAGCTGGTTATTATAGGAGATTCTTCGAAAATTTTGCTCGAATTTCTTCACCACTCACAACTTTGACTGGAAAGAATGTTAAGTTCGATTGGAGCGATAAGTGTATAAAAGCATTTAATGAACTTAAACGCAAGTTAACTTCTGCTCCCATTCTCACTGTTCTAGATGGAAGTGAAGGTTTGACTGTTTATACTGATGCTTGCGGAGAAGGTTTGGGAGCTGTTCTTATGCAACATGGTAAAGTTATTGCTTATGTTGGTAGACAACTCAGAGTTCATGAAGTTAATTATGCAGCGCATGACTTAGAACTACTTGCTGTAGTTTTTGCTCTTAAGTTGTGGAGGCACCATCTTTTGGGAATTAAATTTGAACTCTTCACTGACCACAAATCATTGAAGTATATCTTTTCTCAGAAGGATTTGAATCAGAGGCAAGTCAGATGGCTCGAGTTCTTAGCATCTTATGACCTCGACATCAACTATACCCCCGGAAAGGCTAATGTGGTAGCCGACGCTTTGAGTAGAAACAAAGCAATGTTATATCAAATTAATGCTTCTCCAGCTCTTATGGATCGCATTATTGCTAAGCAAGAAGAAGATGAAATGCTTAGGCGAATAAAGGAAAGCATTCTCAATAGAGAAGTTGTAAATGTGCAGAAGGGATGGGACGTTGAAATTGGTACCAATGGAATTTTGAGGATCAACAATCGTATTTGTGTTCCGAATGTGGATGGTCTAAGACAGGAGGTGCTTAGAGAGAATCATCAGTCTAAACTTTCTATTCATCCTGGGGTCACTAAGATGTATCAGAATATGAAGAAGCTTTATTGGTGGAGTGGAATGAAGAGAGAGATTTCTATTCATATCAGTAGATGCGCCACTTGCCAACAAGTAAAAGCCGACCATCAGAAGACTACAGGTTTGTTACAGCCTTTAGAGATTCCTAACTGGAAATGGGATCAAATTTCTATGGATTTCATAGATGGATTACCAAGGACCAGGAGGGGAAATGAAAGCATTTGGGTTATTGTTGGTAGACTAACCAAATCAGCCCACTTTATTCCTGTGAAGACAACTCGAACTGCTTCAAGTTTAGCCGAGCTCTATATGAAGGATATAGTCCGACTTCATGGTGTTCCGTCTAGCATAGTATGTGATAGAGATCCCATTTTTACTTGCAAATTCTGGAAAGTTTTCTAGGTAACTTTGGGAACTCAATTGAATCTGAGCACCGCCTATCATCCTCAGACAGACGGTCAGACCGAAAGAGTAAATTAGATTCTGGAGGATTTGCTTCGTGCTTGTGCTTTAGATTTTGGGAGATCTTGGGAAGATCATCTCCATCTCGTTGAATTCACCTATAATAATAGCTATCAGGTAATTTAATTCAATTTAAAAGTCATATTTAAATAAATATAAATCTTGAATAAATCTTTGAAATTCAGGCGAGTATTAAAATGGTACCGTTCGACGCTATGTATGGACGGCCATGTAAATCTCCATCTTGTTTGATTAAATCTGGGAATCGACTTGTTCTAGGCCCCGAAATGATTTTGGAAGCTTCTAAAAAAGTTGGAGAAATCAGAAGGAGGATGAAGATTTCCCAGGATAGGCAAAAGAAGTATGCTGATGGAAAGAGGAGACATTTGGAATTTGTTGTTGGTGATCTTGTATTTCTGAAAATTTCACCTTTGAAGAACGTGATTCGTTTTGGAAAGAAAGGGAATCTTGCTCCGAGATTTGTTGGTCCTTTTCCTATCTTAGAAAAGATTGGCAGTTTGGCTTATAGAGTTGATTTACCGGAGAAACTATCGGGTGTGCATAATGTATTCCATGTTTCACATATTCGCAGATATATACATGACCCGTTAGATATAGTCCAGCCAGCTTTATTTGAAGATATGGATGTTGAGCCAAATCTTACTATCGAAAGAAGACCACTTCGTATAGTCGATAAAGATACAAAGCAACTTAGAAGGAAGATAGTTAATCTCGTCAAAGTTCAGTGGAGTAGAGATGACAGAGATTGCACTTGGGAAACCGAGGAGAGTATCCGGACCTCAAATCCTGAATTGTTTGTATAAGGTATCCAATTCAACTTTAATCATTCTTATATTTCTGCTTATTTCTTTATTTTTCCTTGTTTCGTTCTTTTCGAGGACGAAAAGGTTTGAGTAGGGGAGAATGTAACGACCTGGGTTTTCAAATCGGAAAAAAAAAATTATTTAACAATAAATTCCTAGAAATAAACAAGCAAATAAAATAAAACGGTTAAATTTAGTTATTAAAATGAATACATTCAAAGTTTATTGAATTTATAAATAAAAAATAAATATTTGTATACAAAGAATTTGAAGACAAATTTGTAATCAAAACGTTATAAGTTCGTTCCACAAAATTCCGGTAATTTAAACTAAATAAATTTAAATGACCGTTCATTAAACCCAGTGAAATTAAAAATAAAAATAGAATTTTTATAAAATGTTCAAATCACTGATAACTGTATGCCGTTGAGTTTGTCTCGACGTCCTGATTCCAACGGTATATTTATACTGGTATTTTGGGGTCCGTAAATACAATATAAGTAGATAGTTATTCCCATACAGGTAACCCTGTTTATAGCTAAATTATAAATCCGGAACCAAAGGAGTGCAACAGACAAGAAAAAAATATTAAATCTCTCCGCAAATCCAACAAGGGTCCAAGAAAGTATGAAGCATTAAATGAAAAGTGATGGAGGCCACATTTTTTTCTTCGGAGCATTTAATGAGACGTGTGCAGGGCATCATTTTTCTACCTAACGACATCGCGCATATTTCACCTACCCCCATCTTATATACATAAAGGTCCCAACACTTGCTCTGCTCCATCTTCATTTTCTCTTCTCCTTTTCTCCTTTTTTCTTGCTTTAGGAAATTTTTTTGCTTCATATAAAAAAAAACAAAGAGAAAAAGACATGACAGAAAGTGGAAAATGAAGTAGCAGCTCCCCTCTTGCATTCGCCCTCTCTCTTTCTTTCTTTTTACAGCCAACACTCCTCTCAGCCCAAACCCATCCCTTCTTGCTCCCGCCTCTCTCTTTCCACTATATTTAGCAGCCACTCTCCTCTTCGCACCAACGTAGCGAGTTCCGACAGTCCGCTCCGAGTCCGACAGCCATAGTCTCAAGCTCCGGCAACCTCGACAACAACCGCGATAGTAGCTCTGTTTCTCGCCGTGTCCATCTCGACGTTTAGCTCTCGGAACTAAAAGTAAGTTATTACTCACGTCTAAACATTTTTTTAATGTGTTCGTTAGGAAAACAAAACAATTATTTTATCCAAAATAAGTTATTTTATCCCCTATGCAATGCATGTATGAATCAGCTCAACTTTGCTTACCTTCTATATTCATGCGTGTATGATACTGTGACCATGAGCAGAAAGGTTGATTGGCAACAGAACTATAAACAGTGAACCTAACATAAAACAATTAATAATTGAATAATCAAACTCAATGATAGTTTCTGTAGTAGTAGTTACGAAAAATCATCTTGGATGTTTTTGTGCTTGAACCAAATACTATGCGTACATGTTATAACTAAAATTTCACAGCCAATTCACAAATTATGAATCTTCATCGCAAGTTAGGAACATGTGGCATGCACATAAAGCAGCATAAGTTTCATTGTGACAAAATGGAATTATCACTGATTAAGTGTAAAGTAAAAATGAACTGGGTTAAAGTGCTTATAAAAGCCCATGCATTAAAAGTTAATCACGGTTTAGTCAAAGGATAAGATAAAATGGGCCTCTGCTACTGCTATCTTCCAGTAAATTTATCACTTTGTCATGAGCATAAGTGTATGATCCTCATAATGCAATTCAACCAAGATGTGCTTCTAAGCCCATACATCTGATTGTATCTAAGCTGTAAAAATTTTCTTTATCAGTATCTTGTTTAACAACTAGCTTATTAACATGTGTGCATAAAAAAAAATATGCAAGCAACAGGGGATGGAAAGGGGTTCACTTTCTCTTCTCTGGAGACCTTCTTTTTCCCATTTGCTTTGCATTGAATATAGTACATGTATAAAAAGAAAGAAAAAAAAAAAACTAGTTGTTTGTGTGTGCATATTTGCTGGATGTATGAAGTGTTGTGTGTGCATATTTGCTGCATGTATGAGTGTATGTATGTTGAATATATATAAGTGTGTGAGTGTGGCGTGTGGTGCATATGCTCGGTGCATGTGTGTTATCTGCATGGCGTGAGTATATGCTTGTGCGATGAGTGTGTTAAGGGGGTTAATTCATTTTGGTTTCAAAAAGCACGATTCATTTCTATTCCACAAAAAAAAAAAAAAAAAAAAAAAAAAAACCTTTTGGAAATATGACTTGCTGTTGGACATGCACACAAAAGAACGCTTACATGAATGCATGGACACAAAAGAATGCATGCATGAACATTGGACATGGCCAAAACGTGGGTGGCTCAAAGATCACAAAATAATGGACCATGCGCATGTTTATAAACCAAAAGCATGCATGTTTCATCCTTACATAAGCTTTGAAAAAATAATAATTAGGTAGGTTAATAAAATAAAAATACATCTTTTGCAGACCCAAAATATTTAGAAAGATATGTAAGATCGTAAAAGGGACACATCGAACTCAAATGACTCTGTTTCAAAAATGAACTGTGCAAGCTTTTTCACAGTTTCAGCGCAAACCGAACACCAAAACTGACAAATGAATATATTTCGGTAATCAGCGCGACGAGACGGACACAACGGTATATAATTTGCAGTGTCTACATGCTCCGTTCAAAAATGCGTTACGAACCCCTTTGACGTAAAAATGCGGATGTGAAACGGAGGTCAAAACGTCCGATTTTCGCGAAATGAATTTCGCCGTTGGATTACTGTCAACGAATAGAATGTTTTTCAACTTTGTCCGAACTTGTTTTGAAGATATTTTAAAATCGCTAAAATTTGAACTGTTATGCGCAGCTTTGCACTGAAAATTGCGCGACCGACGACATTCAAATTTTTCGATGAAATTTTTACAGCTACTACATTTCACGATACGTATTTCAAATATCAAATTCCCATTATGAAAAATAAAAGAATTTTTTCAAATTTTGAAGATTAAACTTTGGTTTAAATTATATACATGAAAATTTGATTTAAATTGATAAATGAAATATTAAGTGATTTAAATTTTATTTTAAACTTATTGAAATAACCATTGTTTGAAAAAAACGTTAGCCTAAATATTTAAGGAAATAAATTTCAAAATTGTAAATTTTGGATACAAATTTAGTTGAGAAAAACAATTTAGTTAAATGAAGTAAAATTATGAAATTTGAAAGTGATCTTAAGTGAAATATTCAATATTTGGAAATTGTAAATTTTACAAAATAAAAATACAACTTTAGTTTATTGATTTGGAACTTTGGAATTAGACACAAAGTTAAGTGTAAATTGTAAACGACAAAATATTGTTAATATTTCAAAGTGGAATATTTGATAGTTCAAGTTTGAATAAGGAAGTTGAAATACAATTATGGTTTGATCAATTCAAAATTAATCAATGAAAATAAAATAAAATGACGTTAGTTGTCAAAGAGACCGGAGCCAGTTATGGACACATTCTCTGTCGATACTGGAACCACTTTGATAACTATGTTCGTGAAGTGATGATACAAAATGAAGTGGTTGTTTTTGTGTACGTTTGCTGGATTGAAGAAAGTGAACGATAAAGGATGACCGACACTTGTGTCAAATTTGAAATGACTAAAACAGGAGCCGTGCCGGATCATTGAGGCTAGCTACCTCTAGCGGACACACTTCTTCGTGTATTCTATTTTTTTGTTATTTGGTGATCACCCTTGATTTTGGAAGTGTTGTGTTGCGGTGGGCCGTTAGGGGTTACCACCAGTCCGGATCAGGCAAACTGGTAGTATCCTACCTTGGGCATTGCCTCACGTGCCTTGTCATACATTTTATCCTTATGCGCGACCATTACGAGTTTCTATTTAACATGTGCCTATAGGGGACTCACCGGCTACCGACGTTCTACTGGTTGTGTTACAGGACCTGCATAGACCACATTGTTTAAAAACGTGTTAAGGGGGATCAATGTAAAGCCTTAACGCTATTTTAAATATTTTATATTACTGATAGACATTACATATTATAGTGTATCATACTATATATAGATAGTTTAACGGATCCTTAAGAGATGGAAAATACCGTAACATCTCTTGAGTTATTTGCATCTGAGTTTAGATCTAATCACATTAGAATGTTTAGACCTGACTCGAGTGTTTTGTATTTTTCTCATTTCGCTCGGGTCAGACTGAGTATTGCAGTGTTCTCGCGGAGCACTTTATCTGGAGCCAAAGACCTAGTCGAAGACTCCATCCTATCCAGTATTAGTTCCTATTTCCGTTTGGCTTGTATTTGCGAACTTTATGAGTCGCTATATTGTATAATTAAATTGTAACTGTTTAAGTAGCTTCATGAACTGCTTATGTATATTATTTCATTTCCGTTGCGAGATTCTGTGTTATTCTGTATATGTGATTCTATGATCTGATTCTATTATACACCCCAAATTGATTATCTGTCAGTTTTGAATAGTTCGAGTTGGACATGTGTGGTTTTATTGTCAACTTGGATTATTCAGAAAAGGCGGGTTGTCACAAGTTCGTTCTAGGACCGAACGAAACCGAAGGCGTTTCATTCCTTGTCTGATAAGGAGAGAAGCCCTAGGAAATCCGGAAATTCTCCAAATACAGTCGGACCACTACTGCAAATAACCTCATACTGAGAGCTACATGTGATATCAACAAGTAGTCCTTCCAATGTGAAGATCTCCGGTCTTCAACCATCATCTTTAATATCTTCATTTGCTCTATTTCGTCGTATCATTATTCGAAATGGTTTTCGGACTCAAATCCAATCATGATCTTCCCGAATAATGAGTATTATTTTAAAACAACATGGATATACAGGATTGGCAAGTCTCTTTCATCTTAAATTTGGTTAATCAAAACCTTTCGTTAGTCTAAACAAAATCCTTAATTGTTTATTCCCAAAATTTAGGAATTCATAAACGTGCTCCATTTAATATTTTAAACTAAGATTCATTAAATCTTAACTAAGATTTATTCTTAACTTCACCTCACGTTTGATTTAGAGAAATATTTCAACAACATTTATCTAATCTTTGATCAAAAGATTTATCAATTCTTCAACCATACCTCATGGGAGGGTAGATCTTAGGAGTTGAGCTTATGTTCAATATGAATAAATATGAACATATCATTAAGACATGTTATGTATGATGGATGCAAGTGATTGTAAGTGGATGCTAGTGAATACAAATGATTGCATTTACACACTCTAGATAGGGACTATTTAAGTTGGTCTCGACCAACTAGATATGTATGCATTATGGATATGTGATTGCATTTATTTTTACATAGTTGTTACATACATGGTTGATTGGTATATGAATGTTGCACATAGATGATCAATGAAACATGCATATAGAAATAATCAGTTATCATTAGAATTTCTGGGTACATTTGAATGAGTGATGTGATCATATTTGCATAAACAGAAGATCAACTGATACCATAAGCGATGCACTTACCATTTTGCAAGTACTGGCGGCATAAAGTTAAAGAAGAACCATTTTAAATACTTAGCAAATATTGCTTCAAGATGACAATTATAACATGGCACTGCATAGGGTTGTCTACGCAAGTTGCTCTAAAGTCGCAATCTGAAAACACAGCTTGAGTGACTGAGTCAAACGTATAATGCAATCAAGCACATTACACAACTCTAGCATAAGATACCATGTCATTAAAATGAAAATACAACCTCGTAATAATCATTTTCAGTAACAGAAAATATCTTTCTTCCGTGGTTTCACTTTTAGTTACAAATACTTCGTTTGTACCACTTAACGATAAGAAACAGAAAATAATAGAACATGTAAAGATTATACTATATTTGATTAACTTTTCTAGTTGTAAGATACATACCACTAAAAAGCTACGTATATCATACTAAAATGCTACGAATTCATTCCTTAGTCTGAGATTTCTGGCGCTTAACATATTGGTGAACAGGCTCTTGGAGAATAGGCTCTTCAACCTGATTTACAAGATGTACATTATAGAAGTAAATTAAATAAAAAAAGAGTAAATGCGGTTACTTAGCAACATACCATGCTTGTCTTTCTAGACTTCTTCTCTTGGGTGGAGATGGAACCTTCAGCTACATTACCCGCCTTACTCTTTAAGTCCTTTCGCACTACACTCTCCAAAGAAGCTATAGGTCGAAACTTTGAAACAAAAAAACAAAAAATACACCAATTAAAAGGCCTTGAAAATATCATACCAAATAAAGCTCTATGTACAACTTCTATGTACATAGCACAATATCAAGAAAGTACTAGAAATATATTCATTGTATTCTATGTGGATATTGCTCTATCAAGATTAAGGTGATGCATTGCGTTCACCTGCCCTTATTCTAAGAGGGATTGAAGAGGTTTAAGAATCCTTACATCGGTCTTGCTAGTGAGGGTGCTGCCTTGTTCTTTTGCCTGTATGGATTCGGTCTGGTATGCAGTGGACTTTTCTCTAGTGCGTGTGGTATCAGATCCAATAGAATGAAGCCCGCCACATGTAGAAGCATTAATATTGAGTTCTGGAAAATTAGAAGTACCTAGTTATTTTATCATGTCAAAAGCGGGAGAAGTTGGTCTGGGAACAACTCACCACTTGTACGGAGATCATTAGGCAAAAAGTCGAATGGCTTTGCAGCATTAGTTTCTGTTTCCTGCTAATATGGATGTAAGAAGTATTATTTATGTTATGCATATTATGATAGTAAATTTATTGTGAAGCAAGTAGCATTACCATGGGTTGCCCCTCAATAGCATTCTTAACCTCCATGAGCTTCTTATTAGTAAATTCAGAATGAACCACACTCTTCCCTGCAATATTATCAATCCCTATCAAATTGCTGTTTGACGATTATGTTCTCCTATAAATAAATCTAGGGAGCTGAAAAATGAATATGACCAGAAATAACATTTACTGGAAAGGTATAATGATGATTGAATGCCATCATTGGTAATTGCATTTTCATGCTATACTCCAATGAATGACAATTAGGGTATTACATAATAACTATAAGGGATGTTGTATGCTTCTATGTAAAAGATAGTTCTGGATGAGGTGATTTACCCAGTCTTTTATTGCCAGCATTTTTTAGGTATCCATCATGCATCATCTTATCAATCAATTTCCTAACAATACCCTGACTAACTTCACCGTCAAGCTTATTTTGAAGCTTGGTTATTGTCACATAGTCCATTGGAAGTGCATGGTATAATGCCTAAACCAAAAACCAGATATTTGACAATTAGCACTTCTTATAAAATCACAGGTATGATAATAAATTAGGTCCAATAAGTACACCTTCATGTACATATAGTCTTCATCTGATGCCTTGTCAGTCTTGGCAGCCACAGCCTCTGGCATTTCAACCTCTTGTTTAATATCAGTAACCTGTACATTAAATCTTTAGTCTCTCACTCCAAGGAAAAAGACAAATAAAAGAGAACTAATATGAGTTAAGCTTAGGGGCTGTTCCTTATTCTTTGTGTAACAATCTTTACTGACTTGAGAAAGTATCCCTTCAGTTAGTAGCCGCCTAATGATCTCTGTTAGAATTACAAAAAGAAAGATGTAATGGTGTGTAATATTTTCATTGCAACTGGGAATGATATGAATTGAGGAGAGCTCAAACCTTCGGTTAATGCCTGGAAATCAATGTTCAACACAATCAGAAAAACAGATAAGATAACACCCAAGATAGTTACTCATTTAATATATTACCGTTGACATATCTGGGAAATTTGAAAGGATGTCTGCAAGTTGAACATTGCTACATTGTCTGTTGTTGATCCATTCTTTTACCCGCGCTGCTTGTACCTCATCATGTTGTGCATCTTGAGTGTCAGCTGCAACATTAACTAAATGATTTGCGCCGAAAAAGAGAGTAACAAGAATACAACAGTAAAAGCAGTGTAAAAACAACTATAATTTCATTTATTACATTAAAACCAATATAACAAAACTGAAACAAATGATTACAGATGAATGAATACTAATGCAAAGAGAATGCAGTGAACTGAAATAAAAGAAGTCTTGATTTTCTGGACCATATAACACATAGTAGTTTAATGGATTAAATCTTGTATATAATTGAAAGAATTTGATGTTCAACACTCTCAGATATAGGTGGTTTAGCCCTTAGTGGTATATCCCCAAAAAAGCATTTTATAAGAGCAAAATTATTAACAACCACTACCATCTTTGTAAACCAAATGTCAGCAGAGGTAATTTGTGCATGTTATCAAACATTTGTAAGAACACTAACCATCAGAAGCCATTTCATTATCCACATTCGTACCCTTTTCACCTGCTCATAAAATATATTTGATATCATAATAATTATGCATTAAGAGTAATGATCCATAGCACCCCTCTTTCGTAGCATACCACTTTTGAAATATGCAATTCAAAATGATCAAAAATTTAAAGATGCATAATCCATATGATTATGCATTTTCTCTAAGTATTCTAAGATCCTTCAACGTTGTCACCTAATGAAATACCTATTTTAGCCGTGCATTTATGCTGGAATTATCCAGATGAGCCCTATTTCTCATCAAAAACCATATCAAGTATCACGAGGACATTTTTTTTCCTACTGTTGCAACATCTGAAAATGTATTACACGGAATATATACTGTGTTAGAGCGGTGTTACGGCATAGGAATGCCATGGATCTTTTCCTCATATGTTGGATACAATCAAATAATCAAGAATGTTTAGTCACCAATAGGAGCAACAACAAACTGATCTGCAAGTGAGGGGTGGACCTGAAACATAGTAAAATATATTGCCATAAGTGCTACTTTAATATTCTTTCACCAGGCGAACAATAACATGAATAGTTCGTAAATGTATAAAATTACAATTTAAGTATCCTGGGCATAATACCCAGTGATTTTTCCTTGACAAAAGGCTATAAAAATCTCATCTACAACAAATAAGCCCCTCATATTTCGATAAGCTTGTACTCATGCTGTTGTTGCTAAAATAAATGATTTGTTGGAGGAGTAAATTAAGTAGATATTACTCGCATCAAATAAAAACAAGTGGCAGATTAGAGCTGAAGTATATTGCAGTAAACTCTTATTCAACTAGCTTAATATATTAGATTTGTATTTGATAGACTTTATCTTAAATCTATAGTTCTAATTCATAGCAGTATTAAAAAATAGATCCCAATTTCTTATCCACTAAGCATAAAATATGACAAAGAGTAAATTTACCTCACTGTCAGAAGAAGACTCGTCCTCTTGTCCTGAACCAGCTCCCATGTTCATCTCATCTTCAGGTTCGTTATTTTCATCCTCACATGGATCAAGCACACTCTTAACCTGTATAGATCTAGCTACTATGTATCAAAATTAATAAAATGTAACTTTTCTTTACTTGCCTTTTATTTTGTTGCTTCTTAACTACCTTGAGAGATAATACTAAGTGTTTGCTGTTCACGTTCCCAACTTCCATCTTCAAAGGATTTTTTGTCCACTTGCTAGGTGCTTCAGTTTGAGAACAGTCTCTGAAGAATGGTGGCTCGTAATCTCCAGGCTACAATATTTCAGAAATGTCGTTATGAGATATACTTTTTATGTATCATGGATGATATCCAAATACAAAATGAAATTTATGAATGATTTTGGATTGTGTTCCTGGTATATGGTCGTGGTCGGTTGAAAGCTATGTTTATTTGAAAAATTATACTAATATTGTGCAACTTGTGTTTGAATAAGTTGGCGTTCATTTGTCTGCAGTTGAAATCAAGAAAGATGTAAAATATCAATCTGCATTTTACTTGTCTAAGTTTGAGATTTTACAGCCTCAAGTAAATGAAGTAGATGTCCCAGTGTGATAGCAGACCATACACCAATACTAAAATGCATTTGAGAACTAGATAGCCACTTTGGGAATTGCAAACGGACTAGTCAGATGTTGTGTATTACAAACTTATGTGTGTATCATACATACAATATCAGTTTTTAATGAAAATTTAATCAAGCAGAAACTGAAATCAATTACCCATACCGTAACATCATCATAATAATGGAGCTTCATTAAGATAGCTCTCTGAAACAAACAAGGAAGCAGTAAGCAACTCCTGAGTATTCTACCTCTAGATGAGATGTTGAGTGAATTGCTTTTCAAAATTGGCTTATTTACCTCCCCAGGCATCTGGTCCAGAGTTCTCATCAGTTGTACAAGAGTGCGGATCATCTTGCAAGCAGAACTCCTGTTACGATAAAACAAGTTCCAAGTATAGAAAACAGGTAGTTTAGTGGTTGTTACATAATTATTTGTTCGGTAAACCCAAAAGATGACAGTTAAAAAAAAAAAAAAAAAAAAAAAAAAAAAAAAAAAATCTGGACTTATGGTGCCAAAAAGGATATAATCAACTGGTAATAGGGTATTTCTATAGGTAAATTCTGTAAATTTGACGAAGTAAATAGCTGATTATGACACTGTCAACTGTATCAGTCATATATAAGTTTAAAACGATCTGTATAAATATCGTATAGCAAAATTCTATTTCTTGTCAGAATGTAGAATACTACTATTTTAATTCCCATACAAGATTATCAACTATAATAGCTGGAAAACAATCTTTTACCATGATTGACTTGCGAATACTCCATGATAAGATAGCCGAGATACAACATTCATAATTCATTAATATATACATCATCCGTAACTTGAAACTAATACACACTGGAAAAAAATGACATATTGCTTACATTTATCATTTATTACGGTATTTAGTACCTCATTTGATCAGGAGTGATATCTGCAGAAGCGGCCTTAAATGAGGCATTCTTCTTGTTCCCACTACGGTTAATATTCATAGACACCTCTTCGCCATTTGGGTAGCTAAAAGAAACTGCATATATGGTTTTGGATGATATTTTTTGTTAGCCAAAAAAAGAAAAAAAGGAAATCATAGGGAGTTTAGCTTTTAACAGCAATCTACTTTTATACCATCTAGTTTTATAGAATAAATTCAAAAATAGATCACAAAGAATAAAATAACAAATAAAAATTTTGTACCTTCATTAGAATGATCGACAATCTTTCTATTACTATAATCACAGACAAAATACTACAGTATTAAATTTAACCATGAATTTCTGATTGATTAAATACATAAAACAATTAATTAGGTAGCAGACCAGCAGCAGACTTAAATCTAAACAATATTAGGCTTTAGATTAGATTTCAATACAATCTGAACCAACCCTTGAACAAAAGCCAAAAGCCCTGAGAAAATTCGCAAACCTATACTCCCAAATAATAGAAATTCCACAAGGTAAAAAACATTGAGAATAACAGAAATCTGACTCCCAATGTAAAGGACGGAGACTAAATTTTTAAGACAATGCTTAGCATAACTAGCTAGGTATACTTCCTACATTTGGTGGTTTTTATAGAAAGCGTTATTTCCATCCTTCTCCGTTCTCCCTTTTCCATCATTACTTGTGTAGAACATCTCTTCATGATATTTTATGGTGATGTGTATTGTGCACATCAATTTCCATAGTCGTTCATGTTCACGAAAAGCAATAACAAAGTTGTGTGATAACATAAAATATTGAAGTGAGAAACGTGATACACCAATTTGTGTACGCTATAACCAGTGAAAAAAAATATAGAAATAATATAATACATCAGTAAGAATAAAAGTTTGACCAAGTACATAGTAGGAAAGTGAACATGTGTGCGAGAACTGGTTAAGTAGATGTTGTAACATTACATGTCCACGGAATGCAATATTTACTACATTTCAGGAAGAAAAGAGACCTTACTAATACAAATAAACTAAAATTACTTGTATGCCAAGCCACAAGGCATTGAAACATCTAAGGGAAAATTTCCTGAAATATCGTATGGTAATAATTTCTTTGTCTCAACCATGAATACCATGGTTACCTAAAACAATCTCACATGGTTAAATACTAATTTAACTAGCCAAACATGGCAAGCAAGAATGGATTTCCTAAAGCACTTTTACACCCAAATATGTGTGTAGTGCACCACAAATAGATAGAAAATAACTAAACAATCCATAATACTCACATGCATATTCCTCAATTGAGGGCCCCTCTATTTTTTCACATATACAGAAAAGTAAAGTCTTGAGATATTTCTTCTGCAAAGCATCATATACGCCTACACGTAGAAAGCATGGCCCGCAGTTATCAAATCCCTAAACTCGATGGGTAAATAATTGATTAATACCCTTGAGTGATTGACTGTCCTATTACCTTTCTCCATCCAATCAATGAGCCTTCTTGATTCAGCATCCAGAGGCATCAGCTTTTTAATTTTCATCTCTGAAGTTGAACATGCACAGAATAGGTATTCTGCCTTAAAAGATTCACTGAAGTAGAAAACTAACTAAGAATACCGAATATAATCTTACCTAGGGCAGGTACAGATTTGTCAGTGAAGTATTTTTCAGGAAAAAGACCACGAATGTAGCTGATATTGAAAATTGCAATTCGGAGAAGATTTCTCGTCTGTTAAAAAGAAAATAAAAAAATAGTACAACATCTTAGTAAGGTATCTAAAGCTGTTAAGCAATCGACCGCAGTTGGCATTGGTACTTCATCAAAATAGGCTCACATCTTATAACAAATGATGACTGTAACAGAAATTCACTACGAGCCCACGCATGCTTTTCAGTGTAAAACCACAATGAAGGACTTAAGCAAGTCTAACAATCATCCCTAAGATCCCTTACGGAATTAAACTGAATATTTAATTAAATCAAGTTTGACATGAAAATGAAACCAACAATCAGCTCAAAGACTGATGAATTTTACCTACGTGAAGCAGCCTCTAGTTAGATATTTACAGAATTACCGTTGAAGTGCCATCAATTTTAGTTGAGGGGCAACTTTCTAGCTAGAATATACATGTCCTTGCATTGATGGTTTAGCATTCAACAGGAAGAAAAAAACAATCCACTTATCTAATAGATACTTGATAATCAAGTGGAAACAAACCAAATTCGCAATAATTAGGATAAATCACTTAGCGAGCATTGCATTCTAATTCATCTATGAATCTGTTGCTTATAAGGAAGGCTACATGGAGATAAGGTTGCATGTATTACTCCAATCAACAAAATAAATGAATCAATCTAGATAAGAAGCCATTTCAAATGTAATTCTTCATCTAATTAGAGTACAAGGTGTGATTGACTAAGTCAAACCATCCACATCAATGTCCATACGCTAATAAATCACATAGAGTGACATATGAAAGGGACAGTGTATAATAGGAACATAAATATATATAAAATCATGTAAGTATACCAAATCCGAAATATGTTTGAATTCTCCAGAGATCTTTGTTTGATGAGATGGATCACAAAACATCTGTTGAAACTAAAAGAAAGCATTGATCTACAGATCTAAAAGCATGTCGATCAGAGAACGTATATTCGAGCTATATATGTGATGAAAAGAAGCATTAACAACTGAAAGTCAGTAAATATGTGTATCCGAGAGGAAACTGCAATCAAACTAAAATCAAGATGCATATCCAAGGATTAACAAACTAATATATCATGCAACGGAAATTCAAGCTCACCCAAAGCAAAGCAGAAATAAGTACTAATTATTAAGCAACAAAATCAGCCTAAGCATCATATCAAATTCAGAAAAATAGCAAACAAAACAAATTGAAGAAAATGTTTACTAATTTGTACCAAAAGCAAGGAATCCTGCTCCGTGATCTCTGCCTCTTTCAGCTTCTGAGCGACAACCTGCACATAGAAGAAGCAGCGAAATGAATGTTAATTAAAAATAATTAGGAAGAACTAAATCAACTCGAGCTAGAGAGAAGAGGAAGAAAACCATTTTTCAAATTTATTTATTATCGGAAAACAGGAAGAAGCGGGCTGGTTGAGTGTCAATTTATAGGCGATTTAGAGAGGCCAACAAAGTCCAGATCTGAATTTTGAATTCTGAAATTTCCCACCATTTTTGATAGTCCTTTCTCCACCATGTTTAATTAAAAATAAAAAACAAATTAATTAATATCCGGTTTAAGGCTACTTGACCTACAAAATTAGGGCATAAATTACTTTAGAAACAAAATGAGACCTCGACCTGCGAATTAAGACTACGGATGAAACAAAAACGATCCAAGCTTAGAAGCAAAGCTGGAAAAGGTAAACCAATACAATGGATATTCATGTTTGCATGACTCAAAATTTGAGCCCAAGAAGGCATATCATGCCAATGGAATTTTCATATAAAAAGACTTTGTTTTGTTCCATTATGCGATAGACTGCAAAATTACTATTTCCATTATGCGGTAGCCCATATTCCTGTACACTACTGTTCTCATATAGACAAATGCCGAAAGATTTTAATGTTCAAGTGGCACAATCTCAAATTGTTTTCAAGTAGTCTTAGACATTGTACATTTACTCGCTTCAGATATATAATAAAACCAGTGAACCCTTAGTTTAATATTATTTCAGATGAAAGTAGAAGTTCAAACTGATGCTTCCTATATTTTCGAAACTGCGTCGGTTGCAATAGACGGTATACATGTAATGACACACTTATTTCCAAATCGTGTAGTGCCATATATTGGTCGAAAAGGTTATCCAGCACAGAATATTTTAGCCGTGTGCTTGTTCGATTTACTACCTACATATACAATAGCTAGTTGGGAAGGTATGGCGCATGATAGCAAATTTTTTAATTCAGTAGCATATGGTAAAAGCTTAAATTTTCCACATTCTCTAGCTAGACAATGTTATATAGTTGATTCCGGGTTTTCGCTTCAAAATGACTATTTATCACTATATCGTAAAGTTATGTATCATATGTTTCGTTTTTGGGAAACTGCGAATCAGCCAAAATCGGTGAACGAAAAATTAATTTCTACCATTTGAGTTTAAGAATGACAATTGAGAGAATATTTAGAGTATGGAAGAAAAAGTTTGTCATTTTGAAAAATATATCAATATATTCCTTCGAAACACAAGTAAAAATTATATTGATCTGGTTACTTTAAGTATCACTTGGGCCTAAAAGATATTAACGTTCATCGATTCAAAGAGGCAGAGATTGGTTTTCTAAATGAGATCCGAATACCACTTTGTTTCGACCTAGGCATTGATTAATTTGAAGTCAAGTTGAAGACCATTGAAGACGGTGTTTATGCAAGGACTGTTTTGTCGATCCTAGGTAGAAATTGTCTAAGATGGATTTATAGGATAATGCCTTTGGTTTGTCCAGACCCAGGACAACTTGTATGGAAGAATGTCTGACAGAGTATACCTAATAGATCGCGTAAGTTGATCTCTTCAAAACTATGTTTGGTGGCGGAGTAATTCGTTTCTCTTACCTTTTTACCCGTGGTTTTGGGGAAGTCAATTTGTGATTTGACGGGTTTGACAATGTGGCATTCAAAGTAAATGAAGATTTGTTGTTCTAAAAGGTAAGTTATGACCTCCAGCCTCACAACCGGGAAATGACAAAAATCGGGCAAGCAGCATGGCTATGTGGGTCGCTCCCATTAGGGTGTATAATCACCTATCTAGAGAAATTCCACTTCCTTCTTAAATCTTTTTCGATGTTGTCCCTTTCGGGAAACGGTTGCTGATCCCAACCGTTGGTGATATACATTCGATACACTCAAGTGAAATGATGGTCGGTCATGTATGGGTAGGGTTGCAAGACGTTCTTGTTGAACCCAATGTATTCCTCTCTAGAGATACACTATCGGAAGGTGGTTCCATACCTTGTCATAGTTGGAAATCCATTATCCCTAAGCGCCAAGCGTTTTGTCTGTATAATATATATGTGGAGCGTGAGATGCAAGCATTCCGCTAGATTCTAATTTATTTGTGGAAACCCTAGACATTATTATAATATCAGAATAGTTATGATTTCAAAATGTTTGGGTTATCGTAAGGTAAAAACCATCCGTGTTTATGTGTGGATCGATCTTACGATTATCTTTTCTTTCAAATGAAATTTTCCTAGTTAGACAAGCTGTTTAAAATCGTTTACTCACACCAGTCCCACGACCGACCCAGAGTTTATTTTCTATGTTTTCCCTAAACTCTTGGGTGCCCAAATTTGTACGGGCAGTCAGATAGTTCAGGATTTTACAGATGATCTGGAAGGAACTGGAGCAGGAGACTTCAGAATTAGATAAAGATATATATAGTTTATTTCCGTGTGATGTATACATGATGTACTTTGATGTTATATGTAAGTTCAGATACAGTTTTGTATTTTCCAAAGCTTATATATATAATATTTTATTCCGCTACGATTGTGAGATCCTTTGTTGTTCAGTTCTTCATCTATCTTATTCTTCTATTCTAATTCTTTATCTTTTCTATTTCTCACCTTCTAACTTCTTTCTATTAATGATTCGTATTTTCATGCAACTTGGGTTGGACTTGTATGGTATTTGGTCGACTCAAATGGTACAAATTTGCGGGTCGTTACAAAAAAGGTAGCCTCTCGGTGACCAGCTGATGGGGGTCTCGGTAGCTCGTTCCTGGATGATCCTTTTATGCTTCAAACTCTGTTCCTTTGATGCTTTCGTGTCTTGATGTATCAGTATTGAGCAAGTTAATACAGATAGCCCTTTCGTCCTTCTAGGTCTCGGTTTGTAGGATTCCGAGTCTTTCTCTTCATTGGCTTCCGGTTTTAGATGATCTTCTGTTATCTACCCTTCATGTCGAAATTATCCTGTCGATATCCTTTCTTTGTATTGGTTTTGAGTTCTTTTCTTTAATTATGGTGTCGATTTCCCGGCTTTTAGGTTGTTCCCTTATTCTCTCGGTTTTACCTTGTGCCTGACTCTCTCTTACGAACTATTCTTGTATACTTATGACGATCTATTACCCCTTCACCAACAGCCTGTTTCGGAGTTAATTTTGGTAGTAACATTTGCCCTCCCCCCTTGTGAAGGGGTAATTTCGGCTTTTCAAGTCAAAATTTGGATGAATTAGCCGCTTCCTTCTCCTATATATACCCTCCTTGTCCCATTTCGTTAGCTCTTCTTCTTCCTCGTTTCCTGAATTTGAAATTTACCTTGGAAAAGCATTAGCAATTTTTAAGTAAGCATTTCTCATAAGTCATTTATACTTTGATTTTTATGATTAAAGTGGTGTTAGTTTATTCCTAGCGACGTTAACTACCAGATTTGATTGCCACGAATTATTTTCGGTTTTCCAACTTCCAACTCTCGGTAACTAATTCTGAATACATATTATATTTTAAATTAGCGTTTTATTTGTTCTTATTCTCCTAAAGATGTCCGAGGGATAGTCTCTCGTTAGCATCAATACATTTTTAGGAGAATAAGAATCCTACCCTTTCGAGCATTGTTTTTACCTTGTTTTATATAATTGAATAGATCGTACCTGGCACCATCAAAAAGAAACATATTGCCTTTAAACCTGATAGAAATTGCCCTTTGCCGAATGGTATTTCTGCTTCTAGGAGGGTAAGTGTTGTCGAGAAGCATTCAATGATCTCAACACAAGAGCAAGTTGATGCTATTCTTCAAGATTTTAACATTTCTAGCATTGAAGCCATTCCCCAAAACGAGACGAATACCATCTCTTCTCCTCCGGAAGGCTATTTTACTTACTCTGCTATCCATATCTGGCATGGGGGTTTTATCCCATTCCCTGACTTCCTTTGTTGATTCCTACAATATTTGGGAGTTGCTCTTATTCAACTTTCTTTGAGCACTTACACGTACCTGTTAGGTCTGGAACTTTTATGTTTGGAATTGGGTAACCATTCTTTAAGTCATTCTACCCTAGACTACTTGGTTCGTCCTTCCATACTTAGCGATGTGAACCCTCTAATTTTTTGTGCAAATCCTACAAAAAATTATTGTCTGAAGGAACGACCAAATTCAAAGATTGGGAAACCCATTTTTTCTTTATCCGGTGTCCTTCCGGTATCTCTAGCAGCTTCCATACCCCGAGTACTTATATCCTAAAGCACATTCCTTTCTTTTCTTTTTTACTATAGAGAGTTATCTTGCCCCTCGTATATTTTTTTTGTTACAGATGCTGCACCCAGACTGTTGGGTTTCACTGATAAGGAGATAATCGATCTCCTTGGCAATGCTTTTGAGAAATTTGGTAACAGGTCCTAGCTACTCACCTCCTCCATTCTTTGAAGGCATTCCCTTTTACCATTCGGTCAATCCATTATTGGGCAGCAACCTTTGGTCTTACTTAGTAAAGGAACCCTTTATTTGTCATTGGGAAGAGATGCTCCTTTTTCCTCAAACTCTCCTTTATTTCTTGACAATCCAGGTATAGTATTTATGTGATAATTTGAAACAGAGTCGGAACTAAGATTTTATTTAGTTTCCTTTCATCTTATGTTAGGAACTGTCCTCACCGAGTCTAGAAAAACCGGTTCCACTTCTCTGATTCTAAGAGCTGGGGTTTCCTCCCTTAAAGATGCTTTGTTCAAGTATAGGGAAAATGTAAAAGGGAAGCTTATGGAAAATACTTTAGAAGATCCTCTACGAAAAAGGTCTAAAGATATGGTGGGTTCAGTTCTCTGTCCTGACGTGGTTCCTATCCTCCCAGAGATTATTCCCCAAAAGGAGGTTCCTTGTTCAAACACTCGTCATGTCGGGTCTTCTGAAGTCTCTAATGAATTACATTATGTGATGGGATTTTCCTCCTCTTCCGAGGACGTTGCCCCTCCTAACTTTACCCATTCTCCTAATGGCGATAACTTTAATGAGTTAATCAAACAAATTTTCTCTTCCTTTGCTTTTTCCAATGTTGGTTTTTCACTTGCCTCCCCTGGTAATTGTCAGGCTTTGGTTGAACAACTACTATTGGTATGAGTTTTTACCTTTCTCATTTTCCTATCACTCCTTAAATTGTCTTATACATGACCATTGTATCCCTTATAGGCTATCAAGCGATGGTTTTCGGCGCAGGGTAATGCTTCCACACCTTCTTCTGAGTTGTTGAGACATAGAGAAGAAAACATGTCTTTGAGGAAAGAAAATGATGTTCTTATCCATGTTAAAGAGGGTATAGTCGCAGAGCGAGACAAGCTGGAGGCTGTTCTAGCAGATGCGAAATGCTCAGTCGTCGCATAAAAAGAATTTCGCCTGGCTTTAGCTGAAGAAGCTCGGGCTTTAAAAGGGACCTTGGAAAAGTTCAAAGAAGAGAATGATAAATGATGCCAAACGGAGGATCTCTTGTTTCTCAAGACCACCTTGAATGAAATTATGGTTAATTCTTTTGAGGATGTTTTCCTTCTTCTTTATGCAGATAATATGGACAAGTGCTCAAATTTAAACTTTTCCTCCTTTGTCCCATCTTTGGTGGAAGAATTTATGACTAAGATATCCCACACGAGAAAGAGGGAAGAGATTCCTATGAGGAAGGAGACTGACATGGTCGAGCTTTTGTTTATTGAGGATAACTCCTTTGAGGAGCCATATGTTGATGATAAAAGTGGTTTCATTGAGGTGTCCAAGGATATTCATGCTGAGGATGATAATCCCTTCATAAATGCCGTTGAAAGTGGAGAAGAACGTAATGGCGGTTCTGTTGGTGTTGATCGTACCTTTTTGGCCCTTGATGGTCGAGATGAAGCATGTGGCAAGGATTCTGAAATTTCTGGAGGTGATCTTGTTGTGCTCGAGCCTCCCAACCACTCTAGAGCGCAAAAGATGAGGAAAGATCTAAGCTTCAAGAGTGCTTCTTCTGTTGAGGCTTCTCAAGTTTCTGCTCCTGTTTCTGAGGTATAATAATTTCTTGGATATATACCCATTTATCTTTACTTATCTTTAATGATTGGTCTCTATCCCTTTTCAGATAAGCGAACAGAGAAAAATTAAGTGTTAGGCGTTCTATTCTTAAAAAGGCTCAGTCGGAAGTGACCCGTCTTACTAGGGAGCTGAACAAACAAACAAATGAATATAACATCTTATCCAATAGATACCACCTCCTTGATAAGTTTGTTGCAAAACTATTGTTTTTTAAAGAGAAAGAAGTCGCCCCTAGGTTGACAACTGCCCAACTACGATGCGAGAGGCTTTTAAAAGAAAATGCCGAGCTCATGACTTTGTTCTATATGTTGATTGAAGACAGAGACACATTAGAATTTTTTTTGTAACATACCGAATTTTCTGAAAATATTAAAGTTAACAAATTCATGAACACTTAATTTTTAGAAGAAGAATTAAGTGAGATGGGTTGCGCTATTACGTTCGTCTCAAAATTTTGGTCAAGATAGACATTTGGTTTGCATAAAACAGATACCTTATGAAGAAGTTATTAAGCCTTGAAGTTTGTATGCATATGAGAAAAATATATATATATAGATATATATATAAATTAAATAAATAAATATGCAAAAAAGTTCAAAACAACGAATCGGGAGGGGGAATAACCGAACCAGCCCATTTTTGAGGTCGACCCAAGCCCCGCTGGGTCGACTAGGGGTTGATTCAGGGTGTTTGGCTATCAACCCGTGGGCCGATTCGCTCTAAGGAAGATGTGGCATCTGATTGGTTCTGATGGACTCCTTGCTGAGTCATTAGGGCCGATGTGGCTATTCTATCTTGTGTGAATGGCTTTGATTTGCTCTAGGTTAATCTGACGGTTCCTATTAAATCAAACTTCTATATAAGCAACCTAAATCTAAACCCTAAGCCACACAAAAATATTCCTAGAGCCGTCATGCCGTCATCTCTTTCAACTCAAAGGCAAGATAGAAGCTACATCAAAATCAAATCAAAACTAATCTAATTCAATTAAGATAATTCAACGATCTACATCAAAGGCGAGCAATTCAGTTTCAGAATACAGATCCCTGAAATCAAGTTTTTCCTTTTGATTGTAAGTGTAGTTATCTTTCAGATGTGAATAAATTAAAGACATGATTTGTAATGAATTGTAAAATAGAATTGTATCAAGTTGTATGTGATGCTGATTCATGTTTATTCATGTCTATTTTATCATATATGCCTATGAACTATTGTGGTCTATTGAACCTATCATGTTATGTGGAAATTGGTGAGTAAACCTATGATGTTGTATAGGAATTTGGGAATGAAATTATCATATGTAAGTTTGGTGATATTATGATACATACAAGTTTTAGGCTAAGTCATGTCGTTTATGCCTAATTGTTTAGAGCCATTATGCATACATGTTTAGATCTACGACCTTATATGTTTAGATCTACAACTTTATATGTTAGATCCATATGCCTTTATGATAGATCTAATTTGTAAGTTCACCACTACATGCCAAGTTTAACTTGTATAGTTTTATGTAAATTCATATGCTTGTGGTTCATGTTGCATAGATCAAATTTGCAAGTTCATAGTTAAAAGTATATTGTTCTATGCCAAATCTATGTGACGTATGTGTAGTTAGATCCATACTTTTGTATGATGTTGGAATGTTGCAAAGTTCCTCTTTCTCCCTTTTTGTTTTATAAGTTAGGCTAAAATATCGAGCCTAACATTCTATGTAATTTTGCGAATGTACAACGCGGGTAACGTTGGGGAAAACATGAAATTACATGTAATTGACATGTTTGACACATAAGCATGATAAGTGGCATGAAAATGGTATAATATATATACCTAAAATTTTGAACGTGATTTAGAAGGAAAGTGGACCATGACAATAATTGATTTATAATTTACATGTAAATATGTAGGATAAATATGAAAAATTACATGGCATAGATTGGTTCATGAAATCGTATATTTAGTATACCATTAATTGTGAGCATAATTAAAAGGATAATTATGGCATAATTAAATTGGGAATAATTTACATATGGAATTTGTCATAAATAAGAAATACGTAAATTTAGAAAAGACGAATATGCCTAACCCGAGGTTAGACTGAGTTGGGTGTAAAACTGCCCGGAACCAACCGGCACATCCAGTGACCACAACAATACCTGTCTAATGTGGGTGGTTAGTGCATTGAGCCTAAAAAGGACCTGAGGTTAGACTGAGTTGTGGTGTAAAACTTCCCGGAACCGACCGGCACATCCAGTGACCACAACAATAGCTGTCTAATGTGAGTGGTTGGTGCTTTAATAAAGCTAAGTCAAGATTGGTAGGGTTAAGTCAATTAAGGAAACACTTAACCAATTCAACATGTTAACTAAACTGATGGGTGAGGTTAAGTAAATTTAGAACACTTAACCGTTATAACATGTTAATTAGACAAGTGGGTGAGGTTAATTAAATTTAGAACACTTAACCGTTATAACATGTTAATTAGACAAGTGGGTGAGGTTAAGTAAATTTAGAACACTTAACCTTTATAACATGTTAATTAGACAAGTGGGTGAGGTTAAGTAAATTTAGAACACTTAACCGTTATAACATGTTAATTAGACAAGTGGGTGAGGTTAAGTAAATTTAGAACACTTAACCGTTATAACATGTTAATTAGACAAGTGGGTGAGGTTAAGTAAATTTAGAACACTTAACCTTTATAACATGTTAATTAGACAAGTGGGTGAGGTTAAGTAAATTTAGAAACACTTAACCAAATAACTTGATTTTTGGAAAGGTTAAGTTAAAATAAGAGGGCAACACTTAACCAATATAACTTGATTTGTAGTAGGGTTAAGTTAACACAAGAAGGCAACACTTAACCAAAGCAATATGACATGTAGATGGGTTAAGTTAACTTGAATTGATTGATGACACTTAACCAATACAACAAGATGAATACGTGGGGTTAAGTTAACAAGAAACACTTGACCAATATAACTTGATGAACAAACGGGGTTAAGTTAATAGGAAACACTTAACGGATCTAACATGATAAGTAAGGAGTGTCAAGTTAATAAGAAATGCTTAACCAACATGACATGATGAATGAGTGGGTTAAGTTAACATGAGCGGACAACACTTAACTAATATGGCATAATGTGCGGGAGGGTTAAGTACATATCGGGTTGGTGGGTAATGTTAGTAAATATAGGCCCACAAAACTTAACCATTAAATAAAAATGCTTGAATTAGTGGAAGGGTTAAGTACTTTTCGGGTTGGTGGGTAATATTAGTAAATATAGCCCCACAAAACTTAACCATTAAATAAACATGCTTGAACCAGTGGAAGGGTTAAGTACATCTCGTGAAGGTAGGTAATATTAGTATATATAGGCCCACAAAACTTAACTGTTTATTAAAAATGCTTGAATCGATGGGAGGGTTAAGTACATATCGGGTTGGTGGTAATATTAGTAAATATAGGCCCACAAACTTAACCAATAGGAAACCCTAGTAACAGAGACCCATTTCAGCAGTAATCCACATGGATGTATCATGGTACCCTGAACTAGGCAAGGTGATGCACGATTACTGGGCTGATTATAAGCGGTCAAAGCAGCAGCAGAGGGTACGTCAGTGTAGGTTCCGACGGTTTACGGGCGTGCACGTACTCCGGAGTAAGAAAAAGCAGGCACTGGGTACTAGTAGTTATACACTGTGCATCTTGAATCGTGTCGGGTCGCTATCATAAGGATTGATACACCTTATGGTGGGACCAACACAAGGTATCTACATGCAAGAGAGAGACGATTGACACAGACACATGGAACATGAATACAAGTAGGGAGCCGATCGATAGGGTAGTAAGGGTACATCTAACATGTTCATGGCAATTAGGCTAATTGAGGTGGAATCCTCACGATAGATGTACACGTGAAGGCTACCACAATTACGGGGGTTGGGATCACAATTATCATTTTATATAGATTACTAGTTGGGACACTAGTTAGGTGGTGCAGAGATAAATATAGAAATCAGATTAACAGAGTAGTAGCGAAGCAGAGAAAAAGTAGAAGCGCATTCAGTTCACCTTGCACTTATCTTGTCTTTAGTTACCTCATTTTTACGGTATTGTCCTATTTTCAGTTTATTCATGTCTTGATCCTTTATCTTGTTTGCATGCGGAAAGATCACTGGACTTACCAGACTTATGTCTGACCTAGTTTGTTTTTCACCTCTTTTCTTCCGTTTCCCCCCAGGTAGTCAGGGAGGGAATAGCTCAGCCTAACTTGGACCTCTTCTCTTTCCAAGCTTGAAGATTAGTTGGTGTATCGCTTTGGAATCTCTCTCTTCCACTGCTATGGCTGGTTCATGCTTTATCGGGGAATATCATTGTTTTTATGCTTCTTTTATTCTTGGAAGTTTTTAAATCAAGACAAAAGTTCTTTGTATTACATTTAAGTATGATTGAGGAAATTGTTGTAAAAGCTTGACTGAATTAAGATGTTTATAAAATGACTTTATTTTCCGCTGCTTTATTTGTCTGTCTTGTAATTTATCTGCATCTTTTACCTATAATGCTCCACCGAAGTTAAGGCATTCCCTCTGTGAGTGACCTTAACGGAGGTGAGGTGTTTCACTTAGTATCAGAGCTGAAGGTTACCGGATCAGATAAAAGATTTGAAAAATTATTTTCAAAACGGTTTTAAAAGAAGCATTTTCAAAAGAAAAGTTTTATTTTAAAGGCGTATTCCCCAAAGCCATATGCATTATCTTTTAATCCTCTGTTTGAATCCTTGTTTCCTTCTTTCCTGAGTTTCCGGGACTCCTGGCTTTCTTGGAGGTAACCTCATCGCGACTGGTTCTGTAGGCTTGACGAGACTACGACACTTGTCAAAGGGCAAACAAGTGCCCAACTTCCATCTATAGCCATAGTAGTTTCACCTGCGGCTAATTTTCTTTCGAGCTTTGTAGGATTCTCCGTGCGATGGAGGCAACTTTCGATAGACCTGTTAACAAGTTACACAAGGATGGAAAAGATGAGAATGAGGGAGTTTGGCTAAGGAACACAACACAAAGATGAAGAACTCATGGATATGGACTTGGTTCACAAAGGAGGGGAGGAAAGAATAGTAAAACCTAAAACAAGAGGAAGTATCTTTATTTTGGTATAACGGGTCGTATAATTAAGGGCAAGGGCAAGAACAAAAGACAGGATTTTCCGGAAAGCAAGTGCATGCTCTCACCACCAGCATACCTGAGAGAGAGATAGTAAGGTTTCTATTGAAAAGTTTAGTTTTTCTTCTTGATCATCCTGCTAGTACTCTTTTTTATTTTTGCGCTTCGCATTCGTTTATATCCGCTTCCATAGTTGAGTCTCTACACCCTAGAGCTTGAATAGTAGAGGATCCCATTATTGTCTCAAGTCCAATTTGTGGTTCAGCTCATTTATCTTTGGTTTGTAAGGATTTGAGATACTTATGTTTTTGGTTTCATGGGTTATGGGTTGATTCTAGGCATGGATTAGTTAGCTAGTAATTGTGAAAGGAGGATAGTTAGACTTTCGACTTGCCTCGGGAATACCCTCGAAATTTCGTGCGATCCTAAGGGATCAGTTTGTCTTAGCTACCTAGAATCACTTTATGTATTTATCGACGATTTTCGATCCGTTAGAGTAGTCCATGAGTAGCAGATGTTTTTTTTGATTAAGGATAGGAGTTTTCCCCCTAAAAACTCGAGATAGACTTCCGCATATATCTAGTTGACAATGCAAAGCCATCGCAGGCAAAGATAAGGACTTAAATGCTTAAACCAGGCGATCGTAGACGCGGAATTAAGGCTTACTCTTTTGATGCTCTACCCTGGCCACTGTAGGCAGTGATAGAGGCTTACACTCCATCCCCCTCCAAGGGGTGCCTTATCCTGGCCATCGTAGGCGATGATAAGGGTTGGCGTTCCCTTCTGCGGGTAACGCGGAACATAAGCAGAGGTAGGACGTGCTCTTCTACGAGCAGAGATAGGACGTACTTAGTTCATAGCAGAGGCAGAGCGTACTCTTTTGTGAGTAGAGGCAGGACATGCTAATTAGATGTTCCGTCACGACCATTTCTGGTATGGGTTGGAGGCTTACGCTTTTGATGCTTTAACCTGGCCCTTTCTGATTCAGGCGCGGAGAAAGGCTTACACACACACACACCCCCTACGGGGGGTGCCTTGCTCTGGCCAACTCGGCGGTGACAAATGTTTTTTTCCATTTTCTCTTTGACCCATCTTTGGTTATTTTGATTTTTGAGAGGGTTTCCATACCCCTAGTTGCTTAGGTAATCCTTTTCCTAAGGACCTTTATTGGACTTAGTTCGATCTATTTACAAAGTCTTGTAGCTGGCCTTGATTGAGGAACTTAATGATCAATCCCTCGAGGGCTTTGCAATGGTTGGTTTCATGTCCATTTATTATATGATAATGACAGTAAGTCCCTCCCAATTTCCTTTCGTGCTTGGGCTTTTTCTTTGTGGACATCGAATAATTGAGCTTTTGCTAGGCTAGGAAGTAAATGTTTTCCATTAAAGTGGTAAGGTGGCATCCTTCAAGCATTCTTGGTATAAAATCCCTTCGTTGTTGTTGGATTTTAGCCCTTTTATTATTATACCTTGTTTTTGCGTCTATATTCTTGCTTCTTCTTTTCAAGGTGCCTTGAGACTGAAGCATTATCCTTTTAGTCCATTTGGAAGTAAAGCGCTTAAAATCCCTCATCATTTCTTGTTCGAATACCATTCCTTTGGCTTTCTCATAGATAGCTTCTCTTACATGAGAAAAGGGGTCATACTCCTTTGGTGTAGGATCATTTAGAGTAACCATTGGTATTTTTGCTACGTAGGAAGGGTTATCGTTTTAATAATCAGGATCATATTGTTCTACTTCCCTTTTCCATTTGATTATTTGCAGAGCTTCTATTATTAAGCTTTGTTCTTCCGTTACTCTAGGGACAGTGGTACATGACATAGCCATTTGAGATCCAGAAGACTCTTGTTGGGAAATTTTGCCCATGATCTTGCTTCTTCAAAGCTTAGTCCAACCCCGAACGGAGTAGTTAGATATATGGCTGTTAACCACAAGGTCGGAGGTTCAATCCCTCCTTCTAGTGCCAAAATGTTAACGATATTTTTCGTTAACACCGGAGATATATATATATATATATGGAAGTGGACCTAAGGGGAAAATGAGATTATTTAGCTTTCATGAGTCTGCGTTAGTTCACCGTTTTCTAGATATCAAGGTTTAGAGCCCAAAATATTAGTTACTCTTCCCTCGATGGGGCGAGCATCACGCTTAAGCGACTTAAGAACCAACAGTTATCTTGGGACAAGGGTTCCCTAAGCACAACCCTCGATAGAAAAATAAATGGATTATAGGAACGGGTTCTACAATAACTTTGCGGAAGGGTTTAAGCTTGAGTAGGAACCTGTGACTACGTAGAAAGCATACTGTGTATCGTGTAGGCAATGGCTAAGTAAAACTTGTAAGAAACTCATAAAATATACGCTAAGTATTGATCCGCTCTTTATTGATCTTTGATTTGGAATACATAAGTGATTACAATAGAAATCCCCAAATTGATTTAGAAATTATTGATTACTCTAGAGAGAAAGAGTAATGGAGAATAAGAAAATCACCCCAAAAATGAAACCCCTAGGGTCTTATTTATAGACAAATCAACCCCTTTTTTGCTATAGGGCTAGGAGAAGTGTAACAACCCGAATTTTAATAACATGTTGAAACTAGAAATCAGGGTATAATTAATTTTTAAAATAAGAATTAAGGGAAACGGGTTACCCCATTGCGTTCGTCTCGAAATTTTACATGATATAGAGTCCGAGTTTTCGAAAATCGGAGTCCGGATGAAGAAGTTATGGCCTGTAGAAGATTCAGCAGATTTTAGGCAGCACAGGACCAGGAAGGTCGACCTGGGGGCCAGGTCGACCATGTGGTCGACCTTAGTGTTGACCTACCCCCCAGGTCGACCATGTGGTCGACCTCCCCCCCCTTACAGGTCGACCTGGTTGGCCTGTTTTGACACAGAACTCATTTTTGAAGCCTGAGACGTGTTTTGATGGTCCGGATTGATTCTAGGGTTAATCTGAGGGCCTAAATTAGTTGCTACACCTATAAAAACACCCTTAGACCTAACCTAATTCACAAAAAATCATTCTTACACTAAAATGTTGTTGAGGTCCCTCTTGATCATGGCCGCCGTCTCTAATCAATTTCCTATGCTTTCATACATAATCCAATTCGAAGATTAAGGCTTCTACAATGATTCAAGACAATAAATCAACAACGTCACTGCAACATTCTACAACAAATTCAGTTCTTAATTCATTAGCCATGCTCAGTAAGTTCTAGTTGTTTTTAGATTTAAACATTTAATTATAATATGGCCATGGAATAAAGTGGAATTGGATTTAAGTATGTTTATTGATTCAGATCTATTTCTGTTGCTTCTTGAATCGTGAGTTTTAGGACTTTTCTATGTTCGTTCTCATGTCAAGCTTTGTAAATCAGTTTTTCTTGAATCATGTTGATATTATTATCAAGATCTATCTTTTATGCCAGAGAAGATGTTTTTATGCCAGTTTATTCTCTATGCTGACTGTTATACAAATTCTACCTTCCCCTATTTATTTTCTTTCGATGAACCTAGGTCAATTTCGGACCTAGGCCTAAACCGCGATTTGCGTACGATTGAATACGGGGAAATATGGGAATGTTGTCTATATTGGGTATACATGTTTGGTAAAATGGATGGCATAACATGAAATTGGAAATTTGGGGTATTGTCAATATAATTGAAATTGCAAGTTTGGCCATTGGCATAATTAAATTGGCATGAAGTGGGCATAATGAATTAGCATGTATATCAAATCACGAGTTCAGGCCTATGTAAATTAAATCAAAAGATTAGGTTTATGATTGGGCATAAGTAGAATTGGGACTTTGAACCTAAAAGCAATTGTAAACTTGATAATTGGCATAAATATGTATTATGAACTTGGGTAGTTGGCGTGTGTTGTAATAAAAAGATTATAGTTTGGGATAACTACATCATGAATCATGATTTGGGTTTATTTGGACGTGAAACTTGATACATGTAATCTTGGCTAGAACTTGATATGGGTAAAATGGCATAAACCTGGCATACATGTAATAGGCAAGAATTGGGCGTATGTAAACTGACTAGAATTGGGTATATATATATATATATATATATATATATATATATATATATATATATATATATATATATATTGGCATGTAATTTTGGAACTTGGGCATATGTTTATTAATATGTAAAGTTGGGAATTTGAAACATGAAAATGACTGTGTATTGGATAATTGACTTGAACACGAACATGAACATTTCTATATGTTAAACACATGAACTGATATTGGGGTTTTGGGGGAAATACGACCATTAATGAACCTTTGACACGAGGTTAGACTCGGTTTGTGGTGTAAATCTGCCCGGAACCGCCCGGCAAATCCAGTAGCCACAAAGTGTCAGTCTAATGTGAGAGGTCGAAGGTCGAATTGTAGGCGTAACGATTTATGACACGATCTTAGACTCAGTTTGTGGTGTAAATCTGCCCGGAACCGCCCGACAAATCCAGTGGCCACAAAATGCAGGTCTAATGTGAGAGGTCATGATTCGCTCGTCATAATGAATGAATTAATACTAACCATAATAAGACATGGGTATGGTTAGAGGGTTAGGTGGGATGACATGGAAATTTGACATGTAAATGTGGACCTAACCGGTATGAGTTAAGAACATGTAAAACTTATAAATGTAGGCTTAACCAACATAACTGTTAATCAGACCAATGGGTGGGTTAAGTAACATGACTAGACTAATGACACTTAACCAATATAACATGACACGTGGCAGGGTTAAGTCAACTTGAACATATAGATAATACTTAACCAACTTAGCATGATACGTGGGCGGGTTAAGTCATGAGCCGCTTGAATATAATTAACCAATTTGACACGATGATTTGATAGGGTTAAGTCATGAACCGCTTGAATATACTTAATCAATTTGACATGATGATTTGATAGGGTTAAGTCATGAACCGCTTGAATATACTTAACCAATTTGACACGATGATTTGATAGGGTTAAGTCATGAACCGCTTGAACATACTTAACCAACTTGACACATGATTCGTAGGGCTAAGTCATGAACTTGAACGACAACACTTAGCCGATTTGACATGACACGTAGACGGGTTAAGTCTCGAATTTAAATGACAACACTTAACCTGTTGGACAGGAATCCTAGTTACTCGGTCCTTTTCAGCAGTAACTCATTAGATGTATCACGGTACCCTGGAACTAGGCAGGATGGGGCACGATTACTGGGCTGATTGTAAGCGACCAGAACGACGGATGAGTTGGTGCGCCATTGTAGGTTCAGGCGGACTATGGTCGTGCACATAGTCCGGAGTTGAAAAAGCAGGCATTGGGCACCGGTAGGTCTACATCGTGCGTGCTTGATTCGTGTCGGTGGTTGGCACCCTAGGGCTTGATACACCTTATGGCGGACCTAGCACATGTAACTACATTCGTGATAGGGCCGTATGACACAGACACATGACGAGCTAGAACTTGTAGGGAGCCGATTGATTAATAGATTGTTTCGTGGGACCAAGTAATGGGTCATTTCATCATATTGGGCAAGGGATCATTTCATAGTTAATACATGACACGGGTAGGGTTACTAGTACAGATGGTAAAGGCCCATTTCTGTTTCCGTTTCTGTTTAGACATTAGGATAACACCTAATCTTGTTAGACTAGTATTGGTGCAGAGAATATAGGAAATCAAAGAAAATAGTGGAATGGTGAAGCTTAGAAATCTTGCGATGTTATAATTAATAGAGACCTTGCAATGTGATACTTGGTAGGAACCTTGTGATGATACTCTTGATAGGAAGCATGGGATGTTATACTTGATTCATCGTGCCTGTAGCTTACTTTGTCATCATGCTTATGTTTACTTTTAGCTTATTCATGCCATATTATCTTCACCTGTTTTTATGCTGAAAGCCACTAGGACTTACTCAGTCTTTATGACTGACCCAGTTTGTTTCGCCTCTTTTTCTTTCGTCCCCCCCCAAGGTTCGCAGGGTGGGAATACAGCTGTGTTCGGATCTTACCAAGCTCCAAGGCTCTTTCATGTACTGCTTGGATTTCTCTTGGCTATGGCTTGCTTTGCTTTATTGGGGAATACTACAATTTATTTTCATGCCTCTTTGTTTTTGAGCAAGACATATATTTTAGCTATGTAATTGGGTATTTGAAAGTGGATGGAATTTTATTGTAAACAATTATATTTAATAAATGATTTGAAGTACTTATACTTTACCTTCCGCTGTTTTATATATGTCTGTCTTGTAATATTTCTGTTCCAGTACCCATAATGCTCCATTGAAGTTAAGGCATTCCCTTTGTGAGTGACCTTAACAGATGTGGGGTGTTACATTTGGTATTAGAGCAGAAGGTTACCAGACTGGGCAAAAGCTTTTAAAAACCTTCTGAAATTGTAACAACCCGCAAATTCTGGGCCAGTTTAAAATTTTTATTTTGGCAATTTTAGCGAATTTTGAATATTTAAAATAGATTATTTTAAATAATATCGACGAGAAATTTAATTTGAATATAATTTGAACGTATATATTATATACGTCGTCGTTAGAATATATTATAATTATATATAATTATAAAAGGAATTGAAAATGGCGCGGTAGTTCGAAAATTCGATTTCTAATTTCAAATGGATATACAGAATTCAATAAAAGTCAGAATTGAACGAAACAAGAAATATTTGAATCTGTATAACTATATCTTTGTAACGAAGTTAACAAACTGAGATTTCATTTTAGAAATGATAAGATATGTCCAGTTTAAAATTAGAAATAGTCGCTGTAGAATTTATATATATTTTTATATATATAAGGCCCTTAAAAATAGCCATTTTGCAAACGACCTCGGATTTCGACGAAACCAGTTTTGTTGGGTCCGTGGTGTCAAGTTGTTGCTAGATTCCAAGTTTCATAATTTTTCGAATCAATATGTGAGCGTGGCGAAGGAAAACGCGTTTGACCAGTTTCCGTTGATTTTAATCGACTGGAAATTGGCCATTTTTCAAACGGTCTCAGAATTCGACGAAACTAGTTTTGTTAGGACCGTATCGTCAATACGAAGCTAGAAAATATTTTTCTGGAATTTTTCTAGTTAGTATGTGACCCCGGTATTTTGAAATGTGCGTTTAAAATTCAATATAATGATTTGAATGAAAATTCAAACGGAAACTGATTGTAACAATCAAACCAGCTTACGATACATATCCCATTGCGTTCGGAATGGGGGTATTTAGCTATGGGCGACAGTTGTTGAGTTCAGATTGGGGTTCGTTTGAAAAGTCAACCTTTTTGCAAATTTAAATAATAAAATAATAAAAAAAAATAATAATTTTTAATTTCTCCCCCCCCCTTTATCTTCATTGGCCCCCCCGTTGAAATCATATTCAGAAAGGAAATAAAAAAAAAAAAAAAAGAAAGAAAACCTAAATCGCTCGACGGTCGCCGCCTGCCCCACGCCGCCGCCTCCCCTCAGATCGCCGAACCCCCCCTTCCACGATTCCCCTCTCCTCCGACGCTCGTTCCCTCCAGCGACCCCCCCCTCTTCTGAAACGCGATACACAGCAGACGAAGCCCCCGTTCGCGACGCTGAAGCCGCCGCCCCCCTCTGGAAGCCACCTCCGACGATCGGCGAAACTCCCCCCCCTCTCTGTAAGTTTTACTTTATTTATTTATTTTATTTTAATTCTGAATTTTTAAAAGCAGTATAAAAAAAAAACTGTATTGAAAAGCAATATAAAAAAAAACTGATTTTTAAAGCATTTTAAAACTGATTTTTAAAGCATTTTAAAACTGATTTTTTTAAGTATATAAAACTGATTTTTTTTAAGTATATAAAACTGATTTTTATAAGTAGAAATTATAGATTTTTATCATTTTAAAGTTAAGTTTTTATTAATAAAAAGGTTTGATTTTTATTGGTTAAAAAGATTAGATTTTTCTTTTTCTCTTAAAGCTTTGATTTTTAATCATGAAAACATGATTTTTATTCGAAGGAATTTTGAATTCGTAGGAGGTAGAAAAAGTTTAGAATTTTGTTGTAGGAAAAATAAGATTTTTGACGAGATAAAAATTAGATCTTAGCGGCTTAAAAATATAATCTTTATATTCAAAGTAGAGGTTTAAAAATATAATCTTTATATATGGAATAACGATGTAAAAATAGAATTTTTATATATTGAACTTCGAAATAAAAATATGATTTTTATATATTGAATAGCGAACTAAAAATATGTTTTTTATATATTGAACTTCGAACTAAAAATATGATTTTTATATATTGAATAGCGATGTAAAAATTCGATTTTTACATATGTAGTGAAAGCAGCAACGAAGGTGACAAAAAGGCGAAACGACGAAGACTTCTGCAAAAGAAGAGCCGTGGAGCTAGGATAGCTATATGTGAGAACTTCTCACTCTTCAATTTAAATTTCTAGTTATATATATATACTAGGATGCAGACGGTGCTTAGTAGCACCCGACACAATCGTCCACAGACCATGGACTTGTTTGTTTGGCTGTTTGGTGATTGATTGCGATATTGGTTTGAATGTGGTTTGTGGTGTGAAAAATCGAATCGATAAATTGGTTAGGATTAGACGTGCGCCGTTATAAGGCGAAGGAGTAAGGCTAGGTTAGACTCTTACTCCAAATTTTGTGGTTTGCATAACGAATTGATTTGATTGATGTGTGAATGGCGTGGGCCTTCACTAGACCGGGGATAAGGCTAGGCCTTGTCCCGTTTCTAGTATCGTGCCGTTATGCCGCCGAAATTTTCTAAAATAAGTTAGAAATATAAAAATATCATTTTATTGGATAAATGAATTGAATAGAAATTCATAGGTTGAAATAAAATGTTTTATCGTTAAAAATATAATTTTTAACGTGAAGTGAATAAAATAAAATATTCATTTATAAACCGGACGGTTTGTTTATGTACACCTATTTGAATGACATTGATTGGGACGATAAATTTTACACATCGCCCAACAGCACAAATAAAATAGGTGTTTGATTGTTTGAAACCCCACACGGGTGTTGGGATGAAATTTGAAGTTCACTCATCCTGATGGATTAAATATGTCGATCGATCGATTGACAGGCTGTTATAAGCGTTGAATATCTATATTTGATGCTTATACAGTGTAGTGCACTTTGGTTGATGGTTGATATTTTTCAATGCTATGATATACATGTGTTGTATGAAAATCCATATAATTAACTTTATATGGTAATTGATTGGGCCTCATTCCAATTTGAAAAATAAAGAATATTATAAAATAAAAGTTCATGTGTTGACAGTACTCATTCATTGAGATTGGTCATGTGTTGAACGAAATATTTTTTTTATTAAAATTTACATCTTTATCGATATAAAATAAAAGTTCATGTGTTGACAGTACTCATTCATTGAGATTGGTCATGTGTTGAACGAAATATTTTGATAATAACAACTATTTTGAAAATAGAAATTTATGAAGCCGTGTTGATTAGATTGACGCCATTTTGACGTGAACGATATTTATATCGATTTTATTCATTTCGAAATGAATTGAAAACGAATTCAAAATGAATTGAAAACGATTTCGAAATGAATTGAATTGAAAACGAATTCAAAATGAATTGAAAACGATTTCGAAATGAATTGAATTGAAAACGAATTCAAAATGAATTGAAAACGATTTCGAAATGAATTGAATTGAAAACGAATTCAAAATGAATTGGAAACGATTTCGAAATGAATTGAATTGAAAACGAATTCAAAATGAATTGAAAACGATTTCGAAATGAATTGAATTGAAAACGAATTCAAAATGAATTGAAAACGAATTCAAAATGAATTGAAAACGATTTCGAAATGAATTGAATTGAAAACGAATTCAAAATGAATTGAAAACGATTTCGAAATGAATTGAATTGAAAACGAATTCAAAATGAATTGAAAACGATTTCGAAATGAATTGAATTGAAAACGAATTCAAAATGAATTGGAAACGATTTCGAAATGAATTGAATTGAAAACGAATTCAAAATGAATTGAAAACGATTTCGAAATGAATTGAATTGAAAACGAATTCAAAATGAATTGGAAACGATTTCGAAATGAATTGAAAACGAATTCAAAATGAATTGAAAACGAATTCAAATGGAATTTGAAAGCGAATTGAAATGAATTCAAATTGAATTGAAATTCGAATTGAATAGAAATGAATTTTAAAACGAATTTATAAAGAAGAATTCAATTTTGCTTTGAATTGAAATAAAAGTTGAAATAGAATTGGAAACGAATTTAAAACTATTTATATAATTCGTTTTAAATAGAAATCGACGAAATATATATTATATATATTATATACATAATATAATGGCCTGAATAGAACGCGCCGCGCCGCGGCAGTTCGCGAATTTCGACCATTTATTTCAAACGGACATTACGGGAGATCCGACCGTCGGATTCTCCTAAAACCGGAACCGTTGGGTTCGTATCGAAAAGAGCTTTCTAACGAATGTTAGAAATTTGAAATCTAACGGTTAGATTTGGAGATACGTCCAAATCAAATTCGAAAAAGGTCGCTGTAAGTGCAGTTCGATGGCCATTGATGGAAATCGACTGTACGGGCCTTGATAAAATTATTAAAAATAGTAATAATTTGTGAAAAATCATAAGAAATGATTTAGAAAGAATTGGGATGAAAAACTCCATATTTGAAAAGATAAAAATAGATTTTTATCGAAATGAACTAGTTTTGAACTAGAATTATAATTCTATTTATTTTTAAACAAATAAATTGAATTTGAAATGGTTTTGAAAATAACCAAAATTTCCAATGATTGCATTGGAATGGATTTGAATCGGAATTGTCTTCGGAATATTTCGATGTTGGATTTCGTGATTATACAAATGTTGTTATGGAAATTTGAAAGATATAGATATATATATCGTTATTTCCAATACGATATTTGTTAGTCGTAGAATTTGATATTGAATATAAGCCGGTATATTTTCTATTCAGAGCCTTGTGTTTAATATCAAATGTGATTTGGGTTTGTCGTGAATGGTGTCTTCACTAACACTGTTCTTGAACCCAGTTGAGAAAAGATTAAATCTTTTTATTTAGATTTAATGAAGTGTACCAATTAAATAATATTTAATTGGAATTGAATTGATATTGATTTTTGGGTTTATCGTGAACAGTGTTTTAAATAACACTCGTTCTTTAACCCAATAATTAATGGAATGTGATTTTGGGTTTATCGTGAACCGTGTTTTAAATGACACTGATTCTTTAACCCAGTCGAAGATTAAAACTAAGTGGAGTTTTAATGAATCTTTAATTAGATTGTAAAAGTCGAAATGGAGTATCGCCAGTTTTACTCCAGACGTTAGTTAAATCTTTAATTAGATTTGAACGTGAAATGGTAATTGAATTTACCGATAACACCGTGGTGTTAGATATGAAGTATTACCAGTTTTTACTTCATGGGATGAATAGGTTGGGATTGGGAAATTAAAACCAATGATTACTTCGGTAAGGTTCGCTAATTCCGACTAGTTTTGAATTGATATTCAAAAGATCAGATTAAAGAATAAATTCAAGAAATTTATCTTGGATAAAATTAATGGGAACCTTTCCCTATGAATGTGAAATTTAGAAACTAACTGTCGGTTAGCTAAGTAGAATGGTTTTCTGGATATTGATCTGATGTTGGTTTCGGCCTTCGGGGTTAATATTTGGGGAATTATTCTCTTGATTAATTTACGGTTAGTGACTAATGAATTGGAATGAGGCGTATGTTGTGTTTGTGTAACACTTTTATAATATATACGCGAGTTATTCGGAAAGACCGGGTTTATCCCATTCTGAATAACTGATACGACGATAAGTCGAAGATGAAGACGGTGGTCGAAGACCGGAGGTCTTCACGTCGTTTGGGTAATTACTGATGATCTTGATTGGGCTGTACACCCAAGAAGATGGAAACAGTTAGTGATCATCCAGACGTACTTGGAGATCGATGGATATGCGGGGTACTAGGTGCCTCCGGTTTCGTTCAGACCCAGAACGGACTTGTAAATGGACTGTGTGTCTGACATCGGATTTCATTCTGTGTGACTGATATCGGTTGCATAGGATGGTTTGCCTGTGGGGCATGCTAAGATGCAAATGATCAAGGCTTCTGTTGAAAAGCAAAGTCTTGTGGTGATGATCAAAGCACGGCCTTTGTGGCGTAGCTTTGTGTAACGTTTACCTCGCGTGTTTCACACCAGGTATGAACCAAAAACGGGAGACGGACCTCAGGGAGGGCATGCGTTTCTTTCTAGTTAGAAGTGGCGTCAGTGGTTTTACACGCCCTGACGAGTTTGACTTATGTGGTTGTTGCTGTTGCGAGGCGCCTCGGATTGATCGGTCGTTCTCGAACCGATGGAGCCATTCGTTGGCTCGTTTACGCCCCAAAGGGCGGGGAAACGCAGTGTTCAGGCATTTTAATCCACATCGGTGGACCGGCCCTGACGATCCAAAGGCTTGACAGAGTACTTGCCTGAGGCTCGGACTAGACAGTCTCGAATCGGTTGAGGACTATCTTTTGCCTCGGTTCATAGATGGAAATCCAATTCCCAAATACGTGACTGTGCGGTTTTATTTGTAAACCTATATATGGCGACATGATATATGGTACCCATGCCGCCTATGATTGATACTTATGATTTGAAGTTGTTTTATACACAGTACACTTATTATAGTATCAAATGATTTGTTTTAAAACGTATCAAGCATTCTTTGGCTGTTATAAGGGAAACCCTATCCTCGGCTGCGTTGCATTGTGTGATGGGACCTGGGTCTTATAACAGCTTCATTTTTCTTTATTTAGCATTGCGCTGTTTGTTTTATGCACTGGTATTCTTGGGAGGAAACTCGTTCCGTGTTATACGGCGTGGTCCCTTGATTTACCTAATGATTTAAAATAAAGATTAATAACTGTTTTAGTTCTCACACCAGTCACATGACTGACCTGGAGTTTATTGTTTTAACCTAAACTCTGGGTGCCCTTATTTTGACACGGGCAGCTAGTAGTTTTGGTTTTGCAGATTTATGTTCACAGGATCCTGGTTTACAGCTGGAACGATATCCGGAAAGCTTTGTATCCGTATATCCCCTTCTAGTTGTGTATTGTATTATTTTCCGCTGCGATGTATTTAAATGTAATTTAAATCTCTGATATTTCTGTGTAATATTCATTCATACTATGTATATTCTTGTAATCTGGTGCATTGTTGTAATATACAATGAAATGTTCTTCTGTATACGTTCTGTTGTGGCTTGTTCTCGAACTATCCGACACTTTCCTTTACGGGGAAGTTACGGGTTTTCACAGTTGGTATCAGAGCTTTGGTTTACAAAGCTTAGAGAACAAGACACATTAGAACCATACGAAAGAATTCATCGGAAATTGGATTAGGAAATATCCAATTAGAATGACTCGTTAGAGATAGGATCAGTAGTATCCTAGAACGAGTGTGAAGAGTATATTTTTCAAATGAAAACAATTTTTGTTTTGAAAATTTAAATCAATTATTCGTATCTGATTATCTATTTATATTGAGTTGGACAGTCCAGTATATAAAGATTTTGCGTATACGTCTGATCCGCGTGTATTCGAAGTTTTAATATATTGGATAGATATAGAATCATACTCTAGTGGCCCGAAGATGATTCTGATGGTTGAGTACTCATCGTCAGAATTTATATTCGTGTGACGAAGGTGTGATATCTATATATTTCCATTAGACTGGTGTGAGAACCAAAACTTATATATATAGTTAGAACACCTTGTTGTGATTTGGCATCAAAAACATGATTTTCTTTATATATATCAAAGTTATGAATTTCAAACTCTAATTCAACTAATTGATTGATGTTTGTGTTGTTTGTTTATTTGTTTGATAATTTTGAACCATTATGCCTAATTTGATCGAATAATGAATTGTATTGAAAATTGGTCGCATCTGCTTGCATATACATGTATATCCTTGAACAGGTCATAGCAAGGAGGCTAGAGCCAGAGAATAAAATTTGTTTGCCCGACAAATAGGTACATGTTTACTACATAATTTACTGTTTTGTTTGGGTGATGATGATTTTATGAGCCTATTGGCTAGCCGCTTGGCTTTTTCTTTTTCTTTTTGAGATCTGAAGGACCGGGGAAGCTATTTGAAATTCCCCGATGCTCCCGGTGCAGGGGAGGTTATGGCGAAATTTTTCGGAAATTTAGGGTGTTAGCCAAATTTTTGAAATTTTGAAAATTCTCAGAAACTAAAGAGTTGGAGAATGGAAGCCTGACCGATCGTAGAGTTGATTAATCAAACCACTTTCGACTTTGTTCCTTTTCGGGGACGAAAAGTTTTAAGTGGGGGAGATTGTAACAACCCGCAAATTCTGGGCCAGTTTAAAATTTTTATTTTGGCAATTTTAGCGAATTTTGAATATTTAAAATAGATTATTTTAAATAATATCGACGAGAAATTTAATTTGAATATAATTTGAACGTATATATTATATACGTCGTCGTTAGAATATATTATAATTATATATAATTATAAAAGGAATTGAAAATGGCGCGGTAGTTCGAAAATTCGATTTCTAATTTCAAATGGATATACAGAATTCAATATAAGTCAGAATTGAACGAAACAAGAAATATTTGAATCTGTATAACTATATCTTTGTAACGAAGTTAACAAACTGAGATTTCATTTTAGAAATGATAAGATATGTCCAGTTTAAAATTAGAAATAGTCGCTGTGGAATTTATATATATTTTTATATATATAAGGCCCTTAAAAATAGCCATTTTGCAAACGACCTCGGATTTCGACAAAACCAGTTTTGTTGGGTCCGTGGTGTCAAGTTGTTGCTAGATTCCAAGTTTCATAATTTTTCGAATCAATATGTGAGCGTGGCGAAGGAAAACGCGTTTGACCAGTTTCCGTTGATTTTAATCGACTGGAAATTGGCCATTTTTCAAACGGTCTCAGAATTCGACGAAACTAGTTTTGTTAGGACCGTATCGTCAATACGAAGCTAGAAAATATTTTTCTAGAATTTTTCTAGTTAGTATGTGACCCCGGTATTTTGAAATGTGCGTTTAAAATTCAATATAATGATTTGAATGAAAATTCAAACGGAAACTGATTGTAACAATCAAACCAGCTTACGATACATATCCCATTGCGTTCGGAATGGGGGTATTTAGCTATGGGCGACAGTTGTTGAGTTCAGATTGGGGTTCGTTTGAAAAGTCAACCTTTTTGCAAATTTAAATAATAAAATAATAAAAAAATAATAATAATAATTTTTAATTTCTCCCCCCCCTTTTTCTTCATTGCCCCCCCCCGTTGAAATCATATTCCGAAAGGAAATAAAAAATAAAAAAAAAAAGAAAGAAAACCTAAATCGCTCGACGGTCGCCGCCTGCCCCACGTCGCCGCCTCCCCTCAGATCGCCGAACCCCCCCTTCCACGATTCCCCTCTCCTCCGACGCTCGTTCCCTCCAGCGACCCCCCCTCTTCTGAAACGCGATACACAGCAGACGAAGCCCCCGTTCGCGACGCTGAAGCCGCCGCCCCCCTCTGGAAGCCACCTCCGACGATCGGCGAAACTCCCCCCCCCCCTCTCTGTAAGTTTTACTTTATTTATTTATTTTGTTTTAATTCTGAATTTTTAAAAGCAGTATAAAAAAAAAAAAACTGTATTGAAAAGCAATATAAAAAAAAAACTGATTTTTAAAGCATTTTAAAACTGATTTTTAAAGCATTTTAAAACTGATTTTTTTTAAGTATATAAAACTGATTTTTTTTATGTATATAAAACTGATTTTTATAAGTAGAAATTATAGATTTTTATCATTTTAAAGTTAAGTTTTTATTAATAAAAAGGTTTGATTTTTATTGGTTAAAAAGATTAGATTTTTCTTTTTCTCTTAAAGCTTTGATTTTTAATCATGAAAACATGATTTTTATTCGAAGGAATTTTGAATTCGTAGGAGGTAGAAAAAGTTTAGAATTTTGTTGTAGGAAAAATAAGATTTTTGACGAGATAAAAATTAGATCTTAGCGGCTTAAAAATATAATCTTTATATTCAAAGTAGAGGTTTAAAAATATAATCTTTATATATGGAATAACGATGTAAAAATAGAATTTTTATATATTGAACTTCGAAATAAAAATATGATTTTTATATATTGAATAGCGAACTAAAAATATGTTTTTTATATATTGAACTTCGAACTAAAAATATGATTTTTATATATTGAATAGCGATGTAAAAATTCGATTTTTACATATGTAGTGAAAGCAGCAACGAAGGTGACAAAAAGGCGAAACGACGAAGACTTCTGCAAAAGAAGAGCCGTGGAGCTAGGATAGCTATATGTGAGAACTTCTCACTCTTCAATTTAAATTTCTAGTTATATATATATATATACTAGGATGCAGACGGTGCTTAGTAGCACCCGACACAATCGTCCACAGACCATGGACTTGTTTGTTTGGCTGTTTGGTGATTGATTGCGATATTGGTTTGAATGTGGTTTGTGGTGTGAAAAATCGAATCGATAAATTGGTTAGGATTAGACGTGCGCCGTTATAAGGCGAAGGAGTAAGGCTAGGTTAGACTCTTACTCCAAATTTTGTGGTTTGCATAACGAATTGATTTGATTGATGTGTGAATGGCGTGGGCCTTCACTAGACCGGGGATAAGGCTAGGCCTTGTCCCGTTTCTAGTATCGTGCCGTTATGCCGCCGAAATTTTCTAAAATAAGTTAGAAATATAAAAATATCATTTTATTGGATAAATGAATTGAATAGAAATTCATAGGTTGAAATAAAATGTTTTATCGTTAAAAATATAATTTTTAACGTGAAGTGAATAAAATAAAATATTCATTTATAAACCGGACGGTTTGTTTATGTACACCTATTTGAATGACATTGATTGGGACGATAAATTTTACACATCGCCCAACAGCACAAATAAAATAGGTGTTTGATTGTTTGAAACCCCACACGGGTGTTGGGATGAAATTTGAAGTTCACTCATCCTGATGGATTAAATATGTCGATCGATCGATTGACAGGCTGTTATAAGCGTTGAATATCTATATTTGATGCTTATACAGTGTAGTGCACTTTGGTTGATGGTTGATATTTTTCAATGCTATGATATACATGTGTTGTATGAAAATCCATATAATTAACTTTATATGGTAATTGATTGGGCCTCATTCCAATTTGAAAAATAAAGAATATTATAAAATAAAAGTTCATGTGTTGACAGTACTCATTCATTGAGATTGGTCATGTGTTGAACGAAATATTTTTTTTATTAAAATTTACATCTTTATCGATATAAAATAAAAGTTCATGTGTTGACAGTACTCATTCATTGAGATTGGTCATGTGTTGAACGAAATATTTTGATAATAACAACTATTTTGAAAATAGAAATTTATGAAGCCGTGTTGATTAGATTGACGCCATTTTGACGTGAACGATATTTATATCGATTTTATTCATTTCGAAATGAATTGAAAACGAATTCAAAATGAATTGAAAACGATTTCGAAATGAATTGAATTGAAAACGAATTCAAAATGAATTGAAAACGATTTCGAAATGAATTGAATTGAAAACGAATTCAAAATGAATTGAAAACGATTTCGAAATGAATTGAATTGAAAACGAATTCAAAATGAATTGAAAACGATTTCGAAATGAATTGAATTGAAAACGAATTCAAAATGAATTGAAAACGATTTCGAAATGAATTGAATTGAAAACGAATTCAAAATGAATTGGAAATGATTTCGAAATGAATTGAATTGAAAACGAATTCAAAATGAATTGAAAACGATTTCGAAATGAATTGAATTGAAAACGAATTCAAAATGAATTGAAAACGATTTCGAAATGAATTGAATTGAAAACGAATTCAAAATGAATTGAAAACGATTTCGAAATGAATTGAATTGAAAACGAATTCAAAATGAATTGAAAACGATTTCGAAATGAATTGAATTGAAAACGAATTCAAAATGAATTGGAAACGATTTCGAAATGAATTGAATTGAAAACGAATTCAAAATGAATTGAAAACGATTTCGAAATGAATTGAATTGAAAACGAATTCAAAATGAATTGGAAACGATTTCGAAATGAATTGAAAACGAATTCAAAATGAATTGAAAACGAATTCAAATGGAATTTGAAAGCGAATTGAAATGAATTCAAATTGAATTGAAATTCGAATTGAATAGAAATGAATTTTAAAACGAATTTATAAAGAAGAATTCAATTTTGCTTTGAATTGAAATAAAAGTTGAAATAGAATTGGAAACGAATTTAAAACTATTTATATAATTCGTTTTAAATAGAAATCGACGAAATATATATTATATATATAATATAATGGCCTGAATAGAACGCGCCGCGCCGCGGCAGTTCGCGAATTTCGACCATTTATTTCAAACGGACATTACGGGAGATCCGACCGTCGGATTCTCCTAAAACCGGAACCGTTGGGTTCGTATCGAAAAGAGCTTTCTAACGAATGTTAGAAATTTGAAATCTAACGGTTGGATTTGGAGATACGTCCAAATCAAATTCGAAAAAGGTCGCTGTAAGTGCAGTTCGATGGCCATTGATGGAAATCGACTGTACGGGCCTTGATAAAATTATTAAAAATAGTAATAATTTGTGAAAAATCATAAGAAATGATTTAGAAAGAATTGGGATGAAAAATTCCATATTTGAAAAGATAAAAATAGATTTTTATCGAAATGAACTAGTTTTGAACTAGAATTATAATTCTATTTATTTTTAAACAAATAAATTGAATTTGAAATGGTTTTGAAAATAACCAAAATTTCCAATGATTGCATTGGAATGGATTTGAATCAGAATTGTCTTCGGAATATTTCGATGTTGGATTTCGTGATTATACAAATGTTGTTATGGAAATTTGAAAGATATAGATATATATATCGTTATTTCCAATACGATATTTGTTAGTCGTAGAATTTGATATTGAATATAAGCCGGTATATTTTCTATTCAGAGCCTTGTGTTTAATATCAAATGTGATTTGGGTTTGTCGTGAATGGTGTCTTCACTAACACTGTTCTTGAACCCAGTTGAGAAAAGATTAAATCTTTTTATTTAGATTTAATGAAGTGTACCAATTAAATAATATTTAATTGGAATTGAATTGATATTGATTTTTGGGTTTATCGTGAACAGTGTTTTAAATAACACTCGTTCTTTAACCCAATAATTAATGGAATGTGATTTTGGGTTTATCGTGAACCGTGTTTTAAATGACACTGATTCTTTAACCCAGTCGAAGATTAAAACTAAGTGGAGTTTTAATGAATCTTTAATTAGATTGTAAAAGTCGAAATGGAGTATCGCCAGTTTTACTCCAGACGTTAGTTAAATCTTTAATTAGATTTGAACGTGAAATGGTAATTGAATTTACCGATAACACCGTGGTGTTAGATATGAAGTATTACCAGTTTTTACTTCATGGGATGAATAGGTTGGGATTGGGAAATTAAAACCAATGATTACTTCGGTAAGGTTCGCTAATTCCGACTAGTTTTGAATTGATATTCAAAAGATCAGATTAAAGAATAAATTCAAGAAATTTATCTTGGATAAAATTAATGGGAACCTTTCCCTATGAATGTGAAATTTAGAAACTAACTGTCGGTTAGCTAAGTAGAATGGTTTTCTGGATATTGATCTGATGTTGGTTTCGGCCTTCGGGGTTAATATTTGGGGAATTATTCTCTTGATTAATTTACGGTTAGTGACTAATGAATTGGAATGAGGCGTATGTTGTGTTTGTGTAACACTTTTATAATATATACGCGAGTTATTCGGAAAGACCGGGTTTATCCCATTCTGAATAACTGATACGACGATAAGTCGAAGATGAAGACGGTGGTCGAAGACCGGAGGTCTTCACGTCGTTTGGGTAATTACTGATGATCTTGATTGGGCTGTACACCCAAGAAGATGGAAACAGTTAGTGATCGTCCAGACGTACTTGGAGATCGATGGATATGCGGGGTACTAGGTGCCTCCGGTTTCGTTCAGACCCAGAACGGACTTGTAAATGGACTGTGTGTCTGACATCGGATTTCATTCTGTGTGACTGATATCGGTTGCATAGGATGGTTTGCCTGTGGGGCATGCTAAGATGCAAATGATCAAGGCTTCTGTTGAAAAGCAAAGTCTTGTGGTGATGATCAAAGCACGACCTTTGTGGCGTAGCTTTGTGTAACGTTTACCTCGCGTGTTTCACACCAGGTATGAACCAAAAACGGGAGACGGACCTCAGGGAGGGCATGCGTTTCTTTCTAGTTAGAAGTGGCGTCAGTGGTTTTACACGCCCTGACGAGTTTGACTTATGTGGTTGTTGCTGTTGCGAGGCGCCTCGGATTGATCGGTCGTTCTCGAACCGATGGAGCCATTCGTTGGCTCGTTTACGCCCCAAAGGGCGGGGAAACGCAGTGTTCAGGCATTTTAATCCACATCGGTGGACCGGCCCTGACGATCCAAAGGCTTGACAGAGTACTTGCCTGAGGCTCGGACTAGACAGTCTCGAATCGGTTGAGGACTATCTTTTGCCTCGGTTCATAGATGGAAATCCAATTCCCAAATACGTGACTGTGCGGTTTTATTTGTAAACCTATATATGGCGACATGATATATGGTACCCATGCCGCCTATGATTGATACTTATGATTTGAAGTTGTTTTATACACAGTACACTTATTATAGTATCAAATGATTTGTTTTAAAACGTATCAAGCATTCTTTGGCTGTTATAAGGGAAAACCCTATCCTCGGCTGCGTTGCATTGTGTGATGGGACCTGGGTCTTATAACAGCTTCATTTTTCTTTATTTAGCATTGCGCTGTTTGTTTTATGCACTGGTATTCTTGGGAGGAAACCCGTTCCGTGTTATACGGCGTGGTCCCTTGATTTACCTAATGATTTAAAATAAAGATTAATAACTGTTTTAGTTCTCACACCAGTCACATGACTGACCTGGAGTTTATTGTTTTAACCTAAACTCTGGGTGCCCTTATTTTGACACGGGCAGCTAGTAGTTTTGGTTTTGCAGATTTATGTTCACAGGATCCTGGTTTACAGCTGGAACGATATCCGGAAAGCTTTGTATCCGTATATCCCCTTCTAGTTGTGTATTGTATTATTTTCCGCTGCGATGTATTTAAATGTAATTTAAATCTCTGATATTTCTGTGTAATATTCATTCATACTATGTATATTCTTATAATCTGGTGCATTGTTGTAATATACAATGAAATGTTCTTCTGTATACGTTCTGTTGTGGCTTGTTCTCGAACTATCCGACACTTTCCTTTACGGGGAAGTTACGGGTTTTCACAGAAATTATTTGCAAAACGTTTACAAAGAAGCATTTTTCTAAGAAAAGTTTTGTTTTACGAAAGGCATATTCCCCAAAGCCATATGCACTATCTTTTGATTCTCTCGTTGAGTCTCTTCTCTCTTTCTTTTTCACCATAGTTTGTAGGCATACAACGCATGTAGGAGGGCAAAGAAGTGCCCAACCTCCATCAAGAGCCGCAGTAGTTCCATCTGCGACTAATCTTATTTCAAGCTTTGTAGGGTTGTCATGCGATGGAGGTAGCTTCCGAGAAACTTGCTCAACAAGCTATACAAGGATAGCAAGAACGAGGATAAAAGAACACAAGCCTAAGGATGAGAAACTTGTTGATATGGCTTAATCCACGAAGGAGGAAAAGGTGAAAGGAGAGAGGCCAAAGTGAGAGAATAATAAAACCCATGACAAGAGAGAGTATCTTTAGTATGGTAAAAAGGGACATGTAGTTAAGTATTATAGGACAAGGACAAGGGCAAAGAACAAGATCGTCGAGAGGGAAATTGTATGCTCTCACTACTAGCATACCTAAGAGAGGTGGTAACGTTTCTGTCAAAGGTTAAGCTTTTCTTTTCCATTATCCTGTTAGAACTTTGTTTTTGTACATCACATCCTTCTAATTCTGCTTCGATAGTTGGAGTCTCTGCACCTTAATACTAGCGTAGTAGAGGATCCCGTTTTGGTCTCAAATCCTGTGGGGAATCGGCTCATTTATTCATGACTTGTTTGGATTTGAGAATGTCTATGCTAAGTGTTGAGTTTAGAAGTAATGCTTATGTTTTTGGGTAATGGGTTGATTCTAGGGATGGAGTGGTTTTCCAAAAATGATACCATTCTCGAGTATGAAAAGAGGGTAGTTAGACTCTTGACTTGCCCCGGTAATGCCCTCGAAGTCTAATGTAACCCTTAGGGTTCTGCCATGCTTAGTTACCTAGAATCTCTTGATATATTTATTGATCCGCTCGAGTAGTGTTCGCCACCAAGGCGGATGTTTCATCTCGCTTATGCATGAGTTATAGAAAATCACCTTAGTAAGTACACTTGGCAACATGGTTGGCATTTGTTTATTTTCAAGAGATAATTCATTTATGTGGAATACCTTTTAGTAAGTGAACGAGATCCGAGATTCACTAGTGAATTTTGGAGAGCTTGCATGAAACCATGAGTACGCAGTTATGTTTAAGCCGAGTATACTAGAAAAAGAATAAGTGAAAGTGGAACGAGAGGCGACAGTTAAATGAGTTCCAACTCATATTTTGGAAATAGGAATTAAGAAGCTACGAAATTGTGAAGCTAAAGACGGTCAAAGCACAATGGAGTTAAGCTCAAGGAAATGCGACTTAGAAGATTGAAGACTAGACACGCGCATCATATCTCTTTTTAAGAGTATATCCTTGATCCCTCTTTTCCTGTAGAGCTTATTTGCATGCTATCTTTTAAGTATAACCTCTCGGTCCTATTCTCCATCCTATTTCTGTTGCAAACCCCATAGGGAGTATGACTCATCTGTTAGTAATATATGTTGGGGCTTGAGGGTGTCCGTTGGGTTGACTAAACTTTTTGGATTTTATAGGATATGGGTTGGTCTTAGGAAGGGATTTCTTGTGACCAAAAAGAAGTCCATCATTCTTAGTTTCCTAGAAACATATATATTGGTTGGTTAATTATTTGGGTATCAGTCTGATATTGATTTCGGTCTTCGGGGATGGTGCTTAGGGAGTTCTTCTCCTAACCAGTATATATATGACATAGATTTCCGGTTTTGACATTGCCTAATGGGCGCAAAGTTTTTACTTGCTTCTATCGTTCGACTATATTTTTAGGTAGGAACAATTGGGTGTAAACATGTGTTTGAGACATGTTATGATTGATGGTTGCAAGTGGTTGCAAGAGGTTGCTAGTGGTTGCTCGTGGATGCATATACATGCACCTTAGACACTAGATCGGCTCCATCACCTTTCATATTGCATATGCATGAGTGTTTATACTTGTTTATGGATGAAATAAAATGTGTTATCATGTGGATGTTGCATATGGATGAATGATTGTGCACACATATAGTGTTTATATGGCTAGGACTATTCGCATACATGTTGGACTCATGGCACTAAAACATATTTTGCATTAAGAAGATCAACCAGGCCTGATCATTTGCATTAGATAAGGAACATATACACACACTTTCTGCATATGTTCATACAACATTAGAAATCTCTTAAGGACAATGGATGCCTGTGATTGATGATTGAGTAGATGGATGATTGGATGGTAGGAAACATTCTTCTTAACTTGAAGATTTCGGGGACGAAATCCTTTAAGGAGGGGAGAATGTAACAACCCGAATTTTAATAACATGTTGAAACTAGAAATGTAACGGCACAGATTTCTCCCGACAAAATCGACCAAGACCGTTCAAAACCCGAGTACGTTAACTTTGGGAATACAACAACATCAGAACAATAACAGCAGACTTTTATAAACATTATAATAATGTTACATCAGAGTACATAATATCAGAGTACATCGAATAAAATTACAACGGAAGATAAATTACAATATTTTAATACATTGCAGCAGAAACAATAAAATAGATACAGCGGAAGATAACTATGCACTGGACACAACTTCAAGCTTCAATCCAGCATCCTGCTTGAGATAAGAACCTGTAGACAAACTACTTGACTGCCCGTGTGGAAGAGAGGGCACCGAGTTTGCAAAGGTGGAAACAAACAATGGGTCAGTCATGGGACTGGCATGAGAATTCTTAACTAATTTAACTAATAGTAATAAGGCAAATCCAAGGACCACGCCGCTAACGCGGAACGGGTTTAATCCAATGGATTTCCGTGCATAACTTAAAGTAAATCGTAAAACAACACAATGCTTTTTAGAAAAATGAAACCATTATAAGACCCAAGTCCCATCACACAATGCAACACAAACCACAGGATAGGGTTTTACCTTATAATGGTCAAAAGATGCTTGATACGTTAAAAACGGATTTGATATTATTATTAGTGTGTATATGTTTCAAAAACAGTTCAATCATAATGTATCAATCATAGACGGCATAGTACCCCATCCTACTATGTCGCCATACTAGTTCTACAATCAAAACCGCATGAGGTCGTATTGGAAATTGGGTTTCCATCATGAGTCAAGGTTAGAGAGGAGCTCCTTACCGATTCGAGACACTCTAGCTAATGTCTCAGGATCCCCCGCAGTGAACCCTTGGATCCTGCAGGGCCGGTCCACACATACAGCTTCGTGGATTGGCAATTCCTGAACACACGTTTCCCGGTCCTATCATCCGAGGCGCCTCATTCCATCATCCACATAAGTAAATATCAGCCATTTTAAGCACCGACACTGCTTCTAGCTAGAAAGAAACGTGTTGCTCTCCCTGCGTTCCCTTCTCCCGTTTTAGACTCAACCGGGTTGTGAGGCTCCCGAAGTCACGCTATACACAAAGCTACGCCTAAACAGGTCGTGCTTTAATCATCAACCACAAGGTTCTGCTTTTCAAAAAGAAACCTTGATCATTGCATCTTGGTATGCCACACTGTCACTCCATATCACACTACCAATCCTTGGCCGAAATATATGAAAAGGTGTTAAGCAAGAGAATAAATTCTCCGCCACCAAACATTCATACATTCGACAGAAAATCAATAAATACAATATAAAGGAGTACAATGTCGGACACACATTCCATTTATAAACTTATGCTCTGGGTCTGAGCGAAAGTCAAATCCGTACAAATCAACACTACGTCCGGACAACTACCATCTTAGCACCGTCTTGGGAGCAAATCAATCAAGGGCCTCAACACTAGTTACCCATTCGATGTGAAGATCGTCGGTCTTCCATCGCCGTCTTCAATTCTTCGAACGTCGTATCATTATTTGGAATGAGAGTAAACTCGGACTTTCCAAATAACTCTCGCATATATAAATTTGAAAACCATTTCATGTCGTTTTTAATAATTTATAACGATCTATCGCTGTTTTTACTTTACTTTACATACTCATCCTAAACATAACAAGGTTTATTTTCTTCTTCCATCCTTCAATTTAAACAAAATGTATATTTGGTTTTATATTTTCTTTTCCTAATGAAAATCTATTCCTTAGAAATGTAAATTTCTAATCTTATTATTTACATTGAAAAATGTAAATTTCTATTCCTATTTTATTTACATTGAGAAATGTAAACTTATATTTCAATATATTATTATATCGAAAATGTGACTTTTATTCTATATTCTATATTCTATTTACATTGGGAAATGTAAATTCCTAATCATTCCTTTATTTCCTTTGTTTACATTGACAAATGTAAATTCTTTTAAAAATATAACTTATATTTCATCCTTATTTACATTGAAAAATGTAAGTTTCTACGTTTCTCTAATTACATATAAAATGTAACTTCCTATTTTTCTTTTATTTACATTGAAAAACGTAACTTCTTTTTACCGCCTCTAAAATGACGATAAAAATATATAAATTTTATTCTATTCTTTTATCGCATCTAAAGTGACGATAAAAATATACATTTCATTCCTACTCTTTTTATCGCATCTAAAATGACGATAAAAATATATATTTCATTTCTATTATTTTTATTCACATTAAAAATGTAAACTTTTCTTTTTAATATAATCTACATTAAAAATGTGACTTTTCTTTTTAATATAATCTACATTGCATTAAATAATTTTGCAATGTCAAAATCTAATCTTTTCATTACAAAAGAATGTATTCTTCTTACTTTAAATCTTAATTACATAAAAATATAAACTTTACCTTCTTTAACTTAATTACATAAAAATATAAATTTTCCTCCTTTATCTTAATACATTAAAATGTAATTTTTCTTCTTAATCTTAACACATTAAAATGTAACCTTTGTTTCTATATTCCTATTTTTACATAGAAATGTAGATTATATTTCAATGTTACATTCCATTCTTTATTCTTTTATTTACATAGAAATGTAAATTATTTTTCAACGTTGCGTTCAACTCTTTTAATTCTATTCTTATGATTTCATGGGAACCCATTCTTTTAATCACATTGAAAATGTAATAATTTACAATGCCAAAATCTTCTTTTTAAATTACATTAAAATTGTAATCAACATTATAATGTAAATTTCCTACCTTTTAATTACAATGTAAAATATCCCTTTTAATTACAATGTAAATTGTAATTAACATTACATGTCAAATTTTGTCTTTTTAATTGGCAACGTAAAATCCTACTTTTTAATTACATTAAAAATGTAATTTATATTACATGTCAAATCTTGCTTTTTAATTTGCAATGTAAATTTCTATACTTTAATTACATATAAAAATGTAATTTTATTTTTCAATGCAAAACTTTAATCTTTAATTACATTAAAAAAAATGTAATTTTCATACTAGTGTGACATTTTAACAAAAATGATATTTTTATACTAATGTGACATTTCAACAAAAATGATATTTTTATACTAATGTGACATTTCAACAAAAATGTAACTTTATTCCTAATGCAACATTTTACACTAAAAATGTTAATTCTTCTAAATGCAACATTTTATAATACAAAAATGTTACTTTTCTATGCTAACATTTTATATAATAAAAATGATCTTTTCCTAATGCTAACATCTTATATAATAAAATGTTCCTTTATATATTGACATAAAAATGGGATCTTATTATGCAAACATTTTATACGTAAAAATGTTTTTTTTCCTAATGTTAACATTCTAAACCTCACATGTGATTTTCTAATATTAACATTCCTAACATAAAAATGTGATTAACATTACGGTGAAAATTTTCGTCTTTTTAAATTACATAAAAAATGTAATTTTAACTTAATTACATGAAAATGTAATTCTCTTCTAATTCTTATTTACATTAAGAAAAATGTACTTTTCTAATTCTTTACATTAAGAAAAATGTACTTTTCTAATTCTTATTTACATTAAGAAAAATGTAAAACTTTTCATTTATAACAAACTTGGCGGTGAAAATATTCATTTCAGTATTAACACATAACGGTGCAAATTAATGTAATTTTCATTTCTTAAACATGACGGTGAAACTAATGTAATTTCTATTCTAACAAAATTAACATTAAAAATGTCCCTTTTTAACTTACATTAAAAACTACTTAACGTTACATGTCAAATTCTTTTCCTTTTAAATTACATTAAAAATGTAATTAACATTACATGTCAAATTCTTATTCTTTCATTATATGTAAAAATAAAATTTTGTTTTACATGCAAACTATAAATCTTTAATTACATATAAAAATGTCCTTTCTAATTTACAACGTAAATCCTATCCTTTAATTATATAATAAAATGTATTTTTGTTTTACAATGTAAATTCTCATCTTTATTTACATAACAAAAATATCATTTTTAATTTGCAATGTAAATTCTCATCTTTATTTACATAACGAAAATGTCTTTTTAATTTATAATATAAACTCCTACTCTTTAATTACATTAAAAATGTAATTACATTAACGGTGAAAAATTCTATCCTTATGAATTACATTAAAAATGTAATTTTGTCTACATTGTCCAATTTCTCTTTTTAATTACATTAAAAATGTAATTTCACAAAATTCTTACCTTTATGAATTACATTGAAAATGTAATTTTAATTGCAATGGTAAAGTCTTATTCTTTAATTCCATTTAAAGTGTAATTTTATTTACAATGCAAATTCTTATTTTCTTTACATATAAAATGTACTTTTAATTTACAATGTAAATCCTACTCTTTAATTACATAATAAAAAAAATGTAATTTTATTTACAGTGCAAAAATCTCATCTTTTAATTTACATTGCAAAAAATCTCATCTTTTAATCTACAATGTAAAAATATCATCTTTTTATTTACAATGTAAAAATATCATCTTTTTATTTACAATGTAAAAATATCATCTTTATCTACATAACAAAAATGTGTTTTTGACTTACAATTAAATAACATATAATAAGCATGAGAATCTAATAATTTGTTTGGAAGGGACAAATTATTTTAATTCAACAACTATACCCAAATGATAATCTTTGACGGCACCATGTCAATAAAAGAATCACAACACATATGATATTTTGAATGGATTTAAAATTCTAATCTCATCCGATTCTCAGGCAAGATGGTATTTTTAATTGGATTACAAATTCAGTTTAATCCAATTTTTATACAACATGATGATAATTATTAGATCTATACAGATTCATATACACAACCATAGATCTAAACCAAAACATGACAAATCAAACAAAACAACATCAATAATCTTATCACGTCGCAGATCTAATATATTTACAATTCAACTGATTTAAATAACCATAGAATAATAATTAACTAGATTTAATTATTTAAAATAGAATCTCACCTTGCTTTTCAGTCAGATCTAGAATTCAAAAAGGTCCAGAAATTTGTTTCAATCAGTTCAAAGTTGAAGTATTTGCTGTCACGATTCACACAGATCTGGAATTTTTGGATTTGGAGATCGTATGAATTAATTATCAATTTTTAATTAAAAATTACTTTTCACGACTGCTGCTGTAACAGATAAAAGCATCGCAAAATCTGAAATGTTCATACCTTTCTTTTCAGTTTTGTTCAAATCTTTGATTTGAATTTTCGGGAGATGTATGCAGTAATTCTCGGAGGGGTTTGCGCGACGTCGGAGAGCTTGGAGAGGGGGATGTTCGCCGGAAAGGGGGGAGGGTGCGGCGGCGTGTGGTGGTCCCAGGGAGGTGCGAACGGCGGCGGGTTTATGGCGCTGGTGCGGCAGCTACAGGCTTCGGGAGGGTCCGATTTTGATGTAGAATCGAAGAGCACGAAAATCTCTTCGAAAAGTTGTACTACGGCGAAGGATTTCACTGAGAAACGAAGGAGGAATCGAAGCTTGAAGTTCTGATGTGTTATGGATTACAGCGGCGTGAACGAGAGGAAGAAGACGCTACTGTTCATCCGTATATATACACGTATTTTAGGGTATTTTATTTTTTATTTAATTATTTAATTAAACCCAAAATTAGAGTTTTTCCGTCCGATCTCCAAACGGAGCCCAACGACTGTCGAACAATATGTTTTGACGCCTTCTGAACGAAATGGCGCTAGTGCCAAAGTCTAATTCTGAAGTTTATAGAATGTTTCTTTTAATTTAAGATAAATCTTTAATATTAAATTCGAACGTACTTTTTTATTTTACAGGGGCCACAAATTAACTTCAAAAATTCCCGAAAAATATATTTAGCTATGTTTTGACGCTGCGGACCTAGGAAAATTAATTTCGTTCAATTCTGAGCCCGTTTGAAAAATGACTATTTTCAAGGCGTATATATTAAATATTAAAAATACATTTTAAAACAAATAATTTCCGAAACTCGAAATATATAAGTGTTTACTGTTTTTCAATGCAGAAACGTCATTCTGAACTCAATGGAAGTGCTTTCGAGTCCAAATTCCTTCGTATGCAAAAATTAGCATTTTTGACCTTTGTAAATTTCATAGTGACCTTTCTAAATTTTAATTTTGACATAACTTTTGATTCCCGCTATGAAATTTCAAATTTTCAGATTCGTTAGAAAGGTATTTTTAAATAGATTCTAATATTTTTGGTTTCACTAAAATCCGTTAAATTTTTCATCCTGTACGGTCAGTCAAAGTTCAGATTTGACTTTTCAAACTACCGCGTTATTTCTAACTCCTTTTATAATTAAAATTAAATTATTCATTCTAACTTCGATTTAAATCAATTTTTAATCATTATTATTTTAAATAAATTATTTTAAATATCAAAAACTCATTAAAATTACTTAAAATAAAATTTTAAATTTACCCTAAAATTCAAAGTTGTTACAGTCTCCCCCACTTAAAAACTTTTTGTCCTTGAAAAGGAACGAAGTCAAGAATTGTTTAATTATCCTACTCAAATTTTTTTCTTATTATTCATTCATTGGTTTAAATAATTTTATAGTTGAACTAATAATTACACTACACAATCATCAATCAATTGGTTGATTAGATTTTTAAATATTTATAACTTTTATATATATTCAAAAATCATATTTTCTAAAATTGATTATATAATTAAAAATACGTTAATTATAAACTTGTTACTCTCAACTCACTCTAGGGCATTACTAACCTTATCTCTAATGAGTTTTCTCATTCTAGGATACTGCTGATCCTATCTCAGATGAGTATTCTTATTGGATATTACTAATCCAATCTCTGATGAGTCTATTGTTCAGTTCTAACGAGTTGTACCCCAAAGATTTGAGCTAACCAAAGCTCTGATACCAACTGTAACGGCACAGATTTCTCCCGACCCGATCGATCGCAAAATCGACCAAGACCATTCAAAACCCGAGTACGTTAACTTTGGGAATACAACAACATCAGAACAATAACAACAGACTTTTATAAACATTACAATAATGTTACATCAGAGTACAGAATATCAGAGTACATCGAATAAAATTACAGCGGAAGATAAATTACTGTATTTAAATACATTGCAGCGGAAACAATAAAATAGATACAGCACAAGATAACTATGCTCTGGACACAGCTTTAAGCTTCAATCCAGCATCCTGCTCGAGATAAGGACCTGTAGATAAACTACTCGACTGCCCGTGTGGAAGAGAGGGCACCCGAGTTTGCAAAGGTGGAAACAAACAACGGGTCAGTCATGGGACTGGTGTGAGAATTCTTAACTAATTTAACTAATAGTAATAAGGCAAATCCAAGGACCACGCCGCTAACGCAGAACGGGTTTATTCCAATGGATTGCCGTGCATAACTTAAAGTAAATCGTAAAACAACGCAATGCCTTTTAGAAAAATGAAACCATTATAAGACCCAAGTCCCATCACACAATGCAACGCAAACCACAGGATAAGGTTTTACCTTATAATGGTCAAAAGATGCTTGATACGTTAAAAATGAATTTGATATTATTATTAGTGTGTATATGTTTCAAAAACAGTTCAATCATAATGTATCAATCATAGACGGCATAGTACCCCATCCTACTATGTCGCCATACTAGTTCTACAATCAAAACCGCATGAGGTCGTATTGGAAATTGGGTTTCCATCATGAGTCAAGGTTAGGGAGGAGCTCCTTACCGATTCGAGACACTCTAGCTAATGTCTCAGGATCCCCCGCAGTGAACCCTTGGATCCTGCAGGGCCGGTCCACACATACAGCTTCGTGGATTGGCAATTCCTGAACACACGTTTCCCGGTCCAATAGGACCTATCATCCGAGGCGCCTCATTCCATCATCCACATAAGTAAATATCAGCCAGTTTAAGCACCGACACTACTTCTAGTTAGAAAGAAACGTGCTGCTCTCCCTGCGTTCCCTTCTCCCGTTTTAGACTCAACCGGGTTGTGAGGCTCGCGAAGTCACGCTATACACAAAGCTACGCCTAAACAGGCCGTGCTTTGATCATCAACCACAAGGTTTTGCTTTTCAACAAGAAACCTTGATCATTGCATCTTGGTATGCCACACTGTCACTCCATATCACACTACCAATCCTTTGCCGAAATATATGAAAAGGTGTTAAGCAAGAGAATAAATTCTCCGCCACCAAACATTCATACATTCGACAGAAAATCAATAAATACAATATAATGGAGTACAATGTCGGACACACATTCCATTTATAAACTTATGCTCTGGGTCTGAACGAAAGTCAAATCCGTTCAAATCAACACTACGTCCGGACAACTACCATCTTAGCCCCGTCTTGGGAGCAAATCAATCAAGGGCCTCAACACTAGTTACCCATTCAATGTGAAGATCGTCGGTCTTCCATCGCCGTCTTCAATTCTTCGAACGTCGTATCATTATTTGGAATGAGAGTAAACTCGGACTTTCCAAATAACTCTCGCATATATAAATTTGAAAACCATTTCATATCGTTGTTAATAATTTATAACGATCTATCGCTATTTTTACTTTACTTTACATACTCATCCTAAACATAACAAGGTTTATTTTCTTCTTCCATCCTTCAATTTACACAAAATGTATATTTGGTTTCATATTTTCTTTTCCTTATGAAAATCTATTCCTTAGAAATGTAAATTTCTAATCTAATTATTTACATTGAAAAATGTAAATTTCTATTCCTATTTTATTTACATTGAGAAATGTAAACTTATATTTCAATATATTATTATATCGAAAATGTGACTTTTATTCTATATTCTATTTACATTGGGAAATGTAAATTCCTAATCATTCCTTTATTTCCTTTGTTTACATTGACAAATGTAAATTCTTTTAAAAATATAACTTATATTTCATCCTTATTTACATTGAAAAATGTAAGTTTCTACGTTTCTCTAATTACATATAAAATGTAACTTCCTATTTTTCTTTTATTTACATTGAAAAACGTAACTTCTTTTTACCGCCTCTAAAATGACGATAAAAATATATAAATTTTATTCTATTCTTTTATCGCATCTAAAGTGACGATAAAAATATACATTTCATTCCTACTCTTTTTATCGCATCTAAAATGACGATAAAAATATATATTTCATTTCTATTTTTTTTATTCACATTAAAAATGTAAACTTTTCTTTTTAATATAATCTACATTAAAAATGTGACTTTTCTTTTTAATATAATCTACATTGCATTAAATAATTTTGCAATGTCAAAATCTAATCTTTTCACTACAAAAGAATGTATTCTTCTTACTTTAAATCTTAATTACATAAAAATATAAACTTTACCTTCTTTAACTTAATTACATAAAAATATAAATTTTCCTCCTTTATCTTAATACATTAAAATTTAAATTTTCTTCTTAATCTTAACACATTAAAATGTAACCTTTGTTTCTTATTCTTATTTTTACGTAGAAATGTAGATTATATTTCAACGTTACATTCCATTCTTTATTCTTTTATTTACATAGAAATGTAAATTATTTTTCAACGTTGCGTTCTACTCTTTTAATTCTATTCTTATGATTTCATGTGAAACCCATTCTTTTAATCACATTGAAAATGTAATAATTTACAATGCCAAAATCTTCTTTTTAAATTACATTAAAATTGTAATCAACATTATAATGTAAATTTCCTACCTTTTAATTACAATGTAAAATCTCCCTTTTAATTACAATGTAAATTGTAATTAACATTACATGTCAAATTTTGTCTTTTTAATTGGCAACGTAAAATCCTACTTTTTAATTACATTAAAAATGTAATTAATATTACATGTCAAATCTTGCTTTTTAAATTGCAATGTAAATTTCTATACTTTAATTACATATAAAAATGTAATTTTATTTTTCAATGCAAAACTTTAATCTTTAATTACATAAAAAAAATGTAATTTTCATACTAATGTGACATTTTAACAAAAATGATATTTTTATACTAATGTGACATTTCAACAAAAATGATATTTTTATACTAATGTGACATTTCAACAAAAATGTAACTTTATTCCTAATGCAACATTTTACACTAAAAATGTTAATTCTTCTAAATGCAACATTTTATAATACAAAAATGTTACTTTTCTAAGCTAACATTTTATATAATAAAAACGATCTTTTCCTAATGCTAACATCTTATATAATAAAATGTTCCTTTATATACTGACATAAAAATGAGATCTTATTATGCAAACATTTTATACATAAAAATGTTTCTTTCCTAATGTTAACATTCTAAACCTCACATGTGATTTTCTAATATTAACATTCCTAACATAAAAATGTGATTAACATTACGGTGAAAATTTCCGTCTTTTTAAATTACATAAAAATGTAATTTTAACTTAATTACATAAAAATGTAATTCTCTTCTAATTCTTATTTACATTAAGAAAAATGTACTTTTCTAATTCTTATTTACATTAAGAAAAATGTACTTTTCTAATTTTTATTTACATTAAGAAAAATGTAAAACTTTTCTTTTATAACAAACTTGGCGGTGAAAATATTCATTTCAGTATTAACACATAACGGTGCAAATTAATGTAATTTTCATTTCTTAAACATGACGGTGAAACTAATGTAATTTCTATTCTAACAAAATTAACATTAAAAATGTCACTTTTTAACTTACATTAAAAATGTACTTAACGTTACATGTCAAATTCTTTTCCTTTTAAATTACACTAAAAATGTAATTAACATTACATGTCAAATTCTTATTCTTTCATTATATGTAAGAATGAAATTTTGTTTTACATGCAAACTATAAATCTTTAATTACATATAAAAATGTCCTTTCTAATTTACAACGTAAATCCTATCCATTAATTATATAATAAAATGTATTTTTGATTTACAATGTAAATTCTCATCTTTATTTACATAACAAAAATGTCCTTTTTAATTTGCAATGTAAATTCTCATCTTTATTTACATAACGAAAATGTCTTTTTAATTTATAATATAAACTCCTACTCTTTAATTACATTAACGGTGAAAAATTCTATCCTTATGAATTACATTAAAAATGTAATTTTGTCTACATTGTCCAATTTCTCTTTTTAATTACATTAAAAATGTAATTTCACAAAATTCTTACCTTTATGAATTACATTGAAAATGTAATTTTAATTGCAATGGTAAAGTCTTATTCTTTAATTCCATTTAAAGTGTAATTTTATTTACAATGCAAATTCTTATTTTCTTTATATATAAAATGTACTTTTAATTTACAATGTAATTCCTACTCTTTAATTACATAATAAAAAAATGTAATTTTATTTACAGTGCAAAAATCTCATCTTTTAATTTACATTGCAAAAAATCTCATCTTTTAATCTACAATGTAAAAATATCATCTTTTTATTTACAATGTAAAAATATCATCTTTTTATTTACAATGTAAAAATATCATCTTTGTCTACATAACAAAAATGTATTTTTGACTTACAATTAAATATCATATAATAAGCATGAGAATCTAATAATCTATTTGGAAGGGACAAATTATTTTAATTCAACAACACTACCCAGAAGATAATCTTTGACGTCACCATGTCAATAAAAGAATCACAACACATATGATATTTTGAATGGATTTAAAATTCTAATCTCATTCAATTCTCAGGCAAGATGGTATTTTTTATTGGATTACAAATTCATTTTAATCCAATTTTTATACAAAATGATGATAATTATTAGATCTATACAGATCCAGATACACAACCATAGATCTAAACCAAAACATGACAAATCAAACAAAACAACATCAATAATCTTACCACGTCGCAGATCTAATATATTTACAATTCAACTGATTTAAATAACCATAGAATAATAATTAACTAGATTTAATTATTTAAAATAGAATCTCACCTTGCTTTTCTGTCAGATCTAGAATTCAAAAAGGTCCAGAAATTTGTTCCAATCAGTTCTAAGTTGAAGTATTTGTTGTCACGATTCACACGGATCTGAAATTTTTGGATTTGGAGATCGTATGAATTAATTATCAATTTTTAATTAACAATTACTTTTCACAACTGCTGCTTTAACAGATAAAAGCGTTGCAAAATCTGAAATGTTCATACCTTTCTTTTCAGTTTTGTTCAAATCTTTGATTTGAATTTTCGGGAGATGTATGCAGTAATTCTCGGAGGGGTTTGCGCGACGTCGGAGAGCTTGGAGAGGGGGATGTTCGCTGGAAAGGGGGGAGGGTGCGGCGGCGTGTGGTGGGCCCGGGGAGGTGCGAACGGCGGCGGGTTTATGGCACTGGTGCGGCGGCTACAGGCTTCAGGAGGGTCCGATTTTGGTGTAGAATCGAAGAGCACGAAAATCTCTTCGAAAAGTTGTACTACGGCGAAGGATTTCGTTGAGAAACGAAGGAGGAATCGAAGCATGAAGTTTTGACGTGTTATGGGTTACGGCGGCGTGAACGAGAGAAAGAAGTCGCTACTGTTCATCCGTATATATACTCGTATTTTAGGGTATTTTCTTTTTTATTTAATTAATTAATTAAATCCAAAATTAGAGTTTTTCCGTCCGATCTCCAAACGGAGCCCAACGACTGTCGAACAATATGTTTTGACGCCTTCTGAACGCAATGGCGCTAGTGCCGAAGTCTAAATATGAAGTTTACAGAATGTTTCTTTTATTTTAAGATAAATCTTTAATATTAAATTCGAACATACTTTTTTATTTTACCGGGGCCACAAATTAACTTCAAAAATTCCCGAAAAATATATTTAGCTATGTTTTGACGCTGCGGACCTAGGAAAATTAATTTCGTTCAATTCTGAGCCCGTTTGAAAAATGACTATTTTCAAGGCGTATATATTAAATATTAAAAATACATTTTTAAACAAATAATTTCTGAAACTTGAAATATATAAGTGTTTACTGTTTTTCAATGCAGAAACGTCATTCTGAACTCAATGGAAGTGGTTTCGAGTCCAAATTCCTTCGTATGCAAAAAGTAGCATTTTTGACCTTTGTAAATTTCAAAGCGACCTTTCTAAATTTTAATTTTGACATAACTTTTAATTCCCGCTATGAAATTTTAATTTTTCAGATTCGTTAGAAAGGTATTTTTAAATAGATTCTAATATTTTTTGTTTCACTAAAATCCGTTAAAATTTTCATCCTGTACGGTCAGTAAAAGTTCATGTTTGACTTTTCAAACTACCGCGTTATTTCTAACTCCTTTTCTAATTAAAATTAAATTATTCATTCTAACTTCGATTTAAATCAGTTTTTAATCATTATTATTTTAAATATCAAAAACTCATTAAAATTGCTTAAAATAAATTTTTAAATTTACCCCAAAATTCAGGGTTGTTACAAGAAATCAGGGTATAATTAATTTTTAAAATAAGAATTAAGGGAAACGGGTTACGCCATTGCGTTTGTCTCGAAATTTTACATGAAATAGAGTCCGAGTTTCGAAAATCGAAGTCCGGATGAAGAAGTTATGGCCTGTAGAAGATTCAGCAGATTTTAGGCAGCACAAGACCGGGCAGGTCGACCTGGGTGCCAGGTCGACCATGTGGTCGAACTTAGGTTCGACCTACCCCCCAGGTCGACCATGTGGTCGACCTCCCTCCTTACAGATCGACCTGGTCGGCCTGTTTTGACCCAGAACTCATTTTTGAAGCCTGAGACGTGTTTGGATGGTCCGGATTGATTCTAGGGTTAATCTAAGGGCCTAAACAAGTTGCTACACCTATAAAAACACCCTTAGACCTAACCTAATTCACAAAAAATCATTCTTACACCAAAATGCTGTTGAGGTCCCTCTTGATCATGGCCGCCGTCTCTAATCAATTTCCTAAGCTTTCATACACAATCCAATTCGAAGATTAAGGCTTCTACAATGATTCAAGACGATAAATCAACTACGTCACTGCAACATTCTACAACAAATTCTGTTCTTAATTCATTAGCCATGCTCAGTAAGTTCTAGTTGTTTTTAGATTTAAACATTTAATTATAATATGGCCATGGAATAAAGTGGAATTGGATTTAAGTATGTTTATTGATTCAGATCTATTTCTGTTGCTTCTTGAATCTTGAGTTTTGGGACTTTTCTATGTTCGTTCTCATGTCAAGCTTATGATCTATTCAGCCTGTTGTAAATCAGTTTTTCTTGATTCATATTGATATTATTATCAAGATCTATCTTTTATGCCAGAGATGATGTTTTTATGCCAGTTTTCTCTCTATGCTGATTGTTATACAAATTCTACCTTCCCCTATTTATTTTATTTCGATGAACCTAGGTCAATTTCGGACCTAGGCCTAAACTGTGATTTGCGTACGATTGAATACGGGGAAATATGGGAATGTTGTCTATATTGGATATACATGTTTGGTAAAATGGATGGCATAACATGAAATTGGAAATTTGGGGTATTGTCAATATAATTGAAATTGCATGTTTGGCCATTGGCATAATTAAATTGGGATGAAGTGGGCATAATGAATTAGCATGTAAATCAAATCACGAGTTCGGGCCTATGTAATTTAAATCAAAAGATTAGGTTTATGATTGGGCATAAGTGGAATTGGGACTTTGAACCTAAAAGCAATTGTAAACTTGATAATTGGCATAAATATGTATTATGAACTTGGGTAGTTGGCGTGTGTTGTAATAAAAAGATTATAGTTTGGGATAACAACATCATGAATCATGATTTGGGTTTATTTGGACATGAAACTTGATACATGTAATCTTGGCTAGAACTTGATATGGGTAAAATGGCATAAACCTGGCATACATGTAATAGGCAAGAATTGGGCGTATGTAAACTGACTAGAATTGGGTATGTGTATATATATATAAATTGGCATGTAATTTTAGAACTTGGGCATATGTTTATTAATATGTAAAATTGGGAATTTGAAACATGAAAATGACTGTGTATTGGATAATTGACTTGAACACGAACATGAACATTTCTATATGTTTTGGGGGAAATACGACCATTAATGAACCTTTGACACGAGGTTAGACTCGGTTTGTGGTGTAAATCTGCCCGGAACCACCCGGCAAATCCAGTAGCCACAAAGTGTCAGTCTAATGTGAGAGGTCGAAGGTCGAATTGTAGGCGTAACGATTTATGACACGAGGTTAGACTTAGTTTGTAGTGTAAATCTGCCCGGAACAGCCCGGCAAATCCAGTGGCCATAAAATGCACGGTCTAATGTGAGAGGTCATGATTCGCTCGTCATAATGAATGAATTAATACTAACCATAATAAGACGTGGGTATGGTTAGAGGGTTAGGTGGGATGACATGGAAATTTGACAAGTAAATGTGGACCTAACCGGTATGAGTTAAGAACATGTAAAACTTATAAATGTAGGCTTAACCAACATAACTGTTAATCAGAACAATGGGTGGGTTAAGTAATATGACTAGACTAATGACACTTAACCAATATAACATGACACGTGGCAGGGTTAAGTCAACTTGAACATATAGATAATACTTAACCAACTTAGCATGATACGTGGGCGGGTTAAGTCATGAACCGCTTGAATATACTTAACCAATTTGACACGATGATTTGATAGGGTTAAGTCATGAACCGCTTGAATATACTTAACCAATTTGACACGATGATTTGATAGGGTTAAGTCATGAACCGCTTGAATATACTTAACCAATTTGACATGATGATTTGGTAGGGTTAAGTCATGAACCGCTTGAACATACTTAACCAACTTGACACATGATTCGTAGGGCTAAGTCATGAATTTGAACGACAACACTTACCCAATTTGACATGACACGTAGACGGGTTAAGTCTCGAATTTAAATGACAACACTTAACCTGCTGGACGGGAACCCTAGTTACATGGTCCTTTTCAGTAGTAAACCACTAGATGTATCACGGTACCCTGGAACTAGGCAGGGTGGGGCACGATTAATGGGCTGATTTTAAGCGACCAGAACGACGGCTGAGTTGGTGCGCCATTGTAGGTTCAGGCGGACTATGGTCGTGCACGTAGTCCGGAGTTGAAAAAGCAGGCATTGGGCACCGGTAGGTTTACACTGTGCGTGCTTGATTCGTGTCGGTGGTTGGCACCCTAGGGCTTGATACACCCTATGGTGGACCTAGCACAGGTAACTACATTTGTGATAGGGCCGTATGACACAGACACATGACGAGCTAGAACTTGTAGGGAGCCGATCGATTAATAGATCGTTTCGTGGGACCAAGTAATGGGTCATTTCATGATATTGGGCAAGGGATCATTTCATAGTTAATACTTGACATGGGTAGGGTTACTAGTACAGATGGTAAAGGCCCATTTCTGTTTCTGTTTCCGTTTCTGTTTAGACATTAGGATAACACCTAATCTTGTTAGACTAGTATTGGTGCAGAGAATATAGGAAATCAAAGAAAATAGTGGAATGGTGAAGCTTAGAAATCTTGCGATGTTATACTTAATAGAAACCTTGCAATGTGATACTTGGTAGGAACCTTGTGATGATACTCTTGATAGGAAGCATGGGATGTTATACTTGATTCATCGTGCCTGTAGCTTACCTTGTCATCATGCTTATGTTTACTTTCAGCTTATTCATGCCATATTATCTTCACCTGTTTTGATTCTGAAAGACACTAGGACTTACTCAGCCTTTATGACCGACCCAGTTTGTTTCGCCTCTTTTTCTTTCGTCCCCTTCCCCCCCAGGTTCGCAGGTTGGGAATACAGCTTAGTTCGGATCTTACCAAGCTCCAAGGCTCTTTCATGTACTGCTTGGATTTCTCTTGGCTATGGCTTGCTTTGCTTTATTGGGGAATACTACAATTTATTTTCATGCTTCTTTGTTTTTGAGCAAGACAGATATTTTAGCTATGTAATTGGGTATTTGTAACAACCCGTATTTCTAATTACCTATTATAACGTAAATCGAGGCAGAATTTAATTTATAAATCTGAATCAAGGGAAACGGGCTATGCCATTGCATTCGTCTCGGAAAAATACGCGAAATAGAGTCCGAGTTTTTGAAAATCGGAGTCCGTATGACCCAATTAAGGCCCAACGAAGTTTTCAGAAAATTTCAAAGTAAAAACAGATTTCAAATTCAAGTTTGAATTTGGGAATTTAGGGCAGTTGGGCACAGGCGGGAAAATTCCCGCCAGAGTACCCAAGTCGACAGCCCTGTCGACTTGGGAGTCGACTTGGTTGGACCCAAGTCGACAGCCCTGTCGACTTGGCTGTCGACTTGGTCCAGCCGGGCAGTTTTGCCTGGTGCACCATTTTGGGTTTGTGTTGAGTTTGGGGGCCAGATTCGGTTTTGAGGGCTGAGATTGGAACTAGGGTTTAATCCTGAGGCTAGAACTAATCCTAATCTCTATAAATAAGACCCTAACCTAACCCTAAATCATCATTATTCATTCAAGTAACTAAACTATGGCAAAATCATTCCTCTCATGGCCTCCACTCTCTTCATAAAATTCCTAAATCATTTCTATGATAGATTTTCCATGCATACAAGTGTTTTCAAGCTTGTATGAGTGTCACTAGCTTGCATTCAAGTCAAGTTTCCATATTCACATCATAAAGCAAGGGTTTTGATCATTTTGGGCTCAAGGGTTTTTCTATTAGAGCTTGCATTTTGGGTTTAATTGATTGCATAAGGGCTTTGTCATATTTTTGTGCCTTTATAAGCATTGTAAGCCCTTTTCTACTTTCATATTTAAACTCTAAAGTTAATGAATGATGCAAGTTGTGTTTGATCATTATGATATGATATGCAAGTTTATCATGTTATGCAAGTTTGCTATGTTATGATATGCAAGTTAATCAAGTTATGTTATGCAAGTTTGCTATGTTATGATATGCAAGTTAATCATGTTATGTTATGCAAGTTTGCTATGTTATGATATGCAAGTTTATATGCAAGTTTGCCATGTTATGTTATGCACGTTTGCTATGTTATGATATGCAAGTTGCCATGTATGTTATGCAAGTTTGGGTTGATCATTTTGTTCATGTTATCATGTTATGCAAGCTTGTCTTGAGTATATGAACATAAAGCTTCAAGCTTTATGCTAACGGTTGCATTTTGGCAACATGTAAGTTATCATATCTCTTATGATAACTTGCATGTGAGGCTAAATGCGAACTTATGGCCATTTCTACATGTCATTTATCACCATGTATCACCAATATGCTAAGTTTGGTTTTATGCATGCTTTTGAGGCCTAAAAATGTAATATGCAAGTATATGAACATGTGTACATTTCATATGCCACCATGTTGAACTTGTGGCTTCAACACCTTATGTCATGATTATGCCAAGTTCCCTCTTTCTATCCTTTATGCGCTAGTGCGATATGTAAGCGATGGGATTGCGTTTGGAGTTGGGTAAACTTAAAAGACATAAAAATATAAGATTGGGAATTTACCTATTAAGTTAGGTCTACCCATTGGGAATTTAACTATTAAGTTAGGTCTACCCAATTGCTTGAAAATTTGTAATATGTTTTGGAAACATGATGGACATGACACTTAGAAAATATAAGTGTGACCAACTCGAGGTTGGGTTGAGTTTGTAGCGTAAACCTACCCGGAACCGACCGGCCTAACTAGTTGCTACAAACAATAGGACCCAATGTGAGAAGTTGGCCATGTGGTACCTTGAACCCGAGGTTAGACCAAGTTGTGGTGTAAAGCTACCCGGACCCGCCCGGCTTAACTAGTAACCACAACAAGGTCTAATGTGAGAGGTTAAGGCACGTGAAATTAATTAATGCTACATGATAAGGTTAAGTAAATTTGACTTATGATACTTATCCAATCTGAACTCGGTAAATTAACAGGGTTAAGTTAACCTACACTTAACCAATCTGAACTCGGTAATTTAACGGGGTTAAGATGAACTATACTTAACCAAATCAACTCAGTAATTTGGTAAGGCTGAGAACCAATTTGATACCTGGTCTGGATAAACTAACTTGATTGATAAATTAAACGAACCTGTTTTGCGGATCTGTAGGACCCACACTAAGTTAGGCACGTTTGTAAATCTGTTATCTGATCCGTTAGTCTGAAAACTAATCGTCTGAACTTTGTATGTCTGAACTCTGTTAATAAGTTAATCTGAATCTGATAGTCTGGGGACACAAGGGGGAATACTTGTGTCATTTGTTGTTTGGGACCCATATTAGTCAGTAACCCTTTCTGGTATCAAAACTTTGACCCAACTGTAGGTAGGGTACGGGCACGCTTACTGAACTAGTTATAAGTGGATCATTCTGATAATGGCGATGGGTGTTGATGGTGCGTTCCAACCGGGTCATGTGCGTGCATGGATCCCGGTCTGCCTCTGAGGATGTAAGACGCCGTGACATCTGTAAATATGCCTGTGCCAATTGGTTGCCACTGTAGGGAGTGATACACCCTATCGTGGGGCCGACACAAGGTATTTATGTATTAGGGAGCCGATCGCTTGGGTAGGATTTAGGGTACACTTAGCTCTGTCTGATTCTGTTGGTACCGTCTGTTTTGTTGGGTGGCAACACCCGTCTGTTTCTGCGTGGTACCGATCTGTTAGGGTGGTTAAGGCCCATTATTGTTAGCATTCCGTTTCTGTACTTTATCTGTTAGGATGGTAAAAGCCCAATTTTCCCAAACTCTATTTCTGTATGGACCATTCTGTTCCGTCTTGTTTCGATGTGAACATTGGGGTAACACCTAATTCTGTTATACTAGAATTGGTACCAAGAAGTTGGATCTTGATTTAAGTCAAACACCTGATACTGGGCCAAGTTTAGGCCAAGGGATAAATTCTTGATTATACATGACATGTTAGAATGCTGGTACACCTGTGGTGAAAAACCTTAAACCTGATTATGCGATGACACCTTTATCTACCTTGTTAGTTAATCCTCATGCTAGTATGTTGTTATCCTTATGATCATCCCTGCTTCTCATGCCAGTTAACTTTATCAGTTCACATTGATTGTAGTAGGGCTTACTCAGTCTTTTTGACTGACCTGTTTTTCTTTCGCCTCTTTTCTTCCGTCCCCCCCCAGGTTCTCAGGGTGGGAACGTTGGAGCTTAGCTTGGATTTCTGATCGCTTGCTCGTGGGATTTTAGCTCATGTACGGTCTGGACATGAAGCTAGCTATGGTTATCACTTATTTTGGGGATAGTACTTATGTATTTCAGTTTTTCAGTGATGTTGATTTTTTTCTAGACTTGTGTATTTGGAAAGTTGACATTATGTTGTACCAGACTTGTTTTGAAATAGTTTGAAATCTTCCGCTGTTTTACTTATCTTATTTTCTCTGTTTACATATATACATATGTTCTTGTTCTGCCTTGATATATCATTATGCATGTTTACCTGATTCAAACGCCCCTCCAAAGTCAGAGTGCTTGCAAGATCCACCCTGGCGGAGGTGGGGTGTTACATTTGGTATCAGAGCATATGGTTTACGAGAAGGGACAAAAAGGTTTTTTTAAAACTTTTGGAAAACTATTTTCAAAACCAAGTATAAAGTATTTTCCAAAGAAAAGTCTAGTTTATTTTAAAAGGCTATTCCCCAAAAGCCATTAACACAATCCTTAGTTGTCTATTCTTAGTTTCCTCGTTCTGAATCTATCTTTTCCTTCGTTCCAGTATGGCAGATAACTTTGTTATCCCAGAGGGAGTGCAAGTTCCTGTTTGGTATAGGAGACTTATGGAGGCTAGGGCGACCGAAGCCGGCCCCGCAAATGTTACTCCTCCTCCGATGGTTAATGTTCCTCCTCCTCCTGTCGCTGAGGTTCCTCCTCCTCCTCCCCCTCAGCATCCTCCAGTAGAATTCACGAAGATTTGCAAGGACTTCAAAGCAATGGGTGGCAAGAACTTTCTAGGTACCGGGACCTTTGTAGAGGCCCGGAATAGGTTGAAAGAGACCGAGGATTTATTCGCTATCTTTGGATTAGATGATCAGAGAAAGATCTTGTTGGCGGTTTGGCTTATGAAGGATGAAGCCGCTTATTGGTGGGAGATCACCACCGCGACTAGGCCCGTTGAGACTTGGGCCGATTTCAGGACAAGATTCGGGCTTAAGTTTCTATCTTCTGCTGAAGAGAATTTGCAAATGGAGAGGTTTATTGCTTTGAAGCAAGGAGACATGTCTGTCAAAGAATATGTGAACAAGTTCAATCAGTTAGCTCGTTTTGGCTTGGATATGGTGAGTACTACTCAGAAGAAGGCTCTTCGTTTTGCTAGAGGATTGAATGAGCCGTTACAGGAGTTAGCTATGTCTCATGTGCCCATGGGAGCCACGTTTGAGAGTTTGGTAGATATGGCCCTACTCAATGAAGAGAACAAGAGTGCAAAGAAGGAGGTCAAGGTGAATGAGTCTCAAAACAAGAAAACGGGGCCTAAAAAGGAAATGCAAAAGAAGGAGGAGAAGTCTGAAGATAAGAAGGAAAAGAAGTGCTTTACTTGTGGAAGCTCAACTCATCTAAACAAGGATTGCAGAAAGAGGAAGGGCACTTGCTTTAACTGTGGAGAGATGGGACACTTCACTAGGGACTGCCCGAAGAAGAAAGGGACTACATCGGAAGGAGCGGTGAATACTCGCATGGCGAGAGAATAGATTAGGGCTAGAATAATTTGTCTGTAGGATGTTTAATTTTCCTTGTCTGATTTTCAGTTTGAAACTCTTTTTCTAGTATTTTGATTCTGTAATGGAAACTCAGTACTTTAATGCTAGTCTTGCTTATGATCTGGTAATAGTCTCAAACTCCCTGAGAGTTATAACTCATCTGTTTGTGATAAATTGGGGTTTGAGAGTATCTGTGTTGGGCATGAGGGTGACTATGACGAATACATTTTGGGTTTCTACCATGCTTAGTTTCCTAAGAATCATTTGGGGAAATCTGATCTGTACTAGTAGTCTGTAAGTATATGTACCAAGTTTTTGTTTTATCTGTACTCGCTTCCATCACTCGACTGTATCTTGTTGAGATAGGAATCCTATGGATGTAAACATGTGTTTGAGACATGTTATGTTTGATGGTTGCAAGTGGATGCAAGTGGTTGCTAGTGGTTGCTCGTGGATGCATAAACACACACTAGGCACTAGATCGGCTTGAAATACACTCTCATATTGCATATGAATGTGTGTACATTTTCAATTCTTATGGTTGCAAGACGGTTAATTCAGCACATGGATGTTGCATATGGACGAATGTTTGTGCACACATATAGTATTATATGATTAGGACTATTTGCATACATAATGGATTCATTTCACTAACATACTTTGCATTGATGATCTTTGCATTATATAAGAACATATACACACACCCTTTGCATATGTTCATACCGCATTAGAATCTTTAAGGACAATGATTGCTCGTGAATGATGATTAGAGTAGATGGATGATGGATGGTAGGATGCGTTCTTCCTAACATGGAGATTTCGAGGACGAAATCCTTTAAGGAGGGGAGAATGTAACAACCCGTATTTCTGATAACCTGTTATAACGTAAATCGAGGCAGAATTTAATTTATAAATCTGAATCAAGGGAAATAGGCTATGCCATTGCGTTCGTCTCGGAAAAATACGCGAAATAGAGTCCGAGTTTTCGAAAATCGGAGTCCGTATGACCCAATTAAGGCCCAACGAAGTTTTCAGAAAATTTCAAAGTAAAAACAGATTTCAAATTCAAGTTTGAATTTGGGAATTTAGGGCAGTTGGGCACAAGCGGGAAAATTCCCGCTAGAGTACCCAAGTCGACAGCCCTGTCGACTTGGGAGTCGACTTGGTTGGACCCAAGTCGACAGCCCTGTCGACTAGGTCCAGCCGGGCAGTTTTACCTGGTGCACCATTTTGGGTTTGTGTTGAGTTTGGGGTCCAGATTCGGTTTTGAGGGCTGAGATTGGAACTAGGGTTTAATCCTGAGGCTAGAACTAATCCTAATCTCTATAAATAAGACCCTAACCTAACCCTAAATCATCATTATTCATTCAAGTAACTAAACTATGGCAAAATCATTCCTCTCATGGCCTCCACTCTCTTCATAAAATTCCTAAATCATTTCTATGAGAGATTTTCCATGCATACAAGTGTTTTCAAGCTTGTATGAGTGTCACTAGCTTGCATTCAAGTCAAGTTTCCATATTCACATCATAAAGCAAGGGTTTTGATCATTTTGGGCTCAAGGGTTTTTCTATTAGAGCTTGCATTTTGGGTTTAATTGATTGCATAAGGGCTTTGTCATATTTTTGTGCCTTTATAAGCATTGTAAGCCCTTTTCTACTTTCATATTTAAACTCTAAAGTTAATGAATGATGCAAGTTGTGTTTGATCATTATGATATGATATGCAAGTTTATCATGTTATGCAAGTTTGCTATGTTATGATATGCAAGTTAATCAAGTTATGTTATGCAAGTTTGCTATGTTATGATATGCAAGTTAATCATGTTATGTTATGCAAGTTTGCTATGTTATGATATGCAAGTTTATATGCAAGTTTGCCATGTTATGTTATGCACGTTTGCTATGTTATGATATGCAAGTTGCCATGTATGTTATGCAAGTTTGGGTTGATCATTTTGTTCATGTTATCATGTTATGCAAGCTTGTCTTGAGTATATGAACATAAAGCTTCAAGCTTTATGCTAACGGTTGCATTTTGGCAACATGTAAGTTATCATATCTCTTATGATAACTTGCATGTGAGGCTAAATGCGAACTTATGGCCATTTCTACATGTCATTTATCACCATGTATCACCAATATGCTAAGTTTGGTTTTATGCATGCTTTTGAGGCCTAAAAATGTAATATGCAAGTATATGAACATGTGTACATTTCATATGCCACCATGTTGAACTTGTGGCTTCAACACCTTATGTCATGATTATGCCAAGTTCCCTCTTTCTATCCTTTATGCGCTAGTGCGATATGTAAGCGATGGGATTGCGTTTGGGGTTGGGTAAACTTAAAAGACATAAAAATATAAGATTGGGAATTTACCTATTAAGTTAGGTCTACCCATTGGGAATTTAACTATTAAGTTAGGTCTACCCAATTGCTTGAAAATTTGTAATATGTTTTGGAAACATGATGGACATGACACTTAGAAAATATAAGTGTGACCAACTCGAAGTTGGGTTGAGTTTGTAGCGTAAACCTACCCGGAACCGACCGGCCTAACTAGTTGCTACAAACAATAGGACCCAATGTGAGAAGTTGGCCATGTGGTACCTTGAACCCGAGGTTAGACCAAGTTGTGGTGTAAAGCTACCCGGACCCGCCCGGCTTAACTAGTAACCACAACAAGGTCTAATGTGAGAGGTTAAGGCACGTGAAATTAATTAATGCTACATGATAAGGTTAAGTAAATTTGACTTATGATACTTATCCAATCTGAACTCGGTAAATTAACGGGGTTAAGTCAACCTACACTTGACCAATCTGAACTCGGTAATTTAACGGGGTTAAGATGAACTATACTTAACCAAATCAACTCAGTAATTTGGTAAGGCTGAGAACCAATTTGATACCTGGTCTGGATAAACTAACTTGATTGATAAATTAAACGAACCTGTTTTGCGGATCTGTAGGACCCACACTAAGTTAGGCAAGTTTGTAAATCTGTTATCTGATCCGTTAGTCTGAAAACTAATCGTCTGAACTTTGTATGTCTGAACTCTGTTAATAAGTTAATCTGAATCTGATAGTCTGGGGACACAAGGGGGAATACTTGTGTCATTTGTTGTTTGGGACCCATATTAGTCAGTAACCCTTTCTGGTATCAAAACTTTGACCCAACTGTAGGTAGGGTCCGGGCACGCTTACTGAACTAGTTATAAGTGGATCATTCTGATAATGGCGATGGGTGTTGATGGTGCGTTCCAACCGGGTTATGTGCGTGCATGGATCCCGGTCTGCCTCTGAGGATGTAAGACGCCGTGACATCTGTAAATATGCCTGTGCCAATTGGTTGCCACTGTAGGGAGTGATACACCCTATCGTGGGACCGACACAAGGTATTTATGTATTAGGGAGCCGATCGCTTGGGTAGGATTTAGGGTACACTTAGCTCTGTCTGATTCTGTTGGTACCGTCTGTTTTGTTGGGTGGCAACACCCGTCTGTTTCTGCGTGGTACCGATCTGTTAGGGTGGTTAAGGCCCATTATTGTTAGCATTCCGTTTCTGTACTTTATCTGTTAGGATGGTAAAAGCCCATTTTTCCCAAACTCTATTTCTGTATGGACCATTCTGTTCCGTCCTGTTTCGATGTGAACATTGGGGTAACACCTAATTCTGTTATACTAGAATTGGTACCAAGAAGTTGGATCTTGATTTAAGTCAAACACCTGATACTGGGCCAAGTTTAGGCCAAGGGATAAATTCTTGATTATACATGACATGTTAGAATGCTGGTACACCTGTGGTGAAAAACCTTAAACCTGATTATGCGATGACACCTTTATCTACCTTGTTAGTTAATCCTCATGCTAGTATGTTGTTATCCTTATGATCATCCCTGCTTCTCATGCCAGTTAACTTTATCAGTTCACATTGATTGTAGTAGGGCTTACTCAGTCTTTTTGACTGACCTGTTTTTCTTTCGCCTCTTTTCTTCCGTTTCCCCCCAGGTTCTCAGGGTGGGAACGTTGGAGCTTAGCTTGGATTTCTGATCGCTTGCTCGTGGGATTTTAGCTCATGTACGGTCTGGACATGAAGCTAGCTATGGTTATCACTTATTTTGGGGATAGTACTTATGTATTTCAGTTTTTCAGTGATGTTTTTTTTTTCTAGACTTGTGTATTTGGAAAGTTGACATTATGTTGTACCAGACTTGTTTTGAAATAGTTTGAAATCTTCCGCTGTTTTACTTATCTTATTTACTCTGTTTACATATATACATACGTTCTTGTTCTGCCTTGATATATCATTATGCATGTTTACCTGATTCAAACGCCCCTCCAAAGTTAGAGTGCTTGCAAGAGCCACCCTGGCGGAGGTGGGGTGTTACATTTTGAAAGTTGATGGGATTTTATTGTAAACAATTATATTTAATAAATGATTTGAAGTACTTCTACTTTACCTTCTGCTGCTTTATATATGTCTGTCTTGTAATATTTCTGTTCCAGTACCCATAATGCTCCATTGAAGTTAAGACATTCCCTTTGTGAGTGACCTTAACAGATGTGGGGTGTTACAAGAAGCCATGTCGGTCAATTTTTCCTTTAGCCCCAGTTGCTTTGGCTCTTGGACGCTATTTAGGCTTTCCCTAAGCCTTTTTAGGGTGCCGGTTCTGGCTCTCGGATGGATGGTCCCGGTCTTTGGAGGTTCTTGTTGATGTCATGTCTATCTTCTTTGTATTGATACTAAACTTGTCGGTGTGGGTAGCTTTCGGAGGGCTTTAGACTTCCGGATGTAGGTCTCCAGTCATGAACTTTTGGTCTTGCTATTATTCTACTTGGAACTTGCCTTCACGATTCAAGTGGATGGTTACTGGATCCGTCCTACTGTCAGTATCGACACTAAGCATATTAATGTGGTATCAAGTCCCTCTTCGAGTTTCTTTTTACCTTTCGGTAGATCCCTGAAATACGCTTTCGACTTTCCGGTGGGGTGCTTTCCAGTGTTTCATTTGTTGTTTACTAAGGTAGCCTCTCGGTGACCATCTAATGGGGGTCTTGGCAGCTGCTTCCCGGATGACATCCCTATGCTTTAAACTCTATGCCTTTGATGCTTTCATCTCTTAATGTATCAGTATTAAGCAAGTTAATATCGATAGGCCTTTCGTCCTTCTAGGTCTCGATTTGTAGGATTCCCGGTCTTTCTCTTCATTGGCTTCCGGTTTTGGATGACCCTTTGTTATCTACCCTTCGTGTCGGAACTATCCTGTATTAGTTTTGAGTTCTTTTCTTTAATGATGGTGTAGGTTGCCTGGCTTTCTAGTTGTTCCGTTATGCTCTCGGTTTTACCTTGTGCCTTATTCTTGCTTTTGGATTATTCTTCTATACTTGTGATGGTTTGTTACCCCTTCACTGACATCCTTTTTTGGAGTTAATTTTGGTAGTAACAACCCCTCTTCTTCTGTCCATATGTCTGAGGGTAATAGGCAGTGCTAAGTCATAACTGTGTTCTCAATGCCTCCTGCAGTCTCCTCCAAAACTCGCTCGTAAAGGTGGGGTCTCGATCACTAACAATACAAGCGGGAACTCCATGAAGTTTGACAATTTCTTCAACCGATGCCAATCAAGTTGTTGTCCTCTTACTCTTAACAAGGATAAAGTGAGTTCTCTTAGTCAACCTATCGACTATAACCAAAATACTGATGTTTCCCTTCTTCGATATGGGCAACCCATATATGAAGTCTATCGAGACGCTCTCCCATTTCCACTGTCGCACATCTAGAGGCTAAAGCAATCCACTAGGCTTCCTCTACTCAGCCATCACTCGCGACAAGTCATACATCAAGCTACATACTCTGCTACGTCCTATCTCATTCTATCTAATGAAAAACCCTCCTCGTGTCTCTGTACATCTTATCATTGCCCGAATGGATGGTCATTCGAGAGTAGTGAGCCTCCTCTAAAACTGATCTCAACAAATCATCAACTCAAGGAATACACAATCTCCCATCATGATGTAGCTACCCTCTCTCATCCACATAATACCTAGCAAGGTGACTAAAGGTCTCCCTTCGACTGAGTCGGCCAATAATATCCACTAACTGCTGATCCTCGCGTTGACTGGATCCAAAGCACTCTAAGAGAGTAGGTTACACCTCTAACAATGCTAATAATGATGGTGTATAATCTGTAGACGGTCTAAAATGGAACGATGAGATGAACTCCAAACTCCGTCACTCTACGAAAAATGGACTCAAAGTCATTCTTTTCCTACTCAATGCATCTGCTACTACATTCCCCTTCCTCGGGGTATACGCTGTCTCCAAGTCATAAGATGTATGGAACTCCATCCAACACTGCTATCGCAAATTAAGATCTTTTTGCAAGAACAAGTACTTAAGAGACTTTTGATTTGTGTAAGCTTGAACCTCTCACCTAATAAATAGTTCCTCCCAGACTTAAGCGCAAAAACTATCGCCGCTAGCTCCAAATCATGGGTGGGGTAGTTCTTCTCATGTAAACTCAACTGCCTACTCCCACATCAGACAACCCTAGCCTCTTGCATTAGCACCTAAATTCATGTCGCAAGCATCCATATATACGGTGAACATCTTCGTACCATCGGGAAGAGTCAATACAAGAGCTGATGTGAGAGACTTCTTCAATCTAAAGAATGCATCCTCGTAGTTCATATCCTAAGTAAAACAAGGTTCTTCTTCGTAAGGCGGGTAAGCAGAGCTAAGATCCATGCAAAATCCTTGATGAACTTCCGACAGTACCTCGCCAAACCCAAAAAGCTCCTCGCCTCTATCGCACTCTTTGTACCTTTCCAATCCTATACTGCAACAACCTTAGCGGGATCCACCGCTATACCATCACTAGAGACAACATTCCCCAAGAACCTTACCTTCTTCCACCAAAAGTAGCACTTAGAAAACCGTGTCTTCAACTGATGTGCACAAAGAGTACAGAGGACCTCTCCAAAGTGCAAGGCATGCTACTCCTCGCTCCTCGAGAATACCAAAATATCATCAACGAATACCTACACAAACTTATTCAGGTACTCCCCAAACACCCGGCTCATCAAATCCACAAAATACATTGGTGCATTGGTTAGCCCAATAGGCATAACTAGCGACTCAAAGAATCCATTGGGAGTCCTAAAAGCAGTCTTGTCAATGCTATCATCTGCCACCCTAAGATGATGAAAATTTGTAGCTAAATCCAACCGCGAGAAAACTAAAGCGGCTACTAATTGATCAAAAAGTCATCTATCCGTGGGAGTGGGTGTCTATTCTTCTCCATGGGCTTGTTCAATTATCTATAATCCACACATAGACGGAGAGTCTCGTCCGTCGTAGTCACGAAGATGATGATGCTCTCAACTCAGAAATGCTCTGTCAAATAAACCTTTCCCGAACAACTCACCCACTTTCATACTAAGCTCCCTCTTCTCTCTTGGAGCCATGTGGCGCACTGGCAACGCAATAGGCTTAGCATTCTCCACTAAGTATATCTGGAAATCTATCTCATGCCTAAGAGGTAGCCCTGTCACCTCCTCGAATACATCTGGAAAGTCTAACTACGGGAACCAAACTGAGATCATCAATAGATGCATCTAGGGAATCTAAGAAAATGAGCATGACTGACCCTCGCGAGTCACAAGAAATCTCGAGAGTCCTACCATGGCACATCAAAAACCTAACAACTCTCCACTTGCAGTCAAGGATGGCACCATACATGACCAGCCAATGTATCGCTAGAATAAGCCCATAACCCATAAAAACCAGTACATATGCATCACTTTCAAACTCGATGCCAAGAATAGATCCTCAAACCCTTACACATCATAGACAGATGAGCCGTACCTCCTATGGGGTTTGAAACAACTACTGGATCAGAAATTCTAGAAGTATCTAGGTATAGACTATAAACAACATAACTTGATATGAAAGAATAAGAAGCACTGAAATCGAACAAGGTCCTAATAAGAAAGTCGAAAAGAGAAATCAAGACTTCTACAGTGACCATCCTACCACTGTCCTGGGTGCTACCACCAGTCTGAGTCGCCTCAAGGGCATGAATCCATGCTTCAGATCCACCTGCCATATATCCCTGCTTTTGAGGGTACTTCCTATTGTAATGTCCCATCTTTCCGCATTGAAAACAATCACCCTTCTTAGCTGTCTTCTTACAATCTTTGATGAATTGTCCCATCATACTACACCCATGACACTTCACTTCCTTTTTGATCTATGCTTTATCTGGTTTCTCTCCCAACCAATTACAAGCATCAACAAAACTCTTCGGTCCAAGAAATGGCTTGCCACATATAGCAAAAAAATCCTTACAGAGATTAGAGAAATTAATCGCCAGATTAGGTAGAACTACCGCGGCTATAGCTGGAGGTAGGACATTTCCTTGTCCTTCGGCAGGCACCGTAACTTCAACATATCTACGGAACCATGTCGGAATGGGAACACCCTCTGGAAAATTGGGAGCACCAGACATGTTGAAAAGAAAAGAGACAAAGATTCAAAAAGGAATCAAGAGAATATTGTAATTGACTTGTCGGCATATTTTTCAAAAATAAGTTTAACTTAAAAATACTTTACTTTTGAAAACATTTTTTCAAAAGCTTTTCTCTGGTCTTGCAACCTTAGGCTCTAATACCAAATGAAACACCCCACACCACTTAACCTCACCCATATGAAGATGCGTAAAGTTTTATAATGTGCTTAGGTATAAAGTAACAACACAGGTGTTACACAGAGACTAAAATTCATAAGATAGAAATATAAAACACAGCAAAAACTTTAAAATATTTATTAAGCAAGTCCAATCACAAAATTTATTACATCTTAAAATAACAGATAGTCATTATCATAAACCAAATATATTGTCTTGTCGAAAATATAAGAGTACAAAAGTAAAACCACAAAAATCATCCCTTTCATGTGACAATACAATGATCAGAAAACAAGAAGTGAACCGATACATGAATTTGGAAAATGTCTGATTTCAAGCTGAACTGAATAATCAAGAATCATTGTTGAGACTCTCCTCTTTACGAATCACTGCTGAGACCCTCTACCCTACGAACCTGGGGGGAGATAGAAGGAGAAAACAAATTAGGTTAGATATATGTCTGGTGAGTTCTAGTAATTTCTAGCATGAGCATAAGTTAAGGAAGCGTCTAAACAGATGAATAGTTCTAAGAGAAATAAACATAAAATCATAAATGAAATAGCAAGAAAGATAAACACGAATAAAGATAGGCTTCTCATTCATATCCAAAAATTTGTTGTGCCAACAACCGAGATATCATAATTAGGCTTTACCTAATTTCTACTTGTCGATCGACTCTTATACCCATAATGTGATAACCTATGCAAACTATCTAATTCAGGGTTATCAATCCTGAATCCATCAACTAAAAGGACATAATCATTAATCATAGGCATTACAGCGGCTAATCTTCCCTACTCGGCACGATGCACGCGCATCGGCCCATTGGAACGTGCCCGTACCCACCTCGTTTGAACCTCTTATTATCCAGTTCAGTAAAGCGTACCCTAGCCTCTATCTAGTGTGAGACCTCCATGATAACAAAGGGATACTGACTGATCCAGTTTCCCGACCAAAAATTCAATTGACACATGTCATTCCTAGACTTGGTCCCCATTCATTATTTTATTAAGCCTCTTATCTTCCCTAATTACCCACACGCTGCCGGAACAGACCTAAACTAGGATTTTATTATATTATTAGACCTCTTATCTTCCTTGGCTGCCGAAACGAACCTACTCTATGAGCCACTTATCTTCCCCAGTCAGCCCCATGCTATCGGAACGGAATCCCTCTATCTTGGCTTAATAATTTTATCAAATTTAACTTAACTTGATTTAAATTTATTAATAAGCCCAATATAACCTCATGTTATAACCCTACGTTGTATTCACATTTCTAATTAATTTTATTTCTTTTTATACAACCCATCTCCATGGTACTTAATATTCAGTTAAATTCAATCTATTCTGGTTTAAATGTTAGGTTTTATCCCCAATTAAAGTCTTATATGATTACAATACCTAATTGGTTTTAGTATGCCCAGACATCAGTTTTTAATTCAATTCCAATATTATTCAAATTTAATGCAAAATAATGGTAAAGGCCTAGGCTCGACGCTAAAAGAAAAAGGGAAACGGTCTAGGCTACTCGCATGGCCTAGACTTGGAAATAAATAAAACAATTAAAATAGGCATAATCATAACTATAAATAAACTATAACAAAGAAGGGGATAAGAAAAAGGAGAATTACGTATAAACAATAAACGACTGGAAATAAATATGCATAGACAGTAAATAAGCTACAATAATTTATAGAAAAATTAAACCTATAAATACTGTAAATAATTGTAAACATAAAACTTGCAAATTAAAAATACTTAACCGTCTAATGATTCCTATGCAAATAACTAATCTAAAAATTGCATAAAACTCACGGATCTGATGAATAAAGCTTCCCCCGTGGCATTCTTCTTAAATCTAGCAGAACCTCCGCCCATAGAAGTGTTTATAAAAATAAATATTAAAACTTATAAACTTCTTCACCCTGTAAAAAAATTAATAATTTGTCCCTTCCTAATTTTGAGGAAAGGCTTGGTGAAGAAGAAGAGAGAATGGATGTGAAGAAATGAGAGAGGCTCTACTAGTCTATTTATAGGGTTTACTGGATTCCCTCAGCCATTCGAATCTAAGATTAGGTCTATTCCAGCCATGTCATTGGACCAATAGGAAAGCGCCATGTTAGCCTATGGTTTGAAATAAACCAACAAAACAATGCCAACTCAGAAAACTAACACTGAAAGTATAACAACCTTTCGCTGCCTGGCGTGCTGGCCAAGGCACACAGTTTACTTGACCTGGGTCGACCCACCCGCTTACCTGGGTCGACACACATGTCAACCCAGTTGAGCTAGGTTGTTCAGTGACCATTTGTTCCATTTGTTTACTTATTTTAATTTTTTGAATTCTTCTGTAATTCATATCTAGTTCATTGAACTCCGATTTTAGCAAACCAAATGTCCATTTTGATCAGAAAATTACAACAGACCCAATGGTGCTAGTTCCATTATCTAATTCTTAATATTATTCTAATTAATTTATTAATTTTTTATATTTAATTTTTGTTTATTAAAATTCGGGGTGTTATATTATTAAGGAATGAATGGCGGTTTAAATAAAGAGTCTCACATCACGGAATAAAATGAAGGAGTGGGGTATAAATATGAGTTGGTAGGCATGTAACAAAAGGGATTCCTTTTGTCACAAGGATATGTGTGCAACTCATATGTGTGTGCCCTATGCTAGAAGGAATGGGGATTTGTTCCAACCGTTATTTCAGAACAATTACTTCTTTCAAGAACTATTAAGAAATCTTAACTAAAAAATATGTTTATATAGTTCCAAAGGGCACAACATATAAATAAAATTTTGAAGACAATGGTATTATATGTTAAACATAAACATCAATTATTAGTCATTACTTACTTCGAAGTATTACATTTTCACAGTGTCAACTTCCTAAATTAAACTATTATTAGTTAAATCATTTTTGTTAACTGTATGGTAATATTATTTCATGGGACTCCGATTTAAAATGAATAAACAATTAAAATAATTATTAATCTGAATTTATTGTATTTTATATCTTGCTTAAATTTAATTGGTGGATATGTTTACTATTATTTAAAATATGCTATAAATGACATTGAATTCGCTTTGATTACTATTGATATGCGTAAGTAATTTCAATATCGCTAAGAATAAATATACTTTTATTGTTATATGAAATGCATAAGTAAATTATACTAAATAGTTTTTTAATTTGACTTTATATGAAATGCAGAAAGAAATAAAGTTAACTACATTTAGTTTAATTAGTATTTCTATATTGATTCCAATTTGAATTAAACAAATAATTGTACATTAGAATACTCTTTTATGCTAATTAAATGAATTAATACCATTAATGAGCGTACTCATTTCTATAACAATTAGCTAAGTTAATTCAACGACAGAAAAATTATGATAATGCATCGCCCAAATCAAGAAACATATACATTACCAAAATCTAAATATTCTAAATTACATATCTTCTTTGTTAAATCTATACAATATATTCCTTAGCCAATGTTTACTAAACATTTGTATAATTATTTATACATATAACTACTTTAGAAAGTAAAAGGCATTTGCATGTAGTTTAAAACTACTCCAATAAGGAAATCAATTTTAAAATTCTTAAGTGTTTCTAATAGTTAATCATTTAATAGGTTCGAAAACGCCTATTAAATAATATTTATACTAAAAAGGGTTGTTTAGTGAATCACATAAATTATAATATGCACCTGCTTTATTTCTAGAATAACCATATACATTTGAACTGTAAAACTTAAATAATAATTAGATTAATAAATCAACATTATCACATTACCCGGAATGGAAAATTAAAATAATAATTAGGCAAAAATATATTAAAAATAAGAATTTGAGTAAGAATTGAAAATTTAACAAATGAAAAAACAAAGAAATGATTATTACAACTGACTTTCTTTTTTCCCTATTAAATAAAGGGGTTTAGAGCATTTTTAGCTATAGACTCAAGTAGTGTTAACTTTTGGATTAGGTTGGCAAATATTATGCAACGACCCGGATTTTTGATCGATTAATTTTGAAAATTTAATATTGTTTTAAATGTTGAGTTAGAAATATAAATGGAATTTTAAATCTAAGTTTATCAATTTAATAATCGAAATACGATTTAATCTCGAATATATCGAATTAGCGCTTACGAAAACGAAAATATTTGAATTATGAGTTAAAACTAAATCGAAATGATTCGAATGATCAACATAAATTCTATTTGAATATAAATGTAATCATAATAATTTATTATCGAGGAGTTGATTGTTTTGAATTTAAATTATATTTTCTCGATTTACCTTGATATGTGAAAAGAATCGAATTTCAAACGACCTCATATTTCAACCAAACTAATTTTATAAAATCAGTAATAGCTAATTATGCCTAAATTTCAAATTTCAAGTCAATTGGAGTTATTTTGTGATTGTGTGCAATTTAAACGCATATCGGTTAATGTTGAGAATTAAAAGAAAGTTTTACAAACGATCTCGGAATTTGATGAAACTAGTTTCATTGTGTCTAAAACATTAAGTTATTATGAAATTATAAGTTTCATCACGATTGGAGCTTGTATGTGGTCGTTTAAGCATGTTACTTTGGGCCTAATTTCCACAAGATTTTTTATTAATTTTGTCTATAAATAGACCCATTCCCCCTTTCTCTCTTTTATTTTCCTCGATTTCCTTTTTTGTTCGTTCATTTAGTTCGAACCAAAAATTGATGTTGGTCCCTAAATTCCTTTTTCAAAAACCAAAAAGAACGGAGGCTTCAAAATACAAAGAAAAACTCGATCAATCGTCAATTAAAGCTTCCCATAAATGAAAACTAGATAGTGCGATGGGGGTCTGAAGGTTTCGGCGGTTGTAATTTGCGATTTAGGGTTTGGGATTTCGCTCGATGGTGAGGGAGTTAAGGGATCTTGAGCTTGGTGTTGAGTTCATTGCATGGAGTAGTATCCTGTTTATTAATTTCATGTGGTTCGGCTTCAAACTTTGTCGCGCATGATGACCTAAAGCACGTGAGAAGCCCAGGTCACGAACTGTAGGAAGTGCTCGATCATGAGCCGATGGGGATGAATGTGAACAGGGTTCGAAGGAGGGTTGTTTGGAAGCATTGACTGTTGAATGAATGGCTTGTGGAGGAGTTGGTGCGTGTGTAGTAGGAGGCTACAGGAAAGAGGATGTGGTTCTAACAGAATGAAGGAGCAGGTGTAACAACCCGAAATTTCTAAACCAGTTTAAATTTTTTATTTTAGCTATTTTAATGGATTTTGAATATATAAATTGATTTATTTTAAATAATAGCGATTTAAAATTTATTTAAATCAAAGTTAGAACGTATAAATTTATATTAATTATAAAACGAGCATGAAATGACGTGGTAGTTTGAAAATTTGATTTTAAATTTCAGTTGAATGTATAAGATTCAAAATAAATCGGATTTCAGTAAAACCAAAAACATTTGAATCTGTTAAATTATATCTTTCTAAAGAATGTGGAAAATTAAGATTTCATAATATAAATTGAAAGTTATGTCCAGTTTAAAATTCAGATTAGTCGCTATGGAATTTATATATATTTTAATATAATATATAACCCTTAAAAATAGTCATTTTGCAAACAACCTCCGTTTTCGACTAAACCACTTTTGTTGGATCCGGAATGTTGAATTATTGCTAGGTTCAAAATTTCATAATTTTTGGAATTAATATGTGAGTGCAGTGAATTTAAATGTGTTTTGTAATTTCAGTTTGAATTTAATCGACTAGAAAAAGGCCATTTTTCAAACGGTCTTCAAATTCGACGACATTAGTTTTGTTAGGACCGTATTGTCAAAACATAGCTAGATTTTAATATCGTTTTAAATATTGAGTTGATAATATAAATGAATTTTTATATTGAGTTATCGATTTAATAATCAAAATACAATTTATTTCGAATATGTATATTTATCGTAATACGAGAATCTAAAATAATTCAATTCGAAATGTAAAACGGCGTCAAAATGATTCATATGATCAATATAAATTCTTTTTGGAATATAATCGATAATAATAATTTATTATCGAGGAGTTGTTTTGTTTTGAAATTTAAAATAATATTTATCAATTTTTTTTATATTATATCGATTTAAATTAATATCTTCTCCATACAATCAGACTGGGCTTCGAAACATGTCCCAGTTTGTTCAGAATAGTGGTATAATGCTAGAAACGCCTGTTGCTGCGCTCAAATAGGAGTTCGTAACTGTGAAAAATATTATTATAAAATTCAGTGGATAAGCTTGAACTCAAATCGTGGTTAAATCAAAATCAAATCGTATTAAATTAGAAATCAAATAACATTAAAAATATTGTACCTTAACTATAAGCTATATTGTACTATACACAGGCTATTCCTTAATGCTGAAGGATACATCAGTATAAAATCGCGTCTACCCTCTTCCATCTCCTTTTCAATTTCGTTTCTATGTAACTCAAACATTCAAAATCAATAGAAGATGTTGGTCGTCTTTTTAAATTCATGTCAAAATTAAAGGGACCCCTCCACCTATATATTCACATCTACCACCTCCTTGTATTTCAATTTCGTTGGTTCCTCAAAAAAATCCAAATGGTTTCTGGTTCAAAGTAATAATCAAAATGAAGTTTTGAAATCAAAAGAAATGGCCGAAGCCACCCCTCATGTACTCGAACCAAAATTAAAATTGAAGTAGGGTTTTTATTATCCATTCCTCAGAAGAAATCCAGGCAGCCACTTCAGAATCCATTTCCTTCATTTGGAATCAAACTTGTCTCTCAACAAAAATAAAATAAACCGTTGGCTTTCCATTCATATGGGATTGCGCTTCAACCTGGGGACATTCGCATCTGGTGCGATGCCAATTAGGGTGGTTAATGATCGAAGTTGCGGTTTGTGATTTGGAGGATTGGGCCAGAAGTAAACTCGACTATAGGGTTGTACTCGTAGAAGGTTTTAAGGAGACCGCGATTTTGTGTTCAAGGGGATGGTTGATGATGTCAAATTTGCAGAAGGGGATCGCTGAAATCTCTGAGAAGGTCGGAGATTGGATTGATGAATGGACTGGGCTGATTTGGGCTCGACAGTGGAGAAATGGGTGATTGGAGTTTGACTGGGGTAACCTGGAAGTGAGCATCTCGAGCAACAAACATGAAACGCGATTCACAAGTGGAATTGCCAAGCCTTCTGAAGCTTGACCTCGAGACTGAAGCACCTGTGTTGGGGGGGGGGGGGGAAGATGTGACTTTCGGGTATGAATGTGAGTTCAAACGAATTGCTGGAGTTCGATTTATTATGGTGTACTGTTTGCTGACAAACATAGGGTGCGATATGGTTGACATGAGGTGTCTTTCGCTGATGAATGAACTGAGCTGAGGTGAATGTATTCCCATGGTTTAGGCAGATTTAATTGAAAATAATGAGGGAGTTTAACATATAAAGGGGGAGCGAATTGTAACGATTTGGATTTTGCTCGGGCCTAATCGATCGCTAAATCGACCAAGACCGTTCAAGAATCCGAATACGCTAACTCTAGGCATACAATACATCAGAACAAATAACAACAGAATTTTATAAACATTATAATACTGTTACATCAGAGTACATAATATATCAGAGTACATCGATAAATAATAATACAGCAGAAGATTAATTTACAATAAATGTAATACAATGCAGCGGAACAAATAATCTAATGCAGTGGAAGTCTATCAATACTCGGGACACAGCTTTAAGCTTCGATCTAGAATCCTGCTCAATATATCTGCAGAATAAGCTACTCGACTGCCCGTGTGGAAAAGAGGGCACCCGAGTTTGCAAAGTGAAACAAACTACGAGTCAGTCATGGGACTGGTATGAGAAATCCTTCCTAAATTATCTAACAATATGGCTAATCATAGGACCACGCCGCTAACGCGGAACGGGATTACTCCATTGGATTGCCAGTGCATAAATTATATAAATTTTTATTCAAAACAATGCAAGGCTTTTTAGAAAAATGAAATCATTATAAGACTCAAGTCCCATCACACAATGCAACACAAACCGAAGGATAAAGTTTTACCTTATAATGATCAAACATTCTTGATACATAGAAAATAATATTTTAATATTATTATTAGTGTCTAATCAGTTTTAAAATACTTCAAAGTAAATGTATCAATCCTAGACGGCATAGTACCCCATCCTACTATGTCGCTATATATAGGTTTACAATCAAAACCGTAATGTCGTATTGGAGATTGGCTTTCCATCATGAGTCAAGGCTAGGGACGATCTCCTTACCGATTCGAGACACTAGCAATGTCTCAGGAATCAGACGCTGGCGAACCCTTGGATCCTGCAGGGCCGGTCTACAAATACTTTAGTGGATTGGCAATTCCTGAACACATGTTTCCCAGTCCTATTGAACCTATAATTTGGTCACTATCGATTAATAAATCCGAGGTGCCTCATTCCATCAGCTACATAAGTATAATGTCAGGGCTTGCAAAACCCTGATACCACTTCTAGCTAGAAAGAAACCTGTGCACTCCTTGCATTCCTTGTCCCGTTTCTAACTCTTACCGAGGTGTGAGGCTCACGAGGTAATGTTATACACAAAGCTATGCCGAAATAGACTATGCTTTGATCATCAACCACAAGGATCTGCATTTCAAAAAAATCTTCGATCAATTGCATCTTGGCATGTCACATTGACAATTCACGCCATGCGATTGATAACTACCTATATATAACCTCTGAGCTCGTGCGTCTATGAGAAGGGTGTTAAGCAAGAGAATAAATTCTCCGCCACCAATCAGAAATAAATTAAATAGAAATCAATTCACATAGAATGAAATTCAACGTTAGACACACATCCATTACAAGTCCGTTCTGGGTTTGAACGAAACCGGAGACACCTTATTTCTCATCCCGTATGTCCAATACGGATGTGAAAACCCGTAACTTCCCCGTAAAGGAAAGTGGCAGATAGTTCGAGAACAAGCCACAACAGAACGCATATAGAAGAACATTTCATTGTATATTACAACAATGCATCAGATTACAAGAATATACAGAGTATAAATGAATATTACACAGAAATATCAGAGATTTAAATTACATTTAAATACATAGCAGCGGAAAATAATACAATACACAACTAGAAGTAGATATACGGATACAAAGCTTTCCGGATATCGTTCCAGCTGTAAACCAGGATCCTGTGAATATAAATCTGCAAAACCAAAACTACTAGCTGCCCGTGTCAAAATAAGGGCACCCAGAGTTTAGGTTGAAAACAATAAACTCCAGGTCAGTCATGGGACTGGTGTGAGAACTAAAACAATTATTAATCTTTATTTTTAAAGTTGGGTAAATCAAGGGACCACGCCGCTAACGCGGAACGGGTTTCCTCCCAAGAATACCAGTGCATAAAACAACAGCGCAATGCTAAATAAAGAAAAATGAAGCTGTTATAAGACCCAGGTCCCATCACACAATGCAACGCAGCCGAGGATAGGGTTTTCCCTTATAACAGCCAAAGAATGCTTGATACGTTTAAAACAAATCGTTTGATACTACTATAAGTGCATAGTGTATAAAACAACTTCAAATCATAAGTATCAATCATAGGCGGCATGAATGCCCCATAACACTATGTCGCCATATATAAGTTTACAATCAAAACCGCAATGTCGTATTGGAAGTTGGGTTATCATTTATGGTATGAACCGAGGCTAGGGGCAAGATCCTCTACTGATTTGTGACTCTCTAGCCCGAGCCACAGGGTCAGAGCGCATCGACCCTTGGATCGTCAGGGCCGGTCCACCGATGTGGATTATTATGCCTGAACACTACGTTTCCCCGCCCTTTGGGGCGTAAGCCTGGCCCGTCAGCCGACCAGAAGCATCGGCCGAAACCGATATCACGAGGCGCCTCGCTTTTCAGCAAGTAATAATAAGTAACATCCACATGAGTCAAACTCGTCAGCCAGTTCAAGCACTGACGCCACTCCTAACTAGAAAGAAACGCATGTCCTCCCTGAGGTCCGTCTCCCGTTTTTAGTTCATACCGGGTGTGATACTCGCGAATCAACGTTACACAAAGCTACGCCACAAAGGCCGTGCTTCGATCATCAACCACAAGACTTTGCTTTTCAACAGAAGCCTCGATCAATTGCCACTTAGGTATGCCACACAGGCAATTCACTCCATGCGATTGATATCCATCAATATATAACCCCTGAGCTCGTACGTCTCAGAGAAGGGCGTTAAGCAAGAGAATAAATTCTCCGCCGCCAAACAGATATATATTTAATAGAGATCAATCACACGGACTAAAATCCAATGTCAGACACACCGTCCATTTACAAGTCCGTTCTGGGTCTGAACGAAACCGGAGGCACCTAGTACCCCGCATATCCATCGATCTCCAAGTACGTCTGGACGATCACTAACTGTTTCCATCTTCTTGGGTGTACAGCCCAATCAAGATCATCAGTAATCACCCAAACGACGTGAAGACTTCCGGTCTTCGACCACCGTCTTCATCTTCGACTTATCGTCGTATCAGTTATTCAGAATGGGATAAACCCGGTCTTTCCGAATAACTCGCTTATATTTTAAATAAGTGTTACACAAACACAACATACGCCTCATTCCAATTCATCAGCCACTAACCGTAAATTAATCAAGAGAATAATTTCCCAAATATTAACCCCGAAGGCCGAAACCAACATCAGATCAATATCCAGAAAACCATCCTGCTTGGCTAACCGACAGTTAGTTTCTAAATTTCACGTTCATAGGGAAAGGTTCCCATAAATTTTATCCAAGATAAATTCCTTGAATTTATTCTTTATTCTATTCTTTTGAATTTCGATTCAACTAGCCCGGATTAACGAAACTTACCGAAGTAATCATTTGTTTTAATTTCCCAATCCCAACCTAATTATCCCATGAAGTAAAACTGGTAATACTTCATATCTAACACCACAGTGTTATCAGTAAATTCAATTACCATTTCACGTTCAAATCTAATTAAAGATTTAACTATCGCCTGGAGCAAAACTGGTGATACTCCATTCTCGATTATTTCAATCTAATTAAAGATTCATTAAAACTCCACTTAGTTTTAATCGTTAACTGGGTTAAAGAATCAGTGTCATTTAAAACACGGTTCACGATAAACCCAAAATCACATTCCATTAATTATCGGGTTAAAGAACAAGTGTTATTTAAAACACTGTTCACGATAAACCCAAAAATCATTCCATTAATTATCGGGTTAAAGAACAAGTGTTATTTAAAACACTGTTCACGATAAACCCAAAAATCAATACCAATTCAATTCCAATTAAATATCATTTAATTGGTACACTTCATTAAATCTAAATAAAAAGATTTAATCTTTTCTCAACTGGGTTCAAGAACAGTGTTAGTGAAGACACCATTCACGACAAACCCAAATCACATTTGATATTCAATATAAGGCTCTGAATAGAAAATATATCGGCTTATATTCAATATCAAATTCTACGATTAACAAATGTCGTATTGAAATAACGATATAAATGTATATCTTTCAAATTTCCATAACAACATCTGTATAATCACGAATTCCAGCATCGAAATATTCCGAAGACAATTTCGATTCAAATCCACTCCAATGCAATCATTGGAAATTTTGGTTATTTTTAAAACCCTTTTTAAAACCCAATTTATTTATTTAAAAATAAATAGAATTATAATTCTAGTTCAAAACTAGTTTACTTCGATAAAAATCTATTTTTATCTTTTCATATATGGAGTTTTCCATCCCAATTCTTCTCAAATCCCTTCTTATGATTTTACACAAATTATTACTATTTTTAATAATTTTATCAAGGCCCGTACAGTCGATTTCCATCAACGGTCATCGAACTGCACTTACAGCGACCTTTTTCGAATTTGATTTGGACGTATCTCCAAATCCAACCGTTAGATTTCAAATTTCTAATATTCGTTAGAAAGCTCTTTTCGATACGAATCCAACGGTTCCGGTTTTAGGAGAATCCGACGGTCGGATCTCCCGTAATGTCCGTTTGAAATAAATGGTCGAAATTCACGAACTGCCGCGGCGCGGCGCGTTCTATTCAGGCCATTATATTATATATATAATATATATAATATATATTTCATCAATTTCTATTTAAAACGAATTATATAAATAGTTTTAAATTCGTTTCAAAAACAATTTCAACTTCCATTTCAATTCAAATCAAAATTGAATTCTTCTTTATAAATTCGTTTTAAAATTCATTTCTATTCAATTCAATTTGAATTCATTTCAATTTGCTTTCAATTCAATTCGAATTCGTTTTCAATTCAATTCGAATTCGTTTTCAATTCAATTCGAATTCGTTATCTATTCAATTCATTTCGAAATCGTTATATATTCAATTCATTTCGAAATCGTTATATATTCTATTCATTTCGAAATCGTTATATATTCAATTCATTTCGAAATCGTTATATATTCCATTCATTTCGAAATCTTTATATATTCAATTCATTTCGAAATCGTTATATATTCAATTCATTTCGAAATCGTTATATATTCAATTCATTTCGAAATCGTTATATATTCAATTCATTTCGAAATCGTTATATATTCAATTCATTTCGAAATCGTTTTCAATTCAATTCATCTCGAAATCGTTTTCAATTCAATTCATCTCGAAATCGTTTTCAATTCAATTCATTTCGAAATCGTTTTCAATTCAATTCATTTCGAAATGAATAAAATCGATATAAATATCGTTCACGTCAAAATGGCGTCAATCTAATCAACACGGCTTCATAAATTTCTATTTTCCAATATTCTATTTCAAATATTTCTTTTTCAAAATAGTTGTTATTATCAAAATATTTCGTTCAACACATGACCAATCTCAATGGATGAGTACTGTCAACACATGAACCTTTATTTTATATTATAAAGATGTAAATTTTATTACTAAAATATTTCGTTCAACACATGACCAATCTCAATGGATGAGTACTGTCAACACATGAACCTTTATTTTATATTGATAAAGATGTAAATTTTATTACTAAAATATTTCGTTCAACACATGACCAATCTCAACGAAAAAGTACAGTCAACACATGAACTTTTATTTTATAATATTCTTTATTTTCTAAATTGGAATGAGGCCCAATCAATCACCATATAAAATTAATTATATGGATTTTCATACAACACATGTATATAATAGCATTGAAAATAATCAACCATCAACCAAAGTGCACTACACTGTATAAGCATCAAATATAGATATTCAACGCTTATAACAGCCTGTCAATCAATCGATCGACATATTTAATCAATCAGGATGAGTGAACTTCAAATTTCATCCCAACACCCGTGTGGGGTTTCAAACAATCAAACACATATTTTATTTGTGCAGTTGGGCGATGTGTAAAATTTATCGTCCCAATCAATGTCCTTCAAATAGGTGTACATAAACAAACCGTCCGGTTTGTAAATGAATATTTATTTATTCACATTCACGTTAAAAATTATATTTTTAACGATAAAACATTTTATTCAACCTATGAATATTCTATTCGGTTCATTTATTCAATAAAATGATATTTTCATTTTTCTAACATATTTTAGAAAATTTCGACGGCATAACGGCACGATACTAGAAACGGGACGAGGCCTAGCCTTATCCCCGGTCTAGTGAAGGCCCACGCCATTCACACATCAATCATATTCACCAAACAACCAAATTCAAATCAAATCATCAAACTAATCTATGCAACCAAACAAACAAGTCCATGGTCTGTGGACGATTGTGTCGGGTGCTACTAAGCACCGTCTGCATCCTAGTATATATATATATAACTAGAAAAGAAATTGAAAGGTGAGAAATTCTCACCGATAGCTATCCAAACATCTTGACTCTACTTTGATATAGATCTTCTTCGTTCTCGCCTTTTTGTCGCTTTTGTTGCCCGTAGCCACTACATATATAAAAATCACATTTTTATCTGTTCACTTTCAATTTAAAAATCATATTTTTACTTCGATGTTCAATATATAAAAATCGAATTTTTACTACTATGTTATATAGATAAAAATTATATTTTTATCACGCTATTTTCCCTATAAAGATTTCGCCTTTATAAAAACATAGACTTCGCCTTTTCAAATTTAAAGATTTCATCTTTATAAAAAAACTCATTTTTATTTTTCTACACATATAAAGATGATATTTTTAATATTCCTATCATGTAAAAATTATATTTTTAATTCTCTACTTAACCAAAAATCATATTTTTACATCTTCTAGATAGTAAAAACTGTATTTTTAATACTTTAAAAATATAAAAATCATATTTTTATTTCTTCTATATAGTAAAGACTATATTTTTAATACTTTAAAAATATAAAAATCATACCTTTATTCCTTTAAAAATTATTCCATTAATTATCGGGTTAAAAATCATATCTTTCAAGCGATAAAGATATAGTCTTTCATTCGATAGAAATATAGTTTTCATTCTATAAAAATATAGTTTTTATTCTATAAAAATATAGTTTTTATTTTCAGATCTAAACACTGTCATTCTTCATACGAACTGATTTTTTAAACAATGTTTTATTTAAATCAAAACTGATTTTTAAAATCGCTATTTGTATGCACTAGAAAACTGCTTTTCAAAATAAATACAAATATAATTTACTGTTATTTTTTTTTTAGAATTAAAATCGAATGAAAATAAAAAAAACTTACAGTATCTTCATCCGGAGGGGGGGGGGGGTTCGTCAGCGTGTCAGGGTCAGCAGGGGGTGGAGGAGGTGCGGTGGTGGGTGGTGGCGAGGCCAAGGGGTGTGAGGGGTTCGCACGCGTCAGGGGGCATCGGGTTTTTGGGGAAATCGAGATGGAGAGGGGGAGTCGGAGGTGAGGGGGTGGTCTAGGGGTGCGGCGCCGTGAAGGGGAGGCGGGGACCGGAGGCGGCGACGGGCTCGAGCTCTGGCGTTTTTTTTTTCTAGAGGCTGATGGTGAAGAAGGAAGTGAGGGAGAGAGAAAAGGAAGTGGGGCCTTTTATATTTAATTATTTATTTTATTATTTTATATTTTTCCAAACCCTAATTGTTGACTTTTCATTTGAACTCAGAATCGAACCTTCCGACTGTCGCCCCTGGCGTTTTACCCTCATTCCGAACACAATGGGATATGTATCGCAAGCTGATTTGATTGTTTCTATCAGTTTCCGTTAAATTTACATTTAAATCATTATATTGAATTTTAAACGTACATTTCAAATTACTGGGGTCACATACTAACTAGAAAAATTCTAGAAAAATATTTTCTAGCTTCGCATTAACGATACGGTTCTAACAAAACTAGTTTCGTCGAATTCCGAGATCGTTGGAAAAATGGCTAATTTCCAGTCGATTAAAATCAACTGAAACCGGTCAAACGCGTTTCCTTTGCCACGCTCACATATTGATTCGAAAAATTATGAAATTTGAAACCTAGCAATAATTTGACATCACGGATCCAACAAAACTGGTTTCATCGAAATCCGAGGTCGTTTGCAAAATGTCCATTTTTAAGGGCCTGAATTCCATAGCGACTATTCAGAATTTTCAACTAGACATATCTTTTGATTCCCGCTATGAAATTTCGATTATTCGGATTCGTTGGAAAGATATCATCAATTAGATCCTAATGTTTTTGGTTTCACTAAAATCCGGATTGTTTTGCACCCGGAACGTTCAATTGAAGTTTGAAATCGAATTATCGAACTACCGCGCCATTTTCCATTCTATTTATAAATATATATAAATATTTATATTCTAACGATGACGTATATAATATATACGTCGAATTTCAATTCCAAAATAAATTTTCCTTCGTTTTTATTTAAAATGATTCATTTTAAATATTCAAAATTCGCTAAAATTGCCAAAATAAAATTTTTAAACTGGACCAGATTTTCGGGTTATTACAACGGAAGAGATGTGCTCGCATATCTAGACAATCAACAAGTACGTCCGAACAACTACCACTTTAACCCTTTCGTAGGAGTGACCCAATTCATGACATTAGTAGTCGCCCATTCGATGTGAAGATTGCCGGTCTTCAATCACCATCTTCAATGTCTTCGACTTTTAATCGTCGTAGTAATTATTCAGAATGGGTTAAACCCGGTCTTTCCGAATAACTCGCGTATTTTATAATAAAAAATTAGGTGCTATAAATACACATCATACGCCCCATTCCAATTCAGAATATTTTTTAAAATAAAATATTCATATTAAAATGGAAAGATTCCCATCAATTTTATCAAAGATAAATTCTTTTAAATTTATTCTTTAATCTTCTTTTTAAAGATTCGTTAAAACTCCAATTTGATTTTAATATCAAAAATCATTACTTTATGATTATTCAATTTTAAGAAATTAATCTTATCTTTAACTGGGTTAAAGAACCAATGTCATTTAAAACACAGTTCACGATAAACCCAAAATCATCTTCCATTAAATATGGAATTTCCGCTGAAATCAAATCAATATATAATCGATATAAATTTCCGTATCAGACTAATAATATAAATGGAATAATGGCAAAGCCTTTTAAATTCCATATATAGTAATAGTCTTCTCTTACAGAAGTCTATCTTGATTATTATCAAATCGAATTTCCACTCAATTCCAATTTAATATATTAAATTGGAAAACTTGACTTTGGAAACTCTCTTTTTAAATCTTAATAAAAAGATTTTTAAATTCTAAATCATATTTTTACTACTAATTGGGCTAAAGAACAAATGTCATTTAAAACACAGTATCCAATAAAACCAATTCACATATCATCTTAGTCCCATCACTAAATATAATTGGAAACTCTAATATTCTTAATTAAAAGATTTATTCTTTTCATATGGGGTTTAAGAACAGTGTTATTTAAGACACCATCCATGACAACCCAAAATCTAATTCTTTTATTAAATTCTAATTAAATATTAATAAATTAGAAGGCTTCATTAAATCTTAATTTAAAAGATTTATTCTAGTTAATAACTAGTTCGTTTCGAAAATATATATTTTTATCTTTTGTCCATCCAAAAACGGACTTAGAATTCATTTTATTCTTCGCTGAATATTATTTTAAAATATTCTTTATTTCAAAATATTCTTTATGTAAAAATATTCTTTATGTAAAAATGTTCTTTGTATTACAATGTTCTTTATTTTAAAATTTTCTTTATGTTACAATGTTCTTTATTTTAAAATATTCTTTATTTAAAAGATATTCTGAATCGGAATGCGACTCAATCAGTTACGATATAATTTCGGTTATATGGATTTCATACATTGCATGTATACGACAATAATGGGAAATAATCATTAAACCATCCATTCATATCCAGAGTGAAATTTCTAACTGTGTGAGCATAAAAATGAATAAATAACACTTATCACAGCCTGTCAATCCATCGATTGACATACAACTAAATATTAGGACTAGTGTATGTCAAATATCATCCTAATACCCGTGTGGGGTTTTCAGATAACAACAATTCATCTAAACAAATCATTGGTTAATGAATTTAACTAATTTTATTTCCGCTAACATGTTGATGATAATGAACAAAACATGTTATTATATTCCTAATGCCGAATAAAAATGTATTTTACTCGCATAATTTCACTACATGTATCTAATGTCTAATAAAATGTAATTTATTTACATGGCATTGTTGTTGATGACAAATAAAAAGATAATTTTCATTTTCCTTTATTTGTATGCAATTTCTATTTTTAATTTTAACAAATAAAAAGAAATCATTTTATTTGCATGTATAGTTTCAAAACATAACATATGAAATGCCTCCTTATTCTGTACACAAATTATAATGTATAATTCGAAAATACAAATGTCACTTGTATTTGAATACAAATTCTATTGTATAATTTAACAATAAAATGTCATTTTATTTCACATACAATTCTAACGTATGTTTTGACCATGAAAATGGTTCATATATTTGCATATAAATTCAAATGTATGTTTTGACCATGAAAATGATTCTTATATTTGCATATGAATTCTAATGTATGTTTTGAGCATGAAAATGATTCTTATATTTGCATATAAATTCTATTGTATGTTTTAACAATAATAATGATTTTTTAATTAACATACAAATTCTAATGTATGTTTTAACAATAAAAATGATTTTTTCATTAACATACAAATTCTATTGTATGTTTTAACAATTAAAATGATTCTTTATTTAACATACAAATTCTAATGTATACTAATGACAAATAAAAGAACAATTTATTTGTATATAATATTCTATTCAATATAACAATTAAAAATGATAATTTTATTTGTTTACAATTTCCATATAACAAAAATGATATTTTTGTTTTACCACAAATCTATTTAACTAAAATGTAATTTTGTTTTTATTTAACTCAAATCTCCTTAACAAAAATGTGTTTTAACTCTTATCTAATTAACAAAAATGTAATTTTTGTTTTAACTCTTATCCAATCAACAAAAATGTAATTTTTTTTGTTTTAACCCAATTCAAAAAAATGTTAATTATGGTTTCAACCATTCTAATTAACAAAGATAATAATTTTTGTTTCAACAATTCTATTTTGACAAAAATGTATATTTTTGTTTCAACCTTTTTAATTGACAAAAATGTTTATTTTTGTTTAATCCTTTTTAATTGACAAAAATGTTTATTTTTGTTTAATCCTTTTTAATTGACAAAAGTTTATTTTTCTTTAATACTTTTTAATTGACAAAAATGTTTATTTTTCTTTAATCCTTTTTAATTGACAAAAATGTTTATTTTTCTTAATGAACAAAAATTTATATTTTTACAATAAATGTGTACTTTGTCCAACAATTCTAATTTGACAAAAATGTTCATTTTTGTTTCAACAATTATATTTTGATAAAAAGGCAAATTTGGTTTCAACTATTACATTTGACAAACGTGACAAATTTGGTTTCAACTATTACATTTGACAAAAGTGACAAATTTGGTTTCAACTATTATATTTGACAAAAGTGACAAATTTGGTTTCAACTATTATAACTCAAATTTATTTAACAAAAATGTAATCTTTGTTTAACTCTAATCTTATTTAACAAAAATGTAATTTTTGTTTTGTTCAATCTTTTTATTGAAAAACTATGAACAATAAAAATATAATCTTTCATGTTACTACTTTTTTTTTTAAACAAAGTGAAAATAGAAACATGATCTTTAATAACTAATCTTTTTATTGCAACAAAAATGACAATAAAAACATATCTTTCTATTTTACTCTTTTTATTTTAACTATAATAACAACAAAAACACATCTTTTAATTCTACTCTTTTTATTGTATTAAACAAAGTGACAACAAAAAATGAAATCTTTTTTGTATTAAACAAAGTGACAACAAAAATGAAATCTTTTTATTATAATCTTTTTATTATAATATCTTTATTATAATCTTTATATTTTAATGAAAACAAAATTTTGACAAAAACTATGTTTCATGTAAAGAATAAAAATGAGACTTTTATTGCTAATCAAATTTTGAAAAAACCTATTTTTATATGTCATTCTTTTTATCTCATCAAACATGAACATCTTTATTTTTACATATACAATAAAAATAGGGTTTCTATTGTATGCACTAATTTTGACTAACCTAAGTATTTATTTTTATATATACAATAAAAAGATAGTTTTTATTGTATACACAAATTTTGACAAACATGAATATTATATATTTTATATATACAATAAAAATATGGTTTTTATTGTATACACAAATTTTTGATAGACATGAATACATACAGTTCAATTCAGTGGTTCACCATAATCACAAAACAATCAACATTGCAATAAATATATACAACACCAACATGAATTTTATATGGAATAAATATAAATTTCACATTGCAATAAATAATTAATTTTATTTTAAAATAGAGATCTCAATTTGCTTTTTTTCTGAATTTTCAACAAACTCTGTTTCACATCTGGTCTGCTCCACACTGTTGATCTCGTTACTGCGATTCCAGCAGATTCAGTTTCATCGAATTCTGAAGTTGTATGACAAAGTTATGATATTATTTACATTTGATAATATAATTAAAATAATTAATATTAAATTAAACTAATTACATCCAATCCCTCTTCTCCTTCTTCATTTTTAATACGCGACTCAGCAGAAACCCAACATCGCACTAAAAACCCTCCACACGCACGCAAATCCAGAATGCCAGAGCAAGATCGGGAGTGCCATGTTCTCCGCCTTGGATAGATGCCTCGCTGCCGACCGTGGGGCCCAACTTGCGCCCCCGTATGCGCTGAAAATCGCGCCCAAGCGCCGGGTCTTCCAGCCCCCAATTCGAGCTCCACGAAGAATAATAGCCGATCACAACCGTTAAATCGATATAGCTCTGGTAGCTCGACAATTTGGCTTTGGAATTTTCGAAATCGATTGAGTGGATAAAGAGAAAATGGAGAGAGAAGTTTTGAAATTTCTGACCTTAGATTTTTGTGGAGGCGGCGACCATTAGAATTAGGGTATTTAAAATATTTTAATATTAAATTGTCTCGGTTTTCGTGTTTTAAAGTCAGAAATGAGACTGAGTCCAAATCAGGTCCACTTACTGCCTAACAATAGGTTTTGACGCCTTCTGAACGCAATGGGACTAGTGGCAAAGCCCAATTCTGAAGTCTACAGCAGTTTTACCTAAAGCGTAATATTTTAATTAAACATCGTATAAATTTCGATGTACATTTCAATTTACCGGGGCCACATACGGACTCCAAAAATTCCCGAAAAATAAATCTAGCTATGTTTTGACGATACAGTCCTACCAAAATTAGTTTCGTTGAATTTGGAGACTGTTTGAAAAGTGACCATTTTCTGGTCAATCCAAATTGACTGAAATTGACAAAACACGTTTTCTGTTACCACGCTCACATATTAATTCCAAAAATTATGAAAATTGGAATCTAGCAATAATTTGACATTCCGGATCCAACAAAAGTGGTTTCGTCGAAAACGGAGGTCGTTTGTAAAGGCTATTTTTTAATATTAATATATATATATATATATATAAATTCTATAGCGACTATTCTAAATTTTAAACTGGGCATAACTTTTGATTCCCGCTATGAAATTTCAATTTTTCAGATTCGTTGGAAAGATATTTTTATTTTTTTTTTAAATATTTTTGGTTTCACTAAAATCCGATTTATTTTGCATCCTATAAAGTCAATCAAAGTTCGAATTCAAATTTTCAAACAGTCGCGCTATTTCTAACTCCTTATATAATTAAATTAAAATTTCCATTCTAACTTTGATTTTAAAAAATTAATCGTTATTATTTAAAATAAATTATTTAAAATATTCAAAATTCACTAAAATTGCTAAAATAAATTTTTTAATTTGGTTCCAAAATTCCGGGTTGTTACAATCTCCCCCACTTAAAATCTTTTCGTCCTCGAAAAGGAACGGAGCTGAAAGTTGTTTAATTAACCAACTCAACTTTCATTTTTCTATTGGTTTCAATAATTTTATTAGTTAATTAACTTTTCAAATATATATAACTTTTATATATATTCAAAAATCATATTTTCTAAGACTGGATTATATATATAATCACAAATACGTTAATTATAAACTTGTCACTCTCAACTCATCTAGAGCATTTCTAACCCCATCTCTAACGAGTTTTCTCATTCTAGGATACTACTGATCCTATCTCTAATGAGTATTCTTATATAGGATATTACTAATCCTACCTCTGATGAGTCTTTTGTTCAGTTCTAACGAGTTGTACCCCAAAAATTTGAGTTAACCAAAGCTCCGATACCAACTGTAACGATTTGGATTTTGCCCGGGCCTAATTGATCGCTAAATCGTCCAAGACCGTTCAAGAATCTGAATACCTAACTCTGGGCATACAACACATCAGAAAAAATAACAGTAGACTTTTATAAACATTATAATAATGTTACATCAGAGTACAGAATATATCAGAGTACATCGATAAGTAATAATACAGCGGAAGATTAATTTACAATAAATGTAATACAATGCAGTGGAACAAATAATCTAATGCAGCGGAAGTCTATCAATGCTCTGGACACAACTTTAAGTTTCGATCCAGAATCTTGCTCAATATATCTGCAAAATAAGCTACTCGACTGCCCGTGTGGAAAAGAGGGCACCCGAGTTTGCAAAGTGAAACAAACTACGAGTCAGTCATGGGACAAGTATGAGAAATCCTTCCTAACTTATCTAACAAGATGTCTAATCACAGGACGATGCCGCTAATATGGAACGGGTTTACTCCATTGGATTGCCAGTGCATAAATTATATAAATTTTTATTCAAAACAACGCAATGCTTTTTAGAAAAATGAAATCATTATAAGACTCAAGTCCCATCACACAATGCAATGCAAACCAGAGGATAGAGTTTTATCTTATAACGATCAAACATGCTTGATACGTAGAAAATTATATTTTAATATTATTATTAGTGTCTAATCAGTTTTAAAATACTTCAAAGTAAATGTATCAATCCTAGACGGCATAGTACCCCATCCTACTATGTCGCCATATATAGGTTTACAATCAAAACTGTAATGTCGTATTGGAGATTGGCTTTCCATCATGAGTCAAGGCTAGGGACGATCTCCTTTCCGATTCGAGACACTCTAGCAATGTCTCAGGATTCGGACGCTGGAGAACCCTTGGATCCTACAGGACTGGTCCACAAATACTTTAGTGGATTGGAAATTCCTGAACACACGTTTCCCTGTCCTATTGAACCTATAATTTGGTCACTATCGATCAATAAATCCGAGGTGCCTCATTCCATCAACCACATAAGTATAATGTCAGGGCTTGCAAAACCCTGATACCACTTCTAGCTAGAAAGAAAGGTGTGCACTCCCTGCGTTCCCTTGTCCCGTTTCTGACTCTTACCGAGGTGTGAGGCTTGCGTGGTAACGTTATACATAAAGCTATGCCGAAATAGACTATGCTTTAATCATCAACCACAAGGCTCTGCTTTTCAACAAAATCCTCGATCAATTACATCTTGGCATGTCACAATGACAATTCACGCAATGCGATTGATAACTACTAATATATAACCTCTGAGCTCGTGCGTCTCAGAGAAGGGTGTTAAGAAAAGAACAAATTCTCTGCCACCAATCAGATATATATTAAATAGAAATCAGTTCACATAGAATGAAATTCAACGTCAGACACACATCCATTTACAAGTCCATTCCGGGTCTGAACGAAACCCGAGACACCTTATACCTCGTCCCGTATGTCCAATATGGAAGAGAGGTGCTCGCATATCCGGACAATCAACAAGTACGTCCGGACAACTACCACTTTAACCCTTTCCTAGGAGCGACGCAGTTCAGGGCATCAGTAGTCGCCCATTCGGTGTGAAGATCGCCGATCTTCAATTACCGTCTTCAATGTCTTCGACTTTTAATCATCATAGTAATTATTCAGAATGGGTTAAACCCGGTCTTTCAGAATAACTCGCGTGTTTTATAATAAAAAATCAGGTGCTATAAATACACATCATACGCCCTATTCCAATTCAAATTATTCTTTTAAATAAAATATTCATATTAAAAGGGAAAGATTCCCACCAATTATATCAAAGATAAATTCTTTTAAATTTATTCTTTAATCTTCTTTCTTTAAAACTCTAATTTGATTTTAATATCAAAAATCATTACTTTATTATTATTCAATTTTACGAAATTATCTTATCTTTAACTGGGTTAAATAACTAATGCCATTTAAAATAAAGTTCACGATAAACCCAAAATCATCTTCCATTAAATATAGAATTTCCACAGAAATCAAATCAATATATAATAGATATAAATTTCCGTATCAGACTAATAATATAAATGGAATAACAGTTAAGCCTTTTAAATTCCATATATAGTAACAGTCTTCTTTTACAGAAGCCAATCTCGATTATTATCAAATAAATTCAGTTCCAATTTAATATAATAAATTGGAAAACTTGACTTTGGAAAATCTCTTTTTAAATCTTAATAAAAAATTTATAAATTCTGAATCATATTTTTACTGTTAATTGGGCTAAAGAACAAATGTCATTTAAAACACAGTACACAATAAACCCAATTCACGTATCATCTTATTCCCATCACTAAATATAATTGGAAACTCTAATAATCTTAATTAAAAGATTTATTCTTTTCATATGGGATTTAAGAACAGTGTTATTTAAGACACCGTCCACGACAACCCAAAATCTAATTCTTTTATTTAATTCTAATTAATTAGAAGACTTCATCAAATTTTAATTTAAAAGATTTATTCTAGTTAATAACTAGTTCGTTTCGAAAAAATATATTTTTATCTTTTGTCCATCCAAAAACAGACATAGAAATCATTTTATTCTTCGCTGAATATTATTTTTAAATATTCGTTATTTAAAAATATTCCTTATGTAAAAAATTCAATATGAAAAAAATGTTCTTTGTATTACAATGTTCTTTATTTTAAAATATTCTTTATGTTACAATGTTCTTTATTTGTAAATATTCTTTATTTAAAAGATATTCTGAATCGGAATGCGACTCAATCAGTTACCATAAAATTTCGGTTATATGGATTTCATAAATCGTATATATACGGCAATAATGAGAAATAATCATTAAACCATCCATTCACATCTAGAGTGAATTTTATAACTGTGTGAGCATTAAAATGAATAAATAATGCTTATCACAGCCAGTCAATCCATCGATTGACATACAACTAAATATTGAGACTAGTGTATGTCAAATATCATCCCAATACCCATGTGGGGGTTTTAAGACAACAACAATTCATCTAAATAAAACATTGGTTAATGAAAGTAACCAAGTTTATTTCCACTAACATGTTGATGATAATGAACAAAACATGTTATTATATTCTTAATGCCGAATAAAAATGTATTTTACTCGCATAATTTCCATACATGTATCTAATGTCTAATAAAATGTAATTTATTTACATGGCATTGTTGTTGATGACAAATAATAATATAATTTTCATTTTTCTTTATTTGTATGCAATTTCTATTTTTAATTTTAACAAATAAAAAGAAATCGTTTTATTTGCATGTATAGTTTCAAAACATAACATATGAAATGCCTCTTTATTCTGTATACAAATTATAATGTATAATTCGACGATGCAAATGTCATTTGTATTTGCATACAAATTCTATTGTATAATTTAACAATAAAATGTCATTTTAATTCACATACAATTCTATTGTATGTTTTGACCATGAAAATGATTCTTATATTTGCATATAAATTCAAATGTATGTTTTGACCATGAAAATGATTCTTATATTTGCATATGAATTCTAATGTATGTTTTGACCATGAAAATGATTCTTATATTTGCATATAAATTCTATTGTATGTTTTAACAATAAAAATGATTCTTTATTTAACATACAAATTCCAATGTATGTTTTAACAATAAAAATGATTCTTTTATTAACTTTCAAATTCTAAGGTATGTTTTAATAATAAAAATGATTCTTTATTTAACATACAAATTCTAATGTATTCTAATAACAAATAAAAGAACAATTTATTTGTATATAATATTCTATTCAACATAACAAATAAAAATTATAAATTTATTTGTTTATAATTTCCATATAACAAAAATGATAATTTTGTTTTATTACAAATCTATTTAACAAAAATGTTATTTTGTTTTGATTTAACTCAAATCTCCTTAACAAAATGTTATTTTTGTTTTAACTCTTATCTAATTAACAAAAATTTAATTTTTGTTTTAACTCTTATCCAATCAACAAAAATGTATTTTTTTTTGTTTTAACCGAATTCAAAAAATGTTAATTATGGTTTCAACCATTCTAATTAACAAAAATGATAATTTTTGTTTAAACAATTCTATTTTGACAAAAATTTATATTTTTGTTTCAACCTTTTTAATTGACAAAAATGTTTATTTTTGTTTAATTCTTTTTAATTGACAAAAATATTTATTTTTCTTTAATCCTTTTTAATTGACAAAAATATTTATTTTTCTTTAATCCTTTTTAATTGACAAAAATGTTTATTTTTCTTAATGAACAAAAATGTATATTTTTACAAAAAAACGTGTATTTTGTCCAATAATTCTAATTTGACAAAAATGTTCATTTTTGTTTCAACAATTATATTTTGACAAAAAGGCAAATTTTTTTTCAACTATTACATTTGACAAAAGTGACAAATTTGGTTTCAACTATTACATTTGACAAAAGTGAAAAATTTGGTTTCAACTATTACATTTGACAAAAGTGACAAATTTGGTTTCAACTATTACATTTGACAAATGTGAAAAATTTGGTTTCAACTATTACAACTCAAATTTATTTAACAAAAGTGTAATCTTTGTTTAACTCTAATCTTATTTAACAAAAATGTAATTTTTGTTATGTTCAATCTTTTTATTGAAAAACTATGAACAATAAAAATGTAATATTTAATGTAACTTTTTTCTTTAAACAAAGTGAAAGTAAAAACATGATCTTCAATAACTAATCTTTTTACTGCAACAAAAATGAAAATAAAAACATATCTTTCTATTTTACTCTTTTTATTGTAACTACAATAACAACAAAAACACATCTTTTAATTCCACTCGTTTTATTGTATTAAATAAAGTGACAACAAAAAATGAAATCTTTTTTTTGTATTAAACAAAGTGACAACAAAAATGAAATCATTTTATTATAATATCTTAATTATAATCTTTCTATTTTAATGAAAACAAAATTTTGACAAAAACTATGTTTCATGTAAAGAATAAAAATGAGATTTTTATTGCTAATCTAATTTTGACAAAACCTATTTTTATATATCGTTCTTTTTATCTCATCAAACATGAACATCTTTATTTTTACATATACAATAAAAATAGGGTTTTTACGGTATGCACTAATTTTGATTAACCTAACATTTTATTTTTATATATACAATAAAAAGATGGTTTTTATTGTATATACAAATTTTGACAAACATGAATATTATATGTTTTCTATATACAATAAAAATATGGTTTTTATTGCATACACAAAATTTTGATAGACATGAATACATACAATTCAATTCAGTGGTTCACCGCAATCACAAAACAATCAACATTGCAATAAATATATACAACACCCACATGAATTTTATATATAATAAATATAAATTTCACGTTGCAATTTTTTTTAAATAGAGATATCACTTTGCTTTTTGTCTGAATTTTCAACAAACTCTGTTCCAGATCTGGTCTGCTCCATGTTGTAGATCTCGTTACTGCGATTTCAACGAATTCAGTTTCATCGAATTCTGATGTCGTATGATAAAGTTATGATATTATTTACATTTGATAACATAATTAAAATAATTAGTAATTAAATTAAACTAATTACATCCAATCCCTCTTCTCCTTCTTCATCTGTAACACGCGACTCAACAAAAACCCAATATCACACCAAAAACCCTCCATACGCACGCAAATCCAGAATGCCAGAGCAAGATCGGGAGGTGCTATGTTCTCCGCCTTGGCCAGAAGCCTTGCCGCCAACCATGGGGCCCAACTCGCACCCCTATATGCACTGAAAATCGTGCCCAAGCGCTGGGTCTTCCAGCCCCCAATTCGAGCTCCACGAAGAGCAATAGCCGATCACAACCGTTGAATCGATAGAGCTCTGGTAGCTCGATAATTTGGCTTTATAATTTTCGAAATTGATTGAGTGGATAAAGAGAAAATGGAGAGAGAAGTTTCGAAATTTTTGGACTTAGATTTTTGTGGAGGCGGCGGCCATTAGAATTAGGGTATTTAAAATATTTTAATATTAAATTGTCTTGGTTTTCGTGTTTTAAAGTCAGAAATGAGACTAAGTCCAAATCAGACCCACTTACTGTCTAACAATAGGTTTTGATGCCTTCTGAATGCAATGGGACTAGTGGCAAAGCCCAATTCTGAAGTCTACAACAGTTTTACCTAAAGCGTAATAATTTAATTAAACAACATATAAATTTTGATGCACATTTCAATTTACCGAGGCCACATACAAACTCCAAAAATTCCCGAAAAATAAATCTAGCTATGTTTTGATGATACGGTCTTATCAAAATTGATTTCATCGAATTTGGAGACTGTTTGAAAAATGGCCAGTTTCTGGTCGATCCAAATTGACTAAAATTGACAAAACACGTTTTCTTTTGCCACACTCACATATTAATTCCTAAAATTATGAAAATGGGAATCTAGCAATAATTTGACATTCCGGATCCAACAAAAGTTGTTTCATCGAAAAAGGAGGTCCTTTGTAAAATGGCTATTTTTAATATTAATATATATATATATAAAATCTATAGGGACTATTCTGAATTTTAAACTGGGCATAACTTTTGATTCCCGCTATGAAATTTCAATTTTTCAGATTCTTTGGACATTTATTTTTAAACAGATTTAAATATTTTTGGTTTCACTAAAATCCAATTTATTTTGCATCCTGTACAGTTAGTCAAAGTTCGAATTCAAATTTTCAAACTGCCGCGCTATTTCTAACTACTTATATAATTAAATTAAAAATTTCCATTCTAATTTTGATTTAAATAAATTTTTTAATCGTTATTATTTAAAATAAATTATTTTAAATATTCAAAATTCACTAAAACTGCTATAATAAATTTTTTAAATTAGTTCCAAAATTCCGGGTTGTTACAATCTCCCCCACTTAAAATCTTTTTGTCCTCGAAAAGGAACGGAGCTGAAAGTTATTTAATTAACCAACTCAACTTTCATTTTTCTATTGGTTTCAATAATTTTATTAGTTGATTGACTTTTCAAATATATATAACTTTTATATATTCAAAAATCATATTTTCTAAGACCGGATTATATATATAATCACAAATACGTTAATTATAAACTTGTCACTCTCAACTCGTCTAGTGCATTTCTAACCGCATCTCTAACGAGTTTTCTCATCTAGGATACTACTGATCCTATCTCTAATGAGTATTCTTTTATAGGATATTACTAATCTTACCTCTGATGAGTCTTTTTTTCAGTTCTAACAAGTTGTACCCCAAAGATTTAAGTTAACCAAAGCTCCGATACCAACTGTAACGATTTGGATTTTGCCTGGGCCTAATCGATCGCTAAATCAACCAAGACCGTTCAAGAATCCGAATACGCTAACTTTGGGCATACAATACATCAGAACAAAAAATAGCATACTTTTTTATAAACATTATAATAATGTTACACCAGAGTACAAAATATATCAGAGTACATCGATAAATAACAATACAGCTGAAGATTAATTTACAATAAATGTAATACAATGCAGCAGAAGTCTATCATTGCTCTGGACACAGCTTTAAGCTTCGATCCAGAATCCTGCTCAATATATCAGCAAAATAAGCTACTCGACTGCCCGTGTGGAAAAGAGGGCACCCGAGTTTGCAAAGTGAACAAACTACGAGTCAGTCATGGGACTGGTATGAGAAATCCTTCCTAACTTATCTAACAATATGGCTAATCACAGGACCACGCCGCTAACGCGGAACGCGTTTACTCCATTGGATTGCTAGTGCATAAATTATATAAATTTTTATTCAAAACAACACAATGCTTTTTAGAAAAATGAAATCATTATAAGACTCAAGTCCCATCACACAATGCAACGAAAACCAAAGGATAGAGTTTTACCTTATAATGATCAAACATGCTTGATACGTAGAAAATAATATTTTAATATTATTATTAGTGTCTAATCAGTTTTAAAATACTTCATAGTAAATGTATCGTTCCTAGACGGCATAGTACCCCATCCTACTATGTCGCCATATATAGGTTTACAATCAAAACCGTAATGTCGTATTGGAGATTGGCTTTCCCTCATGAGTCAAGGCTAGGGACGATCTCCTTACCGATTTGAGACACTCTAGCAATGTCTCAGGATTCGGATGCTGGGGAACCCTTGGATCCTGCAGGGCCGATCCACAAATATTTTTGTGGATTGGCAATTCCTGAACACATGTTTCCCGGTCCTATTGAACCTATAATTTGGTCACTATCGAACAATAAATCCGAGGCGCCTCATTCCATCAACCACATAAGTATAATTACAGGGCTTACAAAACCCTAATACCACTTCTAGCTAGAAAGAAACGTGTGCACTCACTACGTACCCTTGTCCCCTTTCTGACTCTTACCGGGGTGTGAGGCTCGCGAGGTAACGTTATACGCAAAGCTATGCCAAAATAGACTATGCTTTGATCATCAACCACAAGGCTCTGCTTTTCAACAAAATCCTCGGTCAATTGCATCTTGGCATGTCACATTAACAATTCACACAATGCGATTGATAACTACCAATTTATAACCTCTAAGCTCGTGCGTCTCAGAGAAGGGTGTTTAGAAAGAGAATAAATTCTCCGCAACCAATCAGATATATATTAAATAGAAATCAATTCACATAGAATGAAATTCAACGTCAGACACACATCCATTTACAAGTCCGTTCTACGTCTAAATGAAACCGGAGACACCTTATTCCTTATCCCGTATGCCCAATATGGAAGAGAGGTGCTCGCATATCCGGACAATCAACAAGTACGTCTAGACAACTACCAATTTAACCCTTTCCTAGGAGCGACCCAGTTCAGGGCATCAGTAGTCGCCCATTCAATGGGAAGATCGTCGGTCTTCAATCACCGTCTTCAATGTCTTCGACTTTTAATCGTCATAATAATTATTCATAATGGGTTATACCCGGTCTTTCCGAATAACTCGCGTATTTTATAATAAAAAATTAGGTGCTATAAATACACATCATACTTCCTATTCCAATTCAGAATTTTCTTTTAAATAAAATATTCATATTAAAAGGGAAAGATTCCCACCAATTTTATCAAAGATAAATTCTTTTAAATTTATTCTTTAATCTTCTTTTTAAAAAATTCATTAAAACTCCAATTTGATTTTAATATCCAAAACCATTACTTTATGATTATTCAATTTTAAGAAATTAATCTTATCTTTAACTGGGTTAAAGAACCAATGTCATTTAAAACACAGTTCACGATAAACCCAAAATCATTTTCCATTAAATATGGAATTTTCACAGAAATCAAATCAATATATTATCGATATAAATTTCCGTATCAGACTAATAATATAAATGGAATAACGGCAAAGCCTTTTAAATTCCATATATAGTAACAATCTTCTTTTACAGAAGCCTATCTTGATTATTATCAAATCAAATTTCCACTCAATTCCAGTTTAATACATCAAATTGGAAAACTTAACTTTAGAAAATCTCTTCTTAAATCTTAATAAAAAGATTTATAAATTCTAAATCATATTTTTACTGTTAATTGGGCTAAAGAACAAATGTCGTTTAAAACACAGTACACAATAAACCCAATTCACATATCATCTTATTCCCATCACTAAATATAATTGGAAACTCTAATAATCTTAACTAAAAGATTTATTCTTTTCATATGGGGCTTAAGAACAGTGTTATTTAAGACATCATCCACGACAACCCAAAATCTAATTCTTTTATTTAATTCTAATTAAGTATTAATAAATAGAAGACAATAAATCTTAATTTAAAAGAATTATTCTAGTGAATAACTAGTTCGTTTCGAAAAAATATATTTTTATCTTTTGTCCATCCAAAAACGAATATAAAAATCATTTTATTCTTCGCTAAATATTATTTTAAAATATCCGTTATTTAAAAATATTCTTTATGTAAAAATTTCTTTGTATTACAATGTTCTTTATTTTAAAATATTCTTTATGTTACAATGTTCTTTATTTTAAATTATTCTTTATTTAAAAGATATTCTGAATCGGAATGCGACTCAATCAGTTACGATATAATTTCGGTTATATGGATTTCATACATCGCATGTATACGACAATAATGAGAAATAATCACTAAACCATCCATTCACATCCAGAGTGAAATTTATAACCGTGTGAGCATTAAAATGAATAAGTAACGCATATCACAGCCGGTCAATCTATCGATTGACATACAACTAAATATTGGGAATAGTGTATGTCAAATATCATCCCAATACCCATGTAGGGTTTTTAGACAACAACAATTCATCTAAATAAATCATTGGTTAATGAATTTAACCAATTTTATTTCCGCTAACATGTTGATGATAATGAACAAAACATGTTATTATATTCCTAATGCCGAATAAAAATGTATTTTACTCGCATAATTTCCCTATATGTATTTAATGTCTAATAAAATGTAATTTATTTACATGGCATTGTTGTTGATGACAAATAAAAAGATAATTTTTATTTTCCTTTATTTGTATGCAATTTCTATTTTTAATTTTAACAAATAAAAATAAATCGTTTTATTTGCATGTATAGTTTCAAAACATAACATATGAAATACCTCTTTATTCTGTACACAAATCATAATCTATAATTCGACAATACAAATGTCACTTGTATTTGCATACAAATTCTATTGTATAATTTAACAAAAAATGTCATTTTAATTCACATATAATTCTAATGTATGTTTTGATCATGAAAATGATTCTTATATTTGCATATAAATTCAAATGTATGTTTTGACCATGAAAATGGTTCTTATATTTGCATATGAATTCTAATGTATGTTTTGACCATGAAAATGATTCTTATATTTGCATATAAATTCTATTGTATGTTTTAACAATAAAAATGATTCTTTATTTAACATACAAATTCTAATGTATGTTTTAACAATAAAAATGATTCTTTTATCAAAATACAAATTCTAACTTATGTTTTAACAATAAATATGATTTTTTTATTTAACATACTAATTCTAATGTATTCTAATGACAATGTAACAACTCAGAAAATCAGAACCAATTTAAAATTTTTATTTTGGCAACTTTAATGAATTTTGAATACTTAAAATGAATTATTTTAAATAATAACGACAAGAAATTTGTTTTGAATAGAATTGGAACGTATATATTTATCAGAATCGATGTTGGAATATAAATATTTATTTTAATTATAAAACAAGTCCTGAAATGGCGCGGCAGTTTGAAAATTTGAATTTGAACTTTGACTGACTGTACAGGGTGCAAAATAAACCGGACTTTAGTGAAACCAAAAATATTTAAATGTATTTAAGAATATATTTCTAACGAATCTGAAAAATCAAAATTTCATAGCGGGAATCAAAAGTTATGTCCAAATGAATTTTCAGAAAGGTCGCTATGGAATTAATATAGCCCTTGAAAATAGACATTTTGTAAACGACCTTCGTTTCCGATGAAACCTTTTTATTGGATCTGGAATGTCAAATTATTGCTAGGTTTCAAATTCCATAATTTTTGAAGCTAATATATGAGCGTGGCAAAGGAAAACGCGTTTGGTTAGTTTCAATCAATTTGGATTGACCAGAAAATGGCCATTTTTTCAAATGGTCTCCAAATTGGACAAATCTAGTTTTGTTGGGACCGTATCATCACAACATAGCCAGATATAATTTTTCTGGAATTTTTAGAATTAGTACGTGGCCCCGACAAATTAGAATGTACGTTCAAATCCATATTTGAATGTTTTATATTTTAATTTAAAGAAAAACTGACTGAAATAGTCGAATGGGCCTACGAAACATATTCCATTGTGTCTAGAATGGGGGTATTTAGTTAGGAACGACAGTCGTTGGGTTTGAGTTGGAGTTCGTTTGGAGAAACAAATATTTTTGGAATTTATATAAATATCGGCGAATCAGAAAATTTCATTCATTAATTCAAAAATAAAAAAATCGACTTTCTCTTTCCCCGTATCGCGATTAACGGCGGAACCCCTTTGCTACCTTCTCTCTCCGATTACTCCCTCCACAATTCGAATTAGCTTCCAGTCCAGTTGAAGATTTTGTAGAGCTTCACATCCTCTTCAAATCCATACCTGCTGTGTATATTTTCATGGAGTATTTGGTGAGAACGAGCTCTCCAAAGTTCAACCCTTTCAACCGCTGCCGCCCCTTCCTTCGTGCATCGAACGGCACGCCACCCCCTGCGCCGCTTGCGCCTCTCCTCCCTCTTTGTCGCTGCGAAGGCCGATCGTCCCATCGCTTCACCGTTTGCATGAAAATTCAAAACCTAGTTTTGAACCGTTTGCTGAAATGTACGGCTTTGGTTTATTTAAACTGATTTTGACAAATAAAAGCATTGCAAACTTATAAAAATCATATCTTTTTGCTATGTGGTCGAAATCAGTGAAACAAGAGATACCGGGACCGTGAGGACGTCTTCTACATTCTAGAAGACACCGGGGAATTTTTAGAGCTCGCCACAATTTTTGGCAAAGAGAAAAGCAATGTGAGATTTTTTAATTCAAAACGATATGGAATGGCGATGTATAAATTATATAATCGATGTATAAGTTATATAAGCGTTATACACCTCATGTATAAGCATTGTATAAATTATATGTGCGATGTATAAGTTATATATGTGTTGTAAAAATCATTTGTGTGGTTAATGGAGTTGAAATGAAATTGAAATATATTTATATACATACATACATACATACATACATACATATATATATATATATACACACACATATTCCCCTCGTCCACAGACCATGGACGATATATATTGGTTGTGATTGTTTGGATTTTGGTTGACGTGAAATTTGGTTGTTAAATGCGAATGGTTGATAATGATTAATTGTGTTTGAAACCAAATAGGATTAGTTTGTGGGAAAATTCGTCTGCGTACGAGCTAGATTATTGAAATCCCCATTGTCAAAAGCTGCGAGACTTTAAGGTAGCGCGAGGAGTCGTACTCGGGACGGTGCCGGTTTTAACTACCCTGCCGTTATGCTGCCGAAATTTTCTGAAACATTCATGTGTTTGAATTTTATTCATGCATTGATAAAAATAACATTTTTATTGTATGTACGAAATATATAAAATATTCATGTTTGAAGTAAATTGTTTTAACAATAAAAATCACATTTTTATTATATATATGAATTGCAAAAATATCCATGTTTGAAATAAATTGTTTTAACAATAAAAATCACATTTTTATTATATATATGAAGTGTTAAAAATATTCATGTGTTGAAATAAATATTTGTTGGCTAAAAATATTATTTTTACCATATGTGTGAAATGAAAATGGTTTGGATATTGAAGAAAGGACTATATATATATATATATATATATAATTAAATTAAAACGAATAACGAAGCTGCAGTTCGTGTTTTGGAATCGTGATTTTAAACGATTATACTAAGAAATCTGACCATCGGACTTCCCCGAAACTGGAATCGTTGGGTTCGCTTTGAAAATATCTTTCCAACGATACCAAATTTGCAAAGATCCAACGGTTAGATTGTGTGAAATGTTTAATTCAAATCTGAATGAAAACAACATGGAATGAATTATATTTTTATATATATTTATAAATATAATTAAAATAAATCGAATAAGGACGCTGCAGTTTGTATTTTGAAATTGTAACTTTAAATGATTGTACCGGGAGATCCGACCGTCGTACTTTCCCAAAACTGGAATTGTTGGGTCCGTTTTGAAAAGATCTTTCCAATGATATAAATTTGTAAAGATCCAGTGGTTAGATTTTCAGATATATGTAAATCAAATCTAAAGAAAAACAGCACCATGGCCGCATTATGGCCTGAAGCGTTGTTTGAATAAATTGGTTATTTTTAAATAATCAAAAATAGTGATAAATCGTTATAAAATATTATAAACGATATGGAATGGAAATAAACCAAATTTACTCGGTTTATTGGATATTTGATGGCTGAATGTATTTGACATGAAAATTATATTAATGAACTGAATTATGGATGTCAAATAATTTAACCATGGAAATAAATTGACTTGAATTCATAATATACGTGAATTATTTGAAAAGGCCGAGTTAAATCTCATTTCAAATAATTGGTCGATGATTAGAAGTTGAAGATATGAAGACGGTGTAAGACCGATGATCTTCACATTGAATGGATGGCTACTGATGCCTTTGATGGGAGTTGCTACCCTGAAGGGGTTACAGTGGTGGTTGTCCGGACGTACTTGTTGATCGTTCAGATGTGTGAGGACCTCTCTCTTGTATTGAACATATGGGATGAGGAATAAGGTGCCTCCGGTTTCGTTCAGACCCAGAACGGACTTGTAAATGGACTGTGTGTCCGACATTGGATTTCAATCTATGTGATTGATATACGTCAGTTGCATGGCGTGAATTGCCTATGTGGCATGCTGAGATACAATGATCAAGGCTTTTGTTGAAAAGCAAAGCCTTATGGATGATGATCAAAGCGGGGCTTTAAATAGCTAGCTTTGTGTTTAGCGTTGATATGCAGGCCTCACACCCCGGTATGAGCCAGAAATGGGAGAGGATATCAGGGAGGACATGCGTTTCCTTCTAGCTAGGAGTGGTGTCAGCGTTTTACAAGCCCTGATGTTTTACTTATGTGGATGATGGATAGCGAGGCACCTCGGTTATTTCGGTCTCTTCGGAGCCGATGGTATGGTCGGGATATGACCAGTTTATGCCCCATAGGGCGGGAAAACACAGTGTTCGGGCATTTTAATCCACTCCGTGTGGACCGGCCCTGACGATCCAAAGGATTGACATAGTACGTGCTTGAGACATGGACTAGATTGTCTCGAAGCGGTAAGGATGATCCCTTGCCTTGGTTCGTGACGGAAATCCAATTTTCAAATACGACATCGTGCAGTTTTGATTGTAAACCTATATATGGCGACATAGTGGTATGGGGCACTTATGCCATCTGTGATTGATACTTATGATTGAAATTGTTTTTGAAACATATAAACACTAGTAATAATATCAAATGCTTTTGTTTTATTCGTATCAAGCATATATTGGCCATTATAAGGTAAAAATCTAACCTCCGGCTTCGTCGCATTGTGTGATGGGACCTGAGTCTTATAATGGCTTCATTTTTGAAAAAAGCATTGCAATGTTTAAAAGATTTACTTGTTTTAAACACTGACAATCCAATGGAGTAAATGTAATACCCCACTTCCGCTAGGGTCACTAACAAGGGGAATGCACTAGCTTTAGTGGAGCATTATCTAGGTAAACATACACAGAAATATTACATGACAGAACATATATAAAACAGCGGAAGAAAAACCAAATTTCATTTCTTTAAAATCTAGAAAGGTCTAAAGTCTTTTTACATCAAAATGCCATTAAATCTATTACATCGAAATATGTCTTGCAATAGTAAAGAAGCATAAAACCATATTCATAAATCATTCCCCAAGTAAAACAGCCATAGCCAAGAAAGGTCCAAGCCATATACGATGATCTTGAAGCAGAAAGAAGTCCAAACCAAGTTGTAGTGCTTCCTCCCTGAGAACCTGGGAGGGGGGGGGGGGAACAGAAGAAAAAGAGGTGAAACAAAACGGGTCAGTCATGCAGACTGGTAAGTCCTAGTGACTTTCAGCATAGAAACAAGTAAAGGTAACATGACATGTATAAACTGAAAGTAAACATAAGGATGACGACAAGATAGGCAATTTAAACTAAGATAACTATGGCAACAAGATAAACTATGGTAACAAGATAAACTATGCAAACCAGATAAACTACGTATAGCATCGCATGTTTAACATTATCTGCACCAACTGTACTAGTACCCCAACCCGTATCATCCTTTCCATGTATATGTACAGTCCCTTGCCGTATATCATACTGGTTTCATCACGTATTTTTATACTACTTCAACGTAGTGCCACCATTCTTGAAATCGTTTGGACTACCACCCTTGTTCTGGCTAGGTTTCCTTACCATGAACTATCGCGTGTTCATCTAGGATTTATGCCACCTAGGACCACTAGGGATTATGCTACCTATTGAACGTTATCTAGATTCGTTTAGGGTATATGCCACCTAGGACCACTAGGGATTATGCTACCTAACGAATTTCACGTAACGATCTATTAATCGATCGGCTCCCTACAAGTCCTAGCTCGTTCATGTGTCTGTGTCATACGGCCCAATCACGAAATGTAGTCGCCTGTGCTAGGTCCACCATAGGGTGTATCAAGCCCTATGGTGCCAACCATCGACACGAATCAAGCACGCACATTGTAAACCTACTGGTGCCCAATGCCTGCTTTTTCAACTTCGGACTACGTGCACGACCATAGTCCGCCTGAACCTACAATGGCGCACCAACTCAGCCGTCGTTCTGGTCGCTTACAATCAGCCCAGTAATTGTGCCCCACCCTTCCTAGTTCCAGGGTACCATGATACATCTAGTGGGTTACTGCTGAAAAGGACCGTGTAACTAGGGTTTCCATCCAACAGGTTAAGTGTTGTCATTTAAATTCGAGACTTAACCCCATCAGTCTAGCTGTCAAGTTGGTTAAGTGTGGTCATTCAAGTTCGTGACTTAACCCGTCTACGTGTCATGTCAAATTGGCTAAGTGTTGTCGTTTAAGTTCTTGACTTAGCCCTACGAATCATGTGTCAAGTTGGTTAAGTATATTCAAGCGGTTCATGACTTAACCCTATCAAATCATGTCTCAAGTTGGTTAAGTTTATTCAAGCGGTTCATGACTTAACCCTATCAAATCATCGTGTCAAATTGGTTAAGTATATTCAAGCGGTTCATGACTTAACCCTATCAAATCATGTCTCAAGTTGGTTAAGTGTTGTCTTTCATGTTCATGACTTAACCCTATCATGTGGCACTAATTCATTAATGCACCTCAACCTCTCACATTAGACCTGTTGTTGTGGTCATTGGATATGCCGGGCGGTTCCGGGCAGATTTACACCACAACTCAGTCTAAACTCGGGTTTCAAGCACGATATGACCAACTACTCACATTGGATCCTATTGTTTGCAGCCACTGGATTTGCCGGGCGGTTCTGGGCAAATTTACACTACAAACTCAACCCAACTTCGAGTTGGCCATTTTCATGTTCATATTCAGGTTCAGGTTATAACAGCGTTCATGTTTCAAGTTTTGTCTTTTATCAAGTTCATAATTCATGTTCATAACCAATTCATGTTTTGCCTATTCTACCCAAATCATGTTCAAATCGCACGTAAACGTGATCGATCCATACTACAAATAAGTCCAAATCTCAGAATAAAGGGAATAACATCAAAACTATGATAGGAAAGAGGGACAAGCATAAAGCGATAAGAGGGGTTACAAGACTATCTTGACATAACTTGAGATAATTGGTTACAACATCACTGGCATATAGGATTTCCAATCTAGCAAGATAAGGCGATAGTCATGGTAAACGCTGACATAAAAGAATAGACATGCAAAAGCAAGCCAAATACAAGGATAATGGATCCAATGTTTTTGGTATACATAATAGCGAATAAACTAAGCAAGTCACACCCTAGGTATACGATCCAACAAAATGCCAATTCGGTGCACAACATGGTTTCCAACTATAGTGTTATGGGCATGAACAATCAACTATAATAGTCTTAGGCAATTAACCCCAATAGTCATAGGTAGATATCTCATAGTAATGAATCATAAGCGACTCACCATAATAATCATGGATAATTATCAAAAATAGTTCTAGGCAAATAGTCATAGGCAATTAACAGTAATAGTTTCAAAGTCATGGTCATAGATAATGGCCTTATGTTCATAATCATAGGTAATAATCCTCATAGTCAAGAGTCATAGGTGATTAGCCACAATTGTCCTCGTCATAGTCATAGGCATAGTCTCATGTTCACAGTCATAGGCATGGTCTTATGTTCTGTCATAGGCATAGGTATAGTCTTATGTTCATCGTCATAGTCATAGGCATAGGCAAAACCTTATGTCCACTGTCATAGGCATATTAAGGTTATAGTCCTGAAAGAATTTGATTTACAACATGAATAAGCCCCAAATAGAAATATTCCCACAAGTCAAGATCCAAGAATTTATGTTACAATCTAGCATTTGAATAATAAACTAGGTCCAACAACATAAATGGGCATGATTCAGTCGATAAGAAATAATCCCAAAATCATAGATTCAAGAAGAGACAAGAACAGATCCAAATAGATAATCAAGCTTCGGTCCAATTTCATTTTATTCCATGTCCATATCAAATTTAACAAGTTTCAATCTCAAAGTAACTAGAACTTACAGAGCGCGGATCGAGAATTAGAGTGCAGAGATTTGATTCTAGAAACGGTTGTTGCAGTTGTTGAATCTCTATTTGTTTAGTCTTGTTCTAGTTGAAAACCCCCAATTTGCAATCCCTAGATGTTGTCTTGACGAAGAAGAAGTAGCCATTCTCTCTTTAATTTAATTGTTTTCAGAAGCAGCATAATGACAGAGTGAAATGGTGTGGAGAAAGTGAGGATAGGGGTGAGTTTATATAGGATTGGGCAGACGAATCTGGATAGAAAATGAGTCTAAATACATCAGGATGCATCTGGTTCAAGAAGTGGGCTCGGGAGGCAGGTCGACCACTAGGCCGACACTATGGTCGACCTGGTCCCTGGGAGGTCGACACTATAGTCGACCCCCAGGTCGACCTGGTCCATGGGAGGGAGTGTTCCCGCCCTGCCTGCTGCGGGGTTTGAATTCGAATTTCGAATTCGAAATTCGAGCTGTCTTTGATTCTGAAATTTTTTGAAACTTCTAGAGGTCATAACTTGGACATACGAACTCCGATTTTCAAAAACTCGGACTCTATTTCATGTAAAATTTCGAGACGAACACAATGGAGTAACCCGTTTCCCTTGATTCTGACTTTAAAATTTAATTCTGCCTTACTTTCTTGTTTTAACATTTATAAAAATTCGGGTTGTTACATTCTCCCCTCCTTAAAGGATTTCGTCCCCGAAATCTTCAAGTTAAGAAAAATGTGTCCTACCATCCAATCATCCATCTACTCAATCATCAATCACAGGCATCCATTGTCCTTAAGAGATTTCTAATGTTGTATGAACATATGCAGAAAGTGTGTGTATATGTTCCTTATCTAATGCAAATGATCAGGCCTAATTGATCTTTTTAAATGCAAAATATGTTTAGTGCCATGAATCCAATATGTATGTAAATAGTCCTAGTCATATAAACACTATATGTGTGCACAAACATCCATCCATATGCAACATCCACATGATAACACATTCAATTCCATCCATAAACAAGTATAAACATTCATGCATATGCAATATGAAAATGTGTTTGAGCCGATCTAGTGCCTAATGTGTGTTATGCAACCACGAGCAACCACTTGCGACCACTTGCAACCACTTGCAACCATCAACCATAACATGTCTCAAACACATGTTTACATCCATTAGTTCTTACCTAAAGGTATAACCGAATGATAGAAGCAAGTTAAAACTTTGTGCCCATTAGGCAATGTCAAAACTGGAAATCTATGTCACATATATACTGATTAGGAGAAGAACTCCCTAAGCACCAGCTCCGAAGACAGAAATCAACATCAGGCTGACACCCAAAGAATTAACCAACCAATATATATGTTTCTAGGAAACTAAGCATGATGGACTCCTTTTTGGTCATAAGAAATCCCTTCCTAAGATCAACTCATATCCTATAAAACCCAAAAAGTTTAGTCAACCCAACGGACACCCTCAAGCCCCAACATGTATTAATAACAGATGAGTCATACTCCCTATGGGGTTTGCAACAGAAATAGGATTGAGAATAGGACCGAGAGGATATACTTGAAAGATAGTATGCAAGTAAGCTCTACAGGAAAAGATGGATCAAGGATATACTCTTAAAAAGAGATATGGTGCGCGTATCGAGTCATCAATCTTCTAAGTCGCATTTCCTTAAGCTTAAATCCCTTGTGCTTTCACTGTCTTTAACTTCACAATTTTGTAGCTTCTTAATTCTTGTTTCCAAAATATGAGGTGGAACTCATTCCACTGTTGCCTCTCGTTTGACTTATTCTCCTTATTCTTTTTCTAGTATACCCGGCTTAAACATAACTGCGTACTCATGGTTTCATGTAAGCTCTCCAAAATTCACTAGTGAATCTCGGATCTCATTCACTTACTAGAAGGTATTCCACACAGAAGGATTATCTCTTGCAAATAAACAGATGTCAACCATGTTGCCAAATGTACTTACTAAGGTGATTTCCTATAACTCATGCATAAGCGAAATGAACTATCCGCCTTAGTGGCGAACACTACTCGAGCGTATCGATAAATGTATCAAGAGATTCTAGGTAACTAACCATGGCAGAACCCTAAGGGTTACACTAGACTTCGAGGGCATTACCAAGGCAAGTCAAGCGTCTAACTACCCTCTTTTCATACTCGAGAATGGTACCATTTCTGGATAACCATTCCATCCCTAGAATCAACCCATAGCCCAAAAACATAAGCTTTACTTCTAAACTCAACACTTAGCATAGACATTCTCAAATCCAAACAAGTCATGAATAAATGAGCCGATTCCCCAACATGATTTGAGACAAAAATGGGATCCTCTACTACGCTAGTACTAAGGTGCAGAGACTCAACTATCGAGGCAAAATTAAAAGGATGCGATGTATAAAAAAAACAAAGTTCCCACGGTATGATAGAAAAGAGAAGCTTTTTAACAGAAACGTTACCACCTCTCTTAGGTATGCTAGTAGTGAGAGCATACAATTGCCCTCTCAATGATTTTGTTCTTTGCCCTTGTCCTTGTCCTATGATACTTAAATACATGTCCTTTTTTACCATACCAACGATGTTCTTTCTTATTATTCTTTTACTTTGACCTCTTCCCTTTCACCTTTTCCTCCTTCGTGGATTACGCCTTATCAACAAGTTTCTCATCCTTAGGCTTGTGTTCTTTATCCTTGTTCTTACTATCCTTGCGTAGCTTGTTGACAAGTTTCTCGAAAGCTACCCCCATCGCACGACAACCCTACAAAGCTTGAAATAAGATTAGTCGCAAGTAAAACTACTGTGGCTACAGATGGAGGTTGGGCACTCCTTGGTCCTCCGACATATGTCGTACGCCCACAAAACTATGGTGAAAAAGAAAGAGAGAAGAGACTCAAGGAGAGAATCAAAAGATAGTGCATATGGCTTTGGGGAACAAAACTTTTCTTTAGAAAAATGCTTCTTTGTAAACATTTTGCAAATAATTTCAAAAGGTTTTAAAAACTTTTGCCCAGTCTGGTAACCTTCTGCTCTGATACCAAATGTAACACCCCACCTCCGCTAGGGTCACTCACAAGGGGAATGCACTAGCTTTGGTGGAGCATTATCTAGGTAAACATACACAGAAATATTACAGGACATAACATATATAAAACAGCGGAAGAAAAACCAAATTTCATTTCTTTAAAATCTAGAAAGGTCTAAAGCCTTTTTACATCAAAATGCCATTAAATCCATTACATCGAAATCTGTCTTGCAATAGTAAAGAAGCATAAAACCATAGTCATAAATCATTCCCCAAGTAAAACAGTGAAGCGGCCATAGCCAAGAAAGGTCCAAGCCATATATGATGATCTTGAAGCATAAAGAAGTCCAAACTAAGTAGTAGTGCTTCCTTCCTGAGAACCTGGGGGTGGGGGAGGGGGGGGGGGGGAAACGGAAGAAAAAGAGACGAAACAAAACGGATCAGTCATACAGACTGGTAAGTCCAAGTGACTTTCAGCATAGAAACAAGTAAAGGTAACATGACATGTATAAGCTGAAAGTAAACATAAGGATGACGACAAGATAGGCAAGTTAAACTAAGATAACTATGGCAACAAGATAAACTATGGTAACAAGATAAACTATGCAAACCAGATAAACTACGTATAGCATCGCATGTTTAACATTCTCTGCACTAAATGTACTAGTACCCCAACCCGTATCATCCTTTCCATGTATATGTACAGTCCCTTGCCGTATATCATACGGGTTTCATCATGTATTTTTATACTACTTCAACGTAGTGCCACCATTCTTGAAATCGTTTGGACTACCACCCTTGTTCTGGCTAGGTTTCCTTATCATGAACTATCGCGTGTTCATCTAGGATTTATGCCACCTAGGACCACTAGGGATTATGCTACCTATTGAACATTTTCTAGATTCGTTTAGGGTTTATGCCACCTAGGACCACTAGGGATTATGCTACCTAACGAATTTCATGTAACGATCTATTAATCGATCGGCTTTCTACCAGTCCTAGCTCGTTCATGTGTCTGTGTCATACGGCCCAATCACAAAATGTAGTCACCTGTGCTAGGTCCACCATAGGGTGTATCAAGCCCTATGGTGCCAACTATCGACATGAATCAAGCACGCATAGTGTAAACCTACTGGTGCCCAATGCCTGCTTTTTCAACTCCGGACTACGTGCACGACCATAGTCCGCCTGAACATACAATTGCGCACCAACTCAGCCGTCGTTCTGGTCGCTTACAATCAGCCAAGTAATCGTGCCCCACCCTGCCTAGTTCCAGGGTACCATGATACATCTAGTGGGTTACTGCTGAAAAGGACCGCGTAACTAGGGTTTCCGTCCAGCAGGTTAAGTTTTGTCCTTTAAATTCGAGACATAACCCCATCAGTCTAGTTGTCAAGTTGGTTAAGTGTGGTCATTCAAGTTCGTGACTTAACCCGTCTACATGTCATGTCAAATTGGCTAAGTGTTGTCGTTTAAGGTCATGACTTAGCCCTACGAATCATGTGTCAAGTTGGTTAAGAATATTCAAGCGGTTCATGACTTAACCCTATCAAATCATATCTCAAGATGGTTAAGTGTATTCAAGCGGTTGATGACTTAACCCTATCAAATCATCGTGTCAAATTGGTTAAGTATATTCAAGCGGTTCATGACTTAACCCTATCAAATCATGTCTCAGGTTGGTTAAGTGTTGTCTTTCATGTTCATGACTTAACCCTATCATGTGGCATCAATTCATTAATGCACCTCAACCTCTCACATTAGACCTGTTGTTGTGGTCACTGGATATGCCGGGCGGTTCCGGGCAGATTTACACCACAACTCAGTCTAACCTCGGGTTTCAGGCGATATGACCAACTACTCACATTGGATCCTATTGTTTGCATCAACTGGATTTGCCGGGCGGTTCCGGGCAGATTTACACTGCAAACTCAACCCAACCTCGAGTTGGCCATTTTCATGTTCATATCCAGGTTCAGGTTATAACAGCGTTCATGTTTCAAGTTTTGCCTTTTATCAAGTTCATAATTCGTGTTCAAAACCAATTCATGTTTTGCCTATTCTACCCAAATCGTGTTCCCATCGCACGTAAACGTGATCGATCCATACTACAAATAAGTCCAAATCTCAGAATAAAGGGAATAACATCAAAACTATGATAGGCAAGAGGGACGAGCATAAAGCGATAAGAGGGGTTACAAGACTAGCATGACATAACTTGAGATAATTGGTTACAACATCACTGGCATATAGGATTTCCAATCTAGCAATATAAGGCTATAGGCATGGTAAACGCTGACATAAAAGAATAGACATGCAAAAGCAAACCAAATACAAGGATAATGGATCCAATGGTTTTGGTGTACATAATAGCGAATAAACTAAGCAAGTCACACCCTAGGTATACGATCCAACAAAATGCCAATTCGGTGCACAACATGGTTTCCAACTATAGTGTTATGGGCATAAACAATCAACTATAATAGTCTTAGGCAATTAACCCCAATAGTCATAGGTAGAAATCTCATAGTTATGAATCATAAGCGACTCATCCCAATAATCATGGATAATTATCAAAAATAGTTCTAGGCAAATAGTCATAGGCAATTAACAGTAATAGTTTCAAAGTCATGGTCATAGATAATTGCCTTATGTTCATAATCATAGGTAATAATCCTCATAGTCAAGAGTCATAGGTGATTAGCCACAATTGTCCTCGTCATATTCATAGGCATAGTCTCATGTTCACAGTCATAGGCATGGTCTTATGTTCTTTCATAGGCATATGTATAGTCTTATGTTCATCGTCATAGTCATAGGCATAGGCAAAACCTTATGTCCACTGTCATAGGCATATTAAGGTTATAGTCCTGAAAGAATTTGATTTACAGCATGAATAAGCCCCAAATAGAAATATTCCCACAAGTCAAGATCCAAGAATTTATGTTACAATCTAGCGTTTGAATAATAAACTAGGTCCAACAACATGAATGGGCATGATTCAGTCGATAAGAAATAATCCCAAAATCATAGATTCAAGAAGAGACAAGAACAGATCCAAATAGATAATCAAGCTTAGGTCCTATTTCATTTTATTCCATGTCCATATCAAATTTAACAAGTTTCAATCTCAAAGTAACTAGAACTTACAGAGCGCGGATCGAGAATTAGAGTGCAGAGATTTGATTCTAGAAACGGTTGTTGCAGTTGTTGAATCTCTATTTGTTTAGTCTTGTTCTAGTTGAAAACCCCCAATTTGCAATCCTTAAATGTTGTCTTGACGAAGAAGAATTAGCCATTCTCTCTTTAATTTAATTATTTTCAGAAGCAGCATAAGGACAGAGTGAAATGGTGTGGAGAGAGTGAGGCTAGGGGTGAGTTTATATAGGATTGGGCAGACGAATCTGGATAGAAAACGAGTCTAAATACATCAGGATGCATCTGGTTCAAGAAGTGGGCTCGGGAGGCAGGTCGACCCCCAGGTCGACACTATGGTCGACCTGGTCCCTGAGAGGTCGACACTGTAGTCGACCCCCAGGTCGACCTGGTCCATGGGAGGGAGTTTTCCCGCCCTTCCTGCTGCGGGGTTTGAATTCGAATTTCGAATTCGAATTTCGAGCTGTCTTTGATTATGAAAATTTCTGAAACTTCTAGAGGTCATAACTTGGTCATACGAACTCCGATTTTCGAAAACTCGGACTCTATTTCATGTAAAATTTCGAGATGAACGCATTGGAGTAAGCCGTTTCCCTTGATTCTGACGTTAAAATTTAATTCTGCCTTGATTTCTTGTTTTAACATTTATAAAAATTCGGGTTGTTATAGTAAACCCATTCCGCGTTAGCGGCGTGGTCCTGTGATTGGCCTTATTATAAAATAAGTTAAGTAGATTTCTCATACCAGTCCCATGACTGACTCTTAGTTTGTTTCACTTGCAAACTAGGGTGCCCTATTTTCTACACGGGCAGCCTTGTATTCAGGTTTTAGCAGGTTTTATCTAGATAGCTATGGAGCCGAAGATGGATTCTATCACTTCTTTTTATGCTGTTCAGCTCCTGTTATGTATATTATGTTTGATTCCATTATAGACATTTTATATAAAGCTGAACTGTATTTTTGTACTAAGTATGATCCTGTTATACTGTGTAACTCTGATGATTATGTTTATCCAGTGTATTCTGTTGTAAATTATCCGGTGTATTTATATATTTCTATTTTGTTGTTATTTGTTTATGTGTTATATTCCAAAGATTACCCTTGCCACCGTGGAACGGGAGTTTGGGGTCGTCACACGTGGTATCAGAGCTTTGGTTAAGCTTAGTTCTGGAATATAACATATTAACAAACTCGTCAGAAATAGAATCAGAAGTATTCTATGGCGAATAACTCTTTACAGAAAGGATCAGTAATATCCTTGAAAGAAAACTCATCAGAGATAGGATCAGTAGTATCCTAGAATGAGGAACTCGTTAGAAATTGGGTTAGTAATGCCCTATAATGAGTTGAGAGTGACAAGTTTATAATTAACATATTTGTGATTATATGCGAAACACCCCACCTCCGTTAGGGTCACTCTCAAAGGGAATGCCCTAATTTCAGTGGAGGTTTATAAGTATAAGTCACAGATATACAAGACAGATATAGGAACACATATGTGTAAACAGCGGAAAAACAAACAACTTTTATTTCATAAAGTCAAATACGTGTTACAACATATCACCATGATTGTCTTACATCATTTTTTTCCAAAACATAACATAACACTTTCATAATCTGTCTTGATTACATTATTTTAAAGAAGCATAAATAAAACATAGATAAACTGCAAAAGCCCCATAGTGGTCGTCCAAAGCCATAGCTCAAAAACTGAAAGTTCCAAGCAATACATTTCTCTTCTTCAAGCTGGATGAGAATGCTGGTCAAGCTGCTGTGTTCCCTCCCTGTGGACCTGGGGGGGGGGGGGGGGGAAACGGAAGAAAAGAAGACGAAAGAAAAGTAGAGTCAGACATAAAGCCTGAGTAAGTCTAGTACTATTTTGTCTATGAATAAAGAACTGGGTATGATAAGTAAAATCAAGAAGTGGGAAAGCACTATAACTTGGTTAAGTTGTCTAGGGTCGAATAAACTATCGTACCCCATGTTAATCTCTGAACCCATATAAACTAGTTTCCAATTTGCACCCCATAATCAGGGTGATGTGATCCATTCAATGATGATCGGCTCCTACTCGCATAGTTACATGTGTCTTACGGCCCCCGATGTTGTAGTTACCCATGCTGGTCCCACCATGGGGTGTATCAAGTCCCATGGCAGCGGCCCGACACAACCTTAGAATGCACAGGTATGCTACTGGTGCCCAGTGCTTTATTTTTCTGTGCCGGAGTGTGTGCACGCCCGCACCCCGTTAGAACCTACACTGCTACACCACCGCCGTCGATTTGACCTCTTATAATCAGCCCAGTAATCGTGCCCCACCCTGCCTAGTTTCAGGGTATCCTGATACACCTTCTAGGGTTACTGCTGAAAAGGGTCCCCCGTTACTAGGTTTTCTATCTCTAGCCAACATGCTAAGTTGGTTAAGTGTTTCCTAACCTAACCCCCACCAGTCCGTTTTGTTTAGCATGTTCCATTTTGATTAAGTCTTTAGTTCACTTAATCCTATCAATCCTGACTCAGCCTTAATTGTCTTATTAAGGCCCTGACCTCTCACATTAGACAGGTATTGTTGTGGCTGCCTGTTGCCGGTTGGTTCCGGGCAGTCTTACGCCACAACTCAGTCTAACCTCGGGTCCTTGCTGGGCTCCATGTTTAACCTCCCACATTGGATAGGTATTGTTGTGACTACTGGACAGCCGGGCGGTTCCGGGCAGATTTACATCACAACTCAATCCAACCTCGGGTTAAACACATCGTATGTTCTACATTCACATATTTTGTCTTTCTTCTTTATTTATATGTAAATATTTGCGGCCCATTATTAAGTTAATGGTGTAAAGGTTACACCAATCATGGGCCCAACCCATACTTGAATTTGGGCCCTTCTATTTTATATTTTCATTCATTAGTAATTTTAACCCAACGTTATTTTCCCCCGTTTTACACGTCCGTTTATATATATATTGGGCTTAGCCTTTTAAAGCCCAATTTAGCCATGCGAAAAGGGGAGGCTTATGGCGTGATTACATACACAAAAAAGGGGAAGGTGAGCGTATGAACTTGCAATATGACGTTGGGAATACAAAATAGAAACTGGTGTACTTGCATAGTAGTGACATATACTTTGGTCATAAAACATAGGTGACATGAATCAAAGCATGTGAACTTGCAATTGAGATTTCATTATTGACACATGAACCTATATTTTTATTTAGGCATAATGTCAAACATAAGCATGGCATAAATATTTCTAGCATAAGCATGGCATAATGTCAAACATAAGCATGGCATAAGTATAGTTAAATTTGTTCATGGCATAAATATTTCTAACATGAAATCATGATTCTTACTTTAGTCATGTAAACTTACAAAAGGGACTTTTTGAACCTAACCTAGCCATGTACCACATATGTCATCATATAATTCTTGTAAACAAGATAGACTTAATCATGGATTTCAATTATGCCAAATATCATTCATAGCCTAGCCATATTCATAAGTTTGCAAATAGGTTCTCTAGTACAAGAGCATGGCTTAATACATGATGCCAAATTCTCAACATAGTTTCATATGGATAATAACCAAACTTGTTCCAATTACTTACAAAATGATTTATGCACAAAAATATACATCATGGTGGCATAGAAGCAAACCCCAAACTTGCATGAATTTAAATCAACTACATACATGTAGCTTCAACATGGATTACATAATTTGCGAAATATTCCAAACGTATACTTGCATAGAACTACCGCATGTAGTTCTTTATAATGAATAACATAATTCATAAATATCCAAACGTCTATAATATTTCAAATTGATAAGAACGCACAAATATGAATTACTTTATTGCCACAATTCAAGCATACAAACCAACACAATTGTTTATTCATACCAAAGTAATACTCTACTTACAATGGTGTGATGAATTCTCTAGTTTAGGGATTGAAGACGCAAATTCCTTTGTTGAATTGATTTGTTTAGGTTGCTTTAAGATTTAGAATCTTCCTCCTAATCCTCTCTCCAATTTGGTGGCTACTCCTAGTCGTTCCTCAGCAACATGGCGGCTATGTTCTTATTTTTGAATGAATAGATTAGGGTTTAGTCTAGGGTTGTTTATATAGAGGTTAGGAACTGATTAGGACCCTTGATGTTGCTTGGATTGATCGTAGCCATTCATTCTAAGGAGAGACCAATAAAAACTTGCCACCTAGCCCTAGTGACAAAGCAGACCACAGAAAATCGACCACATAGAGAATAGGCCAGCCGGGTTAGACTGGGCTCGACCTGGGTCTGGACCAGGTCGACACCCCTGTCGACAGCCCTGTCGACAGGCCTGTCGACCTGGTTAGACCAGGTCGACAGCCCAGTCGACTTGGTGGGTCAGGCGGGTGTTTTTCCACCCTGGCCCATTGGGCCCCATTTTCGAATTTAAACCTGATTTATTCTGTTTGAATTTAAACTTGATTCTCAAACTTCCGAAGGCCATATCTTCTTCATACGGATTCCGTTTTTCGAAAACTCGGACTCTATTTCGCGTATTTTTCCGAGACGAACGTAATGGCGTATCCCGTTTCCCTTAGTTCTTTGATTTGAATTTGATTATACTTTAATTTATGAATTTCACAGTTATAGAATTTGCGGGGTGTTACATTCTCCCCCACTTAAAAGGATTTCGTCCCCGAAATCTTCAAGTTAGGAGGAATGTATATCCTAACATCCAAACATCCATCTACTCATCCATCAAACACGAGCATCCATTGTCCTTAAAAGACTTCTAATGCTTCATGATCATATGCAAAGTGTGTGTGTATACATGTACTTATCTAATGCAAAATCAGGCGGTCTACTGATTCAGTTGACCTCCTTAATGCGAATTATGTAAGTGCCATGAATCCATTATGTATGCAAATTTTCCTATTCTTGATTCTACATGAGTGCATAATCATTCAATACAAATGCAGCATCCACATGACAACACATTAAAGTTCAACCACATACGAATGCAAACATATATGCATATGCAATATGAAGTGACTGAGCCGATCTAAAACCTAGATTGTGTGTGTATATGCAACCACGAGCAACCACTAGCAATCACTTGCAACCACTTGCAACCATCATCCATAACATGTTTCAACTACATGTTTCCATCCAAAGGGTTTCTACCCTAAAGATAAGGTCTAGGAAATATACCTAAAAAGATAGATAAAAGCGCAACTTAAGAAAAAGAAAGATCAAAGATGTACCCTCGAAAAGAAAAGGGTAAGCAGTGCGTATTCTAGCTTCAGTTTCCCAAGTCGCGTCTCCCTCGGCGTCGCTCCACTGAACTTTGACGAGCTTGACTTCGCGGTTGCGTAGCTTCTTCACTTCCGTTCCTAAGATGCGGGTTGGAACTTTTCTTATGGTTGCTTCGCGTTCCACTTCGGCCTCTTCGAGGATATTTGGCTCTACCACTTCAGCAGACTCATGTAGACATTTTCGGAGATGTGAAACGTGAAAGACGTTGTGGACTCCAGCCAACTTCTCGGGTAGCTCTAATCTATAGGCCATTTTCCTAATTTTCTCGATGATAGGGAATGGCCCTACGAATCTTGGCGCTAGCTTTCCTGTGGCTCCAAAACGAACAACGTTTCTTAGCGGTGATACCTTAAGAAAAACTCTGTCTCCAACCTCAAATTCAAGGTCGGTCCTCCTCTTGTCGGCATAGGACTTTTGTCTGTCTTGGGCCGTCTTCATCCTTCTTCGTATTAAGTCTACTTTCTCTGAAGTCTCTCGGATCATGTCTGGTCCAAGTATGAGCTTATCAGTAGACTCCCACCAATAAGTGGGCGATCGGCACGGTCTTCCATATAAAGCTTCGAAGGGCGCCATTCCGATGGTTGCTTGATAGCTGTTGTTGTAGGCAAATTCTACCAAAGGAAGGTGGTCTTCCCATATCCCTCCGAAGTCAAGGACGCATAACCTTAAAAGGTCTTCCAAAACTCTGTTCACTCTCTCTGTTTGGCCGTCGGTTTGGGGATGATAGGCTGTGCTCAAGCACAACTGCGTTCCTACTGCTTCTTGCAGACTTCGCCAAAACTCGCTGGTGAAGATGGGGTCTCGGTCACTAACAATGCTAGATGGTATTCCATGGAGTCGAACGATTTCCTTAAGGTAAAGTGATGCTAGGGATGAGGCAGTTCTTTTACTTTTGACAGGTAAAAAGTGGGCGCTTTTAGTAAGCCTATCCACTATTACCCAAATGCTAGTGTTGCCTCTCCTAGACCTAGGCAGTCCATCGATGAAGTCCATTGAGATGCTATCCCACTTCCATTGTGGGACCTCCAGAGGATGTAGCAGTCCGCCAGGCTTTTTCTGTTCCGCCTTAACCTGTTGGCACACCATACACTTCGAAACGAATTCTGCCACGTCCTTTTTCATGCCGTTCCAAAAAAAAGTCCTCTTTATGTCTTTGTACATTTTATCCCCGCCTGGGTGTATCGTCATCTTGGAGTGATGTGCTTCTTCGAGAACCTTCTTTATTAAATCGTTTGTCTGTGGGACGCATAGTCTTCCGTCTCGCCTTAGAAAACCCTTATCGTCGATGGAGTATCTGTTGAGGTGACTTGAAGTCTCACCCCTAATTAGCCTATCAATTATTTCTACAAGCTGAGGGTCTTCGCGTTGTGCTGTCCCTACTGAATCCACTAAAGTTGGGCGCACTTCGAGAGATGCTAGCAAGCCTGGTACGAAATCGGAGGAGGGCCTAAAGTCGAAACTGGCTATAAACTCTAGGCTTTGTCTTTCAACAAACAACGGGCTTAGGGTCAATTTCTTTCGGCTCAACGCGTCTGCAACTACGTTGCCTTTGCCCGGAGTGTAGGAGATTTCGAAATCGTACGAGGCAAGAAACTCCATCCATCTTTGTTGCCTCAAATTAAGATCCTTCTGCGAGAAAAGATATTTCAACGATTTATGGTCAGTGTAAAGTTCGAACTTCTCACCTAGGAGATAGTGTCGCCAAGACTTGAGTGCAAAGACGATGGCGGCTAACTCAAGGTCGTGGGTTGGGTAGTTCTTTTCGTGCACTTTCAACTGCCTTCCGCCATAAGCTACTACCCTTCCATCTTGCATTAAGACGGCGCCTAGCCCTGTCCCACATGCATCCGTATAAACAGTGAACATCTTGCTCCCATCCGGCAGCGTCAAAACTGGGGCTGTTGTGAGAGCCCTTTTTAGTCGTTGGAAAGCAAACTCGCAATCCAAATCCCAATTGAACACTAGATTCTTCTTAGTCAATTTCGTGAGCGGAGCTGAGATTTTCGCAAAATCCCTTATGAATTTTCGATAGAAACCTGCTAGTCCTAGAAAGCTTCGGATCTCAGTTGCATTCCTCGGTGTCTTCCAATCTTGTACCGCGACTACCTTAGCAGGGTCCACTGCTAACCCTTGTTTGGATACTATGTGCCCAAGGAACCTCACCTCTTCTCTCCAAAAGTGGCATTTGGAGAATTTGGCTTTTAGTTGATGGACTCGCAAAGTTTCCATGATTGCCCTCAAGTGCTGAGCATGTTCCTCTTCACTCTTTGAGAAGATAAGGATATCATCTACGAAGACCACTACGAATTTGTTGAGGAAATCTCTAAATACCCTACTCATCAGGTCCACGAAGTAAGCAGGTGCATTTGTCAAGCCGAAAGGCATGACAAGCCATTCAAAGAAGCCGTCTGGGGTTCTGAACGCCGTTTTATCGATGCTATCTTCAGCCACCCTTAGCTGATGAAAACCGGTTGCTAAATCGAGTTGGGAGAAAACAGACGCTCCTACAAGCTGGTCAAATAAATCGTCAATTCTAGGGAGAGGGTGCCTATTCTTTTTCGTTAGCTTGTTGAGCTCCCTATAGTCAACACATAGACGGAGTGAACCATCCGCCTTTGTAGCGAACACCATTGGAGCGCCCCATTCTGAAATGCTCCTCCTAATGAACCCCTTTTCTAGAAGCTCTTTAATCTGTTTACTGAGCTCTTTTCTTTCTCGTGGAGCCATATGTCTAACGGGCAACGCAACGGGCTTTGCATTATCTACAAGATATATGCGGAAGTCTATCTCCCGCTTCGGAGGCAAGCCTTTCACCTCTTCGAAGACATCCGGATATTCCCGGACCACTTTAACTGATTGCAAATTTTCAACAGAGGCATCTAGCGATTCAAGATAACTAAGCATAACCGCATACGAGGGATTACAAGAAATTTCCAAAGTATTACCGAGCTGGGTTAGGAGCCTAACAACCCTTTTCTCACAATCAAGGATGGCCCCATTACTGGATAGCCAATCCATACCCAAAATCAAACCATACCCCGAAAAGCCCAAAACAAAGGCACTACATTCAAATTCTACACTTAGAATAGAAATTTTCAATCCCAAACAGATCATAGACAAATGAGCTGGGCCCCCAATTGGGTTTGAAACAATTAAGGGGTCCTCTACCATACTAGTTTTTAGGTGCAGAGATTCTACTAAAGCAGACGAGATAAAGGAGTGTGATGCGCCAGAATCAAATAAAGTGCGAACGGGGTGATCATAAAGATAAACTACACTTTCTACAGAAGTGTTTGTACCTCGCTGTTGCAATGGTGGCGCTTCTAGCACATGAACCTGTGCCCCTGGGGTGGATCCAGTCCTCTGCCCCTGTCCTCGTTTCTTTGGGCAGTCCTTAGCCCTGTGGCCTGTCTCACCGCAAGAAAAGCACCCACCATTCTCCTTGGCCTTCTTTTTCCGGCAGTCCTTTACTAAGTGCCCCACTTTGCCACAGAAATTGCACTTCCTCTTCTCTTTGTTGCCTTTCCCGCCCTTCTTAAAGTCTGTCTTCTTAGGCTGCAAACCCTCTTTCTTCTTGCCCTTATCCTCTTCATTCAGCAATGCCATTTGCACCAATCTTTCATACGTGGCTCCCATGGGTATATGGGTCATGGCCAAACTGTGTAATGGCTCATTTAACCCTTTGACGAAACGGAGAGCCTTCTTGTGCGGGGTGTTGACTAGGTCAAGCCCAAACCTAGCCAGCTCATCGAATTGATTCACATACTCTCTGACAGTCTTGTCTCCTTGTTTAAGAAATAAGAATTTTTCCAACTGCAAACTTCTTTCCGCATCTGAGAGAAATTTGGTCTCAAACCTTGCCCTAAAGTCCTCCCATGTCTCCACCGGTCTTTCAGCATTAGTGACTTCCCACCAGTAGGAAGCCTCGCCCTTCAATAGCCACACCGCCAGTTGTACTTTTTGTCTATCCTCTACCTCAAAGATGATGAATAGGTCTTCAGTTTCTTTCAGCCAATTCCTAGCTGCTACGAAGGACTCAGTTCCATGGAAATCCCTTCCTCCCATAGCTTTAAAATCTTTACATATCTTAGCAAAAGTGTTTCCCCGAGGAGGAGGTGGAGGAAAAGGTGCTGCTGCAGCTGGATGATTTCCTTCAGCTGGGGGAGGAGGAACGGTAGGACCTGGCTGAGTGGCCCTCGCTTCTAAGAATCGTCTAAACCAACCAGGTATTGGCACCCCTTCCGGCAAGTTAAGTTCTTGGGACATGCTGAAACAAAAAGGATAGATTCAAAACGAAGGATAAGAGATAGTACCTATGGCTTTGGGGAGTGGACTTTGCCTTTTTAAAATAAAATAATATTTTTATCTTTTAAAAATGCTTCTTTAAATTTCCTTTTTGAAAATAAATTTTCAAAACTTTTTATCTTATCTGGTAAACCTCGCTCTGATACCAAGTGAAACACCCCACCTCCGTTAGGGTCACTCTCAAAGGGAATGCCCTAATTTCAGTGGAGGTTTATAAGTATAAGTCACAGATATACAAGACAGATATAGGAACACATATTTGTAAACAGCGGAAAAACAAACAACTTTTATTTCATAAAGTCAAATACGTGTTACAACATATCACCATGATTGTCTTACATCTTTTTTTCCAAAACATAACATAACACTTTCATAATCTGTCTTGATTACATTATTTTAAAGAAGCATAAATAAAACATAGATAAACTGCAAAAGCCCCATAGTGGTCGTCCAAAGCCATAGCTCAAAAACTGAAAGTTCCAAGCAATACATTTCTCTTCTTCAAGCTGGATGAGAATGCTGGTCAAGCTGCTGTGTTCCCTCCCTGTGGACCTGGGGGGGGGGGGGAAACGGAAGAAAAGAAGACGAAAGAAAAGTAGAGTCAGACATAAAGCCTGAGTAAGTCTAGTACTATTTTGTCTATGAATAAAGAACTGGGTATGATAAGTAAAATCAAGAAGTGGGAAAGCACTATAACTTGGTTAAGTTGTCTAGGGTCGAATAAACTATCGTACCCCATGTTAATCTCTGAACCCATATAAACTAGTTTCCAATTTGCACCCCATAATCAGGGTGATGTGATCCATTCAATGATGATCGGCTCCTACTCGCATAGTTACATGTGTCTTACGGCCCCCGATGTTGTAGTTACCCATGCTGGTCCCACCATGGGGTGTATCAAGTCCCATGGCAGCGGCCCGACACAACCTTAGAATGCACAGGTATGCTACTGGTGCCCAGTGCTTTATTTTTCTGTGCCGGAGTGTGTGCACGCCCGCACCCCGTTAGAACCTACACTGCTACACCACCGCCGTCGATTTGACCTCTTATAATCAGCCCAGTAATCGTGCCCCACCCTGCCTAGTTTCAGGGTATCCTGATACACCTTCTAGGGTTACTGCTGAAAAGGGTCCCCCGTTACTAGGTTTTCTATCTCTAGCCAACATGCTAAGTTGGTTAAGTGTTTCCTAACCTAACCCCCACCAGTCCGTTTTGTTTAGCATGTTCCATTTTGATTAAGTCTTTAGTTCACTTAATCCTATCAATCCTGACTCAGCCTTAATTGTCTTATTAAGGCCCTGACCTCTCACATTAGACAGGTATTGTTGTGGCTGCCTGTTGCCGGTTGGTTCCGGGCAGTCTTACGCCACAACTCAGTCTAACCTCGGGTCCTTGCTGGGCTCCATGTTTAACCTCCCACATTGGATAGGTATTGTTGTGACTACTGGACAGCCGGGCGGTTCCGGGCAGATTTACATCACAACTCAATCCAACCTCGGGTTAAACACATCGTATGTTCTACATTCACATATTTTGTCTTTCTTCTTTATTTATATGTAAATATTTGCGGTTCATTATTAAGTTAATGGTGTAAAGGTTACACCAATCATGGGCCCAACCCATACTTGAATTTGGGCCCTTCTATTTTATATTTTCATTCATTAGTAATTTTAACCCAACGTTATTTTCCCCCGTTTTACACGTCCGTTTATATATATATTGGGCTTAGCCTTTTAAAGCCCAATTTAGCCATGCGAAAAGGGGAGGCTTATGGCGTGATTACATACACAAAAAAGGGGAAGGTGAGCGTATGAACTTGCAATATGACGTTGGGAATACAAAATAGAAACTGGTGTACTTGCATAGTAGTGACATATACTTTGGTCATAAAACATAGGTGACATGAATCAAAGCATGTGAACTTGCAATTGAGATTTCATTATTGACACATGAACCTATATTTTTATTTAGGCATAATGTCAAACATAAGCATGGCATAAATATTTCTAGCATAAGCATGGCATAATGTCAAACATAAGCATGGCATAAGTATAGTTAAATTTGTTCATGGCATAAATATTTCTAACATGAAATCATGATTCTTACTTTAGTCATGTAAACTTACAAAAGGGACTTTTTGAACCTAACCTAGCCATGTACCACATATGTCATCATATAATTCTTGTAAACAAGATAGACTTAATCATGGATTTCAATTATGCCAAATATCATTCATAGCCTAGCCATATTCATAAGTTTGCAAATAGGTTCTCTAGTACAAGAGCATGGCTTAATACATGATGCCAAATTCTCAACATAGTTTCATATGGATAATAACCAAACTTGTTCCAATTACTTACAAAATGATTTATGCACAAAAATATACATCATGGTGGCATAGAAGCAAACCCCAAACTTGCATGAATTTAAATCAACTACATACATGTAGCTTCAACATGGATTACATAATTTGCGAAATATTCCAAACGTATACTTGCATAGAACTACCGCATGTAGTTCTTTATAATGAATAACATAATTCATAAATATCCAAACGTCTATAATATTTCAAATTGATAAGAACGCACAAATATGAATTACTTTATTGCCACAATTCAAGCATACAAACCAACACAATTGTTTATTCATACCAAAGTAATACTCTACTTACAATGGTGTGATGAATTCTCTAGTTTAGGGATTGAAGACGCAAATTCCTTTGTTGAATTGATTTGTTTAGGTTTCTTTAAGCTTTAGAATCTTCCTCCTAATCCTCTCTCCAATTTGGTGGCTACTCCTAGTCGTTCCTCAGCAACATGGCGGCTATGTTCTTATTTTTGAATGAATAGATTAGGGTTTAGTCTAGGGTTGTTTATATAGAGGTTAGGAACTGATTAGGACCCTTGATGTTGCTTGGATTGATCGTAGCCATTCATTCTAAGGAGAGACCAATAAAAACTTGCCACCTAGCCCTAGTGACAAAGCAGACAACAGAAAATCGACCACATAGAGAATAGGCCAGCCGGGTTAGACTGGGCTCGACCTGGGTCTGGACCAGGTCGACACCCCTGTCGACAGCCCTGTCGACAGGCCTGTCGACCTGGTTAGACCAGGTCGACAGCCCAGTCGACTTGGTGGGTCAGGCGGGTGTTTTTCCACCCTGGCCCATTGGGCCCCATTTTCGAATTTAAACCTGATTTATTCTGTTTGAATTTAAACTTGATTCTCAAACTTCCGAAGGCCATATCTTCTTCATACGGATTCCGTTTTTCGAAAACTCGGACTCTATTTCGCGTATTTTTCCGAGACGAACGCAATGGCGTATCCCGTTTCCCTTAGTTCTTTGATTTGAATTTGATTATACTTTAATTTATGAATTTCACAGTTATAGAATTTGCGGGGTGTTACAATATGTATAATCCGATCTTAGAAAATATGATTTTGAGTATATATAAAACTTATATATTTGAAAAGTTAATCCATAATTTGATTGTTGTTTATTTTATGTGATTATGAATTTGACTAATCAAAATATTGGGAAGATAATTAATCTAACCAAAAAGGGAATGAGAGGTAAATTTATGCAAATTGAATCAAATATTAAACTGATTTGAAAATTTATAGAAATACATGCATGTACATTATATATGTTTGAACAGGTAAATGGATTTGCTGTTGAGTAAAGAATTTATTTACGTGCCGACAAATAGGTAAACCTTAATGAGTTGGATGCGCAATTTTATTTATTATATCAACTCCTGTGAATGCCATTGGATGCGGAGTGCTGGTTGTTTTGTGTGAAATAATAAATGTCGCCATAGGATAGTAACAATTAATTTTGAACTATACTACATGGCATACTTCTTGAAGATAGCATACCCTATCATATACCACATAAGCATTTGGAGCTTATGTGATGAGGTTGAAGATTTACCGTACAAGCGAGAGGCTTGTATGGCGATGACTATATTACAGGTTGAACCGAAGACTGATATGGACTATATAAAAATGTAACGGTAAATTGCCAGATTAAAAAAAAACCCACACGGGTCTGGAGATGATAATAAACACGTCTCTCTAGTCATTAAGGCATAAAAACTATTTATAGGGTGACGAGAATTTATTCTCTGGAGTTATAATCTATACACACTCCCCTGTGGACACCGGAATATATCACTATAAATATGTGTATGATTTTTAGGATTTATTGGATGCCCAATACGGCCCAATAAATTTCCAAATCCCTCCCCGTACAAAGGAGGTTATGGCGAAATTTTTCGAAAATTTAGGGTGTTAGCCAAATTTTTGAAGAAATAGAAAATTCTTAGAAACTTAAAAGTTGAAGAATGGAAGCCAGAATGAAAGTTGAGTTGGTTAGTTGAACAACTTTCAGCTTCGTTCCTTTTCGGGGACGAAAAGATTTTAAGTGGGGGTGATTGTAACAACCCGGAAAATCAGAACCAATTTAAAATTTTTATTTTGGCAACTTTAATGAATTTTGAATATTTAAAATGAATTATTTTAAATAATAACGACAATAAATTTGTTTTGAATAGAATTAGAACGTATATATTTATCTGAATCGATGTTGGAATATAAATATTTATTTTAATTATAAAACAAGGCCTGAAATGGCGCGGTAGTTTGAAAATTTGAATTCGAACTTTGACTAACTGTACAGGATGCAAAAAAAAAATCAAATTTTAGTGAAACCAAAAATATTTAAATCTATTTAAGAATATCTTTCTAATGAATCTGAAAAATCAAAATTTCATAGCGAAAATCAAAAGTTATGGCCAAATGAATTTTCAGAAAGGTCGCCATGGAATTAGCATAGCCCTAGAAAATAGACATTTTGCAAACAACCTCCGTTTTCGATGAAACCACTTTTGTTAGATCCAGAATGTCAAATTATTACTAGGTTTCAAATTCCATAATTTTTGGAATTAATATGTGAGCGTGGCAAAGGAAAACGTGTTTGGTTAATTTCACTCAATTTGGATCGACTAGAAAATGGTCATTTTTCAAACGGTCTCCAAATTCAACGAAACTAGTTTTGTTGGGACCGCATCGTCACAACATAGCCAGATATAAGTTTTTTGGAATTTCTAGAATCAGTATGTGGCCCCAGCAAATTAAAATGTACGTTCAAATCCATATTTGAATGTTTTATATTTTAATTTGAAGAAAAACTTACTGAACCAGTAGAATTGGCCTACAAAACGTATTCCATTGTGTCCGAAATGGGGGTATTTAGCTAGGGACGATAGTCCTTGGGTTTGAATTGGAGTTCGTTTAGAGAAACATATATTTTTGGAATTTATATAAATATCGACAAATCAGAAAATTTCATTCATTAATTAAAAAATAAAAAAAATCGACTTTCTCTCTTCCCGTATCGCGATGAATGGCAGAACCCCTTTTCTACCTTCTCTCTTCGATTACTCCCTCCACACTCCGAATTAGCTTCCACACCAGTTGAATATTTTGTAGAGCTTCACATCCTCTTCAAATCCATACCTGCTATGTATATTTTCATGGAGTATTTGGTGAGAACGAGCTCTCCAAAGTTCAACCCTTTCAACCGCCGCCGCCTCTTCCTCCGTGCTTCGAATTGCACGCCACCCCCTGCGCCGCGTGCGCCTCTCCTCCCTCTACGTCGCTGCGAAGGCCGATCGTCCTACGCTTCACCGTTTGCACAAAATTCAAAACCTAGTTTTGAACCATTTGCTGACAGGTACAGCTTCGGTTTATTTAAACTGATTTCGACAAATTAAAGCGTTGCAAGCTGATAAAAATTATATCTTTTTGCTATGTGGTCGAAATCCAGTGAAACAAGAGACACCGGGACCATGAGGACGTCTTTTACATTCTAGAAGAGACCGGGGAATTTTTAGAGCTCGCCACAATTTTTGGCAAAGAAAAAAGCAATGTGAGATTTCTAAATTCAAAAGATATGGAATGGCGATGTATAAATTATATAATCTATGTATAAGTTATATAAGCATTGTACACCTCATGTATAAGCGTTGTATAAATTATATGTGCGATGTATAAGTTATATATGCGTTGTAAAAATCATATGTGCGTTGAATGGAGTTAAAATGAAATTAAAATATATTTATATACATATACATACATATACATATATATATATATATATATATATATATACACATATATACTCCCCTCGCCCACAGACGATGGACGATATATATTGGTTGTGATTGTTTGGATTTTGGTTGACGTGAAATTTGGTTGATAAATGCGAATTGTTGATAATGATTAATTGTGATTGAAACCAAATAGGATTAGTTTGTGGGAAATTTCGTCTGCGTACGAACTAGATTATTGAAATCCCCCTTGTCAAAAGCTGCGAAGCTTTAAGGTAGCGCGAGGAGCCGCACTCGGGACGGTGCCGGTTTTAACTACCCTGCCGTTATGCTGTCGAAATTTTCTGGAACATTCATGTGTTTGAATTTTATTAATGTGTTGATAAAAATATTCATGTTTGAAATAAAATTGTTTGAATGATAAAAATAACATTTTTATTGTATGTACGAAATATATAAAATTTTCATGTTTGAAATAAATTATTTTAACAATAAAAATCACATTTTTATTATATATATGAATCGCTAAAAATATCCATGTTTGAAATAAATTGTTTTAACAATAAAAATCACATTTTTATTATATATGAAGTGTTAAAAATAGTCATGTGTTGATAAATATTTGTTGGCTAAAAATATTATTTTTACCACATGTGTGAAATGAAAATGGTTTGGAAATCGAGGAATGGATTATATCTATATATATATAATTAAATTAAAACGAATAATGAAGCTGCGCTTCGTGTTTTGGAATCGTGATTTTAAACGATTATATCGAGAAATCCGACCATCCGATTTCCCCGAAACTAGAACCATTGGGTTCGCTTTGAAAATATCTTTCCAACGATACCAAATTTGCAAAGATCCAATGGTTAGATTGTGTGAAATATTTAATTCAAATCTGAACGAAAACAGCGCCATAATGAATTATATATATATATATATTATATATAATTAAAATAAATCTAATAACAACGTTGTAGTTCGTATTTTGAAATCGTAACTTTAAACGATTGTACCGGGAGATCCGACCGTCGAATTTTCCCAAAACTGGAACCGTTTGGTCCGTTTTGAAAAGATCTTTCCAATGATATATATATATATATATTTGTAAAGATCCAACAGTTAGATTTTCAGATATATGTAAATCAAATCTGAAGAAAAACAGTGCCATGGCCGCGTTATGGCCTGAAGCGTTGTTTGAATAAATTGGCTATTTTTAAATAAATAAAAATAGCGATAAATCATTATAAAATATTATAAATGATATGGAATGGAAATAAACCGAAGTTACTCGATTTATTGGATATTTGATGGTTGAATGTGTTTGACATGAAAATTATATTAATCAACTGAATTATGGATGTCAAATAATTTAACCATGGAAATGAATTGATTTGAATTCAAAATATACGTGAATTATTTGAAAAGACCGAGTTAAATCTCATTTCAAATAATTGGTCGACGATTAGAAGTCGAGTGCAAGACCGATGATCTTCACATCGAATGGATGGCTACTGATGCCTTTGATGGGAGTTGTTGCCCTGAAGGGGTTACAGTGGTGGTTGTCCGGACGTACTTGTTGATCGTTCAGATATGCGAGGACCTCTCTCCTGTATTGGACATATGGGATGAGGAATAAGGTGCCTCCAGTTTCGTTCAGACCCAGAAAGGACTTGTAAATGGACTGTGTGTCCGACATTGGATTTCATTCTGTGTGATTGATATACGTCAGTTGCATGGCGTGAATTGCCTGTGTGACATGCTGAGATGCAGTGATCAAGGCTTTTGTTGAAAAGCAGAGCCTTGTGGTTGATGATCAAAGCGGGGATTTAAATAGCTAGCTTTGTATTCAGCGTTGATACGCGGGCCTCACACCTCGGTATGAGCCAAAAACGGGAGAGGACATCAGGGAGGACATGCGTTTCCTTCTAGCTAGGAGTGGTGTCAGCATTTTACAAGCCCTGACATTTTACTTACGTGGATGATGGATAGCAAGGCGCCTCAGTTATTTTGGTCTCTTCGGAGCCGATGGTTTTGTAACACCCCACCTCCACTAGGGTCACTCACAAAGGGAATGCACTAGTTTTGGAGGAGCGTTATCGAGGTAAACAAACACAGAAATATTACAAGACAGAACATATATAAAACGGCGGAAGAATCAAAAGATAAATTTCATTACTTTCAAAAAGAGTCAAAACCTTTTACATCAAATAGCCAAGGTCATTATTTTCCATTACAACAAATCCTGTCTTGCACAAATAAAGAAGCATAATCTTAAAACAACAAAAGTAGCTTAATTCCCCAAAGGTAGCAGAAATGCAGCCATAGCATAGCTCAAGATCAAACCGTACATGAGCTAAACCGAAAGCAGGCGAAATCCAAGCTAAGTGCTAGAGTTTCCTCCTTGAGAACCTGAGGGGGGAAACGAAAGAAAAAGAGGCGAAAGAAAATGGGTCAGTCATAAAGACTGGTAAGTCCAAGTGACTTTCAACCTAAAAATAGATAAAGGTAACATGACATGTATAAACTGAAAGTAAACATATGGATGCTGTCAAGATTGGCAAGATAGACTAAGATAGCATGATAATTCAAGTGTAATCAAATACAGCATCACATATTCAAGGTTCGCTGCACCAACTATACTAGAATCCCAAAACCATGTCTTATATTAATCATGAAATGATCCCTTGGCCCAATTTCATGAAATGACCCATTTCTAGGTCCAACGAAACAATCCACTAGTCGATCGGCTCCCTACAAGTTCTAGCTCGTCATGTGTCTGTGTCATACGGCCCTATCACGAATGTAGTCACCTGTGCTAGGTCCACCATAGGGTGTATCAAGCCCTAGGGTGCCAACCACCGGCACGAATCAAGCATGCACAGATAAACCTACTGATGCCCAATGCCTTCTTTTTCAACTCCGGACCACGTGCACGACCATAGCCCGCCTGAACCTACACTGGCGCACCAACACAGCCGTCGTTCTGGTCGCTTACAATCAGCCCAGTAATCATGCCCCACCCTGCCTAGTTCCAGGGTACCATGATACATCTAGTGGGTTACTGCTGAAATAGACGACGTAACTAGGGTTTCCATCTAATAGGTTAAGTGTTGTCATTTAAATTCGTGACTTAACCCCTATCAGTCTAGCATGTCAAGTTAGTTAAGTGTTGTCCTTCAAGTTCATGACTTAACCCTACAAATCATGTGTCAAATTGGTTGAGTGTTGTCTTTCATGTTCATGACTTAACCCTATCATGTGGCATTAATTCATTAATGCACCCTAACCTCTCACATCAGACCTTTTGTTGTGGTCACTGGATATGCCGGGCGGTTCCGGGCAGATTTACACCATAACTCAGTCTGACCTCGGGTTTCAAGCGCGATATGACCAACTACCCACATTGGATCCTATTGTTTGCAGTAACTGGATTTGCCAGGCGGTTCCGGGAAGATTTACACTGCAAACTCAACCCAACCTCGAGTTGGCCATTTTCATGTTCATTCTAGTGTCATGTCCATGTTCAAGATTCATGTCAAGTTCGTGTCAAGTTTCAAGGATAAGTTTCATACCAAGTTTCCTATAATTACCAATTTTTCCCAACGTTACCCCGTCTAAATATTAAGCTAACAATCTTAGCCTAATCTTCGTCTGCATGATTTTTGACATATAATATTAGGCTAAAAACTTAGCCTAATTTAACGTACACAAAATTTGCATAAAGCGATTCATTAACATAAACATGACATAGGTGTAAACTTGGCATTCTCGGTATAGTCAATATGAACACCATAGGTGTGTACTTGCAAAATAATCAACATGAATATCATAGGAGTGAACTTGCAACATAGAATAAATCAACATACATATATGTGAATTTGCAACATAGACTAAATCAACTTACATATATGTGAACTTGCAAATCAATCACGAACATATGAATAAGTGTGAACTTGAAATATGACATAGGTTTAACATATACACATAAACATGTAGATCTAACATTTGGTCACATATGTGATATGATTTCACAACCTAAAACTTGCATAACATGATAAACTACACAACTAGTCATTACGGGTTATACTCCAAGTTCATATACTTATTCATTAATTCCCAATTCATTATGATGATAAAATAGAACCACAGGCATAGATCCACATAATAAACATTGCTCTATTATCAATTTATTTCCAAGGCATGACCTAACTGGATAAATTGATTAAAACATCGCAGGTATAACAATATGAACATGAAAAGGTTTGAATAATAATCTAGATTCAAGAACACGGATAGATCTAACTTAAATAGAAAAGTCCCCAAAATCAAGATCCAAGGATAAATAAAGAAAATAGGTCTGAATAGAAAATCAAGCTTAGCTCCAATTTCATATTTGTAATCCTAGGCAATAACCTCATAGTCATGAATCATAGGTGATTAGCCATAATTGTCCTTGTCATAGTCATAGGCAACAGTTTTATGTTCAAAGTCATAGGCATAGGCATAGTCTTATGTTCATAGTCACAGGCATAGGCTTATGTTCATAGTCATAGGCATATTCCCAAAAGTCAAGATCCAAGATGAACAAGAATAGATATGAATCATACATAGATTAATTCCAATTTATAACATGCCCATATTAAGTTTATAGTTTTTATCTAAAAGTAACTGGAACTTACAGATCGTGGTCTAAGAAATTTAGATGCAGAAGTCAAGTCTAGAAATTTGTCGTTGAATTGCTGAATCTTGCTTTGATTGTAGAAGCAAATCCCCAATTCCTAGCCGTAGCCTTCATGAAATAATCTTCACGTTTCAATTTAATTTATCTTAATTTAATTTAGAAGAAGAAGAAGCCATGATCATCAAGAGTTTGAGCAGCATAAGGTTAGAGAAGAATGGTGTAAAGAGAATGAGGCTAGGAGGCTGTTTAAATAGGATTAGGCAGACGAATCTGGACAGAAAACGAGGTCAGATGCATCTGGTTCAAAAAGTGGGTTCAGGAGGCAGGTCAACCCCAAGGTCGACCCTATGGTCGACCTGGTATGGCCAGGTCGACCCGCAGGTCGACCCTATGGTCGACCTGGTATGGTCAGGTCGACCCCCTGGTCGACCTGGGCTCTGGGCGGGAATTTTCCCGCCCAGCCCGCTTCTGGGTCTTGAATTCGAATTTCGAGCTGTTTTTGATTCTGAAAACTTCTGAAACTTCTAGAGGTCATAACTCAGTCATACAGACTCCGATTTTCGAAAATTCGGACTCGTTTCCAAGCAGAATTTCGAGACGAACGCAATGGCGCAACCCATTTCCCTTGATTCTTATTTTAAAAATTAATTATGCCTTGATTTATGGTTTTAACACGTTATTAAAATTTGGGTTGCAACAGGTTCGGTCGGGGTATGACCAGTTTACGCCCCATAGGTCAGGGAAAAGCAGTGTTCAGGCATTTTAATCCACTCCGTGTGGACCGGCCCTGACAATCCAAAGGCTTGATAGAGTACTTGCCTGAGACATGGGCAAGATGGTCTCGAAGCAGTAAGGACGATCCCTTGCCTTGGTTCATGACGGAAATCCAATTTCCAAATACGACATCGTGTAGTTTTGATTGTTAACCTATATATGGCGACATAGTGTTATGGGGCACTTATGCCGTCTACGATTGATACTTATGATTGAAATTGTTTTTGAAACATATAAACACTCGTCATAATATCAAATGCTTTTATTTTATTCGTATCAAGCATATTTTAGCCATTATAAGGTAAAAATCTATCCTTCGGCTTGCGTTGCATTGTGTGATGAGACCCGAGTCTTATAATGACTTCATTTTTGAAAAAAAGAATTGCGATGTTTAAATGATTTATTTGTTTTAAACACTAGCAATCCAATGGAGTAAACCCGTTCCGCATTAGCGGCATGGTCCTGTGATTGGTCTTATTATAAAATAAGTTAAGTAGATTTCTCATACTAGTCCCATGACTGACTTGTAGTTTGTTTCACTTGCAAAATCAGGTGCCCTATTTTCTACACGGGCAGCCTTGTATTCAGGTTTTAACAGGTTCTATCTAGATAGCTATGGAGCTGAAGATGGATTCTATCACTTCTTTTTATGCTATTTATCTCCTTTTATGTATATTATGTTTGATTCCGCTGTAGACATTTTATACAAAGCTGAACTGTATTTTTGTACTAAGTATGATCCTGTTATACTGTGTAACTCTGATCATTATGTTTATCCAGTGTATTCTGTTGTAAATTATCTGGTGTATTTATATATTTCTGTTCTGCTGTTATTTGTTTATGTGTTATATTCCAAAGATTACCCTTGCCACCGTGGAACGGGGGTTTGGTGTAACAGCCCGAAAAAATTCGACGCTCGAATTTTCAACAATAATACATAACCCTATATTACTTGTCAAAAATCCAAGTATCGAACCCCAGACTATTAATAGAAAGAAGTTAGAGGATGAGAAATTGAAAGAAAGAAATTTAGAATAGAAGAAAGAAGAAGAACACATCAGAATCTCACAGTGGAACGAATAAATATAATATAACAAATCTCTTTATAAAAGAAACTATGAATATACATACCATTTATCAGAGTACAACATATATTAATCACAACAGAAATAAACTTTGTATAACTAACGGTGAAGCCTCCTGCTTCCAGATCCTGAAACTCCAAGAGAAACCTAACCTGGAAATATACTCGGTCTGACCCGAGCACATTTGAGAAAAAGAAAAATTCACCGGGTCAGTCTGGAATACTTTCAGTGATAAATTCACAGAACAAACAACTTGTTTAATTTTGGAGAATCCATTTTGAAATAAAAGGATAATAGTAAGACTAGCCCACACATAAATACAGATGGTTTTTACATTACTATAACCCAAAACATTTTTGAAATCAATATCTTTGCTGATATTATAATAGTGTCTATCAAATCACAAATAAATAATAATCTAGCAGAACGCTTGCATCTCACGCTCTACATATATAGTATACAATCAAAATTGCAGGGGCTTATTGGGGATTGGATTCCGACTATGACAAGGTATGGGACCACCTGCCGATAGTGTATCTCTAGAGGCGAATACACTGGGTTCAACAAGAACGTCTTACAACCCAGCCCACACATGACCGACCACTCATTTCGCTTGAGTGTATCAAATGTATATCACCAACGGTTGGGCTTAAACCACCGTTTCCCGAAAGGGACAACATCGATAGATTAAAGAAGCAAAAGGAATTTCTCTAGATAGATGATTATACACCCTAATGGGAGCGACCCACATAGCCATGCTGTCTGCCCGATTTTTGTCATTTTCCGGTTGATGAGGTTTAAGGCTACGCTTTATCATCACATCAGATTTACTTCGAATGTCACATTGTCAGATCCATCGAAATCACTAATTGACGATTACAACAATACATTACGTGTAAGCTAAAGAAGTTTCCTTCTCTGTTGCCACTCTTGGTATGGTTGAAGAAATCAATGTACGTGACCTCTTTGGAAATACTCTGTCAGACATCCATCCATATAGGTCATCCAGGAACAGGATGAACCGATGGTAATCTCCTACCGCGTCCTATATATGAGTCACCCCAAGGATCAGTAGCGAGAATTCCTTGCAAACCGAAGATACCAATCACGACAGAATCATAGGTCATCATAACTCTGGTAGCTAGCCAGAGAAATTTAACGAGTGATTCTTCCGCTCATGAAGATCAACGGTCTTCAATGCTCCATCTTGACCATCTTCTGATATCTTCAACGTTACGTATTTTCCGATCGGAATGGTTTTCGAATATAAATTCGATCCCGGTCTTTCCGTACCAACAATTGATAAAAGGAAGATTTTGATAGTCGGTTGTTTAACCATCAAACCATAACAGTATATCTAGGTGAATTGGCAGCTCAGGTTCTTTATTTAAAACATTACGTTAACTCTATTCCCTCAACTCTTGAAGTCGCTCCTATGAATTAAATCTTATCAAAACTCCTCTGGGTTAATTACTTGAAAACATTACTCAACGCTCCTTTACCAACTTCTCTTTTGATTTCCTTTGTTTGGAAATATTGCCATATTTTATAAATCATCTTTTATTTCCCTTTGTCGTGGAACATCGTACAATTATCTCAAAACCCCTTTTCAATTCATCTTTGATTTGAAATCATTGTTATAGTTCTATAATTCCACTTTCCCTTTTCCTTTACCATTTGGCATATCGTTATATTTCCATTTAATCAACGATAAATATTTAATTACCAAAATCTCTTTCTTATTACGATTAAACCACTTCACTTAATCTCGTTCCCAGGTGAACGCTTGTTTTTAAAATCATTGTTTTGGGTAAAACACCTTTTTCATACTTGTTTATATGATTTGCATTAAACTCCAAATCTTTACCATACTAATTCATTTCTAGCTTTATCTCGTTTCAGAAAAGAATTCCAATTGAAAAATACTTGCTTTGGTTATAATTAATTAAAAGTAGTTATATTTCCACTTAACTAAATCTAGCATAGTTAAATCCATTTAAAAAGGTTATTTTAAATAATGATAAATTTCATTGATCGCGAACAACTCGATGATCACCTCTCTCTACATTACAAACAAATATCATCTCTGGATAATAATGAAGCCGTTCAAGTTCGGTTATTCTAATTACCTCTCAGACCTTGATCAACAACATTCTTATCTCAAGATAATACAAGCTTGTAATTCGTATATCTGATACATAATTTCCTTTTAGTTGGGATTCATAAATCATTTGCTTTTATTTGAAACCCACTTGACCTGCTAATCCCATTTCCTCGATTTGGTAAACCTTCACTAAACCCATTTGATTCCCATATGGTTTTACAACGATTTCTCACCTTGGTAAATTTCCTTATAATTACTTTACCAAATCTCCTTTAAGTCTTAATTTGTCCCTACTTATTTTACTTAACAAAATCCTATTGAAACCGTCGTATAGGTTTACAAAGCTTATTTACAAGCCTTGTTGGTAAATTTAGATTATAAATCCTTACTAACTTTTAATCAAATACTATCACCACTTATTTACTTCTTAATTAAATCCCACTTAAAAGTCATCGCTTTAATTGTATTTTAAAGCTTCTCTTTAAAATCACTCTGGCTCGATGTCCTTTATCCACTTATGTTTATAACATTCTGGGATTTATAACCAAGTCCTTTGGTAACCCTTTACTTAGTTAAAATCTCATTATAATTTGATTTTCCTTTTTGAAAGAAAATGCCAATAATTTGAACAATAGCTTTAATTATTATTACTATAGTAATTAACTTCATTATTAACCAAATAAAAACAGTCTATCTCAATAATTAATCATTCCTTAATTAACTTCATTTTTAATTAAAGGTTAAGTCATTTAACAAAGGTTATTGAATAATAATTTAATTTAAAATAACTAAGCAATTCAATAATCACTTAAAATTTTAGTTAATCAAAGATTAAATCACTTCTAACAAAATTCGAATATTCAGAAAACTATTGATTGGATTTAACAACCCAATCGTCAATTTCAAGTCTAAACAGTTGACCTTGCCAACCGTAACCATCAGTTAAGCTGCTAACTGATTTCTATTCATTTTCTCTCCTTAAATTAATTAAATAACTTAATTAATTTAAAACCTTGGTTAATTGTTTTATAAAAACAATTATCCCCTTTCTACTAACTCTTGGGTTAATTTCCGACTCCTGTTCATAAAACTGCGTAGAAATTCATTATATGAACTTTTAATCATCACATTTCTAAAACATGATTATAAATATATTTATAACTTTGATTTGAATCGATTCAAATAAAATAAATTTAAAATATCTAATTTATTTATAAATAAATTTAAACTCCATCGATTTGTCTATTAACAAAACAGCGTCATAAATTAATAGATTTAGACCATCACTGCCAACCAGTTAATCTATATTGTCGGTTGATTAAAATTACCATACCAATAACAACCATTCAACCATCATCACTCAGACAGGTTTTCACTGTAAATTTGTGGTTCAAACAGTTCATGTGTAAATAGTATAAAAATAAACAGCACACATGTTATATTTGAGGAATCCGGTCGGATCCCTCCAACCTGTCCTTCCCTGCATCATAGATTTGTTGTAACACTATAATTTAAATAAATAAATTAACGACAATAATATAACTAATAGCAACCAGTAAATCAACCATAAACAACCAATACAGCCAATCAAACAGTATATATATTTTTAAATGATATTATATGGATTTATCACACCATAGTAGTCCAGAAAAGTGTGAGAATTAACTCACCAGTAAATACGGTTGACGGTTGATGCATTTGTTTCATACTATTTTAAATGGACGTTTAAAATTACATGAAATTCCAACTATCTCTGTTTGCACCCCAACCAGTGTGAACGCGTAGTGCTCGTCGCCACGATCCCAACGGATCCAGTTTTGCTGAAATCCGGTAACGTATGATAAAGTTATCGATTATTAAAGATTTAAATTGAATTAATTGAAATGTGATTAACTAAAATTATAAATTTAAATATTAATCACCTTAATTACCGTTAAAACAGATCCACGTCATCCTTGTTCAGCCCAAAAACGCGTTTCCTCTTTAGTGGACATCTGAAACCCGATCGTTCCTCCCTTCCTTCTTCAGGAAAATACGAACGCCTCACCAACATTTAAACCGCCGTCACCACCAATAACTTCACCGGAGACCCCACTGACCCCATCGACCATCGCGCCTGAGACCTAGACGCCACCTCCCAAAGGCTCGACACCCCAGATCATCTCGACCTCCTGAAAATTCGTGAAGAACGAAACCTGCTTCCACCTCGATTTCTCCCTCTACACACCACCGTACACCACGAAACCGCCACCAATGGAAAGGTCTCGCCACCGGTCACCGAACACCTTCAGATCTCCGACACTAAGTCCTACCCCATCGCCGTCCAAATGGTGAAACCCAATTCCAGCTTTCAAAAACAACCCAAAATCATCACCTCCGTTCAACTCCTCCCCACGACCACCATAATCAGTTTCAGACCGTCGACCCAAAGGTGAAAATCACCACCACCTCGCTCTCTACAAGTTTGGCTTTGGCCCTAGTATCAATCGACACTCCAAATACCCACAAAACCCAAAAGAATGAAACTGGTTTTCAACGGAAATTGGTGATTTCCAGCCAACTCCTGCGACCGTTGGTCCTGGAATTTTTGGTGAAGGTCGGCCTCGACTGGATCTACAACTTTGCTTCAGGTTGCTACCACAAATACCTTCTAGAATGGAAGATAAAACTCATTTTGTAATCGGGGTGTTTTCTGCAAAATTCTGTGAAGAATTGATGAACGGAAGTGAAATTGTTGAAGTTGCCTGAACATTGGCTGTATAAATAATTAGAAATAATATATTTTAAGTTGACGTGACGTGTGATGATGACTAACGATATTTATTTCGTGTCTATCGCAATTTCGAACATCGTTTATTCGCTCCTGCACTCACATACAAACTCTGTTCGCAACGGAAATTGACGTCATAGTATTATTTTACGTACGGTCCTAATGAAACTTGTTTCATCGAATTCCATGCCCGTTTGCTCAAACAGCGTTCGTTTACGTCCAAATAGTCGTTTTTATTTGTATTTTATTTTGCTACGCTCGCAAATAAACCCCGATTTGCGTGCAACTTAAAAATCTAGCAATAATTTGCTGTTGCGGTCTCAATAAAATTTGTTTCATCGAAAACAAAGGTCGTTTGAATAAAGTCCCTTTTAAACGGTCCAGCTTACATTAAAATAAATCAATTTTAAAATACTTCAATATAATATTATTAAAATATTGCAATTGGTCATACCCGACCAGAATTTGATATAGAATCAATATAAAATAACTCGGGTTGAAAACCAAGTCAGTTCGATATTTAAAATATTTAAAAACCCTTGTTTATATAAAATAAATCGATATAATATATAAAGAAATTCCATAGCGACCTTTTTAAAATTTGATTTGGACATAAAATAAAATCTACACTATGAAAATACGATTTTTCTCTTCCATTGGAAAGATATCATCAAACAGATTCCAGTGTTTCTTGTTTCGAGAAAATCCGACTTATTTTGTGCCCTGTACAACCATTTGAAGTTCAAAACGCCAAATTACGAACTGCCGCGCCGCTGCAGCTCGTTTTAGAATTAAATTATAACTATATATATATTCAACGTCAACTAAACAAAATCATCAATATAACTTCAATATAACCAATATTGAATCATTTTAAACTGTCTGTTCACTCTATATTGCCAACACAGCATTTTCCAACTATTTGGAAAATTAAAATATTATTTTATTATTTATTTAAATAATTTATTCAAAAGAAAATCATTAAATTCAATTATTAAAATCCAAATCAATATTTTAAATAATAAAATAAATTAAATAATTACCAGAAAAATACGGGTCGTTACATTTGGGGTCGTCACTGACAAATAAAAGAATTATTTATTTTTATATAATATTCTATTCAACATAACAAATAAAAATGATAATTTTATTTGTTTACAATTTCCATATAACTAAAATGATATTTTTGTTTTATCACAAATCTATTTAACAAAAATGTTATTTTGTTTTGATTTAACTCAAATCTCCTTAACAAAATGTTATTTTTGTTTTAACTCTTATCTAATTAACGAAAATGTAATTTTTGTTTTAACTCTTATCAAATCAACAAAAATGTAATTTTTTTTTGTTTTAACCCAATTCAAAAAATGTTAATTATGGTTTCAACTGTTCAAATTATCAAAAATGATGATTTTTATTTTAACAATTCTATTTTGACAAAAATGTATATTTTTTTTCAACCTTTTTAATTGAGAAAAATGTTTATTTTTGTTTAATCCTTTTTAATTGACAAAAATGTTTATTTTTCTTTAATCCTTTTTAATCGACAAAAATGTTTATTTTTCTTTAATGCTTTTGATTGACAAAAATGTTTATTTTTCTTAATGAACAAAAATGTATATTTTTACAAAAAAGGTTTATTTTGTCCAACAATTCTAATTTGAAAAAAATGTTCATTTTTGTTTCAACAATTATATTTTGACAAAAAGACAAATTTTGTTTCAACTATTACATTTGACAAAAGCGACAAATTTGGTTTCTACTATTACATTTGCCAAAAGTGACAAATTTGGTTTCAACTATTACATTTGCTAAAAATGACAAATTTGGTTTCAACTATTACATTTGACAAAAGTGACAAATTTGGTTTCAACTATTATAACTCAAATTTATTTAACAAAAATGTAATCTTTGTTTAACTCTAATCTTATTTAACAAAAATGTAATTTTTGTTATGTTCAATCTTTTTATTGAAAAACTATGAACAATAAAAATATAATCTTTCATGTTACTTCTTTTTCTTTAAACAAAGTGAAAATGAAAACATTATCTTTAATAACTAATCTTTTTATTGCAACAAAAATGACAATAAAAACATATCTTTCTATTTTACTCTTTTTATTGTAACTACAATAACAACAAAAACACATCTTTTAATTCTACTCTTTATTGTATTAAACAAAATGACAACAAAAAACAAAATCTTTTTTTGTATCAAACAAAGTGACAACAAAAATGAAATCTTTTTATTATAATATCTTTATTATAATCTTTTTATTTTAATGAATACAAAATTTTGACAAAAACTATGTTTCATGTAAGGAATAAAAATGCGAATTTTATTGCTAATCTAATTTTGACAAAACCTATTTTTATATGTCATTCTTTTTATCTCATCAAACATGAACATCTTTATTTTTACATATACAATAAAAATAGGGTTTTTATGGTATGCACTAATTTTGACTAACCTAAGATTTTATTTTTATATATACAATAAAAGGATGGTTTTTATTGTATACACAAATTTTGACAAGCATGAATATTATATATTTTATATATATAATAAAAATATGGTTTTTATTGTATACACATAATTTTGACAGATATGAATACACACAATTCATTTCAGTGGTTCACCGCAATCACAAAACAATCAACATTGCAATAAATATATACAACACCAACATGAATTTTATATAGAATAAATATGAATTTCACATTGCAATAAATAATTAATTTTATTTTAAAATAGAGATCTCACTTTGCTTTTTGTCTGAATTATCAACAAACTCTGTTTCAGATCTGGTCTGCTCCATACTGTAGATCTCATTACTGCGATTCCAACGGATTCAGTTTCATCGAATTCTGAAGTCGTATGATAAAGTTATGGTATTATTTACATTTGATAACATAATTAAAATAATTAATAATTAAATTGAACTAATTACATCCAATCCCTCTTCTCCTTCTTCATCTGTAACACGCGACTCAGCAGAAACCCAATCGCACCAAAAACCCTCCACACGCACGCAAATCCAAAATGCCAGAGCAAGATCGGGAGGTGCCATGTTCTTCACCTTGGCCAGAAGCCTCGCCGCCGACTGTGGGGCCCAGCTCGCGCTCCCTTATGCGCTGAAAATCACGCCCAAGCTGTGATGACCCTAAACCCCCTCCCCGCGGTAGCAAGGATAATCTTTGGAATATAACACATAAAAAAATAACAACATAACAGAAATATATCATTACACCAGATAATGAACAATAAATTACACTGAAAAAATATAATCATCAGAGTTACACAGTAAAACAGGATCATACTTAGTACAAAATATAGTTTCATCTTTTATAAAATGTCTACAGCGGAATCAAACATAATATACATAACAAAAGCTGAACAACATAAAAGAAATGATAGAATCCATTTTCAGCTCCATAGCTATCCAGAATGAGCCTGCTAAAACCTGAACACAAGGCTGCCCATGTAGAAATAGGGGCACCCGAGTTTGCAAAGTGAAACAAACTACGAGTCAGTCATGGGACTAGTATGAGAAATCTACTTAACTTATTTGGTAATAAGGCCAATCATAGGACCACGTCGCTAACGCGGAATGGGTTTACTCCATTGGATTGCCAGTGCTTAAAACAAGTAAATCATTTAAACATCGCAATACTTTTTACAAAAATGAAGCCATTATAAGACTCAGGTCCCATCACACAATGCAACGCAAGCTGCAGGATAGAGTTACCTTATAATGGCCAAAATATGCTTGATACGTATAAACGAAAAGCATTTGATATTATTACTAGTGTTTATATGTTTCAAAAACAATTTCAATCATAAGTATCAATCATAGACGACATAAGTGCCCCATACCACTATGTCTCCATGTATAGGTTTACAGTCTAAACCGCACAATGTCGTATTGGAAATTGGACTTCCGTCATGAACCAAGGCAAGGGATAGTCCTTACCGCTTCCAGACTCTCTAGCCCGAGCCTCAGGCAAGCGTGCAGACAAGCCTTGGATCGTCAGGGCCGGTCCACACGGAGTGGATTAAAATGCCTGAACACTGCGTTTTCCTTTGCCACGCTCACATATTAATTCCAAAAATTATGGAATTTGGAACCTAGCAATATATTGACATTCCAGATCCAACCAAAGTAGTTCCATCGAAAACGGAGGTCATTTGCAAAATGTCTATTTTTATGGGCCATATTTATTCCATAGCGACCATTCCGAATATTCAACTGGCCATAACTTTTGATTCCCGCTATGAAATTTCAATTTTTCAGATTCGTTAGAAAGATATTTTTAAACTGATTTAAATATTTTTGGTTTCACAAAAATTCGATTTATTTTGAATCCTGTGCATTCAGTCAAAGTTCAAAGTTGAATTTTCGAACTGTCGCACTATTTCTAACTTCTTTTAAAATTAAAATAAATATTTATATTCCAACATCGATTCAAATAAATATATACATTCTACTTCCATCAAATTAAATTTCTTGTCGTTATTATTTAAAATAATTCATTTTAAATATTCAAAATTCATTAAAATTGCCAAAATTAAAATTTTAAATTGGCTCTAATTTTCCGGGTTGTTATACAAGCATCGGGTCTTCCAGCCCCCAAGTCGAGCTCCACGAAGAACGACAGCCGATTACAACCGTTGAATCGATAGAGCTCTGGTAGCTCGACAATTTGGCTTTGGAATTTTCGAAATCGGTTGAGTGGATAAAGTGAAAATGGAGAGAGAAGTTTCAAAATTTCTGGCCTAAGGTTTTTGTCGAGTCGGCGGGCATTAGAATTAGGGTATTTAAAATATTTTAATATTAAATTGTCTAGGTTTCCGTGTTTTAAAGTCAAAAATGAGACTGAGTCCAAATCGGGCCCACTTACTGCCTAACTATAGGTTTTGATGCCATCTGAACGCAATGGGACTAGTGGCAAAGTCCAATTCTGAAGTCTACAGCAGTTTTACCTAAAGCATAATATTTTAATTAAACAACGTATAAATTTCGATGTACACTTCAATTTACCGGGGCCACATACGGACTCCAAAAATTCCTGAAAAATAAGTCTAGTTATGTTTTGACGATACAGTCCTACCAAAATTAATTTCATAAAATTTGGAGACTGTTTGAAAAATGGCCATTTTCTGGTCGATCCAAATTGACTGAAATGGGCAAAACACGTTTTCTGTTGCCACGCTCATATATTAATTCCAAAAATTATGAAAATTAGAATCTAGCAATAATTTGATAGTCTGGATCCAAAAAAAGTGGTTTTGTCGAAAACGAAGGTCGTTTGTAAAATGACTATTTTTAATATTAAAATATATATATATATAAAAATTTTATAGCGACTATTCTGAATTTTAAACTGGGCATAACTTTTGATTCCCGCTACGAAATTTCAATTTTTCAGATTCGTTTGAAAGATATTTTTAAGCAGAATTAAATATTTTTGGTTTCACTGAAATCCTATTTATTTTGCATCCTGTACAATCAGTCAAAGTTCGAATTCAAATTTTCAAACTGCTGCGCTATTTCTAACTCCTTATATAATTAAATTAAAAATTTCCATTCTAGCTTTGATTTAAATAATTTTTTTAATCATTATTATTTAAAATAAATTAATTTAAATATTCAAAATTCACTAAAATTGCTAAAATAAAATTTTTAAATTGGTTCCAAAATTCCGGGTTGTTACATGAATGGTGATGTCCGATGTTGGTATAGTGGGATAAACAAGGAAAATTTAGGAGTTTGAGCTACTGCTTGGAGATGGAGATAATGCTGTTATGTGAAGCAAGAAAGAAGAAGGGTTTTAAAATGGTGATTAAGGTAATTAAATTATTAAATAAAATTTTAATGAACAAGTTAATGACCATTTAAATTTTGGTATATCTATAACATGAATATATATATCTCTTACGGTATTAGATTCAAGCAAATAAAATTGTCATATTGAATTCGTGTTGTCATCACCTACGCAATGGGAATACATTGGGAAGATAACGATAAAAATCACGGTGAGTAAATCTCACTCATATTTTAATTTAGAATAATTTTATTCGTTAAAATAATTGTTTGTTGGTTGTTTGCATGCATTGAAATATTTTTGTGACTATTATAAATATATGTTAGTTATTTAGGATTGGTGTTTGTAGTTATTATATATATATTGGTGGTTGGATTCTCGCAATACCATTAGGGGATGCCCGCAGTATCATTAGCGGATGACCTTATACGCCCCACAATATGATAGTGGATGACCATCTATACCGCAGTATCCTGCCTCAAAGCAGGATGAGTATTATTTATGTTGGCTAAAGTCTGTGGATGTAGGAAAATAGGTTGGAGTGATCCAACTGGATTCCTCAAAATTTATTATTGTTTGTTTCCATATATATATATATTCATAGATGATGTGTTGACTGATAATTGGGTACTTTGATTGCTTAAATTTCACTGGACGCAAAATGTTGATTTATAAAAATACTATGAAAGGGATATTTTGAGGTTTAAAATGGAAAATCTATTTTTCAAAAAAAGAATTTGAATTCCTAATGGGCTATAAAGATGTTAACTTATTTTGAATAAATAAAACAAGTATTGAATTTATAAATAATGTTTATAAATTAAATAATACAGGAAATTGAATTAAATTTATAAACAATGTTTATGAATAAAATGGAATGATTTTCATTGGATAATCAGGGAATTGGAATGAATTTATAAACGGTGTTTATAAATGAAGAGGAAAAATTATCATTTGATAATTTGAATATTTAAATTCAAAAGTGAATTTAAAAACAGAAATGGGGAATCGTTTTAAAGAAAGTAAATGATGAAAATTTATTCTGATATTCAAAATGTAAATTGAACTAAAAACAAATCCCTATGGATTTATGATTTGAATTCGATTAGATCGAATTTATTTAAATAAAATATTTTTCAGAAAAATATATTAGAATTGTATTAATTAGAAACTAAGGTTTAAATTTTAATATTTAAAAATAGATGCTATGTCATATATAGATAGTTAAAATAAATAGAATATTCAAAAATAAGATTTTGGTTTTTAAATAGATTTCGAAATGGAACTTGTTGAATATATATAACAAGTAAATTTATAAACGATGTTTATAAATGTGGTGAATTAATTATCAAGAGATAATTTATCGTTTTAAATTCAAGTATGAATAAAAACAAAAATTGAAATCATTTCGAAAAGGAGAACGATGGGTTTTATTCTGGAATTCGGAATATAAAACGAGTTGGGTTTCAAATAGATATTTGAAAGGAAACTTGTTTTATTTTATAAAACAAGAAAATTTATAAACGATGTTCATAAATATAGTGAAATAAATTATCATAGATAATTAAGAAGTTTAAATTCAAATATGAATTTAAAAATGAATTGGAATTCATTTCGGAAAGAGAACGATAAATTTTATTGGAGAATTGGAAATATAAACGGAACTGAGATAAATCTAAGGATAAAAAATTAGAATTCGATTATATCGAATTTTTTAAGTAATTTATTTATAATTGGAATTCAGTATAGAATATTAAATTATAAATAAATTTTAACTGAATTGTAAAATAATCAATGGTTAGGGAAAATTAGAAATATGAAGTTGAATTTGGAAAATTGGTTTAGTGTATATTAAAATATACTAGAATGGAGTCAAAATTATTATAAACGAAGTTCAAACGTTTATTATAAATAAAATAAAAACGAACTCGCCGTAGCGTGGTAGCTCGTAAATTGGCGTTTCGTACTTCAATTGAGTATATATGACTCAATTTAAGTCGGAATTCTTTGATACAAGAATCATCAGGATCGATTGAATAATAGTTTTCTAATGGAAGAGAAAAATTTGGATTTTGTCTTATAGATTTTGAGTTATGTCAAAATCAAATTTCTTGAAAAACAACGCCATATCCATTATAAAACGATAACGGTTTATTTAAATTAATAAAAGGATTTTAAGCAAATAAAATCCGAACATCCATTAGGAAAATCCAGATTTGAGTTATAAAATATATCTGAACTCAAGTGGAGTAATGAATTGATTCTTGAAACAAAAATCAGATTTTTAATTGTTGAAAAGAATTAACTAATTTGAAGAATAATTAGTTAATGGAATTTTAAATCTAAATTAGACTTTGGATAAGTAAAGGGGTTTGTAAATTTATATTTAAAATCAAATATGAAACTTGAGTTGAAAAGAGAATTCGATTAGTTTATGAGTCAGTTAAATTACTTTTGAACGTGATATGTTCAAATAAAAAGTGTAATAGGCAAAAGAGCTAATTAACGAATAAATTCATGTTAGACAGGTATGCGATGAAGTGCATGAAGATTTTAATTCATGTGCCCAACAAAAAGGTACACGTTTAAATTCCATATGAGATTTTATGCCGAATCGGCGAGCCACTTGGCTTTTTAATTTTCTTTTTGAATGGAAAGGGCCTAAAGAGGCGTTTTCTGGTTGTACCGAGTAACCCGTACAAAAGAGGTTATGGCAAAATTTTCTGGAAATTTAAGGAGTTAGAATATTTTTAAGAAAATTGGATAATTAGAAAATCAATGTATCGATATATATAGAATTTGATAAGGAAACGAACTTAAAAATAGAATTTATAAACAAAAAGGAAATCTATAATTACATCTAGTAAAATTAGAAAGAGAAACGTATAGGTCTGAGAGGTAGTTATACCCCAACTTGATTGATTTCATTTTTAACCGATAAGTAGCAAGATCTAGTCTCGAAGAGAAATGTTTGAATAAGAGTTAGTTGAATGCAGTATTTTGGGTTGTTTGTATAGATGTTTTACATAAAGTCGATTTAACCCAAGTAAGTGGAATTTTGGAAATATAAAGATAAATATTTCCTAAGTATTGAAATAAATGAATGGTCATGAAAGAGATAAGTAATTAGAATGTTTTCCAATTATAAATAGAATATGTTTTGTAAGTATAGAAAATAAAAGAAGGCGATATATGGAAATGTTTCCCAAATAGCATAAGAGGCCAAGATGATTATCGAAAATATCGTGTTAACGAATATGGATAAGGAAATGGAGAAGTGATTTAATTAATGAAATATTAATTAATAGGCCCAGTGATTTGTTTGATGCTTTGAATGAATGTTTGTTTTTCTTCGATAGTTAAATAACCGACTATCGAAGTGTTTGCCAATATCGTTGTTAATATGGAGAGACCGGTTGGATTATTATCCGAGAACCACTCCGTATTGGCAGTAGCATTGCGAATCAGATTATATGAAGATAATCGAAGAAGGAGTAGAGTGCAAGGGCTTTTTCTATTAATGGATATTGTGCCTTCGGTTTCGTTCAATACCAGAACGAACGTACATGGACGAATGCCTGATAGAGTATTTGCAATGATCGCATATGTTTTTCTGTAAAAATATATATGGTGGCGGAGAATTTATTCTCTTATCATAATATCTAGAATATATTTGTGCAAATCAACTAATGATTAACGGATCTGACAATGTGGCATTCAAAGTGATTGTGCTACAATGAATGGTAGCAATCGTAGCCTCAGGCCTCAACAACTGGGAAATGACAAAAACTGGGCAGGCATCATGGCTAAGTGGGTAGCTACCAATTAGGGTGTATTATCACCTATCTAGAGAAATTCATTTCATTCTTTATTCTATTCGATGCTATCCCATTCAGGAAAATGGTAGCTGATCCCAACTGTTGGTGATGTACATTCGATACACTCAAGCGAAATGAGTGGTTGGTCATGTGTGGCCAGGTCACAAGATTATCTTGTTGAACCCGGTGTATTCTCCTCTAGAGGTACATTATCGGAAGGTGGTTCCATACCTTGTCATAGTTTGAATTCCGTTACCCAATAAGTGCTCGCGGTTTTGATTGTATATTATATATATGTGGAACGTGAGATGCAAACGTTCCACTAGATTGTTATGCATTTGATTTAGACACTATTATAATATTAAAAGAGTTTTGAAATAAAGATAATCGTTTCTTTCAAAAGGATTTTGAAAGTTAAATCAATTGTTTTGGATTCTTATATGGGAAAAAACCGTTCCGTGTTATACGACATGGTCTTATGAGATATCGTTTAATTTCGTCAAACTGCTTTTAATTGTTTACTCATACCAGTCCCATGACTGACTGAGACGACCCGAAATCCCGTTCTAACGGAAACAAGGGTTATCTTTGGAATATAACACAGAAACAGATAATAGCAGAACAGAATTAATTAATTACACCAGATAATAAACAACAAAATATACCGGATAAAAGTAATCATCAGAGTTACACAGTATACAGGATCCTACTTAGTACAAATACAGTTCAGCTATACATAAATGTCTACAGCGGAAATAAACAAAATATGTACAATAGGAGCTGAACAACATAAAAAGAGATAAATGATAGGATCCATCTTCAGCTCCAGCTATCCAGAAAGAACCAGCTAAACCTGAATACAAGGCTGCCCGTGTAGAAAAAGGGGCACCCGAGTTTGAGAGTGAAACAAACTACGAGTCAGTCATGGGACTGGTATGAGAAATCTACTCAACACATATATAATATGGCAAATCACAGGACCACGCCACTTTCGTGGAACGGGTTTACTCCATTGGATTGCCAGTGCTTTAAAACAAATCTTTCTTTTAAACATCGCTATGCTTTTTATAAAAATGAAGCCGTTATAAGACTCAGTTCCCATCACATAATGCAATGCAAACCGGAGGATAGAGTTTTTACCTTATAACGGTCAAAATATGCTTGATACGAATAAAACAAAGGCATTTGATATTATTGCTAGTGTTTATATGTTTTGAAAGCAATTTCAAACCATAACTATCAATCATAGACGACATTAATGCCCCCATACCACTATGTCGCCATATATAGGTATACAATCAAAACCGCACAGTCACGTATTTGGAAATTTGATTTCCGTCATGAACCAAGGCAAAAGATAGTCCTTAACGACTTCGAGACGCTCTAGCCCGCCCCTCAGGAACAGCCGCAACTTCCCCTTGGATCGTCAGGGCCGGTCCACCGATGTGGATTATTATGCCTGAACACTACGTCTCACCGCCCTTTGGGGCGTAAACGAGCCAATGAATGACTCCATCGGACCTGGATCGTCCGATCAAACCGAGGCGCCTCGCAACAACAACAACCACATAGGTGAAAAGTATATAAATGTCAGGGCTGGTAGGTCACTGACACCACCCTAGCTAGAAAGAAACGCCGGCCCTCCCTGATGTCCTCTCCCGTTTCTGGTTCATACCGGGGTGTGAGGCTCGCGATTTTACGTTATACACAAAGCTACGCCACAGTGGCGGTGCTTTGATCATCACCACAAGACTTTGCTTTTCAACAGAAGCCCTGATCACTGCATCTTAGCATGCCACACAGGCAATTCATGCCATGCGATTGATGTCCATCGATATACAACCTCTGAGCTCGTGCGTTTCAGAGAAGGGCGTTAAGCAAAAGAATAAATTCTCCGCCGCCAAACGGATGTATATTTAATAGGGATCAATCAACACAGAATAAAATCCAATGTCAGACACACATTCCATTTACAAGTCCGTTCTGGGTCTGAACGAAACCGGAGGCACTAAATACCTCGCAAACCCATCGATCACCACGTATGTCTAGACGATCACCACTCATTATCCATATTTCGGGATGCCTCCCAATCAGGATACGAACTGCAGCGTCGTTATTCGATTAAATATAATTATATTTATATATATAAATAAATATAATCGTTTCTGGCGCTGTTTTTCTTCAGATTTGAATTAAACATTCCAGACAGTCCAACCGTTGGATTTTTACAAGGTTGGTGCCGTTGGGAAGATATTTCCAAGGCGAACCCGACGGTTGAGGTTTCGGGAAAATCCAATGGTCGGATTTCCCGTACTAGTTGTTCGAAATCACGGTTTCAAAATGCGAACTGCATGGCCACGTTTCGTTTAAATTTTATTTATATTTATATAATTATATAAATATAGTTCATTCAACAATTTCAATATCGTTTTCACTTCAAATATTTCACTAACGCCTTAAAATTTTGGAAAATTTCGCCATAACCTCCCCTGCACCGGGAGCATCGGGAAATCGCAAATAGCTTTCCCGGTCCTTCTAATCTCAAAAAGAAAAAGAAAAAGCCAAGCAGCTAGCCAACAGGCTCATAAAATCATCACCCAAACAAAACAGTAAATGTAACACCCCGAATTTTCTATTAACACTAAAGTTGCTAAAATATTAATAAGTGTGTAAGAGAGGGGATGTATCTAATATGAATATAAAAATATTAATAAGTGTGTAAGAGAGGGGATGTATCTAATATGAATATAAAAATATTAATAAGTGTGTAAGAGAGGGGATGTATCTAATATGAATATAAAAAAAATATTAATAAGTGTGTAAGAGAGGGGATGTATCTAATATGTATATAAAAACAATAATAAGTGTGTAAAAGGGGGGGATGTATCTAATGTGTACATTGTAGAATATATATATATATATATATATATGGGCAGTTAATGCAAACATGAATAGAAGTTTATTAATTTGCTGAGTGTTTGCTGAGTCACTTCTGACTCATTGCTGAGTCAACAAGATAAACCCCATCTTGTCTGAACGGCTGCGGTTATTTCTAGGTTAAATCTAATGGCCTAAATGAATTCTAAAATCTATAAATAAGTGGGTAGACCCTAGACCTAAATCACTTGTAAAATTAGAGAAGCTACCGTCATGCTGCTGCCATGGAGTTCAGCATAGCCGTCACAAACTAAGAAGAGGAAGCCTAATCATCTACAACTAAATCTACACAAATCAAATCAAAAGATCTCTCTTTCTCTAATTCTTTTCTTTTGTTGGTGAGTATGATGATTCTCACAAGACTATTACAAACTAATTTGACTCAGTTATGAATGGATCACAAGAAAGTGATGTGATTTGTAATTGTAAATTCTATATATTGTGGATCTCTTATTATGTTATTATGTTGTCGTATGATGTAAATTATATATGCTATGTCATGCTATGTTGTAAATTCTCTTATGCTATGTCGTGCTATGTTGAGAATCATGTCAAGCTATGTTATACTATCATACTATGCCATGTTATAAATCATGCTATATTATGTTGAAAAATCATGATGTTGTTGGATCATGCTTAAAGTTATGTTTTTTTTTCTTAATTTAAATGGATCTTGTTTATGGGAATTTGCCTATTAGGTTAGGTGTACCCATAAACTTGAAACTATAATTAAATAAAACTTGATTATGGGAATTTGCCTATTGAGTTAGGTGTACCCATATAAAACCATGTTGTTAAAAAAATTAGATGATGTTGATTCACACATGTTCATATGTAAGTTTATGAAAATTGATTGAGATTATATTAGGTGAATTTTGAACAAGTTGACACCTTTAGGTCCATGACATGTATAATCTATGCAAGTTGGACATATGCAAGTTTCACCCCTTATTATGATTCATTTGGTCACATATACATGTTGTTATTATGATAATCTCTTTTATGCTATGAGTTAGGCTATTCGAGTCTAACATATATTTTGCGAATAAACGTTCAAACGTGGGGTAGGGGTAATATTAGGAATTAATAAATTGGGTGCAATTTTGTAAGATTTTGCATACCATGAATGGATGTCCATAATTGAGTCAATTATGGACATTGTTAAAAATTGGAAGTAATTAATAATTCAAGTAGGGAATTATTAAAATTGGGGGAAAGTGGATTATTATTAATAATCAATGCTTAGGACACGAGGTTGGACCCGTTTGTGATGTAAACCTGCCCGGACCCGCCCGGCAAATCCAGTAGTCACAAATGCCGGCCCAATGTGAGAGGTCCTAGGCCCAAACTAAAGCATAATAGTTGTAAAGACACGAGGTTAGACTCTTTTATGGTGTAAGACTGCCCGGACCCGCCCGGCAAATCCAGCTGCCATAAATGCCAGTCTAATGTGAGAGGTCTTTATGAGGTTATGGCCTTAATGAACTAAGAAATACTTAACCAGATAATCATGTAAGGTGGGACATGGGGGTTAAGTAGGTGCCTTGGGTGGCATGAGGAATCTGGTGGTTGCCTTTAGAGGCATTTGAAATACGATTAGACTTAACCAAACACACATGTAAATGAACATGACTAAGTGGGTTAAGTGGGATGGACTAATGGGGACAAGCTTAGGTGGAATGCTTGTGGTAAATAGTGGGGGCCCATTTCAACCAGTATCCCAAAACGTATCTTTGTGGGCTCGACCCAAGTCGAGGACGGGACACGCATACTGGGTTTGACTATAAGAGGCCAAAACAGGGAGCGGTGGCAACGCAAGTCCAACGGGTTTCATATGCGTGTGTGGACCCGGGCTGGTAGGTAAGACGTTGTAGCATCGTGTAGGTATAAGCCGTGCATGTCCGTTGTATCAGGTTGCCACTTTAGGGGAGTGATACACCCCACTGTGGGGCCAGCACGGGTATCTACGAGTTAGGGAGCCGATCGAATAATGGGAAGTAGGGTACACCTAGTGGAGATAGGGGCAGGCGGCACCTATGTAGTCAGCTAGGGGTACGTAAAGCCATTGGGAAAGTTTCTAAGTGAAGCTAAGTGGGATGAATCTTTAGGGTGACTGGTGTGGTGCAGTATAGTGTTTATCCTTTAGTATTTAGGAGCGCCTATAATGTTGCCTTTAGCGATTGTCTATGTCCTTAATCTGCTCTTCATAGACATTTTCTTGTTTTCCAGCTTATGCCTTAGTCCAGTTATTTTGGTAATAGTATTGTAGAATTATCATATTCACCAGACTTTATGTCTGACCCCCTCTTTTCCATCCTTTTTCTCCCTTCAGGTCCGCAGGTTGGGCCAAGTTCTAGTGGAGTCTAGTTGGATCGCTTATCTTCTGGAAAGCTTGGACTGCTGAAGTAAAGTCCAGCTTGTTATCTTTCTTTTTAATGGCTATTCATGTAATGGGATTATGTACTTGTTTTATCAAGATAGATATTGTACTTGACATTGAATATGGTGTTATGATGTAATCAAACATGTTTTGACTTCTGCTACAATGAAATAAAGTTTTTGAATTTCCAAGTACTATTTTATATCTGTCTTGTTGTAATTTTACTGTTCTATATTCACTTAAAACCTCCATGGAAGTTAATGCATTCCCTTTGTGAGTGACATTAATGGACGTGGGGTGTTACACGTGGTATCAGAGCATAAGGTTACCAGAATAGATAAAAAAAAATTTTAGAAAAATATTTTTTTTTTCTAAAGTATTTTTGGAAGAAGTGCTTTCAAAAAAAAAAAACATGTTATTTAAAGAGAGTTTTTATGAAAAACATAATCCCAAATAGCCACATCCTTATCTTTATCTTTCGAATTCTCCATTTTGAATCTTTCCTTTTTCGTTTCAGCATGGCTGAAGATCTTAATCTCCCAGAAGGTGTGACGATTCCAGGGTGGTTTAGGAGATACTTGGAGGCTAGGGCCACCACTGCAGGCCCAGCGGATACTCCTCCACCCCTAGTTGCACCCATTCCTCCTCCTCCTCCTCCTCCTCTTGTTGACACTTTTGCAAAGACGTGCAAGGAATTCAAGGCTATGGGAGGAAAAACTTTTCAAGGGACTGAGACGTTTGTGGAGGCCAGAGATTGGCTTAAGGAGACTGAGGAATTGTTGGATATCTTTGAAGTGGAAGATGGGAGGAAAGTCCATTTAGCTGCTTGGTTAATGAAGGGAGAGGCCTCGTTTTGGTGGGAGGTCACTAACGGAACGTCCAGTTGATTCATGGGCGGATTTCAGACGAAGGTTTGAGGCAAAGTTTCTTTCAAGGGCAGAGGAGAACTTAAATATGGAAAAATTCCTGGCACTAAAGCAAGGGAGCTCATCAGTAAAGGAATATGTCAATAAATTTAATCAGTTAGCAAGGTTTGGCTTGGAGTTGGTGAACACGCCAGAGAAGAAAGCTTTGAGGTTCGTTAGAGGCTTGAATGAACCGTTGCAAGGGTTGGCTATGACCCACATCCCTATGGGAGCCACCTTTGAAAAGCTAGTAGAAATGGCACTTATGCATGAGGATAAGGCAGTTGAAAAGAAAGGGGATCAGAAGAAACCCCAACAGCAAAATAAGAAGGGTGGTAAAAACAATAATGGCAAAGGGAAGAAGAAATGCTTCAATTGTGGGACGCCTGGCCATCTCAGCAAAGATTGTAGAAAGAAAAAGAAGACTGGTTGTTTTCATTGTGGAGATGCGGGACATTTAGTGAAGGACTGTCCAAAGAAGGGGCAGAGGGCAGGGTCTACCTCGGGAGGACAGGTGCAGGCTCTTATGGCACCAGGGCAGGCAAGGGGGCAAGTTCAGGCTATTGCGGCCCCACCACTGCAAGAAAGAGGTAGAACAATTTCTGTTGAAAGCTTAGTTTTTCTGTTTGATCATCCTGTCCGTACCTTATTCGATTCTGGCGCATCTCATTCGTTTATCTCTGCATCATTAGTTGAATCACTGCACTTGAACACCAGTTTAGTAGAGGATCCCTTGGTCGTTTCAAATCCAATTGGGGGTTCGGCTCATTTGACCATGATATGTTTGGATTTGAAAATCTCTATACTTAGCGTTGAATTTAGATGTGATGCTTATGTATTGGGCTTCACGGGCTATGGGCTAATTTTAGGAATGGATTGGTTGTCTAGAAATAGGGCCATTCTTGATTGTGAAAGGAGAGTAGTTAGGCTTGTGACTCGCCTTGGTAATGCTCTCTACATCTTTTGTAATCCCATAAATTCCGTTATGCTAAGTTATCTTGAATCGCTCGACGCATCTGTAGAGAACCTGCGATCGGTAGAAGTGGTCCGGGAATATCCGGATGTGTTTGAGGAGGTGAAGGGCTTACCTCCAAAGCGGGAGATAGACTTTCGAATTTATCTTGTGGATAATGCTAAACCCGTATCTTTGCCAGTGCGCCACATGGCTCCTCGTGAAAGGAGGGAACTCAATAAGCAAGTAAAGGAGTTGCTTGAGAAGGGGTTCATAAGACGTAGTATATCGGAGTGGGGTGCTCCAGTAGTTTTTGCCACAAAGGCGGATGGGTCTCTTAGACTTTGTATGGACTATAGAGAACTAAACAAGCTTACTAAAAAGAACCGACACCCACTGCCGAGGATTGACGATCTCTTTGATCAGTTAGTTGGCGCCTCAGTGTTTTCGCAGTTGGACTTAGCCACTGGCTTTCATCAACTGAGAGTGGCTGAGGATAGTATAGATAAGACTGCTTTTAGGACTCCTGACGGATTCTATGAATGGCTAGTGATGCCCTTTGGTTTGACAAACGCCCCTGCATATTTTGTTGATTTGATGAGTAGGGTGTTTAGGGAATACCTTAACAAATTCGTGGTAGTCTTTGTGGATGACATCTTAGTCTTTTCTAAGAATAAAGAAGAGCACTCCCTACATCTTAGGGAAGTGTTGGAAACCCTTCGAGCGCATAACCTTAAGGCAAAATTTTCTAAGTGTCACTTCTGGAGGAAGGAAGTACGGTTCTTAGGGCACGTGGTTTCCAAAGAAGGGATAGCAGTGGATCCCGCAAAGGTGGTGGCCATCCAAGATTGGAAGGTCCCTAAAAATGCAACCGAAGTAAGAAGTTTCTTGGGGTTGGCTGGCTATTATAGGAAGTTTATCAAAGACTTCGCAAAAATATCAGCTCCATTAACACGGTTAACGAAGAAGAACCTGGTTTTTACGTGGGACAAAGATTGCGATGATGCGTTCCAACGTTTAAAGAGAGCCTTAACTTCAGCCCCAGTCTTAGTGCTGCCAGACGGGAATAAACCGTTTACCATCTATACTGATGCTTGTGGGACGGGACTTGGCGCGGTCCTCATGCAAGAGGGAAGAGTAATAGCCTATGGTGGAAGGCAGTTGAGGGTTCATGAAAAGAATTACCCCACGCATGACTTAGAGCTAGCCGCAATTGTTTTCGCGCTTAAGTCTTGGCGTCACTATCTTCTTGGTGAGAAATTCGAACTGTTCACTGACCATAAATCATTAAAATACTTATTCTCTCAGAAGGATTTGAATTTAAGGCAGCAACGGTGGATGGAATTCTTAGCCTCCTACGATTTTGAAATAGCATATACCCCGGGCAAGGGTAACGTGGTGGCAGACGCCTTAAGTAGGAAAAGGTTGTCCTTGAGTCTGTTGTTTGTTGAACGACAAAGCTTAGAATTCATCTCTATGTTTGACTTTAGACCCTCCGTTGACTTAGTACCCGGTCTGTTAGCATCCTTGGAGGTTAGACCTACACTTCTAGGACGGGTTGGTGAGGCACAGCGAGACGACCCACAGTTGGTTGAGATAGTAGAAAAGCTCAAAGGGGGGGAGTCGTCAAGCCATCTTCGTAGGTATACCCTAGACGATAAGGGTTGGTTACGAAGGGATAATAGACTTTGTGTACCACAAGACGAAGACTTAAGGAAGGCCATTCTTGATGATGCTCATCGCTAAAAAATGACCATTCATCCCGGCGGGGATAAGATGTACAAAGATATGAAGCGGGTTTTCTTTTGGGCCGGTATGAAAAAGGATGTGGCCGAGTACGTCGCTAGATGCTTGGTGTGCCAACGAGTTAAAGCAGAACAAAAGAAACCCGGTGGGTTGCTTCACCCATTAGAAGTTCCACTATGGAAATGGGAAAGCATCTCAATGGATTTTGTGGATGGATTACCAAGATCAAGGAAGGGTAACACGGGGATTTGGGTTATAGTAGATAGACTTACTAAAAGCGCCCATTTTATTCCCGTGAAAAGTAAGAGGACTGCTCCGTGGTTGGCTTCTGTATACATTAAGGAGATAGTTCGTTTGCACGGTATTCCTTCTAGTATAGTAAGCGATCGTGACCCCATCTTTACTAGCGAATTTTGGAAGAGTTTACAAGAGGTGGTAGGGACTCAGCTATGTTTGAGCACCGCATATCATCCTCAGACAGACGGCCAGACCGAGAGGGTGAATCGCATTCTAGAGGATCTTTTAAGGCTTTGTATCCTAGACTTTGGGGGTACATGGGAAGAGCACCTTCCGTTAGTAGAATTCGCATATAATAATAGCTTTCAGTCTAGTATTGGCATGGCACCTTTCGAAGCTCTTTATGGAAGGCCTTGCCGTTCGCCTACATGTTGGTGGGAATCTACCGATAAAATCCTACTTGGGCCCGATATGGTTAGGGAAACCTCGGAGAAGATTGAGTTGATTCGAAGGAGGATGAAAGCAGCACAAGATAGGCAAAAATCGTATGCTGATAAGAGGAGGACAGATCTTGAGTTTGACATTGGGGACATGGTTTTTATCAAAGTATCTCCGTTACAGAATGTTGTTCGCTTTGGGTCCGTGGGGAAATTAGCACCAAGGTTTGTAGGGCTGTTTCCTGTAAAAAACAGGATTAGGAAGATGGCATATAGGGTGGAGTTGCCTGAGAAACTTAGTGGAGTACACGACGTATTCCATGTATCACATTTGAGGAAGTGTTTGCACAAGACCGCGGAGGTGGTAGAGCCGAGCTTGCTTAAAGAGGTGGAAATAGAGCGTGATGCAACAATTAGACGAGCTCCTACATGCATTCTTGGGTCGGAGATCAAAAAGTTGAGGAATCGAGAGGTCAGACTGGTTAAAGTGCAATGGGGAGATGATGAGAGCAACGCAACTTGGGAGACAGAAGAGAAGATGCGTTCGTTGTACCCTTTTCTTTTTGAGGGTATGTCTTTTAATTTCTCCTTTATCGCTTAGCTTATCTTATCTTATCTTTAGTATGTCCTCTCATTAGTATCTTTGACCTTTAGTTAGGATAATCCTATGGTTGAAACATGTGTTTGAGACATGTTATGTATGATGGATGCAAAATGGATGCAAGTGTTTGCTAGTGGTTGCTCGTGGATGCATATATACACACACTTTAGGCACTAGATCGGCTCAGTCACTTCATATTGCATATTGCATATATATGGATGTATTTAGTATAATGGATGTATAATGGTTGTACCATCATATGGATGCTGCATTCGGTTGAATGGGTGTGCACGCATATAGAAGTAGTATGTAAGCAATTAGGATCTTTTGCATACATAATGGATTCATGACACTTACATAATTTGCATTAAGGAGGTCAACTGAATCAGTAGACCGCCTGATTTCGCATTAGGTAAGGACATGTACACAAACTTGCATATGATCATAAAGCATTAGAAGTCTTTTAAGGACAATGGATGCCTGTGTATGATGGATGAGTAAATGGACGTTTGGATGGTAGGATATAGATTCTTCCAGACTTGAAGATTTCGGGGACGAAATCCTAAAAGGAGGGGAGAATGTAACACCCCGAATTTTCTATTAACACTAAAGTTGCTAAAATATTAATAAGTGTGTAAGAGAGGGGATGTATCTAATATGAATATAAAAATATTAATAAGTGTGTAAGAGAGGGGATGTATCTAATATGAATATAAAAATATTAATAAGTGTGTAAGAGAGGGGATGTATCTAATATGAATATAAAAAAAATATTAATAAGTGTGTAAGAGAGGGGATGTATCTAATATGTATATAAAAACAATAATAAGTGTGTAAAAGGGGGGGATGTATCTAATGTGTACATTGTAGAATATATATATATATATATATATATATATATATGGGCAGTTAATGCAAACATGAATAGAAGTTTATTAATTTGCTGAGTGTTTGCTGAGTCACTTCTGACTCATTGCTGAGTCAACAAGATAAACCCCATCTTGTCTGAACGGCTGCGGTTATTTCTAGGTTAAATCTAATGGCCTAAATGAATTCTAAAATCTATAAATAAGTGGGTAGACCCTAGACCTAAATCACTTGTAAAATTAGAGAAGCTACCGTCATGCTGCTGCCATGGAGTTCAGCATAGCCGTCACAAACTAAGAAGAGGAAGCCTAATCATCTACAACTAAATCTACACAAATCAAATCAAAAGATCTCTCTTTCTCTAATTCTTTTCTTTTGTTGGTGAGTATGATGATTCTCACAAGACTATTACAAACTAATTTGACTCAGTTATGAATGGATCACAAGAAAGTGATGTGATTTGTAATTGTAAATTCTATATATTGTGGATCTCTTATTATGTTATTATGTTGTCGTATGATGTAAATTATATATGCTATGTCATGCTATGTTGTAAATTCTCTTATGCTATGTCGTGCTATGTTGAGAATCATGTCAAGCTATGTTATACTATCATACTATGCCATGTTATAAATCATGCTATATTATGTTGAAAAATCATGATGTTGTTGGATCATGCTTAAAGTTATGTTTTTTTTCTTAATTTAAATGGATCTTGTTTATGGGAATTTGCCTATTAGGTTAGGTGTACCCATAAACTTGAAACTATAATTAAATAAAACTTGATTATGGGAATTTGCCTATTGAGTTAGGTGTACCCATATAAAACCATGTTGTTAAAAAAATTAGATGATGTTGATTTACACATGTTCATATGTAAGTTTATGAAAATTGATTGAGATTATATTAGGTGAATTTTGAACAAGTTGACACCTTTAGGTCCATGACATGTATAATCTATGCAAGTTGGACATATGCAAGTTTCACCCCTTATTATGATTCATTTGGTCACATATACATGTTGTTATTATGATAATCTCTTTTATGCTATGAGTTAGGCTATTCGAGTCTAACATATATTTTGCGAATAAACGTTCAAACGTGGGGTAGGGGTAATATTAGGAATTAATAAATTGGGTGCAATTTTGTAAGATTTTGCATACCATGAATGGATGTCCATAATTGAGTCAATTATGGACATTGTTAAAAATTGGAAGTAATTAATAATTCAAGTAGGGAATTATTAAAATTGGGGGAAAGTGGATTATTATTAATAATCAATGCTTAGGACACGAGGTTGGACCCGTTTGTGATGTAAACCTGCCCGGACCCGCCCGGCAAATCCAGTAGTCACAAATGTCGGCCCAATGTGAGAGGTCCTAGGCCCAAACTAAAGCATAACAGTTGTAAAGACACGAGGTTAGACTCTTTTATGGTGTAAGACTGCCCGGACCCGCCCGGCAAATCCAGCTGCCATAAATGCCAGTCTAATGTGAGAGGTCTTTATGAGGTTATGGCCTTAATGAACTAAGAAATACTTAACCAGATAATCATGTAAGGTGGGACATGGGGGTTAAGTAGGTGCCTTGGGTGGCATGAGGAATCTGGTGGTTGCCTTTAGAGGCATTTGAAATACGATTAGACTTAACCAAACACACATGTAAATGAACATGACTAAGTGGGTTAAGTGGGATGGACTAAAGGGGACAAGCTTAGGTGGAATGCTTGTGGTAAATAGTGGGGGCCCATTTCAACCAGTATCCCAAAACGTATCTTTGTGGGCTCGACCCAAGTCGAGGACGGGACACGCATACTGGGTTTGACTATAAGAGGCCAAAACAGGGAGCGGTGGCAACGCAAGTCCAACGGGTTTCATATGCGTGCGTGGACCCGGGCTGGTAGGTAAGACGTTGTTGCATCGTGTAGGTATAAGCCGTGCATGTCCGTTGTATCAGGTTGCCACTTTAGGGGAGTGATACACCCCACTGTGGGGCCAGCACGGGTATTTACGAGTTAGGGAGCCGATCGAATAATGGGAAGTAGGGTACACCTAGTGGAGATAGGGGCAGGCGGCACCTATGTAGTCAGCTAGGGGTACGTAAAGCCATTGGGAAAGTTTCTAAGTGAAGCTAAGTGGGATGAATCTTTAGGGTGACTGGTGTGGTGCAGTATAGTGTTTATCCTTTAGTATTTAGGAGCGCCTATAACGTTGCCTTTAGCGATTGTCTATGTCCTTAATCTGCTCTTCATAGACATTTTCTTGTTTTCCAGCTTATGCCTTAGTCCAGTTATTTTGGTAATAGTATTGTAGAATTATCATATTCACCAGACTTTATGTCTGACCCCCTCTTTTCCATCCTTTTTCTCCCTTCAGGTCCGCAGGTTGGGCCAAGTTCTAGTGGAGTCTAGTTGGATCGCTTATCTTCTGGAAAGCTTGGACTGCTGAAGTAAAGTCCAGCTTGTTATCTTTCTTTTTAATGGCTATTCATGTAATGGGATTATGTACTTGTTTTATCAAGATAGATATTGTACTTGACATTGAATATGGTGTTATGATGTAATCAAACATGTTTTGACTTCTGCTACAATGAAATAAAGTTTTTGAATTTCCAAGTACTATTTTATATCTGTCTTGTTGTAATTTTACTGTTCTATATTCACTTAAAACCTCCATGGAAGTTAATGCATTCCCTTTGTGAGTGACATTAATGGACGTGGGGTGTTACAGTAAATGTGTACCTATTTGTCGGGCACAAAATTTTATTCCTCTTCTCTAGCCCCTTTGCTATAACCTGTTCAATGAATATGCATGTACATATATATAGTTCTTATCATTTATCATTTTCTATTCAACTTCATATTTGATTTCTATTTGGTTTAAAAACACCATTCATTCTAATGTTACATACGTAGGTACAAATCATATCATTAGCTAATTAATGAATATTTCAACTCATATATATTTATTTGAACAAGTGGCTATTTTTAACACTTCACATTTTAACGATTCATGCATACAATAAAAATGTAATTTTTATTGTAAAACAATTCATTTCAAAACACTATTTTTCTATATAGTTCATATAGGTGATAAAAATAGGATTTTTATCATAAAACAATTTCTTTTAAAACGAGATTATTTTACACAATTCATATAGTCGATAAAAAGGTGATTTTTATTATCAAACAATTTATTTCAAAATATGAATACCATTCAACACATGAATTTCTAATCAACGAATGAATATCAATTCAACACATGAAGGTTTTATATAGTTTCTATATATAGATAAAAATGTGATTTTTATATTTATAACGTGAATACCATTCAACACATGAATTTCTAATCAACGAATGAATATCGATTCAACACATGAAGGTTTTCTATTCAATGAATAAATATAGTTTTAGCAAATGAAGATAATTCAAACACACGAATATTATTCAAAATTTCGGCAGCATAACGGCAGGGTAGTTAAAACCGGGACCGTCCCTAGTACGGCTCCTCGCTCTACCTTAAAACCTCGCGATTTTTGACAATGGGGATCATGCATCTAGTTCGCACGCAGGCGGCATGTATATATTTATTTCCTTTCCACAAACTAATCCTATGTGGTTTCAACCAAATATTTTTCAACCACAAACGGGTATTTTCCAACCACAATCAATCAATATCAACCACAAACAATCCCAAACAACCATTCGCTATCAATCAATTTTCACAACAATTTCAATCAATAAATATCGTCCATGGTTTGTGGACGAGGGGCGTGTATATATATATATATATATTTATATAGCAATTCACTTTTATTTCAACACACACACACACACATATATATATATATATATATATATATATATATATAGCAAGAAAAAGAAATTGAAGAGTGAGAAATTCTCACCGATGTGATCCACTACGCCGTGCTTTACTGTCGCTCAAATTCGTTGTTCTGGATTTCAACGTAATCTGTTTCACGAAATATTATATTAGAAATCATATTCTTAACACTGCTATTTACATTTTCAGATCAAAGTATATTATATTTTCAAACATCAAAGTATATTATATTTTCAAACTCAAAAACAACGATTTACATTTTCTATTTGGAAAATCAATGCTAATTTTATTTGAAAAGCGTTGACAATTTTATTTGAAAAGTGAGGATAATTTTATTTGAAAAGCGATGACAATTTCATTTGATATAAATAAACTGATTTTATTTAAACAAAGTATATTTTACCTTGTTAAACAATGTATATTTTTCCTTTTGCCCAATGTATATTTTTGTTTACAAAGAATGCAAATTTATACTTGAAAAAGAATGCAAATTTATACTTGAAAAAGAATGCAAAAATATACTTGAAAAAAAAAATGCAAAATTATATTTGAAAAAGAATGCAAATTTATACTATTAAAACAAGTTCGGTTTATATTTTAAAACTGCATCTTATTTACTCTAAAAACTGCATTTTTTCTTCATACAATATTATTTCATTTACCAATCTAAAATTTTAATCCTAAACTAAGTTAATCAATAATTAATTAATTCATACCTAAACCCTTCTTCGACATTAAACTGCTTCAGGCGATTCATTCAAACCCTCGTCGCCATAAACAGTCCATCATCGCACGCCATCCAAAGCCCTAACCACAGATCTGACATGCCCATGCTGCTCGCCTCCGTGTGCTCCACGTCCGCCCGAAGTCTGGTGAAGTTCGGTCCCCTTTCCGGCTTTGAAACTGAACTCGAACGACCCGGGTTTAAATGGAGATTCCGACCACGTCAGTTCACAATCGATGATCACCACAGATGGAACCAAAGCTCACATCGAGCTGATAAATTTCGTAGTGGGAAATTTTGGATTAATAGAAGGGATTGGGAGAAAGTCGATCGAGAAGGAATTGAAAGGATGGCCGTCGTTTTTGTGAAGAGGGTGGAGGCGGATTTATTTTCCTAGTTGACCACGAAATGTATTTTGACCGTATATTAGGGTTGGACCATATCCTATAGTATATACCTACTATATTATTTAATTTAATTATTTTAATTCTCTAATTAATTGTAATTTCGTCTGAACTCCAAATCAAACCCAACGGCTGGCGCCCCTAGCTAATTACCCCCATTCCGAACACAATGGGATATGTTTCGTAACCCAATTCGGCCGTTACAATCAGTTTCCGTTGAATTTACATTTAAATCACTATATTGAATTTTAAATGTACATTTCAAATTACCGGGGGCACATACTAACTCTAAAAATTCTCGAAAAATATTTTCTAGCTTCGTATTGACGATACGGTCCTAACAAAACTAGTTTCGTCGAATTCTGAGACCGTTTGAAAAATGGCCAATTTCCAGTCGATTAAAATCAACTGAAACTGGTCAAACGCGTTTTCCTTTGCCACGCTCACATATTGATTCGAAAAATTATGAAATTTGGAACCTAGCAATAATTTGAAATCACGGATCCAACAAAAGTGGTTTCGTCGAAATCCGAGATCGTTTGCAAAATGGCTATTTTTAAGGGCCTGAATTCCATAGCGACTATTCAGAATTTTCAACTGGACATATCTTTTGATTCCCGCCATCAAATTTCGATTTGTCAGATTCGTTGGAAAGGTATTCACTAACAGATTTAAATATTTTTGGTTTCACTAAAATTCGTTTTGTTTTGCACCCGGTATAGTCCGACAAAGTTTGAATTCGATTTTTGAAACTACAGCGCCCTTTCAGGCCTTACTTATAATTATAATTAATTATATTCGTTTTCAATTGTTGATTCAAACTCAGTTTTCATCGCCATTATTTAAAATATTTATTTTAAATATTTAAAATCCATTATTTTAGCCAATTTAAAATTTTTAAATTGGTTCAGATTTTCTGGGTCGTTACACTGACCCGAAGTTTATTTTATATGTTTTCCCTAAACACTTGGGTACCCAAATTTGTATAGGCAGTCAAGTAGTTCAGGATTTTACAGATCTATCTAAAGGAGCTTGGAGCAGGATGCTTCAGTGTTAGATATATAGTACTTTTCATTCCGCTGTGTTGTAAGTGTTTTACTCTGATAATTGTATGTTATACAGTTAAAATTTTGTATTTCAAAAGTTATGATATATTATATTTTGTTATGCTGCGATGTCAGATTCTGTGTTGTTATTTCTGTTCTTCTTTTACCTTTTTCTTCGAAAAAAATGATTCGTATTTCTGTGATATTTGGGTTGGACGTGTGATGTATTTAGTCAACTCAGATAGTACGGATTTGCGAGCCATTACACACAGCTTTGTATAGCGTTAATTCGCGAGCTTCACACATCGGTATGATGGTGAACTGATGGTTAGATCAGTATACTTTCGAGAGGAGGATGGATTCGGTCGACTGAGATAGGCTGGGTATGGTCGCTCCACACCTGGTAGGGATACAGCACATACCTCGATTCCCAGAAGGATAGAGTATAAGATGTTTTCTCATGCACAGGACGTAAGCCTTTGAGATACTTGATATCCTGGATATAGTGCAGATGTGTATTACAGTGTTTTCTCATGCACGGGACGTATGCCGTTGAGTATTACACTTCGTGATCGATCTTTCGGACCAGTAGCCATCATGATGGAAATCCAAACTTCCAAATATGACATTTTTTGGTTTTAGTTGTAAATGTATATATGGCGACATAGTGGGATGGGGTGCTCATGCCGTCTATGATTAATACATTTATATTTGAAGTTGATTTCTTCACTTATAGTAATAATAAAAGATAAATTTCGCGTACCAAGCACATTTGGCTATTATAAGGTGAAACTTTATCCTTCGGCTTGCGTTGCATTGTGTGATGGGACGTGAGTCTTATAATAGCTTCATTGTTATTTATTTAGCATTGCGATATTTGTTTTATGCACTGGCATTCTTGGGGGTAAACCCGTTCTGTGTTATACGGCGTGATCCCTTGATTTACCTAACTTTAAAATCAAGTTAATAACTGTTTTAGTTCTCAAACCAATCCCATGACTGACTCAGAGTTTATTGTTTCTACCTAAACTCTAGGTGCCCATGTTTTCCACATGGACAGCTAGTAGTTTTGGTTTTCACAGATATTTCTTTTTCCAGGATCCTGGATTACAGCTGTGACTATATTTGGAAAGCTTTGTATCCGTGTATTTCATTCAGTTGTGTTGTAGATGTATTTTCTGCAATACATTGTAGTTATACATTTTATTTCCGCTGCTTTGTAATTTAAACCTCTGATATTTTCCAATGTATATTATTTATTTATACTCTAATATCTTGTACTCTGATGTAATTGTTGTAATAGCAATGAAATGTTCTTCTGTCTGTGTTCTGATGCGTTCGTGTTCTCAATTCAATCCGGGATTTCCCGTAAGGGGGATTTTGGGTCGTCTTAGCAGGTTTCAGCCAAAATCAGTGATGAAGGAGAAGACATAATATAAAAGTGATTAAGGTGTGCTAATTAATATTAATAGTAAATTAGTTCAAATTTATTTAGCTTTATAATTCATGAGATAAATTGTAAATGCAATAACTTATTTAAGGTCCAAATCTAACGTCGTAAATCACATTGGGTTTATAAGTGCAAAATATATGAGCTGGAGTTGGTTTGGGAATTTTCCGAATTAGCTGTGAATTTTAAATTTAAATTGAACATCATTTGATTTAATTTAAAAATGGAGCTGATTGTAATAAAAACCATAGCGAGCAAACTCACTCCCTGGTTCATTTATAATTTATTATAAACGAAATTTTATTTAGTAGATAATTTTTATATGTTGTTTGTTGGCTTTTCGGATGCATTGATAAATTACTGATAAATTGTGGCTAATATGTGTGTGTGTGTATATATTAGTTATATTTAAGGTTGGTAGTTGGATATTCCCGCAATTTCTAGCGGATGAGACCTTATGCACCCCGCATAATAGCGGGTGACCTTCTATACCGCGATATCCCACCTCACAGCGGGATTGGCATTATTTTTGTTGTCTAAAATCTGTTGATGCAGGAAACAGGTTGGAGGGATCTAACTTGATTTCTCAAAAAATTAATATTGTTTGCTTTCATATATATTTTGTTATATGATATGTGATAGATATTTGTGTGTTTGGATTTTTAAATAAACTAGCCCTAAATTAGTTGGTATTCAAGAACCATAAAAATATATTCGAATGAAAGGAAAAAAAATTGAGTTTGAAAACGAAAATTTATTTTCCTAAAATAGAAATTGAATATTGAATGGGCTAGGAAATAATAACTTATTTCTAATAATAAAAACAAGTAGTTAAATTTATAAATGATGTTTATAAATGAAGTGGAATTATTATCACTGGATAATTTAGGAATGTAAATTCAAGTGTGTAAAGGGAAAGGGGAATCGTTTCGGAAAAAGGGAACAATGAAATTTATTCTGATGTTCAGATTGTACATTGAATTGAATAAATCCATATGGATTTGTGATTGAAATTCGACTACGTCGAATTTATAAAAATAAATTATTTCCAAAAAGGATATTGGAATTATATTTAATAGAAACTATAAATTAAAATTTAATATTTTAAGAAGTTTGTATTTCCAATATTTAATGGTATGAAAATAGATTCTATGTTTATATATATAAGTTTATAATAAGATACTTTCGAATGTAAAATAAAAAGCAAATGTGATATTTAAAAGGAAAATTTATTTTTTCAAATAGGAATTGAATTTCTGTAACGATACGGATATCGCTCGGACCTAATCGATCGCTAAATCAACCAAGACCATTCGAATCCTACATATGCTAACACTGGGCATACAACACATCAGAACAAATAACAGAAGACTTTTATAAACATCATAATAATGTTACATCAGAGTACAGAATATATCAGAATATATCGAAAAATAATACAGCGGAAGATTTATTTACAACAAATGTAATACAATGCACAGCGGAAAATAAATAAACTAGCACAACGGAAGACTATCAACGCTCTGGACACAGCTTAAAGCTTTGATCCAGAATCCTGCTTATATATCAACAAAACAAACTACTCGACTGCTCGTGTGGAAAATAAGGGCACCCGAGTTTGCAAGGGAAAAGCAAACTACTAGTCAATCATGGGACTGGTGTGAGAAACTCTAAACAGTTATAAACTTATATAAATGATAAGGAAAATCATAGGGCCACGCCGTATAACACTGAACGGGATTACCCCCATGAATGCCAGTGTATAGAACAACAATCAGTAATAGAGATATGGTTCTACTCTGCATCATACAACATGCCATATCCCAATCTACCTATTTAGATTAATCACTACACTTAGATTTTTCCAAATCCAATTCAATTTAAAGAAATTATTCCCTTGGACTTTATTTCCCGATTTCTATTTCAAATCATTTGAAATACATATATCTAACTTTTATATCAAAGTAGATTTCACTTCCGGATCTCAAATCAAATCATTTGGAAATATGATTTCCAAAACATAACAATGCATACAAACAAGTATGCAAACCAAATACCGAGCACAACCCTCAGACCGGGCAGTACGCACCCAACCGAACTGATATATATGTGTGTGTGTGCACCTCCCATGCATGGAGCATGCTACACTGCCGACCACTCACCCTAAGGCACTAAGGCACTGGATCCAGCCCATACTTTTAGTCAATCTTAGGTTACCCGAATATTTATCCACCTACTTGCTAAACCATTTTGTATCCCAAAGTGGGGAAAATCATTTCACAACATAATAATCACAAGTACTTTCAAACTATAGTACTTCACATTAGTAATTCACACATATGATCAGTCACTATTAATCACATAACCTTTGAGCTCGTACGTCTCAAAGAAGGGTGTTAAGCAAGAGAATAAATTCTCTGCCACCAAACAGTTACATCATCAATAGCAACTAATCGAATATATGATGAACTACAATGTAAAACCATAATACATTTCCAAATCATTTCGAAATCATCGGGTTTTAGCCCTCAAAATCCTTTCTGTTTTACAAAACATTTTTATAAAACATTCCCTGTACAAAATCGGGAATAGATTGTTTTCACTTAAGAAAAATATCATTTCACAATCATGCATTAAATTTGAAATGAAAACAACGACATCGCTACACATCTCATAGTCAAATCGTGAAGTGTTTCACAAGATGTTAGCATACAAAAATTTCTGCCCAACCCAATGCTAAATGTAAAAGCATATTCTGCTCATAAACTGGTCGAGCACCATCCACACAGTCAATCAATCAATAATAATAAATATCAACAATCAATTAGCCCAATCCATTTCAACAACCAAGTATATTTGGTTCAATCACGTTTTAGTAATTTATTTATTACCATTTATTCATTCACAATCTAATTAAAGATTCATTCAAACTCCAATTGGTTTTAATCCCAAAAATCATTTCTTATTGATTGTTCAACTTCCTAGAAATTAATCCTGCTTTTACTCGAGTTAAAGAACTAATATCGTTTAAACACAGCTCACGACAAACCAAAAATCCAATTCGATATTAAATACAAGGCTCTTAATAGAAACTATATCGGCTTATGTTCAATATCAAATTCTAAAATCAATAGACATCGTATTGGGAATAACGATATATATATCTTGCAAATTCCTCCATAATATCCGTATAATCACGGAATCCAATATCTAAATATTCCTAAGATAATTTCGATTCAAATCCATTCCAATTCATGTATTGGAAAATATGGTTATTTTTAAAACCATTACAAATCCAATTTATTTATTTAAAAATATTGGATTTATAATTCTAGTTCATAACTAGTTCATTTTGATAGAATATATTTTTATCTTTTAAAATATGGAAATTTTCATCCCAATTCTTTCCAAATCATTTATTATGATTTTACACAATTTTTCCATATTTTTAATAATTTTATTAAGGCCCGCACAGTCGGTTTCCAATAATGGCCACCGAACTGCATCCATAGCGACCTTTTCCAAATTTGATTTGGACATAATTCCAAATCCAACCGTTAGATTTCAAATCTCTTATATTCATTTGAAATTTCTTTTGGATACGAACCCAACGGTTCAGGTTTTAGGAGAATCCGACAGACGGATCTCCCGTAATGTCAATTCGAAGTTGTAGGTCAAAATTCGCGAACGGTTGCTGCGCGGCGCGTTCTATTCAGGCCATTAAATATATATAATATATATATTATATATATTTCCTCGATTTCAATTCAAAACGTATTTTATAAATTGTTTTAAATTCGTTTTAAAAACGATTCCAACTTCATTTTCAATTTTAAATCAAAATTGAATATTCCATATACATGATAATTTTATACGGTGCATATATATTTTATACAACGCATATATATGTTATTCACATCAGATAAATATATTATTCACATCGTATGTATATATTTTATTCACCTCGTGTATATATAATTTTCATATCATATATATAATTCATTCACACCATATATATATATAATTATATTTTCCATTTCACATCATATTTTTTTCCATATTGTATATATATATATATTCTATATCGTATATATGTTTATATCTTCCATTTCACATCACATATATATATTTTCCATATCGTATATATATATTTATATCTTTCATTTCACATCACACACATATATATATTTTCCATATCGTATATATATATATATTTATATTTCCCATTTCACATCACATATATATATTTTCCATTTTTCATCACATATACATATTTTCTATTTTACATCACATATATATATTTTCCATTTTACATCACACATATATATTTTCCTTTATACATCACATATACATTTCTATTTTCTATTTCCATATATATATATATATATATTCCATATATATATATATATTGATTTCACATTTCATATCACAATCACAATCACAACACAATCAAATAAGTTGTCCATCATCTGTGGACAATGGGGAGCAGTTCATATATGGAGTTACAAAATAATTAACTGTACAAAAAATTTTAGTGAGAAATTCTCACTTTGGTATCCACTCCATCAGTTTTTATCTAAATTTCTGTTCAGTTTGGATTTGAATTTTCCTGGAATTCTATTGTGCTCCGTTTTAGTTCCACTCTGTTCCATATTGTAATGATCTTCATGACAGTTCCAACGCAACTGACGGTTCGCAAAACGGACCTCGTATCAGAAAGATATGAATTTATAAACATTGATCACATTTTTAACATTAATTAATAAAGTAATTAATTAATTTTTTTATTACCATCTTCTTTTAGCTCCTATTACCATCGTCTTCTTCGAATTGAACCCATAACGCACAAAACGAGGGCTCGCTACCGAACCCTATACGACCACCGCGCCTCCAATCTAACCTCACCACATCGTCGGCCTTGGAGCCGCCTACTTGCGCTAGCAATTGAATTTGGGAGCTCTCTAGCCCTTGATTTTGTCTGGCAGCGGCTGCTCAGAAATGTGAGGGTATCTAGGGTTTTGACTTGGTCTAAGGCCATAAATAATAATTTATTTATTTTATTATTTAATTCAAAAAAATGAGATCTTTTGCATACAAATTCCAAATCAAACCAACGACTGTCGCCCCTAGCTAAATACCCCTATTCCGAACACAACGGGATATGTCTGGTAATCCGATTCGGCTGTTTCGACCAGTTTCCATTAAATTTAAAATATAAATCAATATATTTTGAATTCAAATGCACATTTGAATTTACCAGAGCCACATACGGACGCAAAAATATCCAGAAAAATTATTTCTAGCTTCGTACTGACGATACGGTTCTAACAAAACTAATTTCGTCGAATTTGGAGATCATTTCAAAAATGGCCATTTTCTGGTCGTTCCAATTTGACTGAAACTGTCAAAAAACGTTTTCATTTGCATGCTCACATATTAATCCCAAAAATTATGAAAATTGGAACCTAGCAATAACTCAACATCCCGGATGTAACGACCCGCATTTTTCAGCGATATAATTTATTTATTTAATTAATTAAATAATGGTTTGGTTATTTAAAGTGACCAAAATTAAATAATATTGAATATTTAATTAATATAATAACATAATAATATATTTAATTTCTGAAATGGTCAGAAATAGTGGAATTCCCAAAATGGTGTGAATTGGATCATCTATGATATTTAATTCAGTTTAGAATTGAATTAGAATAACGAATATATTATTTTAACGGCAGTTTGAACGTATAATTATATTATAATTAAAATAGAGCTCGAAATGGTGCGTCAGTTTGCTATTTGGCGATTTGAACTTCAACTGAGTATGCAGGATCCGTTATTAGTTGGATTTCTGTGAAACAAGAAACATTGGAATCTGTTTAACTATATTTTTCTAATGGAAGTGGAAAAGGGAGATTTCATCATAAAGATTGCAAGATATGTCCAAATCAAATTTTCAAATAGTCGCTATAAAATCGTTCATCGACATAACAGTTTATTTGAAATAACTGCATACTGGATTCGAATTTAGACCAGATTCTATTGAGACGTAGTGTTAATATAATTTTTAGAATTTTATTGAAAATTTTAATTAATTAAATACGCAACTTTTTATTTGGAGTATTTTGCACCCTATATCAATATTTTGGGGTTTCAAAATATGAGTCAATCTACCGATATTATTATATTTTTGAGATCGTGGCACCTCGTTGGACACACCCGAAATCTTACTTCTGTCCGTAGCGGTTCAGACATGAACAAAATTTTATGTAGTGGAATACCCTTGTTTCTAAACTGTAAAACAAAACACACATTACCATCGAGCAAACTCTTTTTCCCATTTTCTATTTGTATCAAAAGCCATAGGCATTTTATGCACTTGCCTTCCATTTGGGACACAAACCAAATAAATGGCAATACAAATCCGGATAACAGACCATCATAACGAGTAATAGAATAAGATTTAAACCATTTATACTGTTCTAATATGGTTGATAGTATGGGTTCTGCTCCATGTTCTTTAACGCATTTGAACCCGCCGGTTCTCTTCACATGCTTGAATATATTTAAATTTTTTGTATAGCTTAACACCCAAGCACCTTGTACCTGTAGACTATATGAAATAGGAATATAGGCTGTAGACCCTTTCACACACAGTTCAATATCATACAGTGTCCTACGAAAAGAAAATTCATGGCAGTTTTCAAATCACGAAAAGCTAATGAAGTGATAACTCCATGCATACCTAACATTTTCAACAGACTACCTTATAACCTATACTGTACGAAGCTTTAGTGCCAAGTTTCATCCCTCTATAAAAGCGAACAAACGAAGCCATTATTTCAGCTGCTTCGTAAAACCAAAATAATGGAAACAATTAGTCTATAAATTCATAGAAAAATCAAATCATAAACTCCTCTTTAAAAATCTGAAATATAAATATATATTTATCTCGCAAGTATTACTGTGCTTAGAAGAGGGTATGGGTTTCGACGCAAACAATTGGAGGGGTTGGGAAATATATATATAAAAAAAAGAGTGAAGGGGATGCGAATTTAGCAGGAGTGGGATGGACTGATTGCATGGAGGGGAAACTACAGTGTGTTAATCGGTGGATATCGTGTATGGGGAGGAGATGACGTGAGGAATAAAGCTAAGAAATGGTGGTAGAATTTTTGTACTGGAGAGCAGTTGTATTTAGTTGAAGGAGGTCTGTACGAGTGGAGTTGGGGGGTGGTGGGTTCGGTGGATATTCACGCAAGGAGCAGGTGGTTATAAGTGATTGGAAATGGCGGTTGAAGGCACCAACACTGGAACGTGTATTCCTGTTTGAAGGAGAAAACGCATGGCATGATTTGGTATACGGAGAGATGATGCACTATCCTAGTGTGCGCATGGGCTTTATAAAGGATACTGGGCCAATGGTAAGTTGAGAGGTGTATGGGCTGGGCTGACGTGTTGCCAAACGTAAAAGAAGAAAAAAAAGAATAGAAAAAGGAGGGATGTAACGTATGGGATGCTGCTGCTGTAGGGGGCCATACGCGTCTCTTTCAGGTGAAGGAGAAATGAGAATTTCTAACGATCTGATTCATTGGAACTCTACGAGCACGTGCTACATTATGGAGCTGGTTTGGAACCATTTTGAATTCGATACAATTTTAAGCAAAATTTAACGCTTGAATCAAATCAACGACGGTTATCGTTATTTAACGATAAACCGACCAAGGTGAGTAAATCTCACTAACTCTGCTCAATTTATATTTTTATAAAATATTTTTAGATTTGATAAATAATGGTTGTTTGCTGTGTGTTGGTTGTTTGGTTGAACTGCTAGTTAAATTGGTTGAAAATATTGATGACAATATATAGATCGCAATCGGATATTTATTCTGTTATCAGAACATTTCATATTCGTGTTGTTTATGTTGATTAACATATGTGGATGCAGGGAAACAGGTCGGAGGGACCCAACTGGGTTCCTCAACATTTATTTTACTGTTTTTCATATATTGTGATATATGATGTGATTTATAATCCATTGTTGATTATGGGTGATTGGGTGATATTGACCCTTATTATATGGTGTTGTAAATGCCATAAGAAATACTGGAACGTACAAAAGAGAATTTTCAAAGTATATAGATTTGAAATAAGATATTTATCGATGGATTTTATAACAAAGGATTTATTTAGAAAATGAATAAAATGTTTATATTAAAAAGGGAATTATTTGAAAAACCAAATCGGATTACAAAAAGAATTATTTGGGGAATTTATAATTATGGAAAGAGGATTATACAAGGACTAGGTTTAGGCCCGTGCTTCGCACACGGGAGTTATATGATATCGATTCAAAATAGATTTTAAGTAGAAAAATGTTTTAACCGAAAAAAAGGAGAAGATTAATATACGAATAATATTTTATAAATTAAATAAAAATATTTATCTTTTGATAAATGGAATATATAACTTCGAACTTATATAGAGAAGTGAAAATCAGTTTTAACACCGATATTTTATGGGATATGAATTCAGTATTTATAAAGGAAAATTTAAATGAGATTTTTTAAGTGTTAGAAGTTAAAAGGAGATTTTATACAAATAATTCTGTAAATAGAAATATAAATAGAAATTGAAGTTGAGATATTGTTTTCAAATATGAAATCAAACTGAATAGATTATGTAAAAGAAACATTATTCACATTCGATGAATATAATAAAAATAAGCAAAGATTTTGCAAATAAAAACATGTGTAGAGGAAATTGAGTTTTGAAACAGGAATTCAAACAGTATGAAATTCCGAATGGTTAAGAAATAAAAAAAACTTGTTTTAAAAATGAAACAAGAGTTGCGATTTATAAACAAATGAACTAAAATATAATTATCAGTGTGATAATTGAGATGTTTTCAAATGATTAATAAAGTATATTTTCTAAATTTAGAAAATAAGGATTTACGAATATGTAGAAATGGAAAAGGAATAAATTATTGATCAGTGAATTTAAGAGATGAATGTTGAATGATGATTGATCGATAGAATTTCCATCTGGAAATAATATCGTTGTTTTGCACACCTGTTTTTCTTTGATAGTTAAATCACCGACTATCGAAGTTTTTGACCATTTTCCATCGTCAATACGGAGAAACCGGGATCAGATTCATTATCTGGAAACCACTCTGTATGGACGTTAGCGTTGCGATCAAATATAGTGAAGATAATTGAAGACGGAGTTATATAAGGACTATCCTGTTTACAGAATAGTGCCTTCGGTTTGTCCAATCCTAGGACAAACGTGAATAGACGAATGTCTGACAGAGTATATCTAACGGATCGCGTAAGTTGATCTCTTCAAACGTACTTACGTTTGGTGGTGGAGGAATTCGTTCCTTTTAGCTTTATACCCGTGGTATTTTTAGGGAAATCAATTTGTGATTTCGCGGGTATGACGATGTGGCATTCAAAGTGAATGGTGGTCAGGTGTCCAAAGATACGTAATGACCTCAAGCCTCATCAACCGGGGAATGACAGAAATCGGGCAGGCAGCATGGCTATGTGGGTCGCTCCCATTAGGGTGTATATTACCTATCTAGTGAAAATCCATTTCATTCTATTGTCTATTTCGATGCTGTCCCTTTTCGGGAAGATGGTGGGTAGCTCCCAACCGTTGGTGACATACTTTCGATACACTCAAGCGAAATGAGTGGTCGATCATGTGAGGGCCGGGTTGCAAGACGTTCTTGTTGAACCCAGTGTATTCGCCTCTAGAGATACACTATTAGCAGGTAGTCCCATACCTTGTCATAGTTGGAAATCCAATCTCAAATAAGTGCCCGCGGTTTTGTTTGTATACTATATATGTGGAACGTGAGATGCAAGCGTTCTGCTAGATTCTAATTACTTGTGATTAGACATTATTATAATATCAGAAAAGTATCGATTTCCAAAACTGTTTTGGATTATCGTAAGGTAAAAACCGTCCGTGTTTATGTGTGGATTGGTCTTACGATTATCTTTTCGTTTGAAAAGGATTTTGCAAAGTTAAACAAATGATTTGAGTTACTCACACCAGTCCCATGACTGACCGAGAGTTTATTTTGTTTTGTTTTCCCTAAACTCTTGGGTGCCCAAATTTGTACGGGCAGTCAAGTAGTTCAGGTCTTTACAGGTATACTTGGAGGAGTTTGAAGCAGGAGGCTTCAGGATTATATGGCTATTGTTATTTCCGCTGTGTGTAAGTGTTGTACTCTGAAAATGTTGTTGCATATATATATACCGTTTTTATTTCAAAGTTAGGTTATATATTTTATTTTATTCGTTCCACTGTGAGATTCGTATTACTCTGATTTTGTTCTGTGGTGATCTTCTTCTTCTTCTATTCTAATTTTCTATCTTATCTATTCTCACCCTCTAAATTCTTCCTATTAATGATCGGGTATTTTTGATGTTCGAATAGTCAACATGGCAGTTTTGTGTTGATTTTCGAAGTCGAAAACCCCGGGTCGTTACAGTGGTATCAGAGCTGAAGGTTGAGTGATTACCTTGGCTCTCTGGCGTGACTCGTAGAGATAGGGTTCGCAATACCTAGATTGAGTTTGAGTGTATATATACGAGTGAACGTATTTGTAGATTTTTATAAAATTGTTTTATATTGTGGAGATTTATTGGTTGAGTTGTTTGTGAATTCTAGTCGATCAGTTTGATCCACTGTTTCGATAGGGGTTTCTAAACACTCAAGTACGATAAACCGACATAGTATGTTTTGAAAGAGGGTAAATGAAATAATTTTACAAAAAAAATATATTTTAGTATAAAAGAAAGGTATATCTTGGAATTATTATCATATACTGGATGTGTTGGTTGATTATAATTGAAATGGTTATATAAATAACCAATTTGAGTTCGTATAATATAAAAACAGATGAATTAAATTTGAAAATAAAATCATAATTTGAAATTAAATCCTTGGAAAATTGAATAAGTGTTTATAAATGGATGTGGTTATACTATATGAGAATTTTAAAATCTTGGGAGATTTTAAATTGTTTACAAGCATTGTGAATGGTATTTTGAAATAATTGCAAAATAGAATTCGCTAAATATGATTTTGGAAAAGTGGTACATGATTGAACTCACTTCAGTAGCTGGGAAATAACTCTGATGATGTTGGCCACATCATCAGTGTTCATTTCAAGTTGTAAGTGACGGATTACTACCAAAGATTTTGTGTTGAATTGTTTTGAGGAAAACAAGTTGTTTTGAATCTCGAAAATAGAATATTTGATTTTTGTGAAAAGCAAAGTTATTTATAACTCCCAGGAAAAGATCGTCTGAATTAAAAACAAATTAAAGTAAATATGCATTGAATTGAAACCAATTAACTGTAAATTTAATTGGAATATAATATATGAAGTAAAATCAGATTTCGAGTTGTGAGGTAGGAATCTGAAATGGTATTGGATTGGTGAGTTAGGAGTTTGGAATCGAGAATGGAACTCGAGTTTAAAATGGAATTTGGCTTTGGATAAGCGAATAATTGTATTGAGATTCGATTGATTAAAATTGATTGGAGATCGATTGGTATGAATGAATATATGATCAACAGGTATTGAGTAGAAGCAAGTGAAAGGATTTAATGATAAGCCCGACAAAAAGGTACACGTTTATTTTTATGTATTTGGTGATTTATGAGCAAATTTGGCAAGCCGCTTGGCTGTTTGATTTTCTTTTGGATTGGAGAAGGCCTAGAGAAGCGAGTTGGGGTTTGAACTGTTGACCAGCACAAAGGAGGTGCTGGCGAAATTTTTCGAAAATTTCGGGTGTTAGAAAATTTTCAGGATTTTAGAAAATTATCCTTGATAAGAACTAATTAATATTTTAATTCAAATTAAATTGGTTCAGTTAAAACTGAAGTTAAGAATTAAACAAATAATTTTAAAACCAGTAATAGGGTCTGTTTTCTACCTTAGCAATTTCGAGGACGAAATTATTTTAAGGGGGGAAGAATGTAACGACCCGCATTTTTCAAAGATATAATTAATTTATTTAATTAATTAAATAATGGTTTGGTTATTTAAAGTGACCAGAATTAAATAATATTGAATATTTAATTAATATAATAACATAATAATATATTTAATTTCTGAAATGGTCAGAAATAGTGGAATTCCCAAAATGTTGTGAATTGGATCATCTATGATATTTAATTCAATTTAGAATTGAATTAGAATAACGAATATATTATTTTAACGGCGGTTTGAACGTATAATTATATTATAATTAAAATAGAGCTCGAAATGGCGCGACAGTTTGCTATTTGGTGATTTGAACTTCAACTGAGTATACAAGATCCGTTATTAGTTGGATTTTTGTGAAACAAGAAACATTGGAATCTGTTTAACTATATTTTTCTAATGGAAGTGGAAAAGGGAGATTTCATCATAAAGATTGCAAGATATGTCCAAATCAAATTTTCAAATAGTCGTTATAGAATCGTTCATCGACCGTAACAATTTATTTGAAATAACTGCATACTGGATTCGAATTTAGACAAGATTCTTTTGAGACGTAGTGTTAATATAATTTTTAGAATTTTATTGAAATTTTTAATTAATTAAATACGCAACTTTTTATTTGGAGTATTTTGCACCCTATATCAATATTTTGAGGTTTCAAAATATGAGTCAATCTGCCGATATTATTATATTTTTGGGATCGTGGCACCTCGTTGGACACACCCGAAATCTTACTTCTGTCCGTAGCGGCTCAGACATGAACAAAATTTTATGTAGCGGAATACCCTTATTTCTAAACTATAAAACAAAATACACATTACCATCGAGCAAACTCTTTTTCCCATTTTCTATTTGTATCAAAAGCCATAGGCATTTTATGCACTTGCCTTCCATTTGGGACACAAACCAAATAAATGGCAATACAAATCCGGACGACAGACCATCATAACGAGTAATAGAATAAGATTTAAACCATTTATACTGTTCTAATATGGTTGATAGTATGGGTTCTGCTCCATGTTCTTTAACGCAGTTTGAACCCGCCGGTTCTCTTCACATGCTTGAATATATTTAAAAAATTTGTATAGCTTAACACCCAAGCACCTTGTACCCGTAGACTATATGAAATCGGAATATAGGCTGTAGACCCTTTCACACACAGTTCAATATCATACAGTGTCCTACGAAACGAAAATTCATGGCAGTTTTCAAATCACGAAAAGCTTATGAAGTGAAAACTCCATGCGTACCTAACATTTTCAACAGACTACCTTATAACCTATACTGTACGAAGCTTTAGTGCCAAGTTTCATCCCTCTATAAAAGCGAACAAATGAAGCCATTATTTCAGCTGCTTCGTAAAACCAAAATAATGGAAACAATTAGTCTATAAATTCACAGAAAAATCAAATCATAAACTCCTCTTTGAAAATCTGAAATATAAATATATATTTATCTCGCAAGTATTACTGTGCTTAGAAGAGGGTATGGGTTTCGACGCAAACAATTGGAGGCGTTGGGAAATATATATATAAAAAAAAGAGGGAAGGGGACATGAATTTAGCAGGAGTGGGATGGACCGATTGCATGGAGGGGAAACTACAGTGTGTTAATCGATGGATATCGTGTATGGGGAGGAGAGGACGTGAGGAATAAAGCTAAGAAATGGTGGTAGAATTTTTGTACTGGAGAGCGGTTGTATTTAGTGGAAGGAGGTCTATACGAGTGGAGTTGGGGGTGGTGGGTTCGGTGGATATTCACGCAAGGAGCAGGTGGTTATAAGTGATTGGAAATGGCGGTTGAAGGCACCAACACTGGAACGTGTATTCCTGTTTGAAGGAGAAAACGCATGGCATGATTTGGTATACGGAGAGATGGTGCACTATCTTAGTGTGCGCATGGGCTTTATAAAGGATACTGGGCCGATGGGAAGTTGGGAGGTGTATGGGCTAGGCTGACGTGTTGCCAAACGTAAAAGAAGAAAAAAAAAGAATAGAAAAAGGAGGGATGTAACGTATGGGATGCTGCTGCTGTAGGGGGTCATGCGCGTCACTTTAAGTTGAAGGAGAATTGAGAATTTCTAACGGTCTGATTCATTGGAACTGTACGAGTGCGTGCAACGTTATGGAGCTGGTTCGGAACCATTTGGAGTTCGATACAATTTTAAGCAAAATTTAACGCCTGAATCAAATCAACGACGGTTATCATTATTTAACGATAAACCGACCAAGGTGAGTAAATCTCACTAACTCTGCTCAATTTATATTTTTATAAAATATTTTTAGATTTGATAAATAATGGTTGTTTGTTGTGTGTTGGTTGTTTGGTTGAACTGCTAGTTAAATTGGTTGAAAATATCGATGACGATATATAGATCGCAATCGGATATTTATTCTGTTATCAGAATATTTCATATTCGTGTTGTTTATGTTGATTAACATCTGTGGATGCAGGGAAACAGGTCGGAGGGACCCAACTGGGTTCCTCAACATTTATTTTACTGTTTTTCATATATTGTGATATATGATGTGATTTATAATCCGTTGTTGATTATGGGTGTTTGGCTGATATTGATCCTTATTATATGGCGTTGTAAATGCCATAAGAAATACTGGAACGTACAAAAGAGAATTTTCAAAGTATATAAATTGGAAATAAAATATTTATTGATGGATTTTATAATAAAGGATTTATTTGGAAAATAAATAAAATGTTTATATTAAAAAGGGAATTATTGGAAAACCCAAATCGGATTACAAAAAGAATTATTTGGGGAATTTATAATTATGGAAAGAGGATTGTACAAGGACTAAGTTTAGGCCCGTGCTTCGCACACGGGAGTTATATGATATCGATTCAAAATAGATTTTAAGTAGAAAAATGTTTTAACCGAAAAAAGGGAGAAGATTAAAATATGAATAATATTTTATAAATTAAATAAAAATATTTATCTTTTGATAAATGGAATATATAACTCCGAACTTATATAGAGAAGTGAAAGTCAGTTTTAACACCGATATTTTATGGGATATGAATTCAGTATTTATAAAGGAAAATTTAATTGAGATTTTAAGTGTTAGAAGTTAAAAGGAGATTTTATACAAATAATTCTGTAAATAGAAATATAAATAGAAATTGAAGTTGAGATATTGTTTTCAAATATGAAATCAAACTGAATAGATTATGTAAAAGAAACATTATTCACATTCGATGAATATAATAAAAATAAGCAAAGATTTTGCAAATAAAAACATGTGTAGAGGAAATTGAGTTTTGAAATAGGAATTCAAACAGTATGAAATTCCGAATGGTTAAGAAATAAAAAAAACTTGTTTTAAAAATGAAACAAGAGTTGCGATTTATAAACAAATGAACTAAAATATAATTATAAGTGTGATAATTGAGATGTTTTCAAATGATTAATAAAGTATATTTTCTAAATTTAGAAAATAAGGATTTACGAATATATAGAAATGGAAAAGGAATAAATTAATGATCAGTGAATTTAAGAGATAAATGTTGAATGATGATTGATCGATAGAATTTCCATCTGGAAATAATATCGTTGTTTGCACACCTGTTTTTCTTTGATAGTTAAATCACCGTCTATCATATTTTTTGACCATTTTCCGTCGTCAATACGGAGAAATCGGGATCAGATTCATTATCTGGAAGCCACTCTGTATGGACGTTAGCGTTGCGATCAAATATGGTGAAGATAATTGAAGACGGAGTTATACAAGGACTATCCTGTTTACAGAATAGTGCCTTCGGTTTGTCCAATCCCAGGACAAACGTGAATGGACGAATGTCTGACAGAGTATATCTAACGGATCGCGTAAGTTGATCTCTTCAAACGTACTTACGTTTGGTGGCGGAGGAATTCGTTCCTCTTAGCTTTATACCCGTGGTATTTTTGGGGAAATCAATTTGTGATTTGGCGGGTATGGCGATGTGGCATTCAAAGTGAATGGTGGTCAGGTGTCCAAAGATACGTAATGACCTCAAGCCTCATCAACCGGGGAATGACAGAAATCGGGCAGGCAGCATGGCTATGTGGGTCGCTCCCATTAGGGTGTATATTACCTATCTAGAGAAAATCCATTTCATTCTATTGTCTATTTCGATGCTGTCCCTTTTCGGGAAGACGGTGGGTAGCTCCCAACCGTTGGTGACATACATTCGATACACTCAAGCGAAATGAGTGGTCGGTCATGTGAGGGCCGGGTTGCAAGACGTTCTTGTTGAACCCAGTGTATTCGCCTCTAGAGATACACTATCACCAGGTAGTCCCATACCTTGTCATAGTTGGAAATCCAATCTCAAATAAGCGCCCGCGGTTTTGTTTGTATACTATATATGTGGAACGTGAGATGCGAGCGTTCTGCTAGATTCTAATTACTTGTGATTAGACATTATTATAATATCAGAAAAGTATTGATTTCCAAAACTGTTTTGGATTATCATAAGGTAAAAACCGTCCGTGTTTATGTGTGGATTGGTCTTACGATTATCTTTTCGTTTGAAAAGGATTTTGCAAAGTTAAACAAATGATTTGAGTTACTCACAACAGTCCCATGACTGACCCAGAGTTTATTTTGTTTTGTTTTCCCTAAACTCTTGGGTGCCCTAATTTGTACGGGCAGTCAAGTAGTTCAGGTCTTTACAGGTATACTTGGAGGAGTTTGAAGCAGGAGGCTTCAGGATTATATGGCTATTGTTATTTCCGCTGTGTGTAAGTGTTGTACTCTGAAAATGTTGTTGGATATATATATACCGTTTTTATTTCAAAGTTAGGTTATATATTATATTTTATTCGTTCCGCTGTGAGATTCGTATTACTCTGATTCTGTTCTGTGGTGATCTTCCTCTTCTTCTATTCTAATTTTCTATCTTATCTATTCTCACCCTCTAAATTCTTTCTATTAATGATCAGGTATTTTCGATGTTCGAATAGTCAACATGGCAGTTTTGTGTTGATTTTCGAAGTCGAAAACCCCGGGTCGTTACACCGGATCCAAAAAAGTGGTTTCGTCGAAAACAGAGGTCGTTTGAAAATGGCTATTTTAAGGGCTTTATATATATTAGAAAATATATAAATTCTATAGCGACTTTTATGAATTTTAAACTGGACATATCTTTCAACTTATAAAATGAAATTTCAGTTTCTTACATCCATTAGAAAGATATTGCTAATCAGATTCAAATATTTCTTGTTTCGTCCAATTCTGACTTATATTGAATTCTGTATATTCATCTGAAATTAGAAATCGGATTTTCGAGCTGCCGCGCCATTTCAGGCTTGTTATATAATTAAAATAAAATTATTCGTTTTAACTTCATTGAAAATAATTTTTTCGTTGTTATTATTTAAAACCATTTTAAATATTCAAAATCCATTAAAATCACCAAAATAAAAATTTTAAATTGGTTCTGATTTTCTGGGTTGTTACAATCTCCCCCACTTAAAATCTTTTCGTCCTCGGGAAGGAACGGAGCTGAAAGTTGTTTAACTAACCAACTCAACTTTCATCTTAGCTTTCATTCTCCAACTTTTCAGTTTTTAAAAATTTTCAAAATTTTCAAAAATTTGGCTAACACCCTAAATTTTCGAATTTTTTTGCCATAACCTCCTTTGTACTGGGAGCACCGGGAAAATCCCCAAACCGCCACACAGGCTCTCCCATCTCAAAAAGAAAAAGAAAAAGCCAAGCGGCTAGCCAATCGGCTCATAAAATCATCCAAACCCAAACAAAACAGTAAATATATACCTATTTGTCGGGCTTACAATTTTATTCCTTTGCTCTAGCCTCCTTGCAATGACCTGTTCAATGTATATACATGTATATGCATGCAATTTCAAACAATTTTCAGTTCAGTTCCATATTTGATTCAATTTGCGTAAATTTACCTTTCATTCTCTTATTGATTAGATTAATTATGATTCCAATATTTGATTAGTCAAATTAATATTCACACAACACAACCAACAATCAATTTGTTTATTAGCTTTTCAAATATATAACTTTTTTATATACCCAAAAATCATATTTTCAAAACTAGATTATATATATATAATCACAAATACGTTATTTATAAACATATAACTCTCAACTCATTCTGGGGCATTACTAACCCCATCTCTAATGAGTCACTCATTCTAGAATGCTACTGATTCTATCTCTATGAGGATTCTTCAATAGGATATTACTAATCCTATATCTGATGAGTCTTTCATTCTGTTCTAACGAGTTGTACCCTAAATATTTGAGTTAACCAAAGCTCCGATATCATATGTAACGATATGGATTTTGCTCGGACCTAATCGATCGCTAAATCAATTAAGACCGTTCGAATCCCGCACACGCTAACTCTGGGCATACAACACATCAGAACAAATAACAGAAGACTTTTATAAACATCATAATAATGTTATATCAGAGTACATAATATATTAGAGTATATCGAAAAATAATACAGTGGAAGATTTATTTACAACAAACGTAATACAATGCACAACGGAAAATAAATAAACTAGCACAACAGAAGACTATCAACGCTCGGGACACAGCTTAAAGCTTCGATCCAGAATCCTGCTTATATATCTACAAAACAAACTACTCGACTGCCCGTGTGGAAAATAGGGGCACCCGAGTTTGCAAGGGAAAAGCAAACTACGAGTCAGTCATGGGACTAGTGTGAGAAACTCTAAACAGTTATAAACTTATATAAATGAGAAGGCAAATCATAGGACCACGCCGTATAACACGGAACGAGTTTACTCCTATGAATGCCAGTGTATAGAACAACAATCAGTAATAGAGATACGGTTCTACTATGAATCATACGACATGCAATATCCTAATCTACCTATTTAGATTAATCACCACACTTAGATTTTTCCAAATCCAATTCAGTTTACAGAAATTATTCCTTTGGACTTTATTTCCTGATTTCTATTTCAAATCATTTGAAATACATATCTAGCTTTTTTAACAAAGTAGATTTCACTTTGGGATCTCAAATCAAATCATTTGGAAATATGAATTCCAAAACATAACAATGCATACAAACAAGTATGCAAACCAAATACCGAGCACGACCCTCAGACCGGTAGTATGCACCCAACCGAACCGATATATAAATGTGCACCTCCGACGTATGGAGAAGGCTACACTGCTGACCACTCACCCTAAGTCACTGGATCCAGCCCATACTTTTAGTCAATCTCGGGTTACCTAAATATTTAGCCACCTACTTGCTAAATCATTTTATATCCCGAAGTGGGGAAAATCATTTCACAACATAATAATCACAAGTACTTTCAAGCTATAGTACTTCACATCAGTAATTCACACATATGATTAGTCACTATTAATCACATAACCTTTGAGCTCGTACGTCTCAAAGAATGGTGTTAAGCAAGAGAAAAAATTCTCCGTCACCAAACAGATACATCATTAATTTCAACTAATCGAATATATAATGAACTACAATGTAAAACCATAATACGTTTCCAAATTATTTCGAAATCATCGGGTTTTAGCCCTCGAAATCCTTTCTGTTTTACAAAACATTTTTATAAAACATTCCCTATCCAAAACGGGAACACATTCTTTTCACTTAAGAACAATATTATTTCACAATCATTCATTAAATTTGAAATGAACACAACAACATCGCTACACATCTCATAGTCAAATCGTGAAGTGTTTCACAAGATGTTAGCATACAAAAATTTCTACCCAACCCAATGCTAAATGTAAAAGCATATTCTACTCATAAACTGGTCGAGCACCATCCACACAGTCAATCAATCAATAATAATCAATATCAACAATCAAATAGCCCAGTCCATATCAACAACCAAGTATAGATGGTTCGATCATGTTTTGGTATTTTATTTTTTACCATTTATTCATTCACAATCTAATTAAAGATTCATTCAAACTCCAATTTGTTTTAACCCCAAAAATCATTTCTTATTGATTGTTCAACTTCCTGGAAATTAATCCTGCTTTTACTCGAGTTAAAGAACTAATATCATTTAAACACAATTCACGACAAACCCAAAATCTAATTCGATATTAAATACAAGGCTCTGAATAGAAATTATATCGGCTTATATTCAATATCAAATTCTGAAATCAACAGACATCGTATTGGGAGTAACGATATATATATCTTCCAAATTCCTCCATAATATCTGTATAATCACGGAATTCAATATCGAAATATTCTGAAGGTAATTTCGATTCAAATCCATTCCAATTCATGTATTGGAAATTCTGGTTATTTTTAAAACCTTTTCAAATCCAATTTATTTATTTAAAAATATTTGATATATAATTCTAGTTCATAACTAGTTCATTTTGATAAAATATATTTTTATCTTTTCAAATACAGAAATTTTCATCTCAGTTCTTTCCAAATCATTTATTATGATTTTACACAATTTTTCCATATTTCTAGTAATTTTATTAAGGCCTGCACAGTCGGTTTCCAATAATGGCCACCGAACTATATCCATAGCGACCTTTTCCAAATTTGATTTTGACATAATTCCAAATACAACTATTAGATTGGAAATATTCATCGGAAAGCTCTTTTCGATACGAACCCAACGGTTCCGGTTTTAGGAGAATCCGACGGTCGGATCTCCCGTAATGTCAATCCGAAGTCAATGGTCGAAATTCGCGAACGGTCGCTGCACGGCGCGTTCTATTCAGGCCATTAAATATATATAATATATATTGTATATATTTCGTCGATTTCAATTCAAAACGTATTTTATAAATCGTTTTAAATTCGTTTTACAAACAATTCCAACTTCATTTTCAATTTTAAATCAAAATTGAAAATTTTATATACATGATAATTTTATATGGTGCGTATATATATTATAAAACGCATATATATGTTATTCACATCACATAAATATATTATTCACATCGTATGTATATATTTTATTCACCTCGTGTATATATAATTTTCATATCATATATATAATTCATTCACATCATATATATATAATTATATTTTCCATTTCACGTCACAAATATATTTTTTCCACATTGTATATATATATTCCATATCACATATATATTTATATTTTCCATTTCACATCACATATATATATATATTTTCCATTTCACATCACATATATATATATATTTCAGTTTTCATCACATATATATATTTTCATTTTACATCACATATATATATTTTCCATTTTACATCACACACACACACACACACACACACACACACATATATATATTTCTATTTTCTATTTCCACACATATATATATATATGTGTTTTTTTCATATATATATATATATATATTGATTTCACATTTCATATCACAATCACAGTTACAACACAATCAAATAAATCGTCCATGGTCTGTGGACGACGGGGAGCAGTTCATATATGAAGTTATAAAATAATTAACTATACAGAAAATTTTAGTGAGAAATTCTCACTTTGGTATCCACTCCGTCAGTTTTTATCTGAATTTCTATTCAGTTTGGATTTGAATTTTCCTGGAATTCCAATGTGCTCCATTTCTATTCTAGTCTATTCCATACTGTAGTGCTCTTCATGACAGTTCCAACGCAACTGACGGTTCCCAAAATGGACCTCGTATCAAAATGGTATGAATTTATAAACATTGATCACATTTTTAACATTAATTAATAAATTAATTAATTAATATTTTTTATTATCATCTTCTTTTAGCTCCTGTTACCATCGTCTTCTTCGAATTGAACCCATAACGCACAAAACAAGGCTTCGCTCCCGCACCCTATACGACCACCGCGCCTCCAATCTAACCTCACCACATCGTCGGCCTTGGAGCCGCCTACTGGCGCTAGCAACCTCGTCAGATTCGCCGCCTCCCCTGTCTCGAAAAACGCGATCGTGTGCAGCAACTTTGAGCTGAAAATCCGATACCGACCCTTAATGAAAACCGATCTTTCCCTCATTAAATTAAAGATCTCGAAATCCTCTTCAAATTCCGTTTTGAATTCATAAATTATTTCGCCTTAGATTTAGGGATTTTGCAGTTTGAATTTGGGAGCTCTCGATCCCTTGATTCTGTCTAGCGGCTGCTGCTAAAAAATGTGAGGATATCTAGGGTTTTGACTTGGTCTAAGGCCATATATAATAATATATTTATTTTATTATTTAATTCAAAAAAATGAGATCTTTTGCATACGAATTCCAAATCAAAGCCAACGACTATCGCCCCTAGCTAAATACCTCTATTCCGAACACAACGGGATATGTCCGGTAAGCCAATTTGGCTGTTTCAATTAGTTTCCGTTAAATTTAAAATATAAATCAATATATTTTAAATTCAAACGCATATTTTAATTTACCGGGGCCACATATAGACCAGAAAAATTCCAGAAAAAATATTTCTGGCTTCATATTGATGATACAGTCCTAACAAAACTAATTTCATCAAATTTGGAGACCGTTTGAAAAATGGCTATTTTCTGGTCGATCCAATTTGACTGAAATTGTCAAAATACGTTATCTTCTGCCATGCTCACACATTAATCCTAAAAATTATGAAAATTGGAACCTAGCAATAACTTGACATCCTGGATCCAAAAAAAGTGGTTACGTCGAAAACAAAGGTCTTGTAACGACCCAAAAAATCTGAACCAATTTAAAATTTTTAAATTGGCTAAAATAATGGATTTTAAATATTTAAAATAAATATTTTAAATAATGGCAATGAAAAGTGAGTTTGAATCGACAATTGAAAACGAATATAATTAATTATAATTATAAACAAGGCCTGAAAAGGCGCTGCAGTTTCAAAATTTGAATTCAAACTTTATCGGACTGTACCAGGTGCAAAACAAAACGGATTTGAGTGAAACCAAAAATATTTAAATCTGTTAGTGAGTACCTTTCTACTGAATCTGAAAAATCAAATTTTCATAACGGAAAGCAAAAGTTATGGCCAAATGAATTTTCAGAAAGGTCGCTATGGAATTTATATAGCCCGTAAAATTGGCCATTTTGCATACGATCTCAGAATTCGACGAAACCACTTTTGTTGGATCCGGGATGGGAAGTTATGGCTAGGTTTCAAATTTCATAATTTTTGAAGCTAGTATGTGAGCGTGGCAAAGGAAAACGTGTTTTGGTCAAGTAAAGTTAAATTGGATCGACCAGAAATGGGCCTTTTTGCAAACGGTCTCAGAATTCGACGAAACTAGTTTTGTTGGGACCATATCGTCAAAACATAGCTAGATTTATTTTTCTGGAATTTTTCGAATTAATTTGTGGCCCTGGCAAATTGAAATGTACGTTCAAATCAAATATTGAATGTTATATATTTTAATTTGAATGGAAACTGACTGAAACAGTCGAATGGGCCTACGAAACATATCCTATTGTGTTCGGAATGGGGGTAAAACACTAGGGACGATAGTCGTTGGGTTTGGATTAGAGTTCGTGTGCGAAAGAGGGTATTTTCGTATTTTTAAAAATATATAAATAAACAAAAAATATCATTGGTCAGAAAATATATTTTCTCTCTCCCCGTCGTCGATAGTAGGCGGAACTTCTTCAATCCCTTCTCTCCTCGATTGCTCTCAATCCGCTCAAAATTAGACCTCCATCCTGTGGAGGATTTTGTAGAGCTAGTCAAGACCTTCAAATCCATAGCAAGTTTGGATTTTTTTCATTGAGTATCCTTCGAGATTTGAAGCCCCGAAGTCGGTGACTTTGTGCTGCCGCCGAACCCAGCTCCGACCACTGAGTTCGACGTGGGACCCACGGTTCTGTGCGCCTCTCCTCCCTCTTCGACCTCATGCAATCCGATTCCAATATCGTGCAACGGTTTGGGCGAAAGATCAAAACCTAGTTTTGAAGAAAAATAGAGGTATACGGCTATATATATTTTCAACAGTTTTAACACCTTTAAACCGTTGCAAACTTTGAAAAAATCATATCTTTTTCGTTTCTTGTCGAAATTCGATGAAACAGGAAACATCATGACCGTGTGGACGTCTTCTACCTTCTAGAAGAGACCGCATATTTTTTTGAGCCTTCTGCTATTTTTGGTGGAGTGGAACCCAATGTGAGATTTCTAATTTATAAACGATATGGAAAACGACGATGTATAAATTATATAGTCGATGTATGAGTTATATAAGCGTTGTACACCTCTTGTATAAGCATTGTATAAGTTGTACGTTCGATGTATAAGTTATATATGCGTTGTAAAAATTATATATGTGTTGAAATAGAAGTGAATTGCTATATATATATATATACATACATACATATATATATATATATATATATATATATATATATATATATACGCCCCTCGTTCACCAACCATGGACGATATTTATTGGTTGTGATTGGTGTGAAAATTGATTGATAGCGAATGGTTGATTTGGATTGTTTGTGGTTGATATTGATTGATTATGGTTGAAAAATACTCATTTGTGGTTGAGAAATATTTGGTTGAAACCACATAGGATTAGTTTGTGGAAATGAAATAAATATATACATGCTGCCTGCGTGCGAACTAGATGCATGATCCCCATTGTCAAAAACCGCGAGGTTTTAAGGTAGAGCGAGGAGCCGTACTAGGGACGGTCCCGGTTTTAACTACCCTGCCGTTATGCTGCCGAAATTTTGAATAATATTCATGTGATTGAATTATTTTCATTTGTTGAAACTATATTTATTCGCCGAATAGAAAACCTTCATGTGTTGAATCGATATTCATTCGTTGAATTGAAATTCATGTGTTGAATGGTATTCATATTTTGAAATAAATTGTTTTATAATAAAAAATCCTATTTTTATCACCTATATTAACTATACGAAATAATAGTGTTTTGAAATAAATTGTTTTATAATAAAAATCCTATTTTTATCACCTATATTCACTATACGAAATAATAGTGTTTTGAAATGAATTGTTTTACAATAAAAATCACATTTTTATTATATACACGAATTGTTGAAATGTGAAGTGTTAAAAATAGCCACTCGTTCAAATAAATATGCATGAGTTGAAATATTCATTAATTAGCTAATGATATGATTTTTTTTTGCCTATGCATGCAACATTAGAATGAATGGTGTTTTTGAACCAAAGTAAATCAAATATGAAGTAGAATAGAAAATGATAAGTGATAAAAATTGTATATATGTACGTGCAAATTTATTGAACAGGTTATAGCAAAGGGGCTAGAGAAGAGGAATAAAATTTTGTGCCCGACAAATAGGTACACATTTACTATTTTGTTTAGGTGATGATTTTATGAGCCTGTTGGCTAGCCGCTTGGCTTTTTCTTTTTGACATGAGACGCCCGTGTGGCTATTTGGGAATTATCCCAGCCCCTCCCGTACAAAGGAGGTTATGGCGAAATTTTCCAAAATTTAAAGGCGGTAGTGAAATATTGGAAGTGAAAACGATATTGAAATTGTTGAATGAACTATATTTATATAAATATATAAATATAAATAAAATTGAAACGAAACGTGGCCGTGCAGTTCGTGTTTTGAAACCGTGATTTCAAACAACTAGTGCGGGAAATCCGACCATTGGATTTTCCCGAAACCGCAACCATTGGGTTCGCCTTGGAAATATCTTTCCAACGGCACCAACTTTGTAAAAATCCAACGGTTGGATTGTCTGGAATGTTTAATTCAAATCTAAAGAAAAACAGCGCTAGAATCGATTATATTTATATATATATAAAAATATAAATATAATTATATTTAATCAAATAACGACGCTGCAGTTCGTATTTTGAAATCGAAACTTCAAACGATTGTACAGGGATCCGACCGTCGGAATTTCCCGAAACTGGAACCGTTGGATTCGTTTTGAAAAGATCTTTCTAATGATGTAAATTTTGTAGAGATCCAATGGTTAGATTTTCAGATATGTGTAAATCAAATCTGAAGAAAAACAGCGCCACGGTCGCGTTATGGCCCGAAGCGTCGTTTTGAATATATTGGCTATTTTAAAATAAATAAAAATAGCGATAAATCGTTATAAAATATTATAAACAATATGGATGTGATTTAGAAATTAACTGAAGGTTGGCTAAGTCGAATGGTTTCCTGGGTGTTGATCTGATGTTGGTTTCGGCCTTCGGGGTTAATATTTGGGAAATCGTTCTCTTACTGATGGACGGTTAGTGACTAATGAATTGAAATGATGCGTGTATATGTTAGTGTTGCACTTGTTTATTATATTCGCGAGTTGCTCAGAAAGACCGGGTTTATACCATTCTGAATAACTGAATCGACGATAAGAAATCGAAGATGAAGACGGTGGTCGAAGACCGGAGATCTTCACCTCGTTTGGATGGTAACCGAGATCCTGATTGGGAGGCATCCCAAAATAAGGATAATGAGTGGTGATCGTCCAGACGTACGTGGTGATCGATGGATTTGCGAGGTATTTAGTGCCTCCGGTTTCGTTCAGACCCAGAACGGACTTGTAAATGGACTGTGTGTCTGACATTGGATTTTATTCTATGTTGATTGATCTCTGTTAAATATACATCTGTTTGGCGGTGGAGAATTTATTCTTTTGCTTAACACCCTTTTCTGAAACGCACGAGCTCAGAGGTTGTATATCGATGGACATTAGTCGCATGGCATGAATTGCTAGTGTGACATGCCTAAGTGGCAAATGATCAAGGCTTCTGTTGAAAAGCAAAGTCTTGTGGTGATGATCAAAGCACCGCTTGTGTGGCGTAGCTTTGTGTATAATGTGAATTCGCGAGCCTCACACCCCGGTATGAACCAGAAACGGGAGAAGGACCTCAGGGAGGGCATGCGTTTCTTTCTAGCTAGGGTGGTGTCAGTGACCTACCAACCCTGACATTTATATACTTTTCACCTGTGTGGTTGTTGCTGTTGCGAGGCGCCTCGGTTTGATCGGACGATCCGGGTCCGATGGAGTCATTCGTTGGCTCGTTTACGCCCCAAAGGGCGGGGAAACGTATTGTTCAGGCATTTTAATCCACATCGGTGGACCGGCCCTGTCGCTCCAAAGGCTTGACTGAGTACTTGCCTGAGACATGGGCTAGATTGTCTCAAATTCGGTAAGGACTATCTTTTGCCTTGGTTCATGACGGAAATCCAATTTCCAAATACGTGACTATGCGGTTTTGATTGTATACCTATATATGGCGACATAGTGGTATGGGCCATTAATGCCGTCTATGATTGATAGTTATGATTTGAAATTGTTTTTGAAACATATAAACACTAGCAACAATATCAAATGCCTTTGTTTTATTCGTATCAAGCATATTTTGGCCGTTATAAGGTAAAAACTCTATCCTCCGGTTTGCGTTGCATTGTGTGATGGGAACTGAGTCTTATAATGACTTCATTTTTATAAAAAGCATTGCGTTGTTTAAAAGAAAGATTTGTTTTAAAGCACTGGCAATCCAATGGAGTAAACCCGTTCCACGAAAGTGGCGTGGTCCTGTGATTAGCCATATTATAAATGTGTTGAATAGATTTCTCATACCAGTCCCATGACTGACTCGTAGTTTGTTTCACCTTCAAACTCGGGTGCCCCTTTCTCTACACGGGCAGCCTTGTATTCAGGTTTAGCTGGTTCATTCTGGATAGCTGGAGCTGAAGATGGATTCTATTATTTATCTCTTTTTATGCTGTTCAGCTCCTATTGTACATTATGTTTGTTTTCCGTTGTAGACATATATGTACAGTTGAACTGTAATTGTACTAAGTAAGATCCTGTATACTGTGTAACTCTGATGATTACTTTTATCCAGTATATTCTATTGTTCTTTATCTGGTGTATTTATTTAATTCTCTTCTGCTATTATCTGTGACTGTGTTATATTCCAAGGATTATCCTTGCCACCGTCAGTACGGGGTTTGGGGTCGTCTCATTTGGTATCCGAGCATTTGTTAAGCTTAGTGCTGGAATATAACATATTAACGAACTCGTCAAAAATAGAACCAGTAGTGTTCTAGGACGGGTAACTCTATACAGATAGGATCAGTAATATCCTAGTATGAGTAAAGCAGAATGAAATTACACCTCGGTAGACACATTTACATTTGAAGTATGTGCTTCTATATTTTAAAATACCTTTTCTGTGACCTGACACTTGATCTGCCATTTGCAGAAGTACTAGAAAATGAGTGTCAGAAACAGAAGGAAGGCAGAATCGGATATTGAGGCCCTATTAATCAAATATCGAAATATGGGTGGAATACCGTTCTCTGGTGAAGAATCTATTATGAAGACACAGGCTTGGATTCGTTCGGCTGAAAAGATCTTTGATGGTTTAAAGCTGAGGGATGACCAGAAAAGATTACTGGCCTCCTGGGCACTCAAAGATGAAGCTTTGTTCTGGTGGGATTCAGTTATAGAGAATAATCCAGAAGGTGATATCACCTAGGACCGATTCAAAGTGATTTCCTGGAAAGATTTACTCCTCCCGAAGCGACTGAGCGATTATGCGACGAATTTTCTTATCTGATACTAGGTGATATGACCATCCCAGAATATCATAAGAAATTCAACGAACTTTCTCACTTTTCTCCTCATCTGATTAAAGACCCAAAGAGGAAGAATCTTAGATTTATTCACGGACTTCAAAGAAAATATTAGAACAGTGTGATGAGGAATGTGAAGCTTCCTTTCTCAGAAATGATTTATATGGCTTATCAGTATGAAGATCTCGATAGGAAAGGTATCCTGCGCAACTCTGAGGAAGTCAGTTCTAGCGATAAGGTTGAATCAGAAACAGATCGTCCTGAGGCCAGTATGATGTCTGAGGTCAGTAAGGAGCCTAAAACCAATCAGAAAAGGGCCAGATCAGGAAAACAACCGGTAACGACCGCCATATGCAACAACTGCCATAAGCAAGGGCATTTGCAAGGAAATTGCAGATCTTTAAAGAAGCAAGGAAAGAGCGGATACAAACCTACGAAGACGCAAAAGAACACACATGGCGAAAGGAAATGCCATAAGTGTCGTCAAGCAGGTCATATTGCACGGGAGTGTCAACTCTCAAAGAAATCTGAGGCAGTACATATAAATGAAGTAGCAGAAACTTCTGAGCCCTCAGATAGTCAAGGGAGGTCTGATGTTTTAGAAGGCACGCTCAATGTCAGGAACATTCCAGTTAAAGTACCGTTTGACACAGGCGCGTCACGAAGCTTTATTGCAAAGAGTGCAGTCAAGAAACTGGATTTGAATTTGAAGAAGCTCAAAGAGCCAATGACTGTCCAAAATCCAGTTGGGGGTTCCATCAATCTCAGTTGGATTTGTGTAGTACCTATCTCTTTTTCTTGCTATAAATTCCCTATTATCTCTATCGTCATGAATTTTAATGAATTCGATCTTATTCTGGGATTGGATTGGCTAACCAAATATGAAGCTGAGGTTAGATGCGCCGAGAGAGTGGTTAAAGCAAAGGTCCAATCAGGGAATTATATAACCATACCATGTGAAGGTCCGACTTCAAATAGAAAGGACTTCTGGGAAGCTTTGGATGTTTCTCCAGTTCAAATAGAAAATATCCCAGAAGTTATAGAGAATATTCCTGACCTCATCAAAGATATTCCTGTCGTCAAAAATTATGCGGATGTGTTTGAAGAAGTTGTTCGCTTACCCCTGCAGAGAGAAATAGATTTCAAGATCGCTTTGATCCCGAATGTAAGGCCGGTAGTTCACGCTATTCGAAGAATGTCCTTGAAAGAGAAAGAAGAACTTGACAATCAAACACGACAGATAGTATGGAAGGGCCTGATCAGGCCTAGTTTCTCTGATTGGGGCGCAACAGTGGTGTTTGTCCCAAAATCTGACGGTACTTTACGTCTATGTGTGGATTATCGTGATCTAAACAAGCAGACCATAAAGAATAAATATCCATTGCCGCGGATCGATGATTTATTGGATCGTCTGAATGGAGCACAAGTATTCTCAAGGATGGACCTAGCTACAGGCTTCCATCAACTTCGAATTGCCGAAGAATGTGTTCCAATGACAGCATTCAGAGGTCCCGACTTATTCTACGAGTGGTTAGTAATGCCGTTCGGCTTATGTAACGCTCCTGCTTACTTCGTCGATCTGATGAATAGAGTATTCAAAGGGGTTTTGAACAAATTTGTTCTGGTTTTTATTGATGATATTCTAATCTTCTCTAAATCAAAGGCCGAACATGAAAAGCATTTGGAATAGGTTCTGGAAATTCTCAGAAGGAACGTATTGAAAGCAAAGTTTTCCAAATGTATATTCTGGCAGGATGAAGTGAAATTTCTAGGCCATGTCGTATCGAAAGAAGGAATTGCTGTGGATCCAAGTAAAATCACAGCTATTCAGAATTGGAAGCAGCCCAGTACCCCCACTGAAGTCTGCAGTTTTCTCGAATTGGCTAGCTATTACCGGAAGTTCGTTAAAGACTTTTCGAAGATATCTGGTCGCTTAACGAAGCTTACAAAGAAGCATTCTAAATTCAAGTGGACTCCAGAATGTGAAGAGGCTTTTGAGGTGCTAAAGTTAAGATTAACGACTGCTCCAGTGTTAACCATCATTGATGGCAATCAGGATTTGAAAGTCTGGACTGATGCTTCTAGAGAAGGCCTTGGCGCAGTGTTAATGCAAAGGGGTCAAGTGATTGCTTATGCTAGCCGTCAGCTGAAGCCGCACGAGAAGAACTACGTAACTCGTGATCTTGAGTTATTGGCTATAGTATTCGCCTTGAAAATCTGGAGACACTATCTTCTAGGTGAGAGATTTGAACTGTTTACAGATCACCAGTCGCTAAAGTATCTGTTCACCCAGAAAGACCTGAATCTGAGGCAGCAATGTTGGCTAGAGTTCCTTGCAGCATACGATTTTGAAATTATATATACTCCAGGGAAAGCCAATGTCGTGGCCGATGCGCTGAGCCGAAAGAATGTAATGATCGCCAGCTTTATTATCACGACTTCCTTGATTGACAAAATATCTATTCTTCAGAAGGAGGATAACTTTATTAAAGACATGATTAAAAGGATTCAGAAAGGCGAACCCTCGTGTTTTCAAATAGATAACGACGAGACCCTGAGGTTAAAAGGAAGGATTTGTGTTCCTGACATCCCCGATCTCAAAAGGGAAGTGTTAGACGAGTGTCATAAGTCCAAGCTGAGTATCCATCCTGGTGTGGCCAAAATGTGTAACGATCTCAAACGAACATTCTGGTGGAAGGCTATGAAAAGGGACGTTTCAATATACGTTAGCCGATGCCCTACTTGCCAACTAGTCAAGAGCGACCAACAGAAACTGGCTGGATTGTTACAACCGCTAGACGTTCCTGGTTGGAAGTGGGAACATATTTCTATGGATTTCATTGATGGTCTGCCCAGAACCAGAAAGGGGAATGACAGTATTTGGGTGATCGTAGATCGCTTCACGAAGACCGCCCATTTCATACCTGTCAGATCAAACATAACTGCTCAGAGTCTGGCGTAGATATACTTCAAGGAAATAGTTAGACTACATGGAGTGCCGCTCAATATAGTCAGTGATAGAGATACAATATTTACTAGCAAATTCTAGGAGGCATTTCAAGTCGAGCTGGGAACGAAGCTGAACTTGAGCACCGCTTATCATCCTCAGACAGACGGTCAGACTGAGAGGGTGAATCGTATTTTAGAAGATCTATTGCGGGCTTGTTTTATAGATTTCGGTGGATCATGGGAAGACCATCTGCATTTGGCTGAATTCTCTTATAACAACAGCTACCAGGCGAGTCTGACAATGTCGCCATTCGAAGCATTGTATGGTTGACCGTGCCGATCTCCTGCTTGTTGGGTCGAACCTGGAAATAGACTTGTGTTAGGGCCAGATATGATTCGAGAAGCCGCCGACAAAGTCGATTTTATCAAGAAACGATTACTCGCCGCTCAAAGCCGAAAAAAGAGCTATGCCGATAGGAGAAGAATAGATATATCCTTTGTTGTTGGCGACTAAGTATATTTGAAAGTATCGCCGATGAGAGGAGTAATCCGGTTCGGTAAAACTGGAAAGTTGGCGCCCAAATTTATTGGTCCGTTTCCTATTCTGGAACGGATCGGAAATCTCGCTTATAGGGTCAAATTGCCTGACTGGTTGCCTGGAGTTCATGATGTATTTCATATATCTCAACTTCGAAAGCACATTCATGATCCAGACTTGATCGTGGAAGAAGCAGCTCAGCAGGATATTGAAATTACTCCAGAACTAGCTGTGAGAAGAGAGCCGCTAAAGATTATCGGCAAAGAAACCAAAGAACTAAGGAACAAGAAGGTTCACTTAGTCAAAGTGCAATGGAGTGGAGATCCGTGAGATTGTACTTGGGAAACTGAGGAGAGCATTCAGAAAGCTTATCCTAGATGCCGAGTAGATATCTCTGATTGACTCCGGTGCAAGGTATATTTACCGTACTTTGCATTACCATTTAATTCTCTACTCTGCTGTTATTTTCTTTCCATGGATATGCACTTTTAACTCTACAGTCTGAATGATTTTAAAAGAGAATAGGAATTAATTTGTATGGTTTTGAAAAGTTGAAAACAATTGGATTGGTTGTTCGTGTTGTGTGATAGTAAATTAGATTAATTAGATTATTGAAACGATAGTTAATTTAATTAATAAGAGATTGAATGGTAGAATTTATTCGATTATATCACACATTGAACTGATTAGGAAATAGATAGAAATATATACATGTGTATTATATATGTTTGAACAGGTAAATGGATTAGCTGTTGAGTAAAGATTTTCTTTGCGTGCCCGACAAATAGGTAAACCTTAATGAGTTGGATGCGAAATATTATTATATCAACTCCTGTGAATGCCATTGGATGCGGAGTGCTGGTTTTTCTGTGTGAAATAATAAACGTCGCCATAGGATAGTAACAATTAATTTTGAACTACATTACATAGCATACTTCAGAAGATAGGCATACTTCATCATATACCACATAAGCATTTGGAGCTTGTGTGACGAGGTGGAAGATTTACCATACGAGCGAGAGGCTTGTATGGCGATGACTATATTTTACAGGTTGAACTGATGACTGATATGGACTATTTAAATTGTAACAATTAAATGGCCAGATTAATAAAAACCCCACACGGGTCTGGAGTTGACAATAATTACGTCTCTCTAGTTATTAGATACGACATATGGACTATTTATTACCCACACGGAACAGGGTGAAGAGAATTTATTCTCTGGAGTTATTATCAATACACGCTCCCCTGTAAACACCAGAATATATCACTATAAATATGTGTATGCTTATTAGGATTTATTGGGTACCTAATACGGCCCAATAAATTTCCAAACCCCTCCCCGTACAAAGGAGGTTATGGCGAAATTTTTCGAAAATTCCGGGTGTTAGCCAAATTTTTGAAGAATTTGAAAATTCTCAGAAACTGAAAAGATGGAGAATTGAAGCCAGATCGAACGTACAGTTGATTAATCAAACCACTTTCGACTTTGTTCCTTTTCGGGGACGAAAAGTTTTAAGTGGGGGAGATTGTAACGACCCAGAAAATCTGAACCAATTTAAAAAATTTAAATTGGCTAAAATAATGGATTTTAAATATTTAAAATAAATATTTTAAATAATGGTAATGAAAAGTGAGTTTGAATCGACAATTGAAAACGAATATAATTAATTATAATTATAAACAAGGCCTGAAAAGGCGCTGTAGTTTCAAAATTTGAATTCAAACTTTGTCGGACTGTACCGGATGCAAAACAAAACGGATTTGAGTGAAACCAAAAATATTTAAATCTGTTAGTGAGTACCTTTCTAACGAATCTGAAAAATCGAATTTTCATAACGGAAAGCAAAAGTTATGGCCAAATGAATTTTCAGAAAGGTCGCTATGGAATTTATATAGCCCGTAAAATTGGCCATTTTGCATACGACCTCGGAATTCGACGAAACCACTTTTGTTGGATCCAGGATGGGAAGTTATGGCTAGGTTTCAAATTTCATAATTTTTGAAGCTAGTATGTGAGCGTGGCAAAGGAAAACGTGTTTTGGTCAAGTACAGTTAAATTGGATCGACCAGAAATGGGTCTTTTTGCAAACGGTCTCAGAATTCGACGAAACTAGTTTTGTTGGGACCGTATCGTCAAAACATAGCTAGATTTATTTTTCTGGAATTTTTCGAATTAATTTGTGGCCCTGGCAAATTGAAATGTACGTTCAAATCAAATATTGAATGTTATATATTTTAATTTGAATGGAAACTGACTGAAACAGTCGAATGGGCCTACGAAACATATCACATTGTGTTCGGAATGGGGGTAAAACGCTAGGGACGACAGTCGTTGGGCTTGGATTAGAGTTCATGTGCGAAAGAGGGTATTTTCGGATTTTTAAAAATATATAAATAAACAAAAAAATATCATTGGTCAGAAAATCTATTTTCTCTCTCCCCGTCGTCGATAGTAGGCGGAACTTCTTCAATCCCTTCTCTCCTCGATTGCTCTCAATCCGCTCAAAATTAGACCTCCATCCTGTTGAGGATTTTGTAGAGCTAGTCAAGACCTTCAAATCCATAGCAAGTTTGGATATTTTCATTGAGTATCCTTCGAGATTTGAAGCCCCGAAGTCGGAGACTTTGTGCCGCCGCCGAACCCAGCTCTGACCACCGAGTACGACGTGGGACCCACGGTTCTGTGCGCCTCTCCTCCCTCTTCGACCTCATGCAACCTGATTCCAATATCGTGCAACGGTTTGGGCGAAAGATCAAAACCTAGTTTTGAAGAAAAATAGAGGTATACGGCTATATATATTTTCAACAGTTTTAACACCTTTAAACCATTGCAAACTTTGAAAAAATCACATCTTTTTCGTTTCTTGTCGAAATTCGATGAAACATGAAACATCGTGACCGTGTGGACGTCTTCTAACTTCTAGAAGAGACCACATATTTTTTTGAGCCTTCTGCTATTTTTGGTGGAGTGGAACCCAATGTGAGATTTCTAATTTATAAACGATATGGAAAACGACGATGTATAATTTATATAGTCGATGTATGAGTTATATAAGCGATGTACACCTCTTGTATAAGCGTTGTATAAGTTGTACGTTCGATGTATAAGTTATATATGCGTTGTAAAAATTATATATGTGTTGAAATAGAAGTGAATTGCTATATATAAATATATATATATATATATATATATATATATATATATATGCCCCTCGTCGACAAACCATGGACGATATTTATTGGTTGTGATTGGTGTGAAAATTGATTGATAGCGAATGGTTGATTGGGATTGTTTGTGGTTGATATTGATTGATTGTGGTTGAAAAATACCCATTTGTGGTTGAGAAATATTTGGTTGAAACCACATAGGATTAGTTTGTGGAAATGAAATAAATATATACATGCCGCATGCGTGCGAACTAGATGCATGATTCCCCATTGTCAAAAACCGCGAGGTTTTAAGGTAGAGCGAGGAGCCGTACTAGGGACAGTCCCGGTTTTAACTACCCTGCCGTTATGCTGCCGAAATTTTGAATAATATTCATGTGTTTGAATTATTTTCATTTGTTGAAACTATATTTATTCGCCGAATAGAAAACCTTCAAGTGTTGAATCGATATCCATTCGTTGAATTGAAATTCATGTGTTGAATGGTATTCATATTTTGAAATAAATTGTTTTATAATAAAAAATCCTATTTTTATCACCTATATTAACTATACGAAATAATAGTGTTTTGAAATAAATTGTTTTATAATAAAAATCCTATTTTTATCACCTATATTAACTATACGAAATAATAGTGTTTTGAAATGAATTGTTTTACAATAAAAATCACATTTTTATTATATACACGAATTGTAGAAATGTGAAGTGTTAAAAATAGCCACTCGTTCAAATAAATATGCATGAGTTGAAATATTCATTAATTAGCTAATGATATGATTTTTTTTGCCTATGCATGCAACATTAGAATAAATGGTGTTTTTAAACCAAAGTAAATCAAATATGAAGTAGAATAGAAAATGATAAGTGATAAAAATTGTATATATGTACGTGCATATTTATTTAACAAGTTATAGCAAAGGGGCTATAGAAGAGGAATAAAATTTTGTGCCCGACAAATAGGTACACATTTACTGTTTTGTTTGGGTGATGATTTTATGAGCCTGTTGGCTAGCCGCTTGGCTTTTTCTTTTTCTTTTTGACATGAGACGCCCGTGTGGCTATTTGGGAATTTTCCCAGCCCCTCCTGTACAAAGGAGGTTATGGCGAAATTTTCCAAAATTTAAAGGCGTTAGTGAAATATTGGAAGTGAAAACGATATTGAAATTGTTGAATGAACTATATTTATATAAATAACTAAATATAAATAAAATTGAAACGAAACATGGCCGTGCAGTTCGTGTTTTGAAACCGTGATTTCAAACAACTAGTGCGGGAAATCCGACCATTGGATTTTCCCGAAACCGCAACCGTTGGGTTCGCCTTGGAAATATCTTTCCAACGGCACCAACTTTGTAAAAATCCAACGGTTGGATTGTCTGGAATGTTTAATTCAAATCTGAAGAAAAACAGCGCCAGAATCGATTATATTTATATATATATAAATATAATTATATTTAATCGAATAACGACGCTGCAGTTCGTATTTTGAAATCGAAACTTCAAACGATTGTACCGAGAGATCCGACCGTCGGAATTTCCCGAAACTGGAACCGTTGGGTTCGTTTTGAAAAGATCTTTCTAATGATGTAAATTTTGTAAAGATCCAACGGTTAGATTTTCAGATATGTGTAAATCAAATCTGAAGAAAAACAGCGCCACGGTCGCGTTATGGCACGAAACGTCGTTTTGAATAAATTGGCTATTTTAAAATAAATAAAAATAGCGATAAATCGTTATAAAATATTATAAACAATATGGATGTGATTTAGAAATTAACTGAAGGTTGGCTAAGTCGAATGGTTTCCTGGGTGTTGATCTGATGTTGGTTTCGGCCTTCGGGGTTAATATTTGGGAAATCGTTCTCTTACTGATAGACGGTTAGTGACTACTGAATTGAAATGATGCGTGTATATGTTAGTGTTGCACTTGTTTATTACATACGCGAGTTGCTCAGAAAGACCGGGTTTATCCCATTCTGAATAACTGAATCGACGATAAGAAATCGAAGATGAAGACGGTGGTCGAAGACCGGAGATCTTCACCTCGTTTGGATGGTAACCGAGGTCCTGATTGGGAGGCATCCCGAAATATGGATAATGAGTGGTGATCGTCCAGACGTACGTGGTGATCGATGGGTTTGCGAGGTATTTAGTGCCTCCGGTTTCGTTCAGACCCAGAACGGACTTGTAAATGGACTGTGTGTCTGACATTGGATTTTATTCTGTGTTGATTGATCTCTGTTAAATATACATCTGTTTGGCGGCGGAGAATTTATTCTTTTGCTTAACGCCCTTCTCTGAAACGCACGAGCTCAGAGGTTGTATATCGATGGACATCAGTCGCATGGCATGAATTGCTAGTGTGGCATGCCTAAGTGGCCAATGATCAAGGCTTCTGTTGAAAAGCAAAGTCTTGTGGTGATGATCAAAGCACCGCCTGTGTGGCGTAGCTTTGTGTATAATGTGAATTCGCGAGCCTCACACCCCGGTATGAACCAGAAACGGGAGAAGGACCTCAGGGAGGGCATGCGTTTCTTTCTAGCTAGGGTGGTGTAAGTGACCTACCAGCCCTGACATTTATATACTTTTCACCTGTGTGGTTGTTGCTGTTGCGAGGCGCCTCGGTTTGATCGGACGATCCGGGTCCGATGGAGTCATTCGTTGGCTCGTTTACGCCCCAAAGGGCGGGGAAACATATTGTTCAGGCATTTTAATCCACATCGGTGGACCGGCCCTGTCGCTCCAAAGGCTTGACTGAGTACTTGCCTGAGACATGGGCTAGATTGTCTCAAATTCGGTAAGGACTATCTTTTGCCTTGGTTCATGACGGAAATCCAATTTCCAAATACGTGACTGTGCGGTTTTGATTGTATACCTATATATGGCGACATAGTGGTATGGGGCATTAATGCCGTCTATGATTGATAGTTATGATTTGAAATTGTTTTTGAAACATATAAACACTAGCAACAATATCAAATGCCTTTGTTTTATTAGTATCAAGCATATTTTGGCCGTTATAAGGTAAAAACTCTATCCTCCGGTTTGCGTTGCATTGTGTGATGGGAACTGAGTCTTATAATGGCTTCATTTTTATAAAAAGCATTGCGTTGTTTAAAAGAAAGATTTGTTTTAAAGCACTGGCAATCCAATGGAGTAAACCTGTACCACGAAAGTGGCGTGGTCCTGTGATTAGCCATATTATAAATGTGTTGAATAGATTTCTCATACCAGTCCCATGACTGACTCGTAGTTTGTTTCACCTTCAAACTCGGGTGCCCCTTTCTCTACACGGGCAGCCTTGTATTCAGGTTTAGCTGGTTCGTTCTGGATAGCTGGAGCTGAAGATGGATTCTATTATATATCTCTTTTTATGCTGTTCAACTCCTATTGTACATTATGTTTGTTTTCCGCTGTAGACATATATGTATAGTTGAACTGTAATTGTACTAAGTAAGATCCTGTATACTGTGTAACTCTGATGATTACTTTTATCCAGTATATTCTATTGTTCTTTATCTGGTGTATTTATTTAATTCTCTTCTTCTATTATCTGTGACTGTGTTATATTCCAAGGATTACCCTTGCCACCGTCAGTACGGGGTTTGGGGTCGTCTCATGTCATTTGCAAACTGGCTATTTTAAGGGCTTTATATATATTAAAAAATATATAAATTCTATAGCGACTTTTCTGAATTTTAAACTGGACATATCTTTTAACTTATAAAATGTAATTTCAGTTCTTACATCCGTTAGAAAGATATTGCTAATTAGATTCAAATATTTCTTGTTTCGTCCAATTCTGACTTATATTGAATTCTGTATATTCATTTGAAATTAGAAATCGATTTTTCGAACTGCCACGCTATTTCAGGCTCGTTATATAACTAAAATAAAATTATTCGTTTTAACTTCGTCGAAAATAATTTTTTCGGCGTTATTATATAAAATAATCCATTTTAAATATTCAATATCCATTAAAATCGCCAAAATAAAAAAATTAAATTGGTTCTGATTTTCCGGGTTGTTACAATTTCAAATGGATTTTGAAATGAAAACTTGTTTTAATATGTAAAACAAGGAAATTTATTTATAAACGATGTTCATAAATGTAGTGAATAAATTATCATTAGATAATTTGGAAGTTTAAATTCAAGTATGAATTTAAAAAGGGATCCGGAAATCATTTTGAAAAGGGAATGATAGATTTTATTTTTGAATTCAGAATATTAATTGAATGGATATAAATTCATGGGATTTGTGATTGAAATTCGATTATATCAAATTTGATAAAATAATTTATTTCCAAAGGAATTGGAATTTAATATAGAAAATTTAGTTGTGAATAAATTTATAACCAAGCGATGAATTTTGAATGAAATAATTGACGATTTTGGATAATCGGAATGCATAAGTTAGATTTAGAAAACTAGCTTAATTTATATTAAAATATATAAGAATGAGGTTGGAATTGATGAAATAAACAATGTTTAAACGTTATATTTAAATTTAATTAAAATGAGCTCGTCGTGGCGTAGTAGTTCGTAGTTTTACGTTCCACACTTCAGTTGAGTATATTGAACTAAACAAAAGTCGGAATTCTTTGAAACAAGAATCGTCTGAATCTATTAAATGATAATTTTCTAATGGAAGAGAAAAATCTAGATTTCGTATTATAAATTTTGAGTTATGTCAAAATCAAATTTCCAAAAAATCGGCGGTATAATCGTTTATAAACCATAATGATTTATTTAATAAAATAAAAGGATTTTGAGTGAATAAAATTTGGATTTCTAGTAAAATCCACACTTGAGTTATAAAATAAATATGAGCTCAAGTGGAGTAAATGAAGTGATTTTTGAAATAAAAATCATATTTTTAGTTGTTGAATAAAGACAACTAATTAGAGAAGAAGTTAGTTAACGAAGTTTTGGATCAAACTTAACTTGGGATAAGTGAAATGGATTTGTGGATTTAAATTTGAAATCAAATATGAAACTCGAGTTAAAATAGAATCGACTTGTGTATAAGCAATTAAATATATATATTTGAACATTATATGTTCCAATAAAAAGGGGATAATGCGAAAGAGATAATTAGAGAATAAAATAGTGAACTGAGTAAAAAAAACAATTGAATTGATTTGAAACAAATTGGGAATGGTTGAATATATGTTAAACAGTATGGAATGAAGCTAATGGAAGAAATAAATTGAATGCTCAACAAAAAGGTAAGATCTTAATTCAGTATGAGAATTTTATTATCCTATTTGGTAAGCCGCTTAGCGTTTTGATTTTCTTTTTGAATGGAAAGGGCCTAGAGAGGCGATTTGTAGTTGTACCGATTGAGCCATGCAAAATTGATGCTGGCGAAATTTTAAGGAGATAGTATAATTTAAAAAAAATTCATAACTAGAAATTGATTTATTGATTATGTACGGACTTCGATAAGAGAATAAATTTATAATGAAAATTTATAAGTAAAAAGGAAGCTTATAAAATTAAATCTTGGGAGGTTAGAAGGAGGAACATATACATGTTTAAAAGTGGATAATTGGCAGTATTTCGGGTTGTCGTAACGATGTTTTACAAAGCACCGTTTTAACCCAAGTAAGTGTGATTTCGAAAATATAATAACGAATATTTCCTAAGTATTGAAATGAACAATCTCGTGGAAGGGATAAGTACTTGGAAATGTTTTCCAATTATAAATAGGAGATAATTTCTAAATATAGAAAATAAAAGAACGTGGAATACGAAAATGTTTCCAATTATTGTAAGAGGCCAAAGAAGTTTTGAAAAATATATCGATAAGGATATTTGAGATCAATTGGGAAATGATTTAATTAATGATATATTAAATAAAAAGGACTCAGTGATTGTTTGATGCAAATCAATAGTATTTATTGGAAATAAGGGCTTTGGATGAATGTTTGTTTCTTTGATAGTTAAATAACCGACTATCGAAATGTTGGCCAATTAAATGTTATCATTTTAATATAGAGAGATTGGTTGGATTTATTATCCGAAACTACTCTGTATTGGCATAAGCGTTGCAAATCAGATTATTTGAAGACAATCGAAGATGAAGTAAAGTGCATCGGCTTTTTTCTCTTAATCCCAAGTAGAAATTGCCGAAGAAGGATTAATTGAGATTGTGCCTTCGGTTTCATTCAATTCCAGAATGAACTTGCATGGACGAATGTCTAACAGAGTATTTCATATGATTACATACGTTGGTTTTTACAAATATGCAGAGTATGGTGGCGTTGAAGGTGACTTCATTAGCCTAACACCCAAAGTGCATTTGAGCAAATCAGTTATGTAACGACCCGGAATTTCATAACTAATTTAAATTTTTTTATTTTATCTATTTTAATGGATTTTAAAGATTTAAAATGATTATTTTTAATAATAATGACTAAAAATCTATTTAAATCGTAGTTAGAACGTAAAGATTTATTTTAATTATAAAACGAGCCTGAAATGGCGTGGTAGTTTGAAAATTCGACTTTAAATTTCAGTTGAATATATAGGATTCAAAATAAATCGGATTTCAGTAAAACCAAAAATATTTGAATCTGTTTAATAATATCTTTCTAACGAATGTGAAAAATTCAGATTTCACAATATAAATTAAAAGTTATGTCCAGTTTAAAATTAAAATAGTCGCTATGGAATTTATATATATTTTGTATAATATATAGCCCTTAAAAATAGCCATTTTGCAAACGACCTCCATTTTTTATGAAACCATTTTTGTTGAATCCAGAATGTCAAATTATTGTTAGGTTTCATAATTTTTGGAATTAATATGTGAGTGTGATGGATTTAAATGCATTTGGTAATTTTATTTTGAATTTAATCAAGTGGAAAATGGTCATTTTTCAAACGGTCTCCAAATTCGATGAAATTAGTTTTGTTAGGACTGTATCAACAAAACATAGCTTGATTTATTTTTCTGTAATTTTTGGAGTTAGTATGTGGTCCCAGTAAATTAAAATATACGTTTAAAATTCAATATATTGATATATATATATTAATTTAAAGGAAAACTGATCAAAATAGTCGAATGGCCTATGAAACATATCCCATTGTGTCCGAAATGGGGGTATTAGGATAGAAACGACAGTCGTTGGGTTTGGTTTGAAGTTCGAATGAAAAATATCACTTTTTGGAATTAAATTAATAAAAATATATATATATATTATAAATATTGGTAAAACCCTAGGGTCAAAGCCCTTATCCCATTCTCTGCGTGGTCAAACACTCAGGAGTCACCTCCATTTATTTTGGAAGATCAAAATCATTCGTTTCTTTATCCATTAAATTCTTCAAATCCATAATGAATTATTAAGAGCTTGATACACAAATATTGATGAGGATTTCACCAACTAGAAATCCATTCGGTGATGATGGCGTGTCATGATCTTTAGGGGCTGAAATCATCTCGAGAACGACTGACGTTCGTGGAGGATTTTGGAGCCACTAGAGCCACCGAGTATGGTGGCAAGGCAGGCGGAGGGAGAGGGGACGACGATGAGCACGGTGGTGGCCTTCGATGATGGTCTGGTGAATGGACATGGCGGCGCAGGTGGTTCTCCCAAATCGAAGATGGGTGACGAGCTTTTTGAAGGAAGAAAGGAGCGGTAGTGTAATTTTTGATCAATGTAATTAATTTAATAATGTGATTCAGAAAATTTATTGTAAATTAAATTGCGTTAATATCAAATTTGCCATATTCGAGCAAACTGAAACAGAATGGAACAATTTCAGGACTGTTGGGACCGTAAATTCAAGAACTACACAATGGAACTGACTAAATTCGAAAAGGAGTAAATGAGAATTTAAGGGAATTTAAATCCAAACGTTATTAAATCATCAAATAAAGACTGACGAAGTGGAATCCAGTGTGAGAATTCTCTCACTATAGTTATCTAATTTATTTTATAACTATAAATATATAGAAATTGTCAGTATTGATTTTTATCTGTTGTATGGAGTTCAACACACGAATTCGCACAAATCACATAAATTGGAAGCGATGTATGGATATTAGCGACACTCGCATTTCATACTCTGTGAATGCCACTTATGGCACCGTAAATTGCATTGGGTAGTTGAGTATTTATTTATTTGGATGATTTGGTGATTTGTGTATTGTGATGATGATTTTGTGATATTTAACATAATAGAAATGTTAATATTAAACTGATGGATGAAATTGGACAAAATAATCATTTATATATTGAACAGTGAAAATTGGTTGATTAGAAAAATAATTCAAACCGAATTAGAATCGGTTAAATTTATTAACCAGTGATTTCTTTAAATAGACTGTTGTTGTTTGAAAACCCCACACAGGTATTGGGATGATATTTGGCATACACTAATCCCAATATTTAGTTGTATGTCAATCGATGGGTTGACTGACTGTGATGAGCGTTATTTATTTATTTAATGCTTATATAGTTGTAGAATGCACTTTGGATGATGTTTGAATGTTGAATGATTATTTATCATTATGGTTGAATACATGCGATGTATAATATCCATATAACTGAAATTATATGGTAATTGATTGAGTCGCATTCTGATTCTGAATATGAGCGAATATTTTAAAATAGTATTCGGTGAAGAATTAAATTGTATAACGAATATTATAAAATAAAATTCAGTAAAGAATTAAAATATGATTTTGATGTCCTATTTTGGATGGACATGAAAATATTGAAATATATGAACCCGAGTATGTAGATATTCCCCATTTTAACCTAAACGAATTTTTCTGTTGATTTTATTCATTTTTTAATGAATATTGAAAATAATTGATTTCAAAATCTGATATTTTGAAAATATTATCATTTTAATAATATAATGATATGGAATATTCAATTTTGATTAAAATTTGAAAACGAAGTTGAAATCATCTTAAAATGAATTTATAAACGATTTATAAAATACGTTTTGAATGGAAATCGATGATATATATATTATATATAAAATGGTTTGAATAGAATGCGCCACGCAGCGGTCGTTCGCGAATTTCAACCATTAACTTCAAATTGATGTAATGGGAGATTCGACCGTCGGATTCTCCTAAAGCTGGAACCATTGGGTTCGTATCGAAAAGATCTTTCCAATGAATATAAGAGATTTAAATTTGAATGGTAGATTTTAAAATATGTCCAAATCAATTTCAGAAAAGGTCGTTATGGATGCAGTTCGGTGGTCGATATTGAAAACCGACTGTAAGGGCCTAAATAAAATTATTAAAAATATAGAAAAATCATGTAAAATCATAATTAATGATTTGGAAAGAGTTTGGATGAAAAAAGTTCTAGTTTTGAAAAGATAAAAATATATTTTAATCTAAATGAACTTGTTAATAACTGAAGTAATAATCCAATTATTTTTAGAAATAATATATTGGATTGGAAAATGGTTTTAATATAACCAAAAATTTCCAACATATAAATTGGAATGGATTTGAGTGGAAATAATCTTTGGAATATTTCGATATTGGATTCTGTGAATATATGGATATCGTGTGGAATTTGGAAGATACATATATCGTTATTCCCAATACGTTATCCTTGGTTTCAGAATTTGATATTGAATATAGCCAATATTAATTTCTATCCAGATCCTTGTATCTAATATCAAATTGGATTTTGGGTTTATCGTGAACAATGTTTTAAATAACATCTGTTCTTTAACCCAATTAATAGTGAAGTTAATATTTGGAATTTACAAATCTTTTATTAAGATTTAATGGAAATTTTCCAAAGTACAGTTTTCCAATTTAATACATTAAATTGGAATTTGATTTAATAATAATCAAGATGAGCTTCGCTGAATGAAGACCGTTTATATGGAATTTGAAAGGCTTTTCCGTTATTCCATTTATATTATTAGTCTGATACAGAAATTTATATCGATCATATATTGATCTGTTTTCCGTGGAGAGATTCCATAGTTAATGGAAGATGATTTGGGTTTACTGTGAACCATGTTGTAAATGACACTGATTCTTTAACCCAGTTAAAGGCAAGATTAATTTCTTAAAGTTGAATAATCATAAAGTAATGATTTTTGGATATTAAAACTGAACTGGAGTTTTAATGAATCTTATATTAGATTGAAATGAGAATAAGATAATTAAATTTATTGAATTCATGAAATGATCGAGAATGGAGTACCGCCAGTTTTACTCCAGACGATAGTTAAATCTTTAATTAGATTTGAATGTGAAATGGTAATTAAATTTACTGATAATACCGTGGGTGTTAGATATGGGGCACTACCAGTTTTGCTCCATTGATGAATAGGTTGGGACTGGATTTAATAAATAAATGATTACTTCGGTAAGGCTCACTAATCCCGACTAGTTTTATAAACCTTAATTTGGTTTAGAATTGTTATAAAGGATAAAATAAAATCTTTTGAAATTAATATCCAAAAGAAGATTAAAGAATAAATTTAAAAGAATTTATCTTTGATAAAATTAATGGGAACCTTTCCCTAAAGATGTGAATATTTGAATAAAAGAATATTCTGAATTGGAATGAGGCGTATGATGTGTTTTTATAACACTTGATTATTGATTATAAAATACGCGAGTTATTCGGAAAGACTGGGTTTAACCCATTCTGAATAATTGAAATGACGACTAAAAGTTGACGATGAAGGCGGTGGTTGAAGACCGGAGATCTTCACATCATTTGGATAATTACCGATGTCTTGATTTTGCTGTACACCCAAGACAAGATAATAAGTGGTGATCGTCCAGACGTACTTGGAGATCGGTCGGATATGCGAGGACCTCTCTCCTGTATTGGACATATGGGATGAGGAATAAGGTGCCTCCGGTTTTGTTCAGATCCAAAATAGACTTCTAAATGGATGTATGTCTGACATTGGATTTCATTCTGTGTTGATTGATTTCTATTAAATATATATATGTTTGGTGGTGGAGAATTTATTCTCTTGCTTAACACCCTTCTATGAGACGTATGAGCTTAGAGGTTATATATTGATAGACATCAGTTGCATGGCGTGGATTCTCAGTGTGGCATGCTGAGATGCAAATGATCAAGGCTTTGGTTGAAAAATAGAGTCTTGTGTATGATGATCAAAGCACGACTTTAAGTAGCATAGCTTTGTGTATAGCGTTAATTCACGAGCCTCACACCCGGTATGAGTCAAAAACAGGATAGCAACTGCAGGGAGTGCATGCGTTTCTTTCTAGCTAGAAGTGATGTCATGGTATGGAGCCTAGACTTTTTTACTTATGTAGATGATGGATTGCGAGGCGCCTCGGAAATAGGGCTATATGCTCATTGGGTCGATGTACTGACCTATTCGGAGGTCCGATAGGATCGGGAAACATATTGTCAGGAATAATTAATCCACTAAATTAAGTGTGGACCGGCCCTAAAGATCCAAGGGCTTGCCAGCGTCCGAGCCCTGAGGTATTAGCTAGAGTGTCACGAATCGGCGAGGAGCCATCCCTTGCCTCAACTCATAGATGGAATCCAATTTCCAATATGCGACTTTTTGGTTTTAGTTGTAAATCTATATGGCGACATAGTGGGATGGGCCATTTATGCCATCTATGGTTGATACATTTATATTTGAAGTTGTTTGTTACACTATGCACTTATAGTAATATAAAAATGATTTGTTTTTAAAACGTACCAAGCATATTTGGCTATTGTAAGGTAAAATTCTATCCTTCGGCTTGCGTTGCATTATGTGATGGGACCTAAGTCTTATAATTGCTTCATTTTCCAAAAAGCATTGCATTGTTTTATTTTAAACTGAGATTCATGTGGAGTAAACCCATTCCGTGTTTTACAGCGTGGTCCCATGATTTCCCAGCTTTTAAAGTAAAGATTTAATAACTGTTTAGTTCTCACACCAGTCCCATGACTTACTCGGAGTTTATTGTTTCTACCTAAACTTTGGGTGCCCATATTTTCCACAAGGGATTTAAGTAGTTTTGGATTTGCAGATATTTCTTTTCCTAGGATTCTGGATTACAGCTGTAGCTATATTCGGTAAGCTTTGTATCCGTGTATTTCTTTCAGTTGTGGTAGTTGTATTTTCCACTGTACATTGTATTTATACATTTTAAATTTACACTGCTATGTATTTTAATCTCTGATGTTATTTTTTCGTTGCGTGATATTTATTCACCCTGATTTATTCTTGTACTCTGATGTAAATTGTTGAAATAGCAATGAAATGTTCTGTTGTTTGTGTTTTGATGCGTCGTGTTCTCAAAGCAATCCAGGCTCTTCCATCTCTTCGGAGATCAGGGAAGTCTAGGTCGTTTCATTTTGGTATCAGAGCTTTGGTTTACAGAGCTCGAGAACAAGGCACATTAGAACAAAATGAAAGAATTTATCAGAGATAGGATTAGTAATATCCTATGAGAACGACTCGTTAGAGATAGGGTTAGTAATACCTTAGAATGAGTTAGAAGAGTATTATTTATAAAAATGAATTTAATCTTGAAAATTATATTTTATTAGGCGTATTTTAGTATTTTATTTTAAATTGATTTTGAACTATCGAATATATGAAAATTTTGAATATACGCGTAATTAACGTGTATTCGAAGTCCCAAATATACTTGGTAGATATAGAATCACACTCTAGTCACCCGGAGATGATCCCGATGATCGTTCGGACATCATCAGTATTCATGTTCGAGTTTCGAAAGTGAGATATCTATATATTTCCAATTGACTGGTGTGAGAACCAAAATTAGTTACGGTTTATTGTTTGTGATTTGACACTGAAATATGGTTATAAATATATAAAAATTATATATTTGAAAAGTTAATCAATTAATTTATTGATGGTTGTGATGTGTGATTATTGGATAAAAATATTGGAATGATAAAACCCATATGAGAATGTATGATAAGTAAAGCAAAATCGAATCAAATATTGAACTAAATTGAAAATTAATTGGAATTGCATACATATACATGTATATATAATCGTTGAACAGGTTATGGATTTACTGTTGAGTAGAGAATTATTTTGCGTGCGCGACAAATAGGTACACCTTAATGAGTTTGTCTGCGAAATTTTATTATTATATAAATTCCTGTGAATGAAATTGGATGCGTTGTGATGGTTGTTATGTGTGGGACTATAAACCACGCTATAGAACAACAACAAATAAATTATGAACTACACCGCATGACATACTACATGAAGACAACCTATCATATCATATTCCATATAAGCATTTGGCGCTTATATGACGAGGTTTGGATTACCATACGAGCGAGATGCTTGTATGGTGATGAATGAATTTCAGGTTGAACAGAAGACTGATTATGGACATAATTAAGGAATACATGTAACGTTGCTCGGGGCTGGATTTAATAAAAACCCTACAAAGGTATGGAAATAACAAAAATTCACATCTCTCTTATTGTTAATTGAGGCACATGGATTATTTATTTTTCCAACACTGGGCAAGGTAATGAGATTATGATTATACACGTCTCCCTTGAGCATAGATAGGTCACTAGAAATTGTGTATGCTTTTTCTTAATTTATTGGGTGCCTAATACGACCCAATGAATTTTTAAAAGTCAACCCGTACAAAGGAGGTTATGGCAAAAAATTTAGGGTGTTAGCCAAATTTTTGAGAAATTAGAAAGTTCTTCGAAACTGAAAAGTTGAAGAATGAAAGCCATAATGAAAGTTGAGTTAGTTAGTTAAACAACTTTCAGCTCCATTCCTTTTCGAGGACAAAAAGATTTTAAGTGGGGGAGATTGTAACGAACTGGAATTTCTAAACCAATTTAATTTTTTTATTTTAGCTATTTTAATGGATTTTAAAGATTTCAAATGATTATTTTAAATAATAACGACTAAAAATCTATTTAAATCGAAGTTAGAACATATAAATTTATTTTAATTATAAAACGAGCCTAAAATGGCATGGTAGTTTGAAAACTCGATTTTTAATTTCAATTGAATGTATATGAATCAAAATAAATCAGATTTCAGTAAAACCGGAAATATTTGAATCTATTTAATAATATTTTTCTAATGAACGTGAAAAAAATAGAATTCATAATATAAATTGATAGTTATGTCCAGTTTAAAATTTAAAATAGTCGCTATGGAATTTACATATATTATATATAACATATAGCCCTTAAAAATAGCCATTTTGCAAACGACCTCCGTTTTCGATGAAACCACTTTTGTTGGATCCATAATGTCAAATTATTGCTAGGTTTCAAATTTTATAATTTTTGGAACTAATATGTGAGCGTGTTGAATTTAAATGTGTTTGGTAATTTTAGTTTGAATTTAATCGACTGGAAAATGACCATTTTTCAAACGGCCTCCAAATTCGATGAAATTAGTTTTGTTAGGATCATATCATCAAAACATAGCTAGATTTATTTTTCTGTAATTTTTGGAGTTAGTATGTGGCCTTGGTAAATTAAAATTTACGTTTAAAATTCAATATATTGATTTATATTTTAATTTAAAGGAAAACTGATAAAAACAGTCAAATTGTCTTACGAAACATATCCCATTGTGTCCGGATGAGGGTACTTGGCTATGAACGACAACCGTTGGGTTTGATTTGGAGTTCGAATGAAAAATATCACTTTTTGGAATTAAATTTATAAAAATATATATAATAAATATTGGTCAAACATTAGGATCAAAGCCCTTTTCCCATTTTCTGCGCGGTCAAACACTCAGGAGCTGCCTCCATTTATTTTGGGCGATCAAAATCATTCGTTTCTTTCTCCATTAAATTCTTCAAATCCATAATGAATTATTCAGAGCTTGCTACACAAATATTGAAGATAATTTCACTAGCTAGAAATCCGTACAGTGATGATGGCGTGTCTTGATCTGTAGGGGTCAAAATCATCTCGAGAACGACCGACGTTCATGAAGGATTTTGGAGCCACTAGAGCCACCAAGTTTGGTGTCAAGACAAGCGGAGGGAGAGGGGACGACGGAGAGTAGGGTGGTGGCGTTCGATGATGGTCTGGTGATCAGATGTGACGGCGCAGGTGGTTCTCCCAAATCGAAGGTAGGCGACGAGCTTTCTGAAGGAAGAAAGGAGCGGCAGTGTAATTTTTGATCCATGTAATTAATTTAATAAAGTCATTAAGAAAATTTACTGTAAATTTGAACTGCATTAATACTAAATCTGCCATATCTCGAGAAAACTATAACAACCCGTATTTTGAATAACATGTTATAACATTAATCAAGGCAGAATTAAATGTTAAAATCTGAATCAAGGGAAACGGGCTGGCCATTGCGTTCATCTCAAAAAATACGCGAAATAGAGTCCGAGTTTTCGAAAATCGGAGTCCGTATGACCCAGTTATGGCCCGTCAAAGTTTTCAGAAAATCCAGAGTTTAAAAACAGTTCGAAAATCAAATCTGGAGCCAAACAGACTGGGCGGGAAAATTTCCCGCCCAGCCCCAAATCGACTGGGGAGTCGACTTGGGAGTCGACTTGCCCCAACTGGTGTCGACTGCCCAGTCGACACCCCTGTCGACCTGGGTGGTCGGGCCAGTTTGGCCTGGTGCACCTGTTTTGGCTCCTGGGTCTTTTTTTGTTGGCTTGTGATGTGATTTGATGGCTCAGATCTGAATTAGGGTTAATCCTATGGCCTAAACTAGTCTCTACACCTATAAAAACACCCTAATACCTAGCCTAAATCATCACAAATCAACCTAACAACTAAATTCTGCCAAAATGCTCCCTAATCACGGCCTCCATCTTCATCTTGAGAGCTTCTAAGGCAAAAAGGAGCAAGCTTTCTTCTTTCTATCAAAGGAGCTACTTATTCTCAAGGCTATTTGCGTTGCTACATCATTCCTAGAGCTTCTACAACGTCTCTATCTTGTTCTATTGTGTTCTAGTTCTCATAGTCACGCTTTGTAAGCCCCACTCTACTCTTAGATTTAAACTATGAAGTTAATATGATCATGTAGCAAGTTGAAATGAGACTTTTGGGTATAATACTTGTCTTCGGGGCTATATTTGTATGCATAGATCCATTTATGACTCTTTTGATCTATGATTGTGGCACTATCATGAACCTAGTATCATTTACCTTGATTTTTGGGTAGAAAGCTATGAGCTTTATTTGGTGGTTATGCATAATGCAACATAGAACTTGGTAGTTATGCATCATGCAACATAGATCCTCTCATAACCTTGATGTTAACTCGCATATGATGTTGAACTACATGCTACCCACAAGTTTATCACCCTATGACAACTATTATCATGTTTCACCTTTGCCTATGATGTTGAACTACATGCTAGTTTAATTGCTAAGTTTGATGTCATGCATGTTTTGAGGCCAATAACCTTATATGCTAGTTGTGATGAACACCTTTGCCTCATATATCACCATGTTAAACTTGTGATAGACTTTGCCACTTTATGCCCAACTTATCATATCATTATGTTCCCCCTTTTGATCTATTTGTGTTAATGCGAACTTACGTGCGATGGGGTTACGTTATGGGTAAACTTAAATGACATGAAACATGACTTGAAAATATGACATGTGATTATGCTTGAAAACATGAACATGGACATGACATGTAGAAAACATGAAAGTGGCCAACTCGAGGTTGGGTTGAGTTTGTAGCATAAATCTACCCGGAACCGACCGGCTTAACTAGTAGCTACAAACAATAGGACCCAATGTGAGTAGTTGGTCATATCACACTTAAAACCCGAGGTTAGACTAGGTTGTGGTGTAAAGCTACCCGGACCCGCCCAGCTTAACTAGTAACCACAACAAAGTCTAATGTGAGAGGTTGGGGTGCATTAAGTAATTAATGCCACATGGTAGGGTTAAGTCATGGACCACTTGAATACTTAACCAGTTGAACACGATGGATTGCTGGGGTTGAGTCATGAACCACATGGGTATACTTAACCAACTTGATACATGGTTTGGATAGGGTTAACCACACTTAACCCATTAGAAACCCTAGTTTGCGGGGCCCTTTTCAGAAGTAACCCACCAGGGAGTATCGGGATACCCTAGGGACTAGGCTAGGGGTGGGGCATGATTACTGGGCTGATTGTAAGTGACCAAAAGGGACGGCTAGGTAGGTGCGCTATTGTAGATTCCAGCGGACTATGGTCGTGCACATAGTCCGGGGATGAAAGACAGACATGGGCACCAGTAGGCTTGGACTGTGCGTGCTTGTTTTATGTCAGTGGTTGGCACCCTAGGGCCCGGATACACCCTAGGGTGGACCTTGCACAGTCGACTACATCTCGCGGTTGGGTCGTATGACACCGACACTTGACGAGTTAGGCTTATAGGGAGCCGATCGACTAGACCGTGTAGTTGGACCTTGACTTAGGTCATCTCATGATGTTGGGCCAATTTTGGGCCAAGGGATCATTTATTGTTTATACTTGACATGGATTAGAATACTAGTACACTTGGTGCAACTTAACCTTGTATATGCAATGCTACACTTGATCTATCTTGTTAACTTTTCACCATGCCAGTTTAGTTATCATCCTATGTTTAATCTCTATTTTACATGTCCAGTTAACTTTATTAGTTTTTATACTAATAGTAGGTAGGACTTACCAGTCTTTATGACTGACCCGTTTTCCTTTCGCTTCTTTTCTTCTGTTCCCCCCCCCCCAGGTTCTCAGGGTGGGAACACTAGCACCTAGCTTGGATCTTTAGCTTGCTTTCTGGATAGCTCATGTACGGTTTGGACTTGAGCTCGCTATGGCTTTACCACGTCTACTTTGGGGATAGTTTACTTTATGTTATTTTCAGTTTATGTTTCTAGACTTGTAGTAGTTGGAAAATAATGACTTAGTACTTTTGATGTAAGTTGACTATGGTTTTGAAATAGTAGTTTTATCCGCTGCTTTATTTACTCTGTTTTACTTATATGTTCTGTCTTGTGATATCTTCATGCATGTTTACCTTGTCCAATACCCCTCCAAAGCCAGTGTACTTGCAAGAGTGACCCTGGCGGAGGTAGGGTGTTACATTTGGTATCAGAGCATAAGGTTTTACTAGACCGGACAAAAGTTTTAAAAACCCTTTTGAAAAACTATTTTCAAAACCAATTAAGTATTTTCCAAGAAAAGTCTAGTTTATTTTAAAAGGCTAATCCCCAAAAGCCATTAGCACTATCCTTTGTTTCCTCGTTCTAAATCTATCTTTTCCTTTTTCAGCATGGCTGATCTTAATCTTCCCGAGGGAGTACCCATACCCGGATGGTTCCGAAGGTACTTGGAAGCTAGGGCCAACGATGCGGGCCCAGCAAACACTCCCACTCCTCCTCCCGTACCTGAGGTTCCTCCTCCTCCTCAGCGTCCACAAGCGGATTTCGCAAAGGTTTGCAAAGACTTTAAGGCGATGGGTGGCAAGAATTTTGTAGGGACAGAGACTTATGTTGAGGCAAGAAACTGGTTAAAAGAAACTGAAGACCTCTTTGCTATCTTTGATGTGGAAGACCGTAGGAAAGTTCTGTTGGCAGTATGGCTATTGAAAGAGGAAGCTGCTTATTGGTGGGAGGTCACCAACGCTACTAGGCCTATAGAGACTTGGGCTGACTTTAGGATGAGGTTTGGGCTTAAGTTTCTATCATCTGCTGAGGAGAATCTACAAATGGAGAAGTTTATATCTTTGAAGCAAGGGGATATGACAGTGAGGGAGTATGTGAATAAGTTTAACCAGCTTGCTCGATTCGGTTTAGACATGGTTAACACACCTCAGAAGAAGGCTCTACGCTTTGCACAAGGATTGAATGAGCCATTACAAGGATTAGCCATGTCTCATATACCCATGGGGGCCACTTTTGAGAGCCTAGTAGATATGGTATTGCTTCAGGGAGATGATAAGAATGGCAAGAAAGAAGTCAAGCCTAATGAGACTCAAACCAAGAAGGCGGACTCCAAGTGGGGAGGAAATCAGAGCAACCAGAGCAATCAGAACAACAAGAACAACAAGAACAACAAGGGTAACAAGGCCAACAACAACAAGGCAAAGAAGACAAGGAAGTGCAACTTCTGTGGGATCACTGGACACATAGCCAAAGATTGTAGGAAGACGAAGAGGAAGTTGGGAGAATGCTTTCATTGCGGAGAGTCTGGACACTTCAGTAAGGATTGCCCAAAGAAGCAAGGGCAGGGGCTAGGACAGACTCAGCGAGCAGGACCTTCTGGAGGGCAGATGCATGCTCTCAACACTACTCCAGTTCCGGACCGAGGTAGTATTTCTGTAGAAAGCCTTGTTTACATTTCTGGTTTTCCTGTTCGAACTTTATTTGATTCTGGCGCATAGCATACCTTTATTTCTTCTGATATTGTTAAAAGTTTGCACCTAAGTACTAGTCTAGTTGAGGATCCCGTTAGTGTTTCAAATCCAATTGGGGGTTCCGCCCATCTATCTATGATTTGTATGGATTTGAGGATTTCTATCTTGACCGTAGAATTCACATGTAATGCTTATGTTCTCGGGTTCATAGGATACGGGTTGATTTTGGGCATGGATTGGTTGTCCAGTTATGGAGCCATTCTCGATTGTGAGCATAGGGTAGTGAGGCTTATGACTCGCCTTGGCAATACCCTAGAGATTTCTTGTAACCCTCTGGATCCCGTCATGTTATGTTATCTTGAATCCCTCGACTCGTCTATTGACAATCTTCAATCTGTGAGGGTGGTCCGAGAATATCCTGATGTTTTTTATGAGGTGAAGGGGTTACACCCTAAACGCGAGATAGACTTCCGTATTTATCTTGTTGATAATGCCAATCCAGTTTCATTTCCTGTTAGGCACATGGCCCCGCGAGAAAGAAGAGAGCTTAGCAAGCAAATCAAGGAGTTGCTTGAGAAAAATTTCATTAGGCGAAGCATTTCTGAATGGGGTGCTCCGGTGGTATTCGCTACTAAGGAGGATGGTTCGCTTCGTCTATGTGTTGATTATCGTGAGTTGAACAAGCTGACAAAAAAGAATAGGCACCCGTTACCGAGGATTGATGATCTCTTTGACCAGCTTGTAGGTGCTTCTGTTTTCTCTCAGCTCGATCTAGCCACCGGATTCCATCAGCTTAGAGTGGCTGAGGATAGTATTGATAATACTGCGTTTAGGACTCCAGATGGATTCTTTGAATGGCTAGTCATGCCGTTCGGTTTGACTAATGCACCCGCATACTTTGTTGATTTGATGAGTAGGGTGTTCAGGGAGTTCCTTAACAAGTTTGTGGTTGTCTTCGTGGATGATATTTTGGTCTTCTCTAAGGACGAGGAAGAGCATGCTACACACCTCAAGGAGGTTATGGATACGCTTAGAGCTCATCAGTTGAAAGACAAGTTCTCTAAATGCCATTTCTGGAGAAGGGAAGTTCGGTTCCTTGGGCATATAGTTTCTAAGCAGGGCTTAGCTGTGGATCCCGCTAAAGTGGTGGCGGTACAAGACTGGAAAGTTCCGAAGAATGCAACTGAAGTGAGAAGCTTTCTCAGTCAGGCAGGATTTTATAGGAAGTTCATTAAGGACTTCGCTAGGATTTCAGCCCCTCTTACTAAGTTAACGAAGAAGAACTTAGTCTTTGCATGGGACTTTGAGTGTGAGCTTGCTTTTCAAAGGCTCAAGAAAGCCCTCACCTCAGCTCCAGTTCTAGCATTGCCCGATGGAGGGAAGTTGTTTACCGTGTACACCGATGCATGTGGCACGGGATTAGGCGCTGTCCTGATGCAAGAAGGGAGAGTGATATGCTTTGGGGGTAGGCAACTCAAAGTTCATGAGAAGAACTATCCCACTCATGATTTGGAGTTGGAGGCGATCGTCTTTGCACTCAAATCGAGGCGCCACTATCTTCTAGGTGAAAGGTTTGAGTTATATACTGATCACAAGTCGCTCAAGTACCTCTTCTCGCAGAAAGATTTGAATCTAAGGCAACAAAGGTGGATGGAATTCTTGGCATCATATGACTTCGAGATAGCTTATACCCCTGGCAAGGGTAATGTTGTGGCGGATGCGTTAAGCAGAAGAAGGTTGACTTTGAGTCCCTTGTTTGTTGAGATGAAGAGCCTAGAGTTCTTGGCAACCTTTGATTTCACACCTGCTGTTGAGTCGATGACTGGTTCATTAGCATCCCTTGAGCTTAGACCTACACTTCTTGATCAAGTTGGGGCTTCACAGAGAGAAGACCGGCAGATAGTCGAGATCATGACAAGTTGATTCGGGGTGAGACATCAAGTCACCTCGCTAGATATACTATTGATGACAATGGATGGCTAAGGCGTGATGGAAGACTATGTGTCCCACGAGTGGGAGACTTAGTAAATAAAGTTCTTGAGGAGGCGCATCACTCGAGGATGACCATACATCCCGGAGGGGATAAGATGTACCAGGATATAAAGCGCATTTTCTTTTGGGATGGGATGAAAAAGGATGTGGCAGAGTTTTTTTCTAGATGCATTGTTTGCCAGCAAGTAAAGGCCGAGTCGAAGAAGCCCGGTGGGCTACTGCATCCATTGGAGGTCCCGCTATGGAAGTGGGAAAGTATCTCTATGGATTTTGTGGATGGATTGCCAAGATCAAGGAAGGGGAATACTAGCATATGGGTCATAGTGGATAGACTCACGAAGAGCGCTCATTTCATTCCAGTAAAGAGCAAGAGGACCGCATCATGGCTAGCATCTGTTTATCTTCGAGAGATAGTGCGATTGCATGGAGTTCCTTCTAGCATAGTTAGCGATCGTGACCCAATCTTCACTAGCCAGTTCTGGAATAGTTTGCAAGAAGCGATGGGTACGCGATTGACTCTAAGTATGGCCTATCACCCACAGACGGATGGCCAAACCGAAAGGGTGAATAGGGTACTAGAAGATCCGTTGAGGCTATGCATTCTTGACTTTGGTGGCACTTGGGAAGACCACCTTCCTCTCGTAGAGTTTGCTTATAATAACAGCTACCAAGCAAGCATAGGGATGGCGCCATTCGAAGCTTTGTATAGGAGGTCGTGCAAGTCACCAACATGTTGGTGGGAGACGACGGATAAGCTTATACTTGGGCCCGACATGATAAGGGACACATTCGAGAAGGTTGAGTTGATTCGAAGGCGGATGAAAACGGCCCAAGACAGACAGAAATCCTATACAGACAAGTGAAGGACATACTTAGAGTTTGAAGTTGGAGATATGGTCTTTGTGAAGGTTTTTCCTTTGTGAAATGTGGTTCGTTTTGGAGCAGTTGGGAAGCTGGCACCAAGGTTTGTAGGACCCTTCACTATCATAGAGAGGATTGGGAAGATGGCTTATAAGGTGGAATTGCCCGAGAAGCTGGCCGGAGTGCACAATGTTTTTCATGTCTCGCATCTCCGAAAGTGCCTACATGAGTCAGCCGAGGTAGTTGAGCCTAGCATTCTTGAAGACGTGGAGGTAGAGAAAGAGGCAACTTTGAGGCGAGCTCCAATTCGTATCTTGGGAACGGAGATCAAGAAGATGAGGAATCGAGAAGTCAAGTTAGTAAAGGTTCAGTGGAGTAAAGCCGATGAAGATGCAACTTGGGAAACCGAGGAGAAGATGCGTGGGCTTTATCCATTCCTTTTTTAGGGTATATTCTCAATCTCTTTTCCTAGTTAGCATATCTTTCTTTTGCTATCCATGTTTATCTTGTTATCTCGTTAACCTTGTCATGAGAACCTTAGGTAGAAACCCTTTGGATGAAACATGTATTTGAAACATGTTATGCTTGATATTTTCAAGTGGTTGCAAGTGTTTGCAAGTGGATACTCGTGGATGCATGATACACATTAGGCACTAAGATCGGCTCACACACTTTCATATTGCATATGCATGAGTGCTTATACTTATTCATGGCTGAAACTTGTTATGCTATCACGTGGATGTTGCATATGGATGAATGTTATGTGCACTCATGTAGAGATTATGAATTATGTTAGGAATTTGCATACATATGGACTCATTTCACTAACATACTTTGCATTAAGGAGGTTTACTGAATCAATAACCGCCTGATTTTCGCATTAGATAAGTACATATACACACACCTTTCGCATATGATCATACAGCATTTAGAATCTTTTAAGGACAATGACTGCTCGTGGATGATGTTTTGAGTAGATGGACGATGGATGGTAGGATACGTTCTTCCTAACTTGAAGATTTCAGGGACGAAATCCTTTAAGGTGGGGAGAATGTAACAACCCGTATTTTGAATAACATGTTATAACATTAATCAAGGCAGAATTAAATGTTAAAATCTGAATCAAGGGAAACGGGATGTGCCATTGCGTTCATCTCGGAAAAATACGCGAAATAGAGTCCGAGTTTTCGAAAATCGGAGTCCGTATGACCCAGTTATGGCCCGTCAAAGTTTTCAGAAAATCCAGAGTTTAAAAACATTTTGAAAATCAAATCTGGAGCCAAACAGACTGGGCGGGAATATTTCCCGCCCAGCCCCAAGTCGACTGGGGAGTCGACTTGGGAGTCGACTTGCCCCAACTGGGGTCGACTGCCCAGTCGACACCCCTATCGACCTGGGTGGTCGGGCCAGTTTGGCCTGGTGCACCTGTTTTGGCTCCTGTGTCTTGTTTTGTTGGCTTGTGACATGATTTGATGGCTCAGATCTGAATTAGGGTTAATCCTATGGCCTAAACTAGTCTCTACACCTATAAAAGCACCCTAATACCTAGCCTAAATCATCACAAATCAACCTAACAACTAAATTCTGCCAAAATGCTCCCTAATCATGGCCTCCATCTTCATCTTGAGAGCTTCTAAGGCAAAAAGGAGCAAGCTTTCTTCTTTCTATCAAAGGAGCTACTTATTCTCAAGGCTATTTGCGTTGCTACATCATTCCTAGAGCTTCTACAACGTCTCTATCTTGTTCTATTGTGTTCTAGTTCTCATAGCCACGCTTTGTAAGCCCCACTCTACTCTTAGATTTAAACTATGAAGTTAATATGATCATGTAGCAAGTTGAAATGAGACTTTTGGGTATAATACTTATCTTGGGGGCTATATTTGTATGCATAGATCCATTTATGACTCTTTTGATCTATGATTGTGGCACTATCATGAACCTAGTATCATTTACCTTGATTTTTGGGTAGAAAGCTATGAGCTTTATTTGGTGGTTATGCATAATGCAACATAGAACTTGGTAGTTATGCATCATGCAACATAGATCCTCTCATAACCTTGATGTTAACTCGCATATGATGTTGAACTACATGCTACCCACAAGTTTATCACCCTATGACAACTATTATCATGTTTCACCTTTGCCTATGATATTGAACTACATGCTAGTTTAATTGCTAAGTTTGATGTCATGCATGTTTTGAGGCCAATAACCTTATATGCTAGTTGTGATGAACACCTTTGCCTCATATATCACCATGTTAAACTTGTGATAGACTTTGCCACTTTATGCCCAACTTATCATATCATTATGTTCCCCCTTTTGATCTATTTGTGTTAATGCGAACTTACGTGCGATGGGGTTACGTTATGGGTAAACTTAAATGACATGAAACATGACTTGAAAATATGACATGTGATTATGCTTGAAAACATGAACGTGGACATGACATGTAGAAAACATGAAAGTGGCCAACTCGAGGTTGGGTTGAGTTTGTAGCATAAATCTACCCGGAACCGACCGGCTTAACTAGTAGCTACAAACAATAGGACCCAATGTGAGTAGTTGGTCATATCGCACTTAAAACCCGAGGTTAGACTAGGTTGTGGTGTAAAGCTACCCGGACCCGCCCGGCTTAACTAGTAACCACAACAAAGTCTAATGTGAGAGGTTGGGGTGCATTAAGTAATTAATGCCACATGGTAGGGTTAAGTCATAGACCACTCGAATACCTAACCAATTGAACACGATGGATTGTTGGGGTTGAGTCATGAACCACTTGGGTATACTTAACCAACTTGATACATGGTTTGGATAGGGTTAACCACACTTAACCCATTAGAAACCCTAGTTTGCGGGGCCCTTTTCAGAAGTAACCCACCAGGGAGTATCGGGATACCCTAGGGACTAGGCTAGGGGTGGGGCACGATTACTGGGCTGATTGTAAGTGACCAAAAGGGACGGCTAGGTAGGTGCGCCATTGTAGATTCCGGCGGACTATGGTCGTGCACATAGTCCGGGGATAAATGACAGACATGGGCACCAGTAGGCTTGGACTGTGCGTGCTTGTTTTGTGTTAGTGGTTGGCACCCTAGGGCCCGGATACACCCTAGGGTGGACCTTGCACAGTCGACTACATCTCGCGGTTGGGCCGTATGACACCGACACTTGAGGAGTTAGGCTTATAGGGAGCCGATTGTCTAGACCGTGTAGTTGGACCTTGACTTAGGTCATCTCATGATGTTGGGCCAATTTTGGGCCAAGGGATCATTTCTTGTTTATACTTGACATGGATTAGAATACTAGTACACTTGGTGCAACTTAACCTTGTATATGCGATGCCACACTTGATCTATCTTGTTAACTTTTCACCATGCCAGTTTAGTTATCATCCTATGTTTCATCTCTGTTTTACATGTCCAGTTAACTTTATTAGTTTTTATACTAATAGTAGGTAGGACTTACCAGTCTTTATGACTGACCCGTTTTCCTTTCGCTTCTTTTCTTCCGTTCCCCCCCTCCAGGTTCTCACGGTGGGAACACTAGCACCTAGCTTGGATCTTTAGCTTGCTTTCTGGATAGCTCATGTACGGTTTGGACTTGAGCTCGCTATGGCTTTACCACGTCTACTTTGGGGATAGTTTACTTTATGTTATTTCCAGTTTTCAATTTATGTTTCTAGACTTGTAGTAGTTGGAAAATAATGACTTAGTACTTTTGATGTAAGTTGACTATGGTTTTGAAATAGTAGTTTTATCCGCTGCTTTATTTACTCTGTTTTACTTATATGTTCTGTCTTGTGATATCTTCATGCATGTTTACCTTGTCCAACACCCGTCCAAAGCCAGTGTACTTGCAAGAGTGAGCCTGGCGGAGGTGGGGTGTTACAAAAACTGAAACAGAATGGAACAATTTCAGGACCGTTGGGACCATAAATTCAAGAACTACACAATGGAACAGACTAGATCAGAAAAGGAGCAAATAATAATTTAAGGCGAATTCAAATCCAAACGATATTAAATCGTCAAATAAAGACTGACGGAGTGGAACCCAATGTGAGAATTCTCTCACTAAAATTTTGTACAGTTATCTAATTTATTTTATAACTGTAAATATATAGAAATTGTCAGTATTGATTTTTATTTGTTGTATACAGTTCAACACACGAATTTGTACAAATCACATAAATTGGAAACGATGTATGGATATTAGCGACACTGCATTTCATACTCCGCGAATGGCCACTTATGGCGCCGTATATGGCATTGGGTAGTTGAGTATTTATTTATTTGGTGATTTGTGTATTGTGATGATGATTTTGTGATATTTAACATAATAGAAATGTTAATATTAAACTGATGGATGAAATTGGACAAAATAATCATTTATATATTGAACAGTGAAAACCGGTTAATTAGAAAAATAATTCAAACTGAATTAGAATTGGTTAAATTTATTAACCAATGATTTCTTCAAATAGACTATTGTTGTTTGAAAACCCCACACGGTTATTGGAATGATATTTGACATACACTAATCCCAATATTTTGTTGTATGTCAATCGATGAGTTGACAGGCTGTGATGAGAGTTATTTATTTATTTTAATGCTTATACAGCTGTATAATGCACTCTGGATGATGCTCGAATCTTGAATGATTATTTATCATTATAGTTGAATACATGCGATGTATGAAATCCATATAGCTGAAATTATATGGTAATTGATTGAGTCGCATTCCGATTCAGAATATGAGCGAATATTTTAAAATAATATTCAGTGAAGAATTAAATTATATAAGGAATATTTTAAAATAAAATTTAGTAAAGAATTAAAATATGATTTTGATGTCCGATTTTGGATGGACACGAAAATATTGTAATATATGAAGTCGGGTAAGTAGATATTTGTCATTTTAACCTAAATGGATTTTTCTGTTGATTTTATTCATTTTTTAATGAATATTGAAAAGAATTGATTTCAAAATCTTATATTTTGGAAATATTATCATTTTAATATTATAATGATATGGAATATTCAATTTTGATTAAAATTTGAAAACGAAGTTGAAATCATTTTAAAATGAATTTATTAACGATTTATAATACGTTTTGAATGGAAATCGACGATATATATATACACATACATACATACATATATATATATATATAATGGTTTGAATAGAACGCGTCGCGCAGCGACCGTTCGCGAATTTCAAGCATTAATTAATTGATATAACGGGAGATCCGACCGTCAGATTCTCCTAAAATCGGAACCGTTGGGTTCATATCGAAAATATCTTTCCAATGAATATAAGAGATTTAAATTTAAATAGTTAGATTTTAAAATATGTCTAAATCAATTTTAGAAAAGGTCGCTATGGATGCAGTTCGGTGGTCGATATTGAAAACTGACTATAAGGGCCTTAATAAAATTATTAAAAATATGGAAAAATCATGTAAAATCATAATTAGTGATTTGGAAAGAGTTTGGATGAAAAAAATTCCAGTTTTGAAAAGATAAAAATGTATTTCGATAAAATTGGAAAATGGTTTTAATACAACCAAAAATTTCCAACGTATAAATTGGATTGGATTTGGGTGGAAATAATCTTCGGAATATTTCGATATTGGATTCCGTGATTATACGGATATTATGAGGAACTTGGAAGATTCAAATATCATTATTCCTAATATGATACCTGTTGGTTCAGAATTTGATATTGAATATAAGCCGATATTAATTTATATTCAGAGCCTTGTATTTAATATCAAATTGGATTTTGGGTTTATCGTGAACAATGTTTTAAATAGCATATGTTCTTTAACCCAATTAACAGTGAAGTTAAGATTTGGAATTTATAAATCTTTTATTAGTATTTAATGGAAATTTTCCAAAGTAAAGTTTTCCAATTTAATACATTAAATTGGAATTGAATGGAATTCAATTTAATAATAATCGAGATGAGCTTCGGTGAATGAAGACCGTTACTATATATGGAATTTAAAAGGCTTTGTCGTTATTCTATTTATATTATTAGCCTGATACGGAAATTTATATCGATCATATATTGATCAATTTTCCGTAGAGATTCCATAGTAAATGGAAGATGATTTGGGTTTATCATGAAACATGTTTTAAATGACATTGATTCTTTAACCTAGTTAAAGGCAGTATTTATTTCTTAAAGTTGAATAATCATAAAGTAATGATTTTTGGATGTTAATACTGAACTAGAGTTTTAATGAATTTTTAATTAGATTGAAATGAGAATAAAATAATTAAATTTATCGAATTCATGAAATGATCGAGAATGGAGTACTGCCAGTTTTACTCCAGACGATAGTTAAATCTTTAATTAGATTTAAACGTGAAATGGTAATTAAATTTACTGATAACACCGTAGGTGTTAGATATGGGGCACTACCGGTTTTGCTCCATGGGATGAAGAGGTTGGGATTGGATTTAATAAATAAATGGTTACTTCGGTAAGGTACAATAATCTCGACTAGTTTTATAAACCTTAATTTGATTTAGAATTGTTATAAAGGATAAAATAAAATCTTTTGAAATTGATATCCAAAGGAAGAATAAAGAACAAATTTAAAAGAATTTATCTTTAATAAAATTAACGGGAACCTTCCCCTAAAGATGTGAATATTTGAATAGAAGAATATTCTGAATTGGAATGAGGCGTATGATGTGTTTTTATAACACTTGATTATTGATTATAAAATACGTGAGTTATTCAGAAAGACCGGGTTTATCCCATTCTTTATAATTGAAACGATGACTAAAAGTCGACGATGAAGACAGTGGTTGAAGGCCAGAGGTATTCATATCGTTTGGATGATTACTGATGTCTTAATTGGGTTGTACACCCAAGACAAGGCAATAAGTGGTGATCGTCCAGATGTACTTGGAGATCGACCGGATATGCGAGGTCCTCTCTCCTGTATTGGACATATGGGATGAGGAATAAGGTGCCTCCGGTTTCGTTCAGACCCAAAACGAACTTGTAAATGGATGTATGTATGACATTGGATTTCATTCTGTGTTGATTGATTTCTATTAAATATATATCTATTTAGTGGCGGAGAATTTATTCTCTAGCTGAACACCATTCTTTGAGTCGTACGAGCTTAGAGGTTATATATTGATAGACATTAGTTGCATGGCGTGGATTGTCAGTGTGGCATGCTGAGATGTAAATGATCAAGGCTTTTGTTGAAAAACAGAGTCTAGTGGATGATGATCAAAGCATGACTTTAAGTAGCATAGCTTAGTGTATATCGTTAATTCGCGATCCTCACACCCGGTATGAGTCAAAAATGGGATAGTGACTACAGGGAGTGCATGCGTTTCTTTCTAGCTAGAAGCAGTGTCACGGTATGGAGCCCAGACATTTTTACTTATGTGGATGATGGATTGCGAGGCGCCTCGGAAATAGGGCTATATGCTCATAAGGTCGACATACTGACCTGCTTGGAGGTCCGATAGGACCGGTAAACGTATTGTTCAGGAATAATTAATCCACTAAAGTAAGTGTGGACCGACCCTGAAGATCCAAGGGCTCGCCCACGTCCGAGCCTTGAGGCATTTGCTAGAGTGTCTCGACTAGGTGAGGAGCCATTCCTTGCATCGACACATGGATGGAATCCAATTTCCAATACGCGACTTTTCGGTTTTAGTTGTAAACCTATATGGCGACGTAGTGGGATGGGGTGCTCATGCCGTCTATAATTGATACATTTATATTTGAAGTTGTTTGATACACTATGCTCTTATAATAATATCAAAATTATTTGTTTTCAAAATGTACCAAGCATATTTGGCTATTATAAGGTAAAACTCTATCCTTTAGCTTGCGTTGCATTGTGTGATGGGACCTGAGTCTTATAATAGCTTCATTTTCCAAAAAGCATTGCGTTGTTTTATTTTAAATTGAGATTCATACGGAGTAAACCCGTTCCGTGTTATACGGCGTGGTCCCATGATTTCCTAACTTTTAAAGTAAAGATTTAATAACTGTTTAGTTCTCACACCAGTCCCATGACTGACTCGGAGTTTATTGTTTCTACCTAAACTCTAGGTGCCCATATTTTCCACACGGGCAGTCAGTAGATTTTGACGTGCAGATATTTCTTTTCCTAGGATCCTGAATTACAACTGGAGCTATATTCGGAAAGCTTTGTATCCTTTTATTCCTTTCAGTTGTGGTAGTTGTATTTTCTGCTGTACATTGTATTTATACATTTTAATTTTTTGCTGCTATGTGTTTTAATCTCTAATATTATTTTTCCACTATGTAATATTTATTCACTCTGATATATTCTTGTACTATGATGTAAATTGTTGTAATAGCAATGAAATATCCTGTAGTTTGTGTTCTAATGCGTCATGTTCTCAAAGCAATCCGTGCTCCTCTGTATCTTTGGGGATCAAGGAAGTCTGGGTCATTTCAAGTTAGTAATTAAAGGATCTGACAATGTCTCATTCAAAGTTAATGTGATAGCCATAAAGGTAATTGTAGCCTCAGGCCTCATTAACCGTGAGATGAAAAAATCGGGCAGGTGGCATGGCTATGTGGGTCGCACCCATTACGGTGTATTATCACCTAATCTAGAGAAAAATCAATTGCTTCTTATTCTATCGCTGTTGTATACTTTCAGTAACAGTTGTTGATCACAACCATTGGTGATAACACATTCGATAGACTCAAGCGAAATGAGTGGTCTGTCATGTGTGGATGGGTTGCAAGATGTTCTTGTTGAACCTAGTGTATTCCTCTCTAGAGATACACTACCGGAAGGTAGTTTCATATCTTGTCATTGTTGGAAATCAATTCTTCAATAAGCTCCCGTGATTTTTGATTGTATACTATGTATATGGAGCGTGAGATGCAAGCGTTCCGCTAGATTATTATTGATTTGATCAGACACTATTATAATATCAGAATAGTGTTGATACAAAGAATATTTCGGGTTATCATAAGGTAAAAACTTACATGTTTATGTATGGATCGGTATTACGATTATCCTTTCTTTAGAAGAGATTTTTCTAAGTAAATCAAGTAATTAAAGTTTACTCACACAAGTCCCATGATTGACCCAGAGTTTATTTTGTTTTGTTTTACCGCAAACACTTGGGTGCCCAAATTTGTACATGCAGTCAAGTAGTTAAGGTGTTTACAGTTATACTTGGAGGAGCTTGGAGTAGGAGGCTACAATGTTAAATATCCAGAATTTATTCCATCATGTTGTATATGTGATGTACTTTGATGATGTATGTAAGTACAGATACAATTTTGTATTCCAAAGGTTATTATATATATATTATATTTTGTTCCACTACGACGTGAGATTCTATGTTTTTATTTATGTTATTCTTCTATCTTTTTCTTCTTTGCCGATAATGATTCATATTTCTGTACAATTTAGGTTGGACGTGTGGTGTTTTTGTCAACTTAAAGGGTACAGATTTGCAGGCCATTACATCTTAGAGGTGACGTAAAGTATCTTTGAATTGAGGATGATGAAGTATTCAGGTAGAGTAAAGCATGAAATATTTTAATATACGATCAATTTGATCTCGCTGAAAGTTATAGTTATGGAAAATAAAATAAAAAATGATAACATAATAACAATGAATAAGAAGGAAATGAAATGAAGGAGCAGACAAGAAAAATATAAAGGTTGATGTTTCTCTTGCAAAATTAATGAGTAGCCTAAACATTTAAAAAAATATTTTTGAAAATATGTCATCACAGAAATAGATATAGGAAAGTAGAGAACCAAAATGCAAATTTGACTCCTAAATCTATTATAATTGGTTGATAAATAGAGATGAGAATGAATTTAAATGGTCATATATCGAACTTTGTATATAATAGAATATATTAGTTTAGATGTAGGTATTGGGGATGCAGATTAAGAATCTTAAGGCAAATTAAACACTAGAGGGGGTGAGTTGTTTTATAAAATTTAATAAAATTCTTGAAATCTTTTAGGACTATACGGAATGCTATGCAAATCACAAATATCACAAATCATAGAATCAATCACAGATGCAGAAAATAAAATAAAAGGCAGTACAAGGAAAGTACACATAAGAATTTTATAATGGTTTGGGACCCCCCTACATCCATTCCCACACTATGTTGGGTTTATGAGGATTTTTATTAAACAAATCCAATTACAATCCTTGATTTCAGGGCTACACGAGCACATCCTAACTGATTCCAAGTACAATGAGACTTAGTTGATTTTTCGGGCCATAACTTTACACCCAATCGATTTTTCGGGACACAATCGCACCCAGTAGATTTATATGGGACACTACCACACCCTTCTCTTATCATATTTTGTAGTATTGACTTGATAGGGCTTGATCTTGCAATCTTTGATTACGAACAAGCCTATAACTCTTGAGTAGCACTTGAATTTACGAGAAAGTTTAACGTAGAATTGAAAGAGAAGAAAATTGATATAATTTCTACGGAAATTGGTAGAGTATAAGTGCAAAAAGTTAAGAAATTAAGAAGAATAATGGTGGAATGATTAGAGAAAAAGAAGGGGATGAAAACTAATTAAAATTTTCAAATTCTAAAACCTTATATAGTTTTCCAACAACCACATCCTTTCAAAAAGATTTAAATTCAAAAGACATGAGTTTTCAAAATTTTAAAAAGAATTTAACAGGTCTTATGTCCGCATACACAAAGTTGTATGTCGACATCCCTCTATTAAAAAATTAAAAATAAAATTTTAAACCAAAACAAATAATGTTTAAATAAATTATGGAAATTCCAAAGTTAGAAAAAACTATTTTCCTTTGTATCAAAATAGAGTGTATTTAGTAAAAATATATTAGAAACATCTATTAAAATGACTTTAAAAAATGGTTAAAAATTAAATATAAAATGATATAAAAGTATTTATATAAACTATGAGTATATTAAAACTTAATATAAATAATGAAATTGAAAATATAATCATGTATAATAAAATTAGTATAAGTAAAACTAATTTAAATTAGGAGTTAAAATATATTAAGTATAATTTTTTAAATATGAGTTATAATAAATTCCAGGAGTTAAAATATTTCTAAACATAAAGAAGTATAAATTTGAAAAAAGGATGTAATTTTGAAATTATTTGAAAATATATTTTAAAACAAGGAAGTAATATTGAAATCATTTGAAAAGAAGTTTGAAATCAGAATTAAATTTGAAATCAAAATTCAGTGCTAACCAAAATTTTAACAAGATAACAAGACATAGGTGTTCTATATTTCTCGAACTCTTGAATTCTTGATACTCATGTGAGACGACCCGAACTTCCCTTTGAAGGAAAGCACAGATAGAATTGAGGACAAGACAAAATAGAACGCAAACAGAAGAACATTTCATTGTTATTACAACAATTCCATCAGATACAAGAATATACAGAGTATAAATGAATAAATTACATTCAACAAATATCAGAGATTTAAATTACATTTAAATACATCGCAGCGGAAAATAATACAAAAGCACAACTAGAAATAATGCACGGATACAGAGCTTTCTAAGCATCGTTCCAGCTGTAAACCAGGTTCCCGTGAATATAAATCTGCAAAACCAAAACTACTAGCTGCCCGTGTGGAAAATATGGGCACCCAGAGTTTAGGTTAAAACAATAAACTCCAGGTCAGTCATGTGACTGGTGTGAGAACTAAAACAGTTATTTAAAACTTTACTTCAAAAGATAGTAATTCAAGGGACCACGCCGTATAACACGGAATGGGTTTCCTCCTCCCAAGAATACTAGTGCATATAACAAAACAGCGCAATGCTCTTAAAGAAAAATGAAGCTGTTATAAGACCCAGGTCCCATCACACAATGCAACGCAAGCCGGAGGATAGGGTTTTTACCTTATAACAGCCAAAACATGCTTGATACGTTAAAAACACATTATTTGATACTATAATAAGTGTATAGTGTCAAAACAATTTCAATCATAAATACCAATCATAGACGGCATGGGTACCATATATCATGTCGCCATACTAGTTTTACAATTAAAACCGCAATATCACGTATTGAAAATCGGATTTCCGTCATGAGTCGAGGCAAGGGGCAAGCTCCTCTTCATTCGAGACACTCTAGCAAATGTCTCAGGACCCCACTTTGATCCTTGGAATCGGCTGGGCCGGTCCTCTCTTACTTTTGAGGATTGGCAATTCCTGAACACACGTTTCCCGGTCCTTACAGACCTATATCTGAGGCGCCTCGCATTCCAACAACCACACTAGTGAAAAGTATATAAATGTCAGGGCAGGTAGGTCACTGACACCACCCTAGCTAGAAAGAAACGTCGTGCTCTTCCAGCGGTCCGTCTCCCGTTTTTGACTCATACCGAGGTGTGAGGCTCGCGAATTCACGCTATACACAAAGCTACGCCACACAGGTCGTGCTTTGATCATCAACCACAAAACTTTGCTTTTCAACAGAAGCCTTGATCAATTGCCACTTACGCGTGCCACACTGGCAATTCACTCCATGCGACTGATGTCCATCGATATACAACCTCTGAGCTCGTACGTCTCAGAGAAGGGCGTTAAACAAGAGAATAAATTCTCCACCGCCAAACAGATGTATATTTAATAGAGATCAATCAACACAGAATAAAGTCTAATGTTAGACACACAATCCATTTACAAGTTCGCTCTGGGTCTGAACGAAACCGGAGGCACTTTCCTCGCATATCCATCCATCTCCAAGTACGTCTGGACGATCACCAACTGTTTCCCTCATCTTGGGTGTACAGCCCAATCGAGATCATCAGTAATCACCCAAACGATGTGGAGACTTCCGGTCTTCAACCATCGTCTTCATCTTCGACATCTCGTCGAATCGGTTATTCAGAATAGGTATAAACCCGGCCTTTCCGAATAACCCGCGTATATAATAAACACGTGTTACACAAACACAACATACGCCTCATTCCAATTCAGAATATTCTTTTATTCACAAAATCACATTCTTAGGGAAAGGTTCCCATTAATTTTATCCAAGATAAATTCTTCTAAATTTATTCTTTATTCTTCCTTTGGATATCATTTCAAACCATCTTATGGTTTTCCAAACTAGTCGGGATTAGCGAACCACACCGAAGTAATTATTTATTTTATTTCCCAATCCCAACCTATTCATCCCCTGGAGCAAAACTGGTCATACTCCATATCTAACACCACGGTGCTATCGGTAAAATTAATTACCATTTCACGTTTAAATCTAATTAAATATTTAACTATCGTTTTGGAGCAAAACTGGTGGTACTCCATTCTCGATCACCTTTCAGATGTGATAATTTAAATTATCAATTAACATTTCAATCTAATTAAAGATTCATTAAAACTCCACTTAGTTTTAATCTTTCAAAAATCAATTTCTATTGTTAATTGGGTTAAAGAACAAGTGTTATTCAAAACACCGCTCACAATAAACCCAAGAACCAATTTAAATTCAATTCCAATTAATATTATTTAATTGGTACACCTCATTAAATCTAAATAGAAGGATTTAATCTTTTTCTCAACTGGGCTTAAGAACAGTGTTAATGAAGACACCATTCACGACAAACCCAAATCACATTTGATATTAAATACAAGGCTCTGAATAGAAAATATATCGGCTTATATTCAATATCAAATTCTACGACCAACAAATATCGTATTGGAAATAACGATATATATATATATCTTTCAAATTCCCATAACAATATTTGTATAATCACGAAATCCAACATCAAAATATTCCGAAGATATTTTCGATTCAACTCCAGTCCTATTCACGTATTGGGAATATTGATTATTTTTAAAATCACTTTCAAATTCAATTTATTTATTTCAAAAATAAATTGATTTTAATTCTAGTTCAAAACTAGTTCATTTCGACAAAAATACATTTTTATCCTTTCAAATGTGGAATTTTTCATCCCAGTTCTTTCCAATTCATATATTATGATTTTACACAAATTATAGATATTTTTAATAATTTTATCAAGGCCCGTACAGTCGATTTCCATCAACGGCCATCGAACTGCACTTACAGCGACCTTTCCCAAACTTGATTTGGACATAATTCCAAATCCAACCGTTAGATTTCAAATTTATAATATTCATTGGAAAGATCTTTTCGATACGAACCCAACTGTTCCGGTTTTAGGAGAATCCGACAGTCGGATCTCCCGCAACGTCAATTCGAAGTCAATGGTCGAAATTCACGAACTACCGCGGCGCGGCGCGTTCTATTCAGGCCATTATATATGTAATATATATATATTATATATATTTCGTCGATTTCCTTTTTAAAATGTATTTTATAAATCATTTTAAATTCATTTTCAAAACCATTTCAACTCTATATTCAATTTCAAATCAAAATTGAATATTTCGTATCATTACTATATAAATGATAATATTTTCAAAACGTTATATTTCAAAATCACTACTTTTTCTATATTCATTATAGAAACGAATATAATCGATATAAATATCGTTCACGTCAAAATAGCGCAACTCTAATCAACACGGCTTTATGTATTTCAATAAATTCGTTATTCTATTCAACAAACGAATATATATTCTATTAAACACATGAATCTATATTTCTTTCAACACACGACCAATCTCAACACATGAGTACTGTCAACACACAACTATTTTTGTTATGTAAAATATTTTATAAAATTATGGTATATATCGTTTGATTTTTAATCAGACTCCAACCGTAAAGTAGTGTCTAATCTTAAATATGATAAAGATGTAGATTTTATTATTAAAATATTTTACTCAACACATGAATTATCTTTTATAATATTCATTACTTTCCCCATTGGAATGAGGCCCAATCAATCACCATATAACGTTAATTATATGGATTCCACCCAACACATTATATAATAGCAACGATAAACAATCAACCATCATCCAAAGTGCACCACACAACTGTCTGTCAACCTATCGATCGACACACAACTAATAATTGGGACTAGTGTACGTCAAATATCTTCCCAACACCCGTGTGGGGTTTCAAATCAACAAACACAGATTTTTTATTTATGCAGTTGGGCGATGTGTAGAATTTATCATCCCAATCAATATCAGTCAAATCAGTGTATATAAACAAATCGTCTGATTTGTAAATGAATATTTATTTCTTTTCAGAAGAGTTTTATGCCGTTCCTCAACACGTTAAAATTTTTATTTTTAACGTCAAAAATATTTATTTCAACACTTTACTATTTTTAACTAACACTTTTTATTTAAGAAAATTTCGGCGGCATAACGGCACGATACCAGAAACGGGACTAGGCCTAGCCTTGTCCCCGGTCTAATAATGGCCCACGCCATACCCAAATCAAATTATCTCAATTAATTCATTTTCCAAACCAATTTCAACCAAATCACTCAATTCACAAATCAACCAAACATCCACGGTTTCAAAAAAAGGTGTCGGGTGCTTCTATTAAGCACCGTTTGCATTCTAGTATATATTTTTAACTAGAAAATGAAATTTGAGTGAGAAGTTCTCACATTGATTTTTTTCTAATGCCTTTTCTAAACTGCTGAATTGTTGTTCAAGCTCCAGACTTCGCATACAAGCTCAAATCTTCAATCCGTCTTTTTTTCTAGCACAAGCACGACATTCTGAACAACTTTTGCCTAAGGGACTTTTTGCCGAAAATGCTCCAATTCCCCAGAATTCGCGAAAGTACACGAATTTTACCGCTTTTGAACAGCAGACTTCGAACGAGTTTTCCGAGCAGCTCCGAACTCCAAAACACGACTTCCACATAGCCCAATCGAAGAGAATTTCGTGCTCTACAACTTTGGTTTAGAGGGACTTTGGCCAGAAATGCACCGTTTAAGAGTTATTGGCGAAATGCGGTCAGGGGCTTATTTGCAAAACGGGTGATTAGTGTAAAATGGATTTTTGGTGACCGGGGGGGGGGGGGGGGGGGGCATGGCCGGAATTGAGGAGGGGGAAGGGGGCGCTGGACCTGATGTGGGGTGGGGAGGCGGCTAAGGGGCGGCGGCGGTGGTGGCCGTGGTGGTGGCTTCTAGGGTTTGCAAAATCACATAAAAGAGAGGAGAGAGAGAGGAGGAGGAAGAGGAGGAGGAGGGGAAGAGGAGGAGGGGGTGCGGTCGGAGGCCGGTGGTGGCTGGTGGAGGAGGGGGCAGCGGCAGTGGGAGGGTGGAGGCCATTTTTGAGTTTTTGTGGAGGAAGGAGGAAATGAAAATAATGAAGTAGAAAAGGAAGTAAAAGTGTTTATATGCTCGTTTCCCGCGTATCGCTGAACGTTAATGATCTCCAATCGCCGAGGATTTCGGACACGAGATAGTAGACGTGAAGACCAGTCCAACGAAACAAGTTTCGTCGAATTCAGAGTTCGTTTGACCGTCCGATAAAAATCATGAATATGCTCAGATATTGCCCAAAAATGCGATTTTGACGCACCTTTTCCTCTCGCACGCTCACACACTAACTCCAAAAATCATGCCCTCTTGGATTTAACCATTATTAGACCATACGAATCCAAAAAAAAAGTAGAATCGAATTCCGAGGTCGTATCAGTAATGTTCCTTTGTAAAATGACTACTCGCTTTACCCTGAACTGTTTTAGCTCGCACGGCCACATACTGACTCCGTTCGACGCTCCCTTTGGAACTCAACAATAATTTGTAATTATGAATCCATAAAAATTTATCTCGTCGAATTCTGAGCTCGTATGCAAAATTTCACTTTTTAAGGGCTATGTTTTGTTAACCGAAAAGCTCCTGCCAATTGCCACTATTCCGGATATCGGAATATATCGAAGCTTATACTTTTCGGAGTTCTAAACGGCATTTTGAACTCAATGGAAGTGGTTTCGAGCCCAAATTCATCCGTATGCAAAATATGAATTTTTGGGCCATGTATTATTTACATAGCGACTATTCTGAATTTTCAACTGGGCATAACTTTTGATTCCCGCTATGAAATTTCGATTTTTCAGATTCGTTGGAAAGATATTCTCGACTAGATTCTAATATTTTTGGTTTCGCCAAAATCCGGTTTATTTTGAATCCTGTACATTCATTTGAAGTTTGAAATCGAATTATCGAACTACCACGCCATTTTCAGTTCCTTTTATAATTATAAATAAATATTTATATTCTAACGACGATCTATATAAATATACACATTCTAATTCAATTCAAAATAAATTTCTCGTCGATATTATTTGAAATAATTCATTTTAAATATTCAAAATTCATTAAAATTGCCAAAATAAAAATTTTAAACTGGCTCAGAATTTCCGGGTTGTTACATTCTCCCCCACTTAAAACTTTTCGTCCCCAAAAAGGAACGAAGCCGAAAGTTGTTTTAAAAACCAACTCAACGTTCATTCTGGCTTCCATTCTCCAACTTTTCAGTTTCTGAGAATTTTCAAATTCTTCAAAAATTTGGCTAACACCCAGAATTTTCGAAAAATTTCGCCATAACCTCCTTTGTATGGGGAGGGGTTTGGAAATTTATTGGGCCGTATTAGGTACCCAATAAATCCTATAAAGCATACACATATTTATAGTGATATATTCTGGTGTTTACAGGGGAGCGTGTATAGATAATAACTCCAGAGAATAAATTCTCGTCACCCTGTCAAAGCCTGAGGGAGTGTGTATTTTAATTGCTCCAGAGAATAAATTCTCGTCACCTCGTCCCGTGTGGGAAATAAATAATCCGTGTGCCATATCTAATGACTAGAGAGATGTGATTATTGTCAACTCCAGACCTGTGTGGGGTTTTTATTAATCTGGCAATTTTACCGTTACAATTTTATATTGTCCATATCAGTCATCAGTTCAACCTGTAATATATAGTCCATATCTGTCATCAATTCAACCTGTAATATATAGTCATCGCCATACAAGCCTCTCGCTCGTATGGTAAATCTTCCACCTCGTCACACAAGCTCCAAATGCTTGTGTGGTATATGATGAAGTATGCGATCTTCAAGAAGCATGTCATGCAGTGTAGTTCAAAATTAATTGTTACTATCCTATGGCGACATTTATTAATTACACACAGAATAACCAGCACTCCGCATCCAATGGCACTCACAGGAGTTGATATAATAATAAAAGTGTGCATCCAACTCATTAAGGTTTACCTATTTGTCGGGCACGCAAATAAATTCTTTACTCAACAGCTAATCCATTTACCTGTTCAAACATATATATGTATATGCATGCATTTGCAAATAATTTACAATACAATTCAATATTTGGTTCAATTAGGCCTAAGTTCACCATTCATTCACATAATAGTTTAAATAAATAATCATACAACACAACCATCAATCAATTAGTGAATTAGTTTTTCAAATTCATAATTTGATATATATATATATACAGAAAATCATGTTTTTGATGCCAAATCACAACAAATAAATCTATCTATATAAGTTTTGGTTCTCACACCAGTCTAATGGAAATATATAGATATCACACCTTCGTCACTCGAAAATAAATACTGGTGATGGCATACTTCATCATCAGGATCATGTCCGGGCGACTAGAGTGTGACTCTATATCTATCTAATATATTAAAACTTCGAATATACGTTCATGACGCGTATATGCAAAACCTTTATATATTGGATTGTCCAAATTGAAAATAAATAAATATTCAAATACGTTTAAAATGATTTAAATTTCAAAATAAATTTGTTTTCATTTGAAAAATATACTCTTCACACTCGTTCTAGGATACTACTGATCCCATCTCTAACGAGTCATTCTAATTGGATATTACTAATCCAATATCTGGTGAATTCTTTCATATGGTTCTAATATGTCTTGTTCTCAAGCTCTGTAAACCAAAGCTTTGATACCAAACTGAGACGACCCGAACTTCCCCGTGAAGGAAAGCACAGATAGAATTGAGGACAAGACAAAATAGAACGCAAACAGAAGAAAATTTCATTGTTATTACAACAATTCCATCAGATACAAGAATATACATAGTATAAATGAATAAATTATATTCAACAAATATCAGAGATTTAAATTACATTTAATTACATCGCAACGGAAAATAATACAAAAGCACAACTAGAAATAATGCACGGATACAGAGCTTTCCGAGCATCGTTCCAGCTGTAAACCAGGTTCCCATGAATATAAATCTGCAAAACCAAAACTACTAGCTGCCCGTGTGGAAAATAGGGGCACCCAAAGTTTAGGTTAAAACAATAAACTCCAGGTCAGTCATGTGACTGGTGTGAGAACTAAAACAGTTATTTAAAACTTTACTTCAAAAGATAGTAATTCAAGGGACCACGCCGTATAACATGGAATGAGTTTCCTCCCAAGAATACTAGTGCATATAACAAAACAGCGCAATGCTCTTAAAGAAAAATGAAGCTGTTATAAGACCCAGGTCCCATTACACAATGCAACGCAAGCCGGAGGATAGGGTTTTTACCTTATAACAGTCAAAACATGCTTGATACGTTAAAAACACATTATTTGATACTATAATAAGTGTATAGTGTCAAAACAATTTCAATCATAAATATCAACCATAGATGGCATGGGTACCATATATCATGTCGCCATACTAGTTCTACAATTAAAACCGCAATATCACGTATTGGAAATCGGATTTCCGTCATGAGTCGAGGCAAGGGGCAAGCTCCTCTCCGTTCGAGACACTCTAACAAATGTCTCAGGACCCCACTTTGATCCTTGGAATTGGCTGGGCCGGTCCTCTCTTACTTTTGAGGATTGGCAATTCCTGAACACACGTTTCCCGGTCCTTACAGACCTATATCCGAGGCGCCTCGCATTCCAACAACCACACAGGTGAAAAGTATATAAATGTCAGGGCTGGTAGGTCACTAACACCACCCTAGCTAGAAAGAAAAGTCGTGCTCTCCCAGCGGTCCGTCTCCCGTTTTTGACTCATACCGAGGTGCGAGGCTCGCGAATTCACGCTATACACAAAGCTACGCCACACAGGCCGTGCTTTGATCATCAACCACAAGACTTTGCTTTTCAACAGAAGCCTTGATCAATTGCCACTTACGCGTGCCACACTGGCAATTCACTCCATGCGACTGATGTCCATCGATATACAACCTCTGAGCTCGTACGTCTCAGAGAAGGGCGTTAAGAAAGAGAATAAATTCTCCGCCGCCAAACAGATGTATATTTAATAGAGATCAATCAACACAGAATAAAATCCAATGTCAGACACACAATCCATTTACAAGTTCGCTCTGGGTCTGAACGAAACCAGAGGCACTTTCCTCGCATATCCATCCATCTCCAAGTACGTCTGGACGATCACCAACTGTTTCCCTCATCTTGGGTGTACAGCCCAATCGAGATCATCAGTAATCACCCAAACGATGTGGAGACTTCCGGTCTTCAACCACCGTCTTCATCTTCGACATCTCGTCGAATCGGTTATTCAGAATGGGTATAAACCCGACCTTTCCGAATAACCTGCGTATATAATAAACACGTGTTACACAAACACAACATACGCCTCATTCCAATTCAGAATATTCTTTTATTCACAAAATCACATTCTTAGGGAAAGGTTCCCATTAATTTTATCCAAGATAAATTCTTCTAAATTTATTCTTTATTCTTCCTTTGGATATCATTTCAAACCATCTTATGGTTTTCCAAACTAGTCGGGATTAGCGAATCACACCGAAGTAATTATTTATTTTATTTCCCAATCCCAACCTATTCATCCCCTGGAGCAAAACTGGTCATACTCCATATCTAACACCATGGTGCAATCGGTAAAATTAATTACCATTTCACGTTTAAATCTAATTAAAGATTTAACTATCATTTTGGAACAAAACTGGTGGTACTCCATTCTCGATCACCTTTCAGATGTGATAATTTAAATTATCAATTCACATTTCAATCTAATTAAAGATTCATTAAAACTCCACTTAGTTTTAATCTTTCAAAAATCAATTTCTATTGTTAATCGGGTTAAAGAACAAGTGTTATTCAAAACACCGCTCACAATAAACCCAAGAACCAATTTAAATTCAATTCCAATTAATATTATTTAATTGGTACACCTCATTAAATCTAAATAGAAGGATTTAATCTTTTTCTCAACTGGGCTTAAGAATAGTGTTAATGAAGACACCATTCACGACAAACCCAAATCACATTTGATATTAAATACAAGGCTCTGAATAGAAAATATATCGGCTTATATTCAATATCAAATTCTACGACCAACAAATATCGTATTTGAAATAACGATATATATATATATCTTTCAAATTCCCATAACAATATTTGTATAATCACGAAATCCAACATCAAAATATTCCGAAGATATTTTCGATTCAACTCCAGTCCTATTCACGTATTGGGAATATTGATTATTTTTAAAATCACTTTCAAATTCAATTTATTTATTTCAAAAATAAATTGATTTTAATTCTAGTTCAAAACTAGTTCATTTCGACAAAAATACATTTTTATCCTTTCAAATGTGGAATTTTTCATCCCAGTTCTTTCCAATTCATATATTATGATTTTACACAAATTATAGATATTTTTAATAATTTTATCAAGGCCCGTACAGTCGATTTCCATCAACGGCCATCGAACTGCACTTACAGCGACCTTTTCCAAACTTGATTTGGACATAATTCCAAATCCAACCGTTAGATTTCAAATTTCTAATATTCATTGGAAAGCTCTTTTCGATATGAACCCAACGGTTCCGGTTTTAGGAGAATTCGACGGTCGGATCTCCCGCAACGTCAATTCGAAGTCAATGGTCGAAATTCACGAACTGCCGCGGCGCGGCGCGTTCTATTCAGGCCATTATATATATAATATATATATATTATATACTTCGTCAATTTCCTTTTTAAAACGTATTTTATAAATCGTTTTAAATTCGTTTTCAAAACCATTTCAACTCTATATTCGATTTCAAATCAAAATTGAATATTTCGTATCATTACTATATAAATGATAATATTTTCAAAACGTTATATTTCGAAATCACTACTTTTTCTATATTCATTATAAAAACGAATATAATCGATATAAATATTGTTCACGTCAAAATAGCGCAACTCTAATCAACACGGCTTTATATATTTCAATAAATTCGTTATTCTATTCAACAAATTAATATATATTCTATTCAACACATGAATCTATATTTCTTTCAACACACGACCAATCTCAACACATGAGTACTGTCAACACACAACTATTTTTGTTATGTAAAATATTTTATAAAATTATGGTATCTATCGTTTGATTTTTAATCAGACTCCAACCGTAAAGTAGTGTCTAATCTTAAATATGATAAAGATGTAGATTATATTATTAAAATATTTTACTCAACACATGAATTATCTTTTATAATATTCATTACTTTCCCCATTGGAATGAGGCCCAATCAATCACCATATAACGTTAATTATATGGATTCCACCCAACACATGTATATAATAGCAACGATAAACAATCAACCATCATCCAAAGTGCACCACACAACTGTCTGTCAACCTATCGATCGACACACAACTAATAATTGGGACTAGTGTACGTCAAATATCTTCCCAACACCCGTGTGGGGTTTCAAATCAACAAACACAGATTTTTTATTTGTGCAGTTGGGCAATGTGTAGAATTTATCGTCCCAATCAATATCAGTCAAATCAGTGTATATAAACAAATCGTCTGATTTGTAAATGAATATTTAATTCTTTTTAGAAGAGTTTTATGCCGTTCCTTAACACGTTAAAAATTTTATTTTTAACGTCAAAAATATTTATTTCAACACTTTACTATTTTTAACTAACACTTTTTATTTAAGAAAATTTCGACGGCATAACGGCACGATACTAGAAATGGGACTAGGCCTAGCCTTGTCCCCGGTCTAATAATGGCCCACGCCATACCCAAATCAAATTATCTCAATTCATTCATTTTCCAAACCAATTTCAACCAAATCACTCAATTCACAAATCAACCAAACATCCATGATTTCAAACAAAAGTGTCGGGTGCTTCTATTAAGCACTGTCTGCATCCTGGTATATATTTCTAACTAGAAAATGAAATTTGAGTGAGAAGTTCTCACATTGATTTTTTTCTAACGCCTTTTCTGAACTGCTGAATTGTTGTTCGAGCTCCAGACTTCGCATACAAGCTCAAATCTTCAATCCATATTTTTTTCTAGCACAAGCACGACATTCTGAACAACTTTTGACTAAGGGACTTTTTGCCGAAAATGCTCCAATTCGCCAGAATTCGCGAAAGTACACGAGTTTTACCAATTTTGAACAGTAGACTTCGAACGCGTTTTCCAAGCAGCTCCGAACTCCAAAACACGACTTCCATATAGCCAAATCGAAGAGAATTTCGTGCTCTACAACTTTGGTTTAGAGGGACTTTGGCCAGAAACGCACCGTTTGAGAGTTATTGGCGAAATACGGTCAGGGGCTTATTTGCAAAACGGGTGATTAGTGTAAAATCGGTTTTTGGTGACGGGGGGGGGGGGGGGGCACGGCCGGAATTGAGGAGGGGGAAGGGGGCGCTGGACCTGATGTGGGGTGGGGAGGTGGCTAAGGGGCGGCGGTGGTGGCGGCTTCTAGGGTTTGCAAAATCACATAAAAGAGAGGAGAGAGAGTGGAGGAGGAAGAGGAGGAGGAGGGGAAGAGGAGGAGGGGGTGCGGTCGGCGGTCGGAGGCCGGCGGTGGCTGGTGGAGGAGGGGGCAAGGGCGGTGGGAGGGTGGAGGCCATTTTTGAGTTTTTGTGGAGGAAGGAGGAAATGAAAATAATGAAGTAGAAAAGGAAGTAAAAGTGTTTATATGCTTGTTTCTCGCGTATCGCCTGAACGTTAACGATCTCCAATCGCCGCGGATTTCGGACACGAGATAGTAGACGTGAAGACCAGTCCAACGAAACATGTTTCGTCGAATTCCGAGTTCGTTTGACCGTCCGAAAAAAATCACGAATATGCTCAGATATTGCTCAAAAATGCGATTTTGAAGCACCTTTTCCTCTCGCACGCTCACACACTAACTCCAAAAATCATGCCCTCTTGGATTCAACCATTATTGGACCATACGAATCCTTAAAAAAAAGTAGAATCGAATTCCGAGGTCGTATCAGTAATGTTCCTTTTTAAAATGACTGCTCGCTTTACCCTGAACTGTTTTAGCTCGCACGGTCACATACTGACTCCGTTCGACGCGCCCTTTGGAACTCAACAATAATTTGTCATTTTGAATCCATAAAAATTTATCTCGTCGAATTCTGAGCTCGTATGCAAAATTTCACTTTTTAAGGGCTATGTTTTGTTAACCGAAAAGCTCCTGCCAATTGCCACTATTCTGGATATCGGAATATATCGAAGCTTATACTTTTCGGAGTTCTAAACGGCATTTTGAACTCAATGGAAGTGGTTTCGAGTCCAAATTCATCCGTATGCAAAATATGACTTTTTGGGCCATGTATTATTTACATAGCGACTATTCTGAATTTTCAACTGGGCATAACTTTTCATTCCCGCTATGAAATTTCGATTTTTCAGATTCGTTGGAAAGATATTCTCGACTAGATTCTAATATTTTTGGTTTCGCCAAAATCCGGTTTATTTTGAATCCTGTACATTCATTTGAAGTTTGAAATCGAATTATCGAACTACCACGCCATTTTCAATTCCTTTTATAATTTAAATAAATATTTATATTCTAACGACGATTTATATAAATATACACATTCTAATTCTATTCAAAATAAATTTCTCGTCGATATTATTTGAAATAATTCATTTTAAATATTCAAAATTCATTAAAATTGCCAAAATAAAAATTTTAAACTGGCTCAGAATTTCCGGGTTGTTACATCATGAGTCTTAAATCTTGAACTCTTCTACTTTGAAATCTTAATTCTCTGGGCTGTACAATCTTCAATAATCATTACGTGTATAGATTTACTATATGTATAGTATAGATAACAGTGTTAGTATGGCTGTCAATGGGTCGTGTTGGATCGGGTTCGGGTCGGGTCAAGTCGGGTTCGGGTTGATTTATAAACGGGTCATTTTTTCCCTAACCTTAACCCGACTCGTTCATAAATGGGTTGACCTGACCCGACATGTGTAACCCGTTTAACTAAATGGGTCGTTTCGGGTTAGGTTTACCTGTTTGACCCATTGGTAAATATTGCCCACATGGAGCACATATATAATCACCAACAAGCAGAAAGTTACAAAATCACCAGCAGGCAACAAGTTACAAAATCACAACCATGGAGCACATATATAAAGCATGAAATCATCATATCCAAAAATCATTCTCTATACATAAGAATATATAAGCATACTGCATAGATAAAAGACTAACAGCATGGAAGAGATATAGTTGTTATAAGTAAAATACAACTAACAACATACAAGAATAAATTAGTAAAATATAACATTTTACACAAGAATATATGAGCATACCGATTACTGCGTGCATAAAAGATACACTAATTGCATACATAAAAGACTAAAAATATGCAAGAGATATAGCATATAATCGGGTTTGGCGGGTCAAAATCGGGTTATCGGTTCAATTATTAACCCACCTGTTTATAAATGGATCAATTTCGGGTTGACCCGTAAATGACCTGCCAATTACACCGGTCGGGTAAACCTGCTAATTTCCGTGTGGGTTTCATTCGGGTTTCAGGTCGTGTAGGAAATTGACAGTCCCAAATGTTAATATTTTTTTTAATAATAATTGAAATAAAGTTGAAATAAGGTTGTTGTCATCAAAAGCATCAGCATCAACATCTCAGTCTTTAGCAATCTCCCCATTTTTGATGATGACAACCTTGCTTATAAAATATTCATACCTGATCATACTGATTTCCTGATTCTTTAGTTACTCCCCATTACTTCATTACCTTCCTTTTAAAATTACCAACTCCCCTTAAACTAAACCCTATTTTATAATTCACCCCCTTTATCATAAAAAAAATTATATAATCCTATCTATCATACTCCCCCTAAAACTAAGACATATTTCTATAACTAAGACTAAAATAATTTTACCAATAATATTCTGACTATTTAAGACTAATATAAATATAATATCAAAACTATAATAATTACTAAATCTATGTATAAACTAATTATAAAACATATCTAAACCAAACACTATAATCAAACCAAACCATTTCAATACATAACTAATATATGTTAATACAATTAATCAATCAATCAAATCAAAATCGCACCAAACTTTAAAGTTGTTTATTTACAAGTTTAATTTTAAATAATTCAGTTAAACCACAAAAATGAAGACAAATTCGTACGTTTCAAAGAATTCTACCCAACCATCTCTACCGAAGATTGGATCATCCTTTATAGCATCCCAATCTTCGTTGTCTTTGGTGAGAGGTGCTCCAAGTGATGTTGTTTTATTCATCTTTTGAAAGTGAAGCGATCATCCACCAAATTGCATAAAAATGCTTCTCTTGTTGTTTTATCATCTGTATTTTACTTAATTCTAAGTGATGCCGATTGCAGAGAATGATAAAGAGAATATTCTTGAAGGAATTAATGGTTTCTTCAAGATTCTCACTTGGATTATGGATTTGAGTAGCCATAAACTTGAAATTATTAAGAAATGGTGAAAGGAAATGTAGGAGAAATAAATAGAGAAGTTTTTCTGGAAGAAATGGGTATGAATAGCCTCTGAACTCCGCTATGGATAGGCACTTGTTGGTTAAAGCAGTTTTCAAATTTTAATAAATTTGTAATTTTGAACTGTTATATGTTGACATATAACAAGTTGTGTGTCGAGTACATATGTGTTTTTCAATATTTTGAAGTGTTTTGTGATTTTTGATTTGTTTTGGCTTATATAAACTTGTTTTACTTGATTTAATAACTGTTCCAAAGATATTGTAACATCCCGGATTTTCAATGGTTGAATTATTTATTTATTTATTTAAATATCAATTACGAAATATAAATAACTCGAATTAAATGATTTTCAGTTATTAATTCAATTCGAATAGTGAAATAATAAATTTAATTCTGAAATAGTCGAAATAAGTCGGATCTGCAATACAGTTTGAATTGGAAAATATAAAAGGATTTAATTAAGTTAAATTTGAATTATAATAAGGAATTCGTTTATTAGATGAAGTTTGAACGTATAAATTAAATTAAATTAAAACGAGCCCCCGGCATTGCGGTATTTCGTAGTTTTACAATTTGAACTTCGATTGGGTATATATGATCCAATATAAGTCGGAACTCTTTGAAACAAAAATCTTCCAGATCTACTAGATTATAGTTTTCGAATAAAAGAAGAAAATCGAGATTTCATTTTGTAGATTTTGAGTTATGTAAAAATCAAGTTTTCAGTTGTTATAGAATCGTTTATGAACCATAACTATTTATTTAATAAAATAAAAGGATTTTGACTAATTTGAATACCGATTTAACTTGAAAATGGAAAACATTAAGTTTAAAACTGAAATTAGTTTATTTTGAAGTTGTGTGTAATTTTATTGAATAAATACGATTATAATAATTTATTATTTTTAAATTGAATTATTTTAAAATCGATTTATTTTAAAATCGATTTATATTTTATCTATTTTCTTTATCACTCTAGAATAGCCCTTTTTCAAATGACCTCGGATTTCAATGAAACAAATTTTACTAAGTCCATAATAACTAATTATTGCCATATTTCAAGTTTCGAGCCAATCAGAGATATTATACGAGCGTACACAAATTAGTTGTTTATCGAATAACAATTTAATATTTAAAATAGCGTTGTTTTTGCAAATGGATTCGGATTTCGACGAAACAAGTTTCATTGAGTTTGGGATGTCAAACTATACCAGGATGTCCATTTTCATCGTGAATGGAGTTCGTATGCGATCATTTGAATAGAAAATGTCGAACAGTAAATAGCGATAACATATTATTTTGATTAAAATCGAATAAAAAATTATAAAACCCTTATACATATATTATATTAACATTCCTAAACCCTTCACCATTACTTCTGTGGTGATGGCTGGCACCCCAAAATTTCAACCGTGAATTCCAAAAATAATATTAAATAAAATAGTTAAAAAAATTGAATGCCTTTTGATTCATTGAACTCGTATCGGTGTAAACTTTGATTTAGTATCAGTTTTATAGGGTTTGACATCTTTTTTTGCACCAAGTATAACAACCTGACTAGGATTATCGAATTCATGAAAAATGGAGTATCAATTGACGAAATGAAGGTTGTATTTGAATTCATGGTAGGATTTTGTACTTTGTGATTAAATTTAGGTGAAATTTGAAGGATTTAAGTGACGCACTATTCACCGTGGTTGTGCGTATGACCTGGGAACCACGACGGAGGAGGCACCATCAAACTCGACACGGATGCGATGGGAAGATGGAGTACGAGAAGGGAAATCCATATGTGAGATTTGTTTTGATTTTCGTTGTAGGGTGAAGGAGAGAGTGACGATGAAAGATCCGACAATGGAGTTTATACGAGTTCGAAATTGTAACACCCCGTATTTTCTGTGAACATTAAACTAACAAATTAAAGTATACTTAATTTTTAAGAGAAGAATTAAGGAAACGGGTTATGCCATTGCGTTCGTCTCGGAATTCTGCTTGAGATAGAGTCGGAGTTTGCGTAAATCGAGCTCCGTATGAAGAAGTTATGACCTTCAGAAGTTTCATGAATTTAAAGTAAAAACCATCCCGAATTCAAATTTAAAGTTTCGAAATTCAAATCACACACCCGGGCTGGGCAGAAAATTTCCCGCCCAGGACCCAGGTCGACAGTGGGTCGACCTCCCCCCTTTTCCAGATCCGTAGACAGATTCGTTTTTCTGCATTTAGACGCCCTTCTGACCAGATTCGTTGCTCCTAAGCTATTTAAACACCCCCAAACCTCACTTTCTCTCCACACAACTTCATTACGCCTACACTCTACCCCAATTTATATCAAAATAAATCTAAGACGGGGTTATGCTGCTCAAGTCCTTCGTAGAAATCAAGTTTAGAATTCTATTAGAGATTCAAAAGCTAATTCAACGACTTCAACAACTATTTCTAAGAATCAAATCAAATAGTCCACTTCAAGGGAGAGCTATTCAGTTTCAGAATACAGATCCCAGAATTCAAGACCCTTCTGCAATTTGTAAGTTCACGTTACTTTCAGAAATAAAAGTTAACTGTGATTCTGACATTGTAATAAATCTGGATCTGAGATTATGCCTATCTTTCTATATCCTTTGGATCTCATTGATAATATTATGTCCGCTCTTTGTCTCTTTTTCCCTTCTTCCCTTTTTGTTTTATAGCCAGGCTACTGCGAGCCTGAGCCAGATATCATAAGAGATGAACGTACGTTGGAAATAAAATTGGGCATAAATTATGATTTGGACATGACCAACGCTAAAATTTGGGAAAAGTATTAAATTGTGTATAATTGGGCATAATTGAGTTGTAACTGATTTGAGATCATAACACATTCAAAGCATAAAGTATTGGACATATGACTTGAGATTTGATGCATAAAGTATTGGATATATGACTTGAGATTTGAAGCATAAAGTATTGGACATATGACTTGGGATTTGGGGCGTAAATTGGACTGTAAAAATGTGGCATAATACATGTTGTGGTTTAAGATCTAAAATTGGGACATATATATATATATAATAGTTTATGGTTTGAAAGAAGAAGATTAGGGTGTATAGTGATGTATGGCTTAGGCATGAAAACAAGACTTGCCCTTGTTTTGTACGTCAGTTACTTTTTCGATTTGAACACCTAAATCTAATTGTGACATGTAATAAAATGGATATGAGAATATGCCTGATGTAAGCTATCCTTTCATTGAAATCTGTGCTTGAGTATATATATCTTTGGGAATCATTTTTGACTATGAAACTGGTCCAGTCATATCTATCCTTCTTGTATATCGGAATTATAATCCTTTTTAAGTTCATGATATAATTCTTATCATATCTATATGCCTGCGATGTATTCCTTGCAAAATTTGTCTTTTTAGTACATCAAGTTTATTGGACCAGTAGTTCTTATGACTATACATGTCCTTACGATGTTCCATCTTGCTTCTCCCCTTATATTATGAATCTTGAGTTGAATCTCGAGATACGTACGTCATGAATGTGGCGGAATTTGGGTATAACATGAAATTGACATTATTTGGCATAATATGGAACATGTAACATGAAATAACTGTTAAGATGCAATTTTACATGAATTATGGAAAATGTAATTTGACATATTGAACCTAGAATTGGCATGAAAGACAAAGCAGGAAGTTGGCATATAAATCAAGTTTTGGGCAAAATTGTTATTGTTACGAATTCGGGGGTAACGTGAGCATTAAATCTAGATTGGGTGTAAATTGTAACATGACTAGTTTTGGTGAACTTGGTAATTAGCATGTAAAATCTAGATTTGGGTATATAGGGTAAATGTGTAGATTAAGGATGAACATGCCAAACCCAAGGTTAGATTGAGTTGTGGTGTAAAACTGCCCGGAACCGCCCGGCACATCCAGCAACCCCAACAACACCTATTTAATGTGAGAGGTTAATGCATCATGCCAAAGAAAAACCTGAGGTTAGATTGAGTTGTGGTGTAGAACTGTCCGGAACTGCCCGGCACATCCAGTAACCGCAACAACACATATCTAATGTGAGAGGTTGGTGCATTAATAAATCAATTAATGCTAGTGAACAAGATGAATGAGTAGGGTTAAGTTCATAGGAACACCTAACCAATATAACATGGATGACTAGGGTTAAGTTAATAGGAAACACTTAACCGGTATAGCATGATAAATGGAAAGGGTTAAGTTAACACTTAACCAATATAACTTGATGTGTGGTAGGGTTAAGTTAATACAAGAAGGCAACACTTAACCAAAGTAACATGACAAGTAAGGTAGGTTAAGTTAACTTGAATTGACTGATGACATTAAACCAATACAACGTGAAGAACACATGGGGTTAAGTTAACAAGAAAACACTTAACCAATATAACTTGACGAACGAACGGGGTTAAGTTAATAAGAAGCACTTAACCAACATGACACGATGAATGGGTGGGTTAGGTTAACATGAATGGATAACACTTAACCAATGTGACATAATGTGCGGGAGGGTTAAGTACATATCGGGTAGGTGGGTAATATTAGTAAATATAGGCCCACAAACTTAACTGTTTAATAAACATGCTTGAATCGATGGGAGGGCTAAGTACATCTCGTGTAGGTGGGTAATATTAGTACATATAGGCCCACAAACTTAACTGTTAAGAAAACATGCTAGAATCGGTGGGAGGGTTAAGTACATATCGGGTTGGTGGGTAATATTAGTAAATATAGGCCCACAAACTTAACCAATAGGAAACCCTAGTAACAGGGACCCATGTAAGCAGTAACCCACATAGATATATCATGGTACCCTGAACTAGGCAGGGTGGGGCACGATTATTGGGCTGATTATAAGCGGTCAAAACAACGGCAGGGGGTACGTCAGCGTAAGTTCCGACGGTTTACGGGCGTGCATGTACTTTAGAGTGGGAAAAAGCAGGCACTGGGTACCAGTAGTTATACACTGTGCATCTTGAATCGTGTCGGGTCGCTATCATAAGGATTGATTCACCTTATGGTGGGACTAGCACAGGGTATCTACACGCAAGAGAGGGCCGATTGGCACAGACACATGGAACATTTATGCAAGTAAGGAGCCGATCGATAGGGTAGTAAGGGTACATCTAGCATGTTCATGGCAATTAGGCTGATTGATGTGGAATCCTCATGATAGAGGTATAGCTGAAGGCTACCACAATTACGGGGATTGGGATCACGTTATCATTTATACAGATTACTAGTTGGGACACTAGTTAGGTGGTGTAGAGATAAATATAGAAATCAGAATAACAAAGTAGTAACGAAGCAGAGAAAGAGTAGAAGCGCATTCAGTTTATCTTGACTTATCATACCTTATGCTTATCCTATGATTCTTGTTATCCCTGTTACCACGGTATTGTCTTATATTCAGTTTATTCTTGTCATGATGCTTTTGCCTGTTTATATGCTGAAGGTCACTGGACTTACCAGACTCATGTCTGACCTAGTTTTGTTTCGCCTCTTTTTTCCCGTCCCCCCCAAGGTTCACAGGGAGGAAATGTTATGGCTCGAAGATAGTCGATGTATTGCTTTGGAATCTCTCTCCCACTGCTATGGCTGGTTCATGCTTTATTGGGAAATATCATTGTTATTTTATGCTTCTTTTATACTTGGAAGTTTTTAAATCAAGACAGAGGTTCTATGTATTACATTTAAGTATGATTGATAAAATTGTTTGTAAAAGCTTGACTGAATTAAGTTGTTTATAAAATGGCTTTATTTTCCGCTGCTTTATTTGTCTGTCTTGTAATTTATCTGCATCTTTTACCTATAATGCTCCACCGAAGTTAAGGCATTCCCTTTGTGAGTGACCTTAACGGAGGCGGGGTGTTTCATTCGGTATCAGAGTTGAAGGTTACCAGATCAGATAAAAGATTTGAAAAAATATTTTCAAAACGGTTTTAAAAGAAGCATTTTCAAAAGAAAAGTTTTGTTTTAAAGGCATATTCCTCAAAGCCATATGCATTATCTTTTGATCCTCTGTTTGAATCCTTGTTTCCTTCTTTCCTGAGTCTCCGGGGATCCTGGTTTTCTGGGAGGTGACCTCATCGTGGCATGGTTCCGTAGGCTCGACAAGACTACGACACTTGTCAAAGGGAAAATAAGTGCCCAACTTTCCATCAATAGCCGCTGTAGTTTCACCTACGGCTAATTTTCTTTTGAGCTTTGTAGGATTTTCCGTGCGATGGAGGCAGCTTTCGAGTGACTTGTCAATGTGTTACACAAGGATAACAAAGATGAGAATGAGGGAGTTTTGCTAAGGAGCACAACCCAAGGATGAGGAACTCATGGATATGGACTTGGTTCACAAAGGAGGTAAAAAGGAAAGAATAGTAAAACCTAAAACAAGAGGAAGTGTCATTATTAAGGACAAAGGCAAGAACAAAGGACATGATTTTCTAGAAGGCAAGCGCATGCTCTCACCGCCAGCATACCCGAGAGAGAGGTAGTAAAGCTTCGGTTGAAAAAGTCTAGTTTTTCTTTTTTGATCACCCTGTTGGTACTCTTTTTGATTTTAGCGCTTCACATCCGTTTATATCTGCTTCCATAGTTGAGTCTCTGCACCCTAGAACTTGTATAGTAGAGGATCCCATTATTGTCTCAAAACCAATTTGTGGTTCGGCTCATTTGTCTTTGGTTTGTAAGGATTTGAGATACTTATGTTTTGGTTTCATGGACTATGGGTGGATTCTAGGCATGGATTGGTTAGCTAGTAATTGTGAAAGGAGGGTAGTTAGACTTTCAACTTGTCTCGGGAATACCCTCGAAATTTCGTGCGATCCTAAGGGATCAGTTTTTCTTAGCTACCTAGAATCACTTTATGTATTTATCGACGATTTTTGATTCGTTGGAGTAGTCCATGAGTACGCAAATGTTTTTGATCAAGGTTAGGGGTTTGTCCCCTAAAACGTGAGGTAAAATTCCACATATATCTAGATGACAATGCAAAGCCAGTTGAGCGACCAACGATAGTTTTGGAACAAGATTGGCGAGGATAGCCAGAGTCGGTTAAGTGCTCAATTGTTTGGATGTTTTGCTAGTATCATGTCACATAAATCATCCAAATTCGGAGGAGGTATTCCTTGGGTGCTTGTCTGATATTGGTTTAGGCCTTTGGGGCTTGTACTTGAGGGATGTCAAGTTCGAATAGGATGGTTTGCGTGAGAGATATCGACCCTTAGATTTGTGACTTGATGGATAAGCTAAGTAGAAGAGAGACCTCTAATCATCTTAGTATATACACTTGGTATCATGGTTAACATCTGTTTATCTTGGAAAGATAGTTCGACTACATTGGATACCCTCTAGCATAGTAAGTGATCGAGGTCCTATCTTTACTAGTGGGTTTTGGAAATGGAGGTCAAGAAGCTTCACAATTGTAAAGTTAAATTAGTAAAGGTACAGTGGAGTGAAGCTCTAGAAGATGCGACTTAGAAGACTGAAGACTAGATGCGCGCATCATACCCTTTTTGAGGGTATATCCTTGACTCCTCTTTTTCTGTAAAATTTATTTGCATGCTAATCTTTATCTTTTAAGTATATCCTCCCGGTCCTATCCTCGATCCTTAAGTAGAAGCTAATGGATGTAAACATGTGTTTGAGACATGTTATGTTTGGTGGATGCAAGTGGTTGCAAGTGTTTGCTAGTGGTTGCTCGTGGATGCATATACACACATTAGGCACTATATCGGCTCAGTCATTTTCATGTTGCATATGCATATGAATGTACTTGTATATGGATTGAAACTTGATGTGTTATCATATGGATGTTGCATATGGATGAGTGAATATGCGCACATATAGTATTTACATGATTAGGGATATTTGCATACATATTGGATGCATGACACTCTCATGATTCACATTAAGGAGGTCAACTGGATCAGTAGACTGCCTGATTTTGCATTAGATAAGAGACATATACACACACTCTGCATATGTTCATATAGAATTAGAAACCTTTCAAGGACAATGGATGCCTGTGATTGAATGGTTGAGTAGATGGATGTTGGATGTTAGGATATACGTTCTTCCTAACTTGAAGATTTCGGGGACGAAATCCTTTAAGGATGGGAGAATGTAACAACCCGTATTTTCTATGAATATTAAACTAACAAATTAAAGTATACTTAATTTTTAAGAGAAGAATTAAGGGAAACGGGTTACGTCATTGCGTTCGTCTCGGAATTCTGCTTGAGATAGAGTCTGAGTTTGCGTGAATCGGACTCCGTACGAAGAAGTTATGACCTTCAGAAGTTTCAGGAATTTAAAATAAAAACCAGCCGAATTCAAATTTAAAGTTTCGAAATTCAAATCACACAACCGGGATGGGCGGGAAATTTCCCGCCCATGACCCAGGTCGACCAGGGGGTCGACCTGGATAGAACAGGTCGACCATGGGGTCGACCTGGGGGTCGACCTTCCCCCTTTTCCAGATCCGTGGACAGATTCGTTTTGCTGCATTTAGACGCCCGTTCTGACCAGATTCAGTGCTCCTAAGCTATTTAAACACCCCCAAACCTCACTTTCTCTCCACACAATTTCATTGCACCTATACTCTACCCTAATTCATATCAAAATAAATCTAAGACGGGGTTATGCTGCTCAAGTCTTTCGTAGAAATCAAGTTTAGAATTCTAGTAGAGATTCAAAAGCTAATTCAACAACTTCAACCACTATTTCTAAGAATCAAATCAAATAGTCCACTTCAAGGGAGAGCTATTCAGTTTCAGAATACAGATCCCATAATTCAAGACCTTTCTGTAATTTGTAAGTTCACGTTACTTTCAAAAATAAAAGTTAATTGTGTTTCTGACATTGTAATAAATCTAGATTTGAGATTATGCTTGTCTTTCTATATCCTTTGGATCTATCTCATTGATAATATTATGTCCGTTCTTTGTCTCTTCTTCCCTTCTTTCCTTTTTGTTTTATAGCCAGGCTACTGCGAGCCTGAGCTAGATCTCATAAGAGATGAACGTACATTGGAAATAAAATTGGGCATAAATTATGATTTGGACATGACCAGCGCTAAAATTTGGGAAAAGTATCAAATTGTGTATAATTGGGCATAATTGAGTTGTAACTGATTTGTGGACATAACACATTCAAAGCATAAAGTATTGGACATATGACTTGAGGTTTGAGGCATAAAGTATTGGACATATGACTTGAGATTTGAAGCATAAAGTATTGGACACATGACTTGGGATTTTTGGCGTAAATTGAACTGTAAATATGTGGCATAATACATGTTGTGGTTTAAGATCTAAAATTTGGACACACACACACACACACATATATATATATATATATGATAGTTTATGGTTTGAAAGAAGAAAATTAGGGTGTATAGTGATGTATGGCTTAGGCATGAAAACAAGACTTGCCCTTGTTTTGTATGTCAGTTACTTTTTAGATTTAAACACCTAAATCAAATTGTGACATGTAATAAAATGGATATGAGAATATGCCTGATGTAAGATATCCTTTCATTGAAATCTGTGCTTAAGTATATATATCTTTGGGAATCATTTTTGACTATGAAACTGGTCCAATCATATTTATCCTTGTTGTATATCGGAATTTTAATCCTTTTTAAGTTCATGATATAATTCTTATCATATGTATATGCCTGCGATGTATTCCTTGCAAAACTTGTCTTTTTAGTACATCAAGTTTATTGGACCAGTAGTTCTTATGACTATGCCTATCCTTACGATGTTCCATCTTGCTTCTCCCCTTATATTATGAATCTTGAGTTGAATCTCGAAATACATATGTCACGAATGCAGGTGAAATTGGGTATAACATGAAATTGACATTATTTGGCATAATTTGGAACATGTAACATGGCATAACTGTTAAGATGCAATTTGACATGATTTATGGAATATGTAATTTGACATATTGAACCTGGAATTGGCATGAACGACAAAACAAGAAGTTGGCATATAAATCAAGTTTTGGGCAAAATTGTTATTGTTGCGAATTTGGGGTAACTTGAGCATCAAATATAGGTTGGGTGTAAAATGTAACATGACTAGTTTTGGTGAATTTGGTAATTAGCATGTAAAATCTAGATAGGGTATATAGGGTAAAAGTGTAAATTGAAGATGAACATGCCTAACCCGAGGTTAGATTGAGTTGTGGTGTAAAACTCCCCGGAACCACCAGGCACATCCAGTAACCACAATAACACCTATCTAATGTGAGAGGTTAGTGCATCATGCCCAAGAAAAACCCGAGGTTAGATTGAGTTGTGGTGTAAAACTGCTCGGAACCGCCCGGCACATCCGGTAACCGCAACAACACATATCTAATGTGAGAGGTTGGTGCATTAGTAAATCAATTAATGCTAGTGAACAAGATGAATGATTAGGGTTAAGTTCATAGGAACACTTAACCAATATAACATGGATGACTAGGGTTAAGTTAATAGGAAACACTTAACCGGTATAGCATGATAAATGGAAAGGGTTAAGTTAACACTTAACTAATATAACTTGATTTGTGGTAGGGTTAAGTTAACACAAGAAGGCTACACTTAACCAAAGTAACATGACAAGTAAGGTGGGTTAAGTTAACTTGAATTGATTGATGACACTTAACCAATACAACATGATGAACACGTGGGGTTAAGTTAACTAGAAAACACTTAACCAATATAACTTGATGAACGAACGGGGTTAAGTTAATAAGAAACACTTAACCAACATGACACGATGAATGAGTGGGTTAAGTTAACATGAATGGATAACACTTAACCAATATGACATAATATGCGGGAGGGTTAAGTACATATCGGGTTGGTGGGTAATATTAGTAAATATAGGCCCACTAACTTAACCGTTAAATAAACATGCTTGAATCGATGGGAGGGTTAAGTACATATCGTGTAGGTGGGTAATATTAGTACATATAGGCCCACAAACTTAACCGTTAAGAAAACATGCTAGAATAGGTGGGAGGGTTAAGTACATATCGGGTTGGTGGGTAATATTAGTAAATATAGGCCCACAAACTTAACCAATAGGAAGCCCTAGTAACGGGGACCCATGTCAGCAGTAACCCACATAGATATATCATGGCACCCTGAACTAGGAAGGATGGGGCACGATTACTGGGCTGATTATAAGTGGTCAAAACAGCGGCAAGGGGTACGTCAGTGTAGGTTTCGATGGTTTACGGGCGTGCACGTACTTCAGAGTGGGAAAAAGAAGGCATTGGGTACCAGTAGTTATACACTATGCATCTTGAATCGTGTCAGGTCGCTATCATAAGGATTGATACACCTTATGGTGGGACCAGCATAGGGTATCTACATGCAAGAGAGGGCCGATTGGCACAGACACATGGAACATTTATGCAAGTATGGAGCCGATCGATAGGGTAGTAAGGGTACATCTAGCATGTTCATGGCAATTAGGCTGATTGAGGTGGAATCCTCACGATAGATGTACACCTGAAGGCTACCACAATTACGGGGATTGGGATCACGTTATCATTTATACAGATTACTAGTTGGGACACTAGTTAGGTGGTGCAGTGATTAATATAGAAATCAGAATAACAAAGTAGTAGCGAAGCAGAGAAAGAGTAGAAGCATATTCAGTTTATCTTGACTTATCATACCTTATGCTTGTCCTATGATTCTTGTTATCCCTGTTATCACGGTATTGTCTTATATTCAGTTTAATATTGTCATGATGCTTTTGCCTGTTTATATGCTGAAGGTCACTGGACTTACCAGACTCATGTCTGACCTAATTTTGTTTCGCCTCTTTTCTTCCGTTCCCCCCAGGTTCACAGGGAGGAAATGTTATCACTTAGCTCAGTTTTCTTTCCAAGCTCGAAGATAGTCGATGTATTGCTTTGGACTCTCTCTCCCACTGCTATGGCTGGTTTACGCTTTATTAGGGAATATCATTGTTATTTTTATGCTTCTTTTATACTTGGAAGTTTTTAAATCAAGACAGAGGTTCTATGTATTACATTTTAGTATGATTGAGAAAATTGTTTGTAAAAGCTTGACTGAATTAAGTTGTTTATAAAATGGTTTTATTTTCCGCTGCTTTATTTGTCTGTCTTGTGATTTATCTGCATCTTTTACCTATAATGCTCCACCGAAGTTAAGGCATTCCCTTTGTGAGTGACCTTAACGGAGGCGGGGTGTTTCAGAAATTATATGAGGAAGATGATGAGCAGGTTTTCTAAACAAGGTTAAGAAGATTAATTAAGGTTAATTTATATTTAATTAAGTATTAACGATATTTAAACCAATTGAATATAACAATCACTATAACTATTACGTCTGTAAATAGAATCACATGAAACAAGAAGCATTGAGATCATATGGACGAGTACTACATGTCTGTGATAAATTGGAATGGATTAGAGCTAGCAATTTTTTTTTTTATTTTAATTGCTTTTTTTAAAATTAAATAAAACGATGTTGAATCGTCGATTGAACGACTGGTGTGTTGTTAACTCACACTTTCTAGAATACTATTTAAATTATATCAAGTTATAAATATCTATTGTTCAATTGATATTTAATTGAGTGATATGATTTATTGTGTGTTTGGATGTTATGAATGATTATTGTTTAATTGGTTGAATTGTTGTTATTTGGTTAGATTAAACGAATTGTATTTACCGATAGATTAAATATCAAATGAACAATAGATATTTAAAACTTGGTTTAATCTAACCAAATAACAATAATTGGTTTAATCTAACCAAATAACAACAATTCAACCAAGTTATAAATATCTATTGTTCAATATGATAATAATATGAATTGTTGTTATTTGGTTAGATTAAGGAATCTGGGATTTGGTAAATGGATTTTGTAATGAAATCTGAGTTATAAAATAAATTGGTTTAAAGAAGTTTAAAATCCGAAAGGTGATGTTTTAGTAAGCATTCACTTAATCAATGAATTAAGTAACAGTAGTTATATTTGAGAAGAGAATTCCGAAAATATAATCATGGTTTATAAAACCATGTTTTAAATAGAATAATAAATGAGATTGTGTGATATTATAAATAATATTAGTTTTGAGTTACAAACTCGTATCTATCTTAAGATAAGAATGTTGTCGATTAAGGACTGAGAGGTAAACAAAATACCCCAAGTTGAATGACTTGAGGACTATCTAAGGACTGGTACTAGTTTGTAATGGTGAAGATGTTGGAAATAATCTATTATTTCCATAAGAAATATTGCAATATTATTTGCAAGGTTTTGTAACAGCCCGCTATTTTGACCGCCTCAAGTTAGTGATTAAACTGACTCGAAGCATTCAAAATGACGGATTGTTATTGGCTTACAGGGTTTAAACAGAATAAACACAGAATCACATACCGAAATAAGCATCAATATCTCATTGCGGAACTTATTTATACAAAAATATTTGGGTACAAAATTTTGCATAGCGGAAAAATAAAATAAAATATAAAAAGAATAAAGTTTTACAGTTTTTCCGGCTTGCATGCGCGTGCGTCTTCACAAATCTTCATGAATCCTTCGTCATCATCAACTTCAAACCTAGGCTATAATTGCTTAGATATGACCCCAGCGATGATGGAAATATCTCGAGAGCCTTGAATCACAATGAATAAATAAATATAACTATTAACTACATTGGAAAAGCAAAATGAGTACCTTATCTACATGCAAGTTGTAAGTAAAGTCATAAAACAAAACAAAGATATCAGGAGTTTTAATTTCTGGTGAGGATCATAACACTTTCTACAAGCACGTGTTAACATATACAGGTTAACATAAATATGTTTGAAGCAAGAAGTGTGCCTTGAAGATTGATTCAAAAGTAAAGTTATAAAAGAAGTCACAGGAAGAAACATTTGAATGGGTATATTATGACTCTTGAACAAATATGTAATCAAAATCAGCAGCAACACATGCCTAAAATCCATTTTCTTTAAACTACAACAGCAAAATATAAGCTTGTATTCTTGTCATGGTTTTATTAAGGAAACATGTCACATTAAACGCTGTATATGCACCAAAACATAATAAAGTATCCATACAAAATCCAACCATAAGACATCAAAACAAACAAATCTAACAAATCATACAGAAAAGTATGAGACAGAATCAAAGTCCAAACATTTCAATGTAAAACTTACAGGAGCAAGGATTCAAACCATGCACCTTTCATTTTGCTATCAAATATGCTACCACATATAATAAAGATTGTCTACATTTATGTGCAAAGGTTAACTGATACTACAATATCGATGTTGGATTGTTTCGCAATCAAAGGGAAGTTTCTTACATGAGGTAACAAGTTTTTTTTCTAATAGTTTAGGATAAAAATAACATATGTTTTTCACAGTTATATTTTGAGATATAGATAAAATATATGTGTTACTTTTCCAAATGAGATGTCTTTGTTCAGATTTTGATTTTGGTGTACCCGTGACTTGCACGAGCAGAACAGAGCAAAAGTTGTTGCGGTAACATTTAAACTTGCACATGCGAAACAGTGTAGGAATAAAGAAGATGTCAAACTGAATATGCTAAGAAAGTTTCTAATAATGGCAGAAATGAGACGTGTTGAAGTCGACAAACTTTGCAAGTAGAGCATGTGTTGAATTTGTATGAAATGAAAAGTTCCTGAATGAGAACTGCTATGAACTTCTATGAACATAAGATGAATTTGTTATGCGAAATGTTCTGCATGTAAAAGAAACTAGAACTAGAAGTGTTTCACAAAAGTATGCAACTCAAATAGGAGAAAACTTGTTTCTGCAAAAGAATTTTCTATTAGCAAAAAATAAATAAAACAAAGAACTATAACTATATATTTAATAGACCCATGTAATATGATTTTTTTTTTCATTTGACTTATGCTATTCTAATTGAACTAGACAGCGCTTCATTTATATTTGTAACATCTAGTGACCTAAAACATCAACATCGAACACCAATAATATTCAATTCCATCGCAGTCTATCCTACCAGTTCCATAAAAATTTCCTAACCATTCAATAAAGAAATTATTTTTGGTTCATCCGAAAGAATAAATTAAATTATATCCAATCATACAATCCTATTTCTAACAATCTAACATAAGAATCAAATCTGACCATATAATTCAACAACAATCAAATTATCGAAGATGAAAATGGATGATTGAATATAAACATAGATGCGAGTAAAAGAAAAACTCACTGAATTATAAAGAAAATCTCTACAACCTTATTGTCCTTAAAAGTACATGCTCCATCTTGCTTCTCAACCTCCACCACGCTTTTCCTAGCCAACATCACAATCGAGCCCTCCACGCATGTTGAAACTTACGTGAAATGGTCGGGCCTATCGTCGGCAGCAAACGCGAGGTGAAGCTGCCAGTTCCAGATGGTGCATGCCACTACTGCTCCCCCATATTTTCTTCTCCTGGGTTCGAACTGAATCAACAGACGGACCCGAATAAAGTCGCACTAGCTAGTAGCTGCCGTTGCCAAGATGAATTTGAAGCTCGTTTTCTAGGTGGGGCCATCGCTGAGATGAAGGCGGCTTGGAGATGGAGCAATGGGAAAGGATGTTGTCAAGGGAAAACTTCGGGTGGTTTTTGGAAGAGGGCTGAATGGCGACGTCGAGGAGGAGTCGGAAATCGATGTGGCGGATGGTGGAGCGAGTTTAGGGCTGAGGACATAAAAGAATTGTAACGAACCGCCATTTTGACCGTGCCGAATCGACAAAACATGTCAACTCGAACCATCCAAAATGACAGATTGTTATTAGCTTCTGGGGTAAATAGAATAAATCACAAAATCACAGATCGAAGATACAGAGCAATATAGTATCTCGCAGTGGAAAATAAATAATACAATAGTAGTTCATGAAGCTATCACATAAATTTTACATTAGAATTTACGTAAACAATACAGCGGAAGTCTAATAATATGAATTTCAGATACTAAATAAAAGATAACTATATAAAATTGGAATGATAAGAATTGCCGGAACCGGATCAACTGAACAGGTAGACACAGGTGAGCAAATCCAATATAAACTCTAACTCCGAAAGTGAATCTCCAAAGCTGTAATACTCGATCTGACCCAAGCAATAATGCAAAACAAAACAACTTGGATCAGGGCTAACAATCTCATGGAACTATATCAACTCAAATGAAATGTTCGATGAAATGCAATCGGTAACTTAAAGATGTTTGGGATCACTATCCTCTAAGAATCAGTTAAATTAATACTATATAGTATAATACGCTACATACAATAGTGTCTATCAGTAAAGTAAAAGTATCAAAATAGCGTAAGCGAAATTACCATATTACCCTTACACTGTTTATATATTCCCATAGTACATATAGTATCGTAATTCCTCTGGAGGTTGATCAGAGGGCACTCCATACAAAACAGTACAAAACAAATCGTAGTGGGCTCGTATATGGCATGTGACAAGGCACGCAAGGAATGCCATGGTGGATTCACCATTTGCAGAGCCGGACTGGGGTAACACATAGCAGCTACTACCGCCCTACCTCGAGACACACTCCCATAATCAAATCGGAGGGTGGCCACAAAACACATCATAAAAGTAATAGAATGGTATCGAAGAAGTGCACTTGATAGGAGGTATGACCTCACTTGGTCTCGGCATCAAGCTAACTCAAGGTAGTCAGGGTCTCGTAATTAATATGAAATAGAAAAATAGAGTCGATCACCATCCATCCTACTTCATTCTGGAACTCCACCACATACACATTTGTTAAAGTGATTTTCGGTATTGGCAGAGAGTATGACAATGGTCAATCCCAGTCTCTTTAACAACCAATCGTTTACATTTTTCACGCCGTGGCCATTATTTCATAATCACTTTATAAAATAGTTTATATGAAATCTCAAATTCGAATTTGAAATCAAATTTAAATATCTAACTTTGATTATATTTAAATTTGATAACAACTAAAATCGCATTAATCAAATCGATTTAGAAAATCATATCGTAAAGGTCTCAAAATATAGTATAAATTATTACTATACTATTTTACTTCGATTTTAAATAAACTTTTTGAAAATATTCACATAACGTTTTCAATCCAAAACCGACTTATCTTTGAATCATAACCTAAAGATCGAAATTTTCATTTAAATCGATACCAAAATATTTGACTTCGACAATATCTTAGTTTCAAATTTATATAACGATCATCTTTCAAAAATATTAACTTATAGTCATATATTAAAGATCCAACATATAGTTTAAATCAAGACCAAATTATTTAACTTCGAAGATATGTAATTTGACTTATATTCGGCAAATCTCAAATTCAAAAAATTCACATTATTTAATTTTACCTTTATAAAAGTTCTTTAAGTCAATTTATATAAATCTAACATTTTGGTTCTAATTCAAAATATATGATTCAAGTCAAAACTTACAAAAGATATCATATTCCATAACACAAGTCGTATAATTCCAATTCTTAACTTATAAATTCAAAGAATTTCAAATCATTATTTAGATTTTCAAAACAATTATAAGATCATTCTTATAAATTCGGTTTATACAACTACTTAATTCATACTAAATTGATTATATAATCAATCCAATATATAAAATTATCGAATTCATTTCATATCAGTTATAGATTCAAATTAAAATCAATTTGCGCAATTCAAGATCGTTTCTTTCAATATTTAGACCATCTCAAATTCGTATTGATTTGACTTAAAATCAAATTCATTTCATATCCATTATAGGTTCAATTTCATTCCCTAAAATTGGAAATATTCAAATTTGGAAATCAATTTCATAATTTGAGTTCATCTCTTGTAAGTTTATATTGATTCGAATTCAAATTCATAAGTTCAATCATTAAATCAAATATTAAATTTAAATCTTTAAGCCTCAAATTTAAGTCGTGAAAATCTTAACTTATCCACCTTTTGGTTTATTATTAGAATTTATAATATATATATATATATAAGGAAAATTTAGCTTTGAAAAAACATATATATATATATATAAGTTTATAAAATTCTAAATAAATTAGAAAATAGATTATAAACATATATAAGTTTAAAATAATATAGAAATAGATTTAAAAGAAATATTAATTGTAATATTAAAGTTTAAAATACTTATATGATTAAATTATATAGCTTAAAATGAATAAAATTATAAGTAAAATCTTAAATAAGTATTTAAATCCATATTTACTCATAAAATCATTTTTAAAACATATAATTTAACATTTACAAAATTTAAGTTTAAATTCTTTAAGTATAAATATAAAAATATATAATCTTAAGCTATAATTTTAAAATCAAATTTCCAAATCAATTTACTTCGAAAACATGAACAACGGTGTCCGTATATAGTTTTCTACCCTATGGTCAAGTGATATGAATATTTATCATTTCAATCCGCAATTTATAAAATTTCTATGGGTCTGTCATTTCAAACCGCAATCCCAAATTCAATAAAAATCGTTCAGGTCTATCATTTCAACCCATAACGGTTTTTCTGTATTCTAATGTACATTCGGGTATATCATTTCAACCCTTAGTGATTTTCCTAAACTAGGGGTATCAATAACATAAACAAATCATTACATAGCATCAGTCACATCATAAGTGCACCTACGTGTCATATGAATATCGTGTCATTTATGAAAGTGTACATATTAAACAAACAATTTCTACTAACAATCCTATACATTTCATAACAGTTCATTTGTGCTTATCTAACAACCATGAAACAATGTAGGTCAAGTATGAGATAAATTTACCTTTCATGGCACAGATTGGAGACAGCAGACGAATTGACGCCTAATTGAAATAGCGATATCCAAGCACGACTCAGAATGATTTCAACTTGATGATCAGTCAATAATTTATTTTATTTTATATAAGAGGAGGCTAAGGCATTTCGAAATGGATCGGTATGGCTATTGGGTTTTTGCACGGGTTTCGAACTCAACACCAAACTCAATTCAAAAATAAACACAATAAATCTTTACAAAAATACTATATACATTTTTATATATACGTACATACAGAAAAATCGTAACATATATATATATATATATATGTTAAAACCGAAATTCGATTTCAACACCAAAAGTGCTTTACAAGCACTTCACCAAATGGTTGGATTAGAATATGGAACCGCGCAATCACAAAATAAAGAGCATAAAATGAAGACAAAGGAATTTTTATAGTGGTTCGATCCAAAATGGATCTGCATCCACTTTTCAAGCCATTTCATTATCATATGAGATATTACAAGATACATCTCTCTTGTATTTAGCTCATTCCCTCTTTGGAAAATAATTTCCTCACTTTAATGGCTAGATTCTCTCTTTGTACAATAGTTTCCTCTCTTTAATGGCTAGATTCTCTCTAATTTGTTATGGAAATGGTTAGATCCCTATGAATGCGATGAACATGAAAGTATGCTTTCCACGATTTGAGTGCTTAGAGGATCGTTGATGAATCCGTGGCGGTAGAGATGTGAATCCGAGCTTAGAGGAGGATTAATGGCGGTAGAAGAGAAGTATAATGGAGCTTTAACGATCTTTAATGGAGGAAGGAGGAGATTCGATCCGTTTGTTGATGGAGAAGGATGGAGAGAGCTTGAGATGGTCTCTAGTGGAGATTGGAGTTGATTTGATCCACATGATGTTGGAGAGAATTTGTTTGATCCTTGGAGGCCGTTGATGGAGTTATAGGAGAGCTTCCAATTTGGCGGCACTCCGTGGTAGGAATGGAATTGGATCCCCTCAAATGGTTGAGAAGTGGAGTATTTATAGGATGTGTTCTAGAGGAGTGGCAATGTTGTAAATTAGAGTGTATAGTTGGCGCTTGGTTGGCAACCTAGAGAGGTCTCTTAGGTCGTGAACTATTTTATATGCATGAACAACCTAAAAACCTACATAATGGATCGTTCCCATTCTCCATATCACATTGGTCATTCGCATGTAACGGTCTAAAAGAACTGCTGATGTGACCTTGACTTAGCTCGCTTCAACATGGTTTGCACGACCTAAAGACAGTCATTTGGAATTGCCATTCTTCGTGTGGCGTACCATTGTGACACCGCATATCATTGTAACACGCGTGCTTTTACTTTACAGCTGGCTCCCATGTTTATGCCATTTCCATGCATTAATAATATGTTATCATAGTGTATGGTCTTCACGCTCCGATGGTTGAGCGGACGACCTAAAGAGAATGTTGAAGCATGGCGACCCAAACATATATAAGCGGAAAATCAAAAGTATTATGGAATGACCTAAAATGAACTGTAGGTGTGGCCACGACTTAAGACTTTCAGCATGACCTAAACTCACCATTAGCGCTAGCGACCCAAATATAGGAGCGGTCTAATTCATGATGGATGATGTAACGACCTGGCATTTTTCCCGTCTCAAGTCGGTAATTAAACCAACTCGAAACGATCAAAACAACAGATTGTTATTGGCTTACACGGTTTAAACAGAATAAATGCAGAATCACATAGTATGATAATTGCAGTGGAACAAAATTTCATGTAAATATCAGAGTTGTGTACAATATTTGCACAACGGAAAAATTATAGAATGTATACATGAATTTTCATCTGAATAAAAATTTACATTTTTGTTGAGCTTAGCGCGCGAGCTCTTCACGTCTCCACGTCCTCTCCAATTTGCGAGTTGATTTCCTTATACCTGGAACACTTGGAGCCTGACTCGAGTCTCCCATGCAAAATACACAAAACACCCGAGTCAGGATTAAACTTATTTCAAGAAAGAAAACTTCAATATAAACACATAAATATAATTTGTTTAGTCCCAACGATTTATTTAAATAATTCAAGTATCACTTTTGTGAACTGCCGAAATTTTGAACATCACACAGAAATGCAGCATGAGGGAAAGGTTTCATGCGCGAGACCCAACCAAATGGCAATATAAGTAAGAAATGCTGCAACAATATAAAAGCAACCATCTTTAAACATGCACGGCAGTGTGACATGAACCCAGTTTGTAAACACATGTAAGTATTCAAGGAAAAAGGTCCATGTGTATACAGTAAAGCATTTGGCAAGTCTTGGGATAAACAAGAGTCAACAGGCTAATAAAAAGGAGAAAATGGTAACCATAATAGAAATACCCTTGCGCATTTCTTAGGCCATGAACTTCGGTTATTCATTGTATTAGATGTATATGTGAAATTAATCCAGAATAGCTTATTGGAATTTAAACAATATATACTTTGAAAAATTCTGTTAAAATGCTAATTGAAGCTGTCACGGCTCAGAGTTTGAAGACAGTATGTTGCGCTGCTATTTTCGAAATTTGAGCCAACCTAAAATCCAATATTTATTATAAGAATAGATAACTTATTTCTTACGTTATATAGGGTCTGGGTTTAATAGAATCTAGTGGTGAAATTACCAAACTCACTTATATTGGTGAATATAACTAAGCATATGCTTATATCAGTAGTGATATGGAATTAATAGTATACCTGAAGCATGCACCGATATAGCATTGTAAGCTCAACCAGAATATACACTTATAAAGGTCACAAGGGACAGTAGGGTCCAGGACAGTGTCTTATCCAATATAGGACTGTGCATACAACGAAAAGGGGGTATACTCACAGTAAAACCTTATTACAAGACTATAAGGTAATAACCCAAATGTATACATGTATGTGAAAAGTGGATAGTACAGTGAGGATAGCTGGTAAGGACATGATATGTATGAAATCATAACACGCTCTAAATGGCAACAACCACATTTTCAAGTTGCGGATATTCAACCTACTGGACTAGTAAGGCACACAACAAAGTGTCGGACATCATGAAGGCACCCGGAACCCAAAGTAAAACAGAAAGCTTAAGGTGTAGGTATGACATGCAAAGGAAAAGGCTTCCTTTCAGGAAGGTACAAATATGAAGGAGCATCTACTAATACAAGTCAAGCATATGCAGGTTGTGAACGACCTAAGTATAAGAATCATTACCCAAGTCTCATCAATACGTGTATGACATAACATATTGTTGTTGTTATTATTATTATTATTATTATTATGATTATTATTATTATTTTTGAATCAAAACTTAGGCTTCTCCGGTTACCGTATGGAAATCAACCAAAAATCAACAGCAAACGCGATACGAGGGGTATAACCATACGGACATATGTATCTAGCGAGAAGCATACAATCCTAAGTTAGGACTTGAACTGTGGCTAATATTAGTCAAGGATGCGACATAACAGTTCAAAGCTTGGGTGCACTGGCATAAAAGGATATCGGTAAAAGGACAAGTAGCATATCTTCATATTTGCCTAACGATCATGGGAGATGCAACTGGGTTAAGGTACTATCGACCAAATCAAGTAAGATGGTACCCAGTTTACTAGAACACCAGTACTTGCTTACGATTTGTATGGTAAAGTCAGATAGGAACCCATGTATTCAAGTGTGTGAGGCAATATATATATGCTCAATTTCAACATATAAGTAACAACAGGGCTGCTTCCTTAACATTGTCTACAAATGTTTCAGGTCTGCGATTTAAAGGGGCTTCTAGTCGTATACATATAAATTGGCATGCACCATAAGATGGTTAAAACAAATGCGGAGTGGGTGTACGCAAATGAATAGAAGACAACAGTACAGGGGTACACATATATATCATGTAAATATGGCAAATGCAGGAGCTAGTACACATGCCATCAGAAAATCGAACATGCAACCAAGATGGAAATGCAGACGGAAGTAAACACGGATGCATCAGTGGCTAGAACAACAAATTATACTTAGTGAAAACTCGAAATTTGCAACTTGCAATAAGTCAAATCGTAAGTTAGACTTACCTAGTTTATGCCATCGAGAGCATGCAACGGAGGTACAAGAATAGGAGCGAAGTCAATCGTCGGCGAGCCACTGGAGTGCTGAACCCATCGGCCTTGGGCTTGTGGTGAAGCGATGGTCAGGTGATGGAGTTCCCTTCGCTGTTCGATTTGGTGACTCAAGCGGTTTTAGGTGGAGGCCAGACTTGCAGCTCCGATGATCGAGGGTGCAAAGGAATCGACTAGTGGTGGAGGGTCTGTTGGTGGCTCCGGCTTCATCCAGTGGAGGGAAAGCGTTGGTCTTGCAGAGGTCAATCTGGGTGGAACAACATCGCCTAAAGCGACGTATGGTAGCACGATGGTGGCGACGACAAGGGATGTGTGGTTCGATTAACGGTGGAAGAGCGGTGGCTCTGATTGCAAAGCGACGAATTTGACTGAAACGATTTGGGGATAAGTTGATTTTGGTAGAGAATGGACACCAATCAGCGGTTACAACATAAAGGAGGAATTGTGGTGTATACGAGAGAAGGGAGGGTGCCTCATTTCTTCAATTTGATGGGGAACGAAATATTGATTTGGGTGGAAAACAACGGCTGTGGCAAGTAAAGGAGGAAGAGGAAGAATCTGTTTTGTGGTGAATAACGAAAGAGGTATGCACTAATTTACAATACTAAAGAAGAAGACCAACCACAGAAAGAAGACAACATGTGTTAGTCACAGCAAAGCGGCAACGCAAAGTGGTAGAAATTTTCCATTGCCCAAATCTCAGTCAAATATTTGGTCAGATATGGGTTTTGAATTGGAAAAGTAGGCCAGGATATGGTTGAACGATGAAAAATGGTTTCAATGCAGTGTTAGGCTGAAATAGGAAACATGGTTGAACGGACCTTACAAATGAACGATATACAATGTTGTTTTACTTATTTTGTCACATTATAAATTTAACAACCAAAGTAACGACAACGGATTTTTGCTCGACCCCAATCGATCGCAAGATCGATCAAGACCGTTCAAATTCCGCATACGTTAACTTTGGGCATACAACACATCAGGACAACAACACAGACTTTTATAACATCAATAATAAATGTTACATCAGAGTACAGAATATACCAGAGTACATCGAAATAAAATTACAGTGGAAGATTTATTAAAAACTCCAGTTTTGATTTGATATCGAAAATCATTATTACAAGATCATTTATTTTAAGGAATAAATCTTGTCTTAAATAGGTTAAAGAACTAGTGTCCTTTAAACACAGTTCACAATAAACCTACAATCTATTTCCAAAATATGGAATTCCACAGAAATCAAATCAATACATAATCGATATAAATTTCTGTATCGGACTAATAATATAAATGGAATAACGGCAAGGCCTCTTAAATTCCATCTATAATATCGGTCTTCTTTTACAGAAGCCCATTTCGATTATTACCAATCGAATTTCCACTTAATTCCAATTTAATATATTAAATTGGAAAACTTGATTTTTAGAAAATGCCTATTTTTTAAATCTATAAAATAGATTTATAAATTCCAAATAATAATGTCAATGTAAATTGGATTAAAGGAAACATCGTCCACGATAAATCTCTAGGGTTTCTCAGATCTAATCGACAACCCAATTTGACAAATCAACGATTTAATCTAAGGATCTATTGCAAAACAGTAAATCGAAATCAATTAGGCTATAATTCATACCTGCCATGATGAAGAAACTGATGAAACGTAGAGTAAAATAGCTTGGATGAATCGAATCACGAGCTCGACAAAAAGTCGAGGCCTCTAGAGGTATCCACTAACATCCGATCTTGATTTCGTCATGGGAATCAAGATTTCAAAGGATCGGTGCTAGCCGATTAAGGATAAGGGTTTTGTTCCCCAAATTTATCTCGTTTCACCTTTTTCAATGAATGAATAAAAATGAATAGGTCGGACTATGTTTTAAATATATAAAACGAGATAAAATAGGGTGACTCACCCTTATACCATTTCAAAACAAAAGAAATATCAACATTTTGGTTTTTTTTCTTTTTATCAAGAATAATCCTTCACCTTTTCAGATGTTTTACGTGTGAACCTTTAGGTTATTACAACGTTGGTAATGATTTTAAATCGTATTTAAAATCATAAACAGTGATTGGTATCTAGCAATACGTCGCTGCTACCCAAGTTATAATAAAATTGTCGATTCGATACAACCTTTTCTGTGACCAGTGTATCAATGTAATATAATCCTTTTAACCAGTATATCCAGGATTAAACTAGAGACATGGATCGTATCATCCTCTTTATAATTTAATCCTATATCTTGATCGATGAGTAGACTGTTTAAAACAAATCAGTATTTGAGCACGGCCATGCATTTCACAGTCTCACTCAATCAAGAGGCCCATGGATATCACTACGAATATATCATTGGGTTAAATTCCATCTAGATCATTCATAATTTTCATTCGATTCGAGATGTATCCAATAATCACCGTTATCGTTACTCTGTTACAAAATAACTTTTGATGATATCAAAACACAAATATCCTCGAATAAAATTATAATGATTTCAGGTCTGAGGACCATTACATCACTGTCACTATGATAATAACTTATGGTACTTCAATTATATTCCATGGAGTTATCTCACTGTGGGTCAGCCCAATACGCTATTCTTCAATACGTATTTATATCTTGACTTTAATATAACGTATATTAATGATCAATAAGATGTGATCATCAGTCAATCAATATACTAGTCTTAACGCTCTATTGCTGTCCTATATAAACAATAAAACTCGACTAGGGACATTTAAGAATTATAATACTTATCACATTATATAATCTCAAGTTCAGTCTTACTCGAACTATATAATTCCGTATTATTATTCTAAGGACTTCTATGTATTATTATTTATATTATGCAGTAAATACAATATAATAGAATAATATTTTATTCCAAATAAAATAATAACATCAACAGTGTTATCAATCTCATCAAATGGATTGCCTCTAGGGCACAAATTCTAATAATCTCCCACTTGCACTAGAGTCAATCATTTATGTATCATATACTTATGAAACTAGTGTGCTATTAAACTTCTACTGCGAGGAGTTTAATTCAGTAGGTCTGCAACATTACAACTTTTGTAACTTTGCAGATATGTGTATTTCTTCTGTGAACAACTTCACATAAGAATTATATTTCTTAAAATATATGTTTGGATCGATGATGAGTTTAATGTTTTAGGCCTGAGCAACAACCATATTGTTTTCGCAATGTATATCATCCGATCAACAATGAATTAAGTTCAATCATGAACTTCTTAATCCAAACATTTTCATTCTTAGAATCAGTATTTAATTCTTGTTTTAAAACTAACATTATTTACAATAATTAATGTGTTATCTAATAACATTAAAATTATTGTGTCACTCCCACTCAATTCTTTGTCTCCACAAGATTCAATGGTATTTTGTGGTTCTCGAGACATTTCGATTTCTATTTCATTCCCATCGTTATCTTAGAGACTGGATCTCCATAAATAGATACCAATTCGAGCAATAAAACGTTTTATTCTCAGAGGATTTATAGAAATAATATCCATTTGTTTCTTGTGGATATTACACAAAATAGTTATTTGATTTGGGTTCGATCTTATCAGAGGAGGGACATTTAATAAGCGCCTTACATTCCAAATCTTCAAATTAGACACACTAGGACATTTCCAAGTCCATATCTTATATGGAGTCTTCATAATCGTTTGAGTAGGATTAAATGCAGTTGTTCAAAATTTAATTTATTGGAAGATCTATATGACTTATCATTGATCGTACTATATCTTATAAGATGCGATTTTTCTTGCCAGACACACCATTTCAATATAGTGTTCTAGGTGGACCGAGTTGTGAAACAATTTCAAACTCATTCGGATAGTCATTAAATTTATTGGCTTAAATATTCTCTTTCGAACTGTTCGAAAAGTATTTAATTTCTATTAAAATTGGTTTCTAACTTCACTTTGAATTCTTTGAACTTTTCAAAGGATTCTGATATGTATTTCATACGATACACATATCTACATCTACTGATGTCATCAGTAAATATAATAAAGTATTAAAACCTATCTCTAGCTTATGTATTCATTGCTCCACCTACATCATTATGTACGAGACCCAATACTCATCACTCATTCACTGTGTCAAGTGAAAGGTGATTCAGTTATTTTGCCTAATAAACAAGATTTGCATTCTTCATATGATTCAAAATCAAATGACCTTAAAATTCCATCATTATGGAGTTTTGCTATGTATTTCTTGTTTATATTGGCTAACTGACAATGATAAAGATGTGTTGGATTTAAATTATTAAATTTAATCCACTCAGTGCTTATGTCAAGTACGTTATAGTTAACAATTTATAAAGTTCATTAACTATTTGTGAAATTCCACAAGATATTTCATTTAAATAAAATGAATAACAATTGTTCTTTTATTACAAATGAAATTTAATCTTGTCTTAACAAGATTTATAATAACGTTTATTTTAAATGGAATTTCATAATAACAATTATTTTATCTATTTATTTAAGCCAGTATATAGAACAAGAATGAACTTCCTATGGATAATCCAGCAACATTTGCTTCATTTCCAATCGTAAGTCCACTTGTCCTTTTATCAAATTTCTACATATTTTGCAATTTCTGTAAATCAACATACATTTATGTGATTTATATCAAGTATCTAATACTAGAAATGTATAAGTAGATTATTATAACATTTATATCTTATTCGGTTGGAGTCACACTTCAACCTTTCATTTTAGATCCTCTATGTTTATATAACAATTACGTTTGATTTATTTGAGGACAATCCTCAAATTTTAATGTTAGTCAAGAAATTTGATTTAATTTAATTTGTCCTTCTCAAGGATTAATTTAAATTATCGGAGTTATTTTGTTATTTAATATCTACAGTAGATAATAAGTAATAACCGATTCTTTAATATTTATTTAATATAAGCTTTGACAATCAAAATTTTACATTAACATAAATGTGTAATTTAAACTAAAATACGCTCCCACTGAATTTAGCATCCCTCTGTTTATATATGTATATCATTATATACATATAATGGTGTTCCAAGATCCATATCTAGTCATGCCTTGACCCAGCTTTGGCTAAACCCAAAACACAACCTTTTAGGTAGACATCTTATGTCAATTATATCGCCTATATAACTCTTGGATCGCATGTTGAACAGCTTGTTCAGTATTATTCGTTTGCTCAAAATATAGAATAATTCATGCTATTGTCTCTAAGGCCATAATCGTATTATGCAGCCTAGTTAAGTCAGACCCAATAATAGGTTGGAGCACCACATTTTACTCCATCGCATATAACCAAAATAAAAGGTGCACAACGCTTTGGCGTTAGTTACAACCAGTGATTTTGGACAGTGATGAGTATATTATTGGAAGACGTCACCATGACTTAATGTAACAAAATTTGCTTTAGAGGAAATTTATAACTCGTATCAGGAAACAGTATTAGAGCTATCTACATATATCAAAATATATGTATTTTATATTCATAATATAAATTGCATACGATAAAATTTATTAACAAACTCATATTATTGTGTTTTAAAATAAAACAACATGCATTCTAATTCTAATCATATTAGTTTAGAATATATGACTTTGTTAAAATGTGTAACAACCCGAAAATCTGGGCTAGTTTAAAATTTTTATTTTGGCAATTTTAGCGAATTTTGAACATTTAAAATGAATTATTTTAAATAATATCGACGAGAAATTTATTTTGAATGGAATTTGACGTATATATTATACGCGTCGTCGTTAGAATATAATAATTATATATAATTATAAATAGAATTGAAAAAGGCGCGGTAGTTCGATAATTCGATTTCAAACTTCAAATGAATGTACAGGGTGCAAAATAAACCGGATTTTAGCGAAACCAAAAATATTAGAATCTATTCGTGAATATCTTTCCAACGAATCTGAAAAATCGAAATTTCATAGCGGGAATCAAAAGTTATGCCCAGTTGAAAATTCAGAATAGTCGCTATGTAAATTATACATGGCCCAAAAAGTCATATTTTGCATACGGATGAATTTGGACTCGAAACCACTTCCATTGAGTTCAAAATGTCGTTTAGAACTCCGAAAAGTATAAGTTTTGATATATTCCGATATCCGGAATAGTGGCTATGGGCTGGTGTTGTTCGGTTAACAATACATAGCCCTTAAAAAGTGAAATTTTGCATACGAGCTCAGAATTCGACGAGATAAATTTTTATGGATTCATAATGACAAATCATTGTTGAGTTCCAAATGGCGCGTCGAACGGAGTCAGTATGTGGCCGTGCGAGCTGAAACAGTTCAGGGTAAAACGAGCAGTCATTTTACAAAGGAACATTATTGATACGACCTCGGAATTCAATTCTACTTTTTTTTCTAGATTCGTATCATCTAATAATGGTTAAATCCAAGAGGGCTTGATTTTTTGAGTTAGCATGTGAGCGTGCGAGAAGAAAAAGTGCGCCAAAATCGCATTTTTAGAGCTTATCTGAGCATTTTTGTGATTTTTAACGGACGGCCAAACGAACTCGGAATTCGACGAAACTTGTTTCGTTGGACTCGTCTTCACGTCTACTACCTCATGTCCGAAATCCGCGGCCATCGGAGATCGTTTGTGTTCGGACGATACGAGAGAAACTAGCATATAAACACTTTTACTTCCTTTTCTTCCTCACTTTCTCTCTTCCTCTTTTTTTTTCATTTTCCTCTTTAATGGCCACCGCACCCCATGCCATCGCTGCCGCACCCTCCCCCGCTGCCACCACTGGCCGTCGGCCTCCTCCACCCCCCTCCGGCCACCTCCTCCTCCTCCTCTCTCTCTCCTCTTCTCTCTCTCTTCAATTAGCAAACCCTACACCCAAACACCACCACCGCGGCCACCACGGGCCCCACCACCGCCACCCACACCCTCCCCCACGTCCATCAGGCCCGCGCCCCCTCCAGCCCCCTCAATTCCGGCCGTGGGGCCCCCGGTCACCAAAAACCCATTTTACACTAATCGCCCGTTTTGCAAATAAGTCCCTGACCGTATTTCCCCAATAACTCCCAAACGGTGCGCTTTTGGCCAAAGTCCCTCTAGACCAAAGTTGTAGAGCACGAAATTCTCTTCGATTTGGCTATATGGAAGTCATGTTTTGGAGTTCGGAGCTGCTCGGAAAACGCGTTCGAAGTCTGCTGTTCAAAAGCGGTAAAATTCGTGTACTTTCGCGAATTCTGGCGAATTGGAGCATTTTCGGCAAAAAGTCCCTTAGGAAAAAGTTGTTCAGAATGCCGTGCTTGTGCTAGAAAAAAAAAGATGGATTGAAGATTTGAGTTTGTATGCGAAGTCTGGAGCTCGAATAACAATTCAGCAGTTCAGAAAAGGCGTTAGAAAAAAAAAGTGAGTTTTCTCCGCTTTAAAGCTTCTATGATTTTTGACATATGAAGTTAATAAAAATATGATCTTTATGTCATAGAGATGATAAAAATATGATTTTTACATTATAGAAGTATTAAAGATTTGATCTTTATTATGTAAAAGGAGCAAAGATGTGATTTTTATATAAGTGGCGATATAAAAATATAATCTTTATTATATGAACACCGTTGTAAAAATAGAATTTTTATCTATATAGTAGCAATATAAAAATGTGATATTTATATACATAGCAACAATATAAAAATGTGATTTTTATATACACGGCTACAATATAAAAATGTGATTTTTATATATGTAGTGACTACGGGCGGTGAAAGTGACAAAAGGCGAGAACGACGAAGATTTCTACATAAGAAGAGTCATGGCGTTTGGTTTAGCTAGTCGGTGAGAACTTCTCATCTAAATTCTCTTTTTCTAGTTATATATATATATATACTAGGATGCAGACGGTGCTTAGTAGCACCCGACACCCGTCATCCACAGACCATGGATGGCTTGTTTGTTAAATTGTTTAGTTGAGTAGTTGGTTAGTTTATTTGGTGAAATGGAATGGATTTGATTGATGTGTGAATGGCGTGGGCCTTCACTAGACCGGGGATAAGGCTAGGCCTCGTCCCGTTTCTAGTATCGTGCCGTTATGCCGCCGAAATTTTCTAAAATATGTTAGAAAAATGAAAATATCATTTTTATTGTGTAAATGGACTGAATAGGAATTCATGTGTTGAAATAAAATATTTTATCGTTAAAAATATAAATTTTAACGTGAATGTGAATAAATAAATATTTATAAACAAATCGACCGATTTGTTTATATACACTGATTTGACTGATATTGATTGGGTCGATAAATTTTACACATCGCCCAACTGCACAAACAAAAATATGTGTTTGTTGATTTGAAACCCCACACGGGTGTTGGGATGATATTTGGCGTACACTAATCCCAGTTATTTAATTATTGTCGATCGATTGGTCGACAGACTGTGTAAGCGTCGATTATTTATATTTGATGCTTATGCAGTTGTGTGGTGCACTTTGGGTGATGGTTGATTGTTTATCAATGATATTATATACATGTGTTGTATGGAATCCATATAATTAACGTTATATGGTGATTGATTGGGCCTCATTCCAATTGGGACAACAATGAATATTATAAAAGAAAATTCATGTGTTGAATATAAAAATAGTCATGTGTTGACGATGTTCATGTGTGAAGTGAAATATTTTATACAATGAAATTTACATCTTTATCATATTTAAAATTAGAACTACCTTACGGTTGAAGTCTAATTGAAAATCAAACGATAGATACCATAGTTTTATAAAATATATTGCATAACAAAAATAGTGATGTGTTGACAGTACTCATGTGTTGAGATTAGTCAGGTATTGGAAGAAATATAGATTCATGTGTTGAATGGAATAAATATTCATTTGTTGAATAGAATAACGGATTTATTGAAATATATAAAGCCGTGTTGATTAGAGTTGCGCTATTTTGACGTGAACGATATTTATATCGATTATATTCGTTTTTATAATGAATATAGAAAATAAGTGATTTCAAAATAAAACATTTTGAAAATATTATCATTTATATAGTAATGATATGAAATATTCAATTTTGATTAGAAATTGAATATAGAGTTGAAATGGTTTTGAAAACGAAGTTAAAACGATTTATAAAATACATTTTAAAATGAAATTGACGAAATATATATAATATATATATATAATGGCCTGAATAGAACGCGCCGCTCCGCGGTAGTTCGTGAATTTCGACCATTGACTTTGAATTGACGTTGCGGGAGATCCGACCGTCGGATTCTCCTAAAACCGGAACCGTTGGGTTCGTATCGAAAAGAGCTTTCCAATGAATATTAGAAATTTGAAATCTAACGGTTGGATTTGGAATTATGTCCAAATCAAATTCGAAAAAGGTCGCTGTAAGTTCAGTTCGATGGCCGTTGATGGAAATCGACTGTACGGGCCTTGATAAAATTATTAAAAATATCTATAATTTGTGTAAAATCATAAGAAATGATTTGGGAAAAATTGGGCTGAAGAATTCCACATTTGAAAGGATAAAAATAGATTTTTATCGAAATGAACTAGTTTTGAACTAGAATTAAAATCAATTTATTTTTAAATAAATAAATTGAATTTGAAGTGATTTTAAAAATAATCAATATTCCCAATACGTGGATTGGACTGGAGTTGAATCGAAATTATCTTCGGGATATTTCGATGTTGGATTTCGTGACTAGACAGATATTGTTATGGGAATTTGAAAGATATATTTTATATCGTTATTTCCAATACGATATTTGTTGGTTTCAGAATTTGATATTGAATATAAGCCGATATATTTTCTATTCAGAGCCTTGTATTTAATATCAAATGTGATTTGGGTTGATCGTGGATCGTGTTTTAGATGACATTGGTTCTTTAACCCAGTTAAAGGCAAGATGTTGATTTTTGAAAAGATTAAAACTAAGTGGAGTTTTAATGAATCTTTAATTAGATTAAAAATGTGATTTGATAATTTAAATTATCAAATCTGAAAAGTGATCGAGAGTGGAGTATCACCAGTTTTTCTCCAAAGTGATAGTTAAATCTTTAATTAGATTTGAACGTGAAATGGTAATTAATTTTACCGATAACACCGTGGTGTTAGATATGGAGTATTACCAGTTTTGCTCCATGGGATATATAGGTTGGGATTGGGAAATAAAATAAATAATTACTTCGGTGTGGTTCGCTAATCCCGACTAGTTTGGAAAACTGTAAAATGGTTTGAAATGATATCCAAAGGAAGATTAAAGAATAAATTTAGAAGAATTTATCTTGGATAAAATTAATGGGAACCTTTCCCTAAGAATGTGATTTTGTGAATAAAAGAATATTCTGAATTGGAATGAGGCGTTCGTTGTGTTTGTGTAACATTTGTTTATCATATACGTGGGTTATTCAGGAAGGCCGGGTTATACCCATTCTGAATAACCGATTCGGCGAGATGTCGAAGATGAAGACGGTGGTTGAAGACCGGAAGTCTTCACATCGTTTGGGTGATTACTGATGATCTTGATTGGGCTGTACACCCAAGATGAGGTAAACAGTTGGTGATCGTCCAGACGTACTTGGAGATGGATGGATATGCGAGGAAAGTGCCTCCGGTTTCGTTCAGACCCAGAACGAACTTGTAAATGGATTGTGTGTCTGACATTGGATTTTATTCTGTGTTGATTGATCTCTATTAAATATACATCTGTTTGGCGGCGGAGAATTTATTCTCTTGCTTAACGCCCTTCTCTGAGACGTACGAGCTCAGAGGTTGTATATCAATGGACATCAGTCGCATGGAGTGAATTGCCAGTGTGGCATGCGTAAGTGGCAATTGATCAAGGCTTCTGTTGAAAAGCAAAGTCTTGTGGTTGATGATCAAAGCACGGCCTGTGTGGCGTAGCTTTGTGTATAACGTGAATTCGCGAGCCTCACACCTCGGTATGAGTCAAAAACGGGATAGTGACTGCAGGGAGAGCACGACGTTTCTTTCTAGCTAGGGTGGTGTCAGTGACCTACCAGCCCTGACATTTATATACTTTTCACCTGTGTGGTTGTTGGATACGAGGCGCCTCTGATATAGGTCTGTAAGGACCGGGAAACGTGTGTTCAGGAATTGCCAATCCTCAAAAGTAAGAGAGGACCGGCCCTGAAGATCCAAGGATCATAGTGGGGTCCTAGGACATTTGCTAGAGTGTCTCGAACGCGGAGAGGAGCTTGCCCCTTGCCTCGGCTCATGACGGAATCCAATTTCCAATACGTGTATTGCGGTTTTAATTGTAGAACTAGTATGGCGACATGATAGATGGTACCCATGCCACCTATGATTGATATTTATGATTTGAATTGTTTTGACACTATACACTTATAATAGTATCAAATAATGTGTTTTAAACGTATCAAGCATGCTTTGGCTGTTATAAGGGAAAACCCTATCCTCCGGCTTGCGTTGCATTGTGTGATGGGACCTGGGTCTTATAACAACTTCATTTTTCTTTATTTAGCATTGCGCTGTTTGTTCTATGCACTGGTATTCTTGGGAGGAAACCCGTTCCGTGTTATACGGCGTGGTCCCTTGATTTACCTAACTTTAAAACCAATATTAATAACTGTTTTAGTTATCACACCAGTCCCATGACTGACCTGGAGTTTATTGTTTTAACCTAAACTCTGGGTGCCCCTATTTTCCGCACGGGCAGCTAGTAGTTTTGGTTTTGCAGATTTATATTCACAGGAACCTGGTTTACAGCTGGAACAATGCTCGGAAAGCTCTGTATCCGTGTATCACTTCTAGTTGTGTTTTGTATATTTTTTCCGCTGCTATGTAATTTATTGTAATCTCTGATATTTGTTGAATGTAATTTATTCATTTATACTCTGTATACTCTTGTATCTGATGGAATTGTTGTAATAACAATGAAATGTTCTTCTGTTTGCGTTCTATTTTGTCTTGTACTCAATTCTATTCGTGCTTTCCTTCACGGGGAAGTTCGGGTCGTCTCAGTTTGGTATCAGAGCCTTGGTTTACAGAGCTCGAGAACAAGACACATTAGAACCATACGAAAGAATTCATCAGATATTGGATTAGTAATATCCAATTAGAATGACTCGTTAGAGATAGGATCAGTAGTATCCTAGAACGAGTGTGGAGAGTATATTTTTCAAATGAAAACAAATTTGTTTTGAAAATTTAAATCGCTTTATACGTATTTGATTATTTATTTATTTTGAATATGGACAATCCAATATATAAAGATTTCGCGTATACGCGTCATGAACGTATATTCGAAGTTTCAATATACTAGGTAGATATAGAATCACATTCTAGACATCCGGGGATGATTCTGATGATGGTGCATCATCAGTATTCATATTCGAGTTTCGAAGGTGTGACTTCTATATATTTCCATTAGACTGGTGTGAGAACCAAAACTTATATAGCTAGAATACATTGTTGTGAATTGGCATCAAAAACATGATTTTCTGTAGATATATATCAAAATTATGAATTTGAAACTCTAATTCACTAATTGATTGATGTTTGTGTTGTTTGTTTAGTTGTTTGATAATTTTGAACCATTATGCCTAATTTGATCAAATATTGAATTGTATTGAAAATTGGTCGCATTTGCTTGCATATACATATACTTACATTGAACAGGTCATAGCAAGGAGGCTAGAGCCAGAGAATAAAATTTGTTTGCCCGACAAATAGGTACATGTTTATTACATAATTTACTGTTTTGTTTGGGTGATGATGATTTTATGAGCCTATTGGCTAGCCGCTTGGCTTTTTCTTTTTCTTTTTGAGATCAGAAGGCCTGTATGGCAATTTCGGGATTTTCCCGTGCTCTCCGTACAAGGGAGGTTATGGCGAAATTTTTCGAAAATTTAGGGTGTTAGCCAAATTTTTGAAGAATTTGAAAATTCTCAGAAACCGAAAAGTTGGAGAATGGAAGACAGATCGAACGTAGAGTTGATTAATCAAACCACTTTCGACGTTGTTCCTTTTCGGGGACGAAAAGTTTTAAGTGGGGGAGATTGTAACAACCCGAAAATCTGGGCCAGTTTAAAAATTTTATTTTGGCAATTTTAGCGAATTTTGAACATTTAAAATGAATTATTTTAAATAATATCGACGAGAAATTTATTTTGAATGGAATTCGACGTATATATTATACGCGTCGTCGTTAGAATATAATAATTATATATAATTATATATAATTATAAATAGAATTGAAAAAGGCGCGGTAGTTCGATAATTCGATTTCAAACTTCAAATGAATGTACAGGGTGCAAAATAAACCGGATTTTAGCGAAACCAAAAATATTAGAATCTATTCGTGAATATCTTTCCAACGAATCTGAAAAATCGAAATTTCATAGCGGGAATCAAAAGGTATGCCCAGTTGAAAATTCAGAATAGTCGCTATGTAAATTATACATGGCCCAAAAAGTCATATTTTGCATACGGATGAATTTGGACTCGAAACCACTTCCATTGAGTTCAAAATGCCGTTTAGAACTCCGAAAAGTATAAGCTTTGATATATTCCGATATCCGGAATAGTGGCTATGGGCTGGTGTTGTTCGGTTAACAATACATAGCCCTTAAAAAGTGAAATTTTGCATATGAGCTCAGATTTCGACGAGATAAATTTTTATGGATTCATAATGACAAATCATTGTTGAGTTCCAAATGGCGCGTCGAACGGAGTCAGTATGTGGCCGTGCGAGCTGAAACAGTTCAAGGTAAAACGAGCAGTCATTTTACAAAGGAACATTATTGATACGACCTCGGAATTCAATTCTACTTTTTTTTCTAGATTCGTATCATCTAATAATGGTTAAATCCAAGAGGGCTTGATTTTTTGAGTTAGCATGTGAGCGTGCGAGAAGAAAAAGTGCGCCAAAATCGCATTTTTAGAGCTTATCTGAGCATTTTTGTGATTTTTAACGGACGGCCAAACGAACTCGGAATTCGACGAAACTTGTTTCGTTGGACTCGTCTTCACGTCTACTACCTCATGTCCGAAATCCGCGGCCATCGGAGATCGTTTGTGTTCGGACGATACGAGAGAAACTAGCATATAAACACTTTTACTTCCTTTTCTTCCTCACTTTCTCTCTTCCTCTTTTTTTTTCATTTTCCTCTTTAATGGCCACCGTACCCCATGCCATCGCTGCCGCACCCTCCCCCGCTGCCACCACTGGCCGTCGGCCTCCTCCACCCCCCTCCGGCCACCTCCTCCTCCTCCTCTCTCTCTCCTCTTCTCTCTCTCTTCAATTAGCAAACCCTACACCCAAACACCACCACCGCGGCCACCACGGGCCCCACCACTGCCACCCACACCCTCCCCCACGTCCATCAGGCCCGCGCCCCCCTCCAGCCCCCTCAATTCCGGCCGTGGGGCCCCCGGTCACCAAAAACCCATTTTACACTAATCGCCCGTTTTGCAAATAAGTCCCTGACCGTATTTCGCCAATAACTCCCAAACGGTGCGCTTTTGGCCAAAGTCCCTCTAAACCAAAGTTGTAGAGCACGAAATTCTCTTCGATTTGGCTATATGGAAGTCATGTTTTGGAGTTCGGAGCTGCTCGGAAAACGCGTTCTAAGTCTGCTGTTCAAAAGCGGTAAAATTCGTGTACTTTCGCGAATTCTGGCGAATTGGAGCATTTTCGGCAAAAAGTCCCTTAGGCAAAAGTTGTTCAGAATGCCGTGCTTGCGCTAGATAAAAAAGATGGATTGAAGATTTGAGTTTGTATGCGAAGTCTGGAGCTCGAACAACAATTCAGCAGTTCAGAAAAGGCGTTAGAAAAAAAAAGTGAGTTTTCTCCGCTTTAAAGCTTCTATGATTTTTGACATATGAAGTTAATAAAAATATGATCTTTATGTTATAGAGATGATAAAAATATGATTTTTACATTATAGAAGTATTAAAGATTTGATCTTTATTATGTAAAAGGAGCAAAGATGTGATTTTTATATAAGTGGCGATATAAAAATATAATCTTTATTATATGAACACCGTTGTAAAAATAGAATTTTTATCTATATAGTAGCAATATAAAAATGTGATTTTTATATACATAGCAACAATATAAAAATGTGATTTTTATATACACGGCTACAATATAAAAATGTGATTTTTATATATGTAGTGACTACGGGCGGTGAAAGTGACAAAAGGCGAGAACGACGAAGATTTCTACATAAGAAGAGTCGTGGCGTTTGGTTTAGCTAGTCGGTGAGAACTTCTCACTCTAAATTCTCTTTTTCTAGTTATATATATATATACACTAGGATGCAGACGGTGCTTAGTAGCACCCGACACCCGTCATCCACAGACCATGGATGGCTTGTTTGTTAAATTGTTTGGTTGAGTAGTTGGTTAGTTTATTTGGTTGGAATTGAATTGTTTGGTGAAATGGAATGGATTTGATTGATGTGTGAATGGCGTGGGCCTTCACTAGACCGGGGATAAGGCTAGGCCTCGTCCCGTTTCTAGTATCGTGCCGTTATGCCGCCGAAATTTTCTAAAATATGTTAGAAAAATGAAAATATCATTTTTATTGTGTAAATGGACTGAATAGGAATTCATGTGTTGAAATAAAATATTTTATCCTTAAAAATATAAATTTTAACGTGAATGTGAATAAATAAATATTTATAAACAAATCGACCGATTTGTTTATATACACTGATTTGACTGATATTGATTGGGTCGATAAATTTTACACATCGCCCAACTGCACAAACAAAAATATGTGTTTGTTGATTTGAAACCCCACACGGGTGTTGGGATGATATTTGGCGTACACTAATCCCAGTTATTTAATTATTGTCGATCGATTGGTCGACAGACTGTGTAAGCGTCGATTATTTATATTTGATGCTCATGCAGTTGTGTGGTGCACTTTGGGTGATGGTTGATTGTTTATCAATGCTATTATATACATGTGTTGTATGGAATCCATATAATTAACGTTATATGGTGATTGATTGGGCCTCATTCCAATTGGGACAACAATGAATATTATAAAAGAAAATTCATGTGTTGAATATAGAAATAGTCATGTGTTGACGATGTTCATGTGTGAAGTGAAATATTTTATACAATGAAATTTACATCTTTATCATATTTAAAATTAGAACTACCTTACGGTTGAAGTCTAATTGAAAATCAAACGATAGATACCATAGTTTTATAAAATATATTGCATAACAAAAATAGTGATGTGCTGACAGTACTCATGTGTTGAGATTAGTCAGGTATTGGAAGAAATATAGATTCATGTGTTGAATGGAATAAATATTCATTTGTTGAATAGAATAACGGATTTATTGAAATATATAAAGCCGTGTTGATTAGAGTTGCGCTATTTTGACGTGAACGATATTTATATCGATTATATTCTTTTTTATAATGAATATAGAAAATAAGTGATTTCAACATAAAACATTTTGAAAATATTATCATTTATATAGTAATGATATGAAATATTCAATTTTGATTAGAAATTGAATATAGAGTTGAAATGGTTTTGAAAACGAAGTTAAAACGATTTATAAAATACGTTTTAAAATGAAATTGACGAAATATATATAATATATATATATATTATATATATAATGGCCTGAATAGAACGCGCCGCTCCGCGGCAGTTCGTGAATTTCGACCATTGACTTCGAATTGACGTTGCGGGAGATCCGACCGTCGGATTCTCCTAAAACCGGAACCGTTGGGTTCGTATCGAAAAGAGCTTTCCAATGAATATTAGAAATTTGAAATCTACCGGTTGGATTTGGAATTATGTCCAAATCAAATTCGAAAAAGGTCGCTGTAAGTACAGTTCGATGGCCGTTGATGGAAATCGACTGTACGGGCCTTGATAAAATTATTAAAAATATCTATAATTTGTGTAAAATCATAAGAAATGATTTGGGAAAAATTGGGCTGAAGAATTCCACATTTGAAAGGATAAAAATAGATTTTTATCGAAATGAACTAGTTTTGAACTAGAATTAAAATCAATTTATTTTTAAATAAATAAATTGAATTTGAAGTGATTTTAAAAATAATCAATATTCCCAATACGTGGATTGGACTGGAGTTGAATCGAAATTATCTTCGGGATATTTCGATGTTGGATTTCGTGACTAGACATATATTGTTATGGGAATTTGAAAGATATATTTTATATCGTTATTTCCAATACGTTATTTGTTGGTTTCAGAATTTGATATTGAATATAAGCCGATATATTTTCTATTCAGAGCCTTGAATTTAATATCAAATGTGATTTGGGTTGATCGTGGATCGTGTTTTAGATGACATTGGTTCTTTAACCCAGTTAAAGGCAAGATGTTGATTTTTGAAAAGATTAAAACTAAGTGGAGTTTTAATGAATCTATAATTAGATTAAAAATGTGAATTGATAATTTAAATTATCAAATCTGAAAAGTGATCGAGAGTGGAGTATCACCAGTTTTTCTCCAAAGCGATAGTTAAATCTTTAATTAGATTTGAACGTGAAATGGTAATTAATTTTACCGATAACACCGTGGTGTTAGATATGGAGTATTACCAGTTTTGCTCCATGGGATATATAGGTTGGGATTGGGAAATAAAATAAATAATTACTTCGGTGTGGTTCGCTAATCCCGACTAGTTTGGAAAACTGTAAAATGGTTTGAAATGATATCCAAAGGAAGATTAAAGAATAAATTTAGAAGAATTTATCTTGGATAAAATTAATGGGAACCTTTCCCTAAGAATGTGATTTTGTGAATAAAAGAATATTCTGAATTGGAATGAGGCGTTCGTTGTGTTTGTGTAACATTTGTTTATCATATACGTGGGTTATTCAGGAAGGCCGGGTTATACCCATTCTGAATAACCGATTCGGCGAGATGTCGAAGATGAAGACGGTAGTTGAAGACCGGAAGTCTTCACATCGTTTGGGTGATTACTGATGATCTTGATTGGGCTGTACACCCAAGATGAGGGAAACAGTTGGTGATCGTCCAGACGTACTTGGAGATGGATGGATATGCGAGGAAAGTGCCTCCGGTTTCGTTCAAACCCAGAACGAACTTGTAAATGGATTGTGTGTCTGACATTGGATTTTATTCTGTGTTGATTGATCTCTATTAAATATACATCTGTTTGGCGGCGGAGAATTTATTCTCTTGCTTAACGCCCTTCTCTGAGACGTACGAGCTCAGAGGTTGTATATCAATGGACATCAGTCGCATGGAGTGAATTGCCAGTGTGGCATGCGTAAGTGGCAATTGATCAAGGCTTCTGTTGAAAAGCAAAGTCTTGTGGTTGATGATCAAAGCACGGCCTGTGTGGCGTAGCTTTGTGTATAACGTGAATTCGCGAGCCTCACACCTCGGTATGAGTCAAAAACGGGATAGTGACTGCAGGGAGAGCACGACGTTTCTTTCTAGCTAGGGTGGTGTCAGTGACCTACCAGCCCTGACATTTATATACTTTTCACCTGTGTGGTTGTTGGATACGAGGCGCCTCGGATATAGGTCTGTAAGGACCGGGAAACGTGTGTTCAGGAATTGCCAATCCTCAAAAGTAAGAGAGGACCGGCCCTGAAGATCCAAGGATCATAGTGGGGTCCTGGGACATTTGCTAGAGTGTCTCGAACGCGGAGAGGAGCTTGCCCCTTGCCTCGGCTCATGACGGAATCCAATTTCCAATACGTGTATTGCGGTTTTAATTGTAGAACTAGTATGGCGACATGATAGATGGTACCCATGCCGCCTATGATTGATATTTATGATTTGAATTGTTTTGACACTATACACTTATAATAGTATCAAATAATGTGTTTTAAACGTATCAAGCATGCTTTGGCTGTTATAAGGGAAAACCCTATCCTCCGGCTTGCGTTGCATTGTGTGATGGGACCTGGGTCTTATAACAGCTTCATTTTTCTTTATTTAGCATTGCGCTGTTTGTTCTATGCACTGGTATTCTTGGGAGGAAACCCGTTCCGTGTTATACGGCGTGGTCCCTTGATTTACCTAACTTTAAAACCAATATTAATAACTGTTTTAGTTCTCACACCAGTCCCATGACTGACCTGAAGTTTATTGTTTTAACCTAAACTCTGGGTGCCCCTATTTTCCGCACGGACAGCTAGTAGTTTTGGTTTTGCAGATTTATATTCACAGGAACCTGGTTTACAGCTGGAACGATGCTCGGAAAGCTCTGTATCCGTGTATCACTTCTAGTTGTGTTTTGTATATTTTTTCCACTGCTATGTAATTTATTGTAATCTCTGATATTTGTTGAATGTAATTTATTCATTTATACTCTGTATATTCTTGTATCTGATGGAATTGTTGTAATAACAATGAAATGTTCTTCTGTTTGCGTTCTATTTTGTCTTGTACTCAATTCTATTCGTGCTTTCCTTCACGGGGAAGTTCGGGTCGTCTCAAAATGTATGTGTAAGCCATAACCTAGTCAACTAGTTATGGACAATATTACTACAGACATGCCAACATTATAAAATACTGCTAAAGCATCTGAACATATTACAAACACAAGTAGGGTTTTAAAACAGAATTCAATTTGATGCCAGAAAATAACAACCATCACATATTTAAATGATAATTTCAACTAATCTAACACTTAAGAATATTATATAAAGAGAATTCGTACAAAAGGGTCAGACCCTTCACTACATTACTAATTTGTATCAGTTTATATACATCAGCAAATATAATATATATATATGTATAACATTATATACATATGACTTACTACAATCTGTGTATAGCAGGTATCATACATACGAATTTGTATACATTATACAAAATGTATATATATGTACATATATACGAGAATAATACATTCACATATATTGTTATATTTACATGCTGTAAGACATTCAAAACATACTGCATCACTTTACTTGCTTTTGGAGTCCAGGCATCTAGTGCATCACATATGCTGTTGGATTCCAGGCACTTAACACATCACATATGCTTTTGGATCTGCAAACATTTTGCTACATAATTTATGCATCATTATACACTGTTATTCAGTCACACTGATATAAAATTTGATCCATCAAAGTAGCTTTAGCATATTCATGCTAACCCCTTGTTTAATTTTACAAACATACATACATATGATGTGAATGTATAAATCGAAGATGAAATATTGGCAAATCATATTTGCTATAGCCAGTGCATCTATAATTGCAATACAAACACTCAACCTTTCAGATTCAAACATTTTAAAGTATCCAGATTTAGACATTCATACTATTCAGATCCAAACATTTTAGACTAGAATACGATATATAAACTGTGCAAATTCAAACATCTTAATTATTCCATATTAAAATATTTTAGACTGTCCTGATTTAAACAGTTTAAACCATCCAGTTTTAAATGTTAACCAACAAACAAGGTATTAAACATATAAACACACGTCATCATTCATGATGTATGATACATTTAAAACCCAAATTTATATCAATAAACTGTGTTAATAACTCAGATTTTTTTTTTATATCACCATATAAAGTTTCATGATATCAGTATATATCATGAGTAATCAATTTTGGCTTATGATATAATTTAGTATCATTTTACTATAACTAACACAAATAGCATTAAAACTAAAACCAGGAAATCATATTTCTTTATATGAAATCACATGTGTATATTGTACACTTATCATCATAAGTATACATAAAGTTTTATAGAAGTGCATATGCAGCATTTACGTAGCAGATTAATTTCATATATGTCAATACATATATTAAATCTATACTAATATAAAATACAACTTTTATGTATTTTACAGAGTATACAATATCATAATACACTTATTATGATCTTAAGCTGGTCTTTCAACATTATCTGCATAATTTAAGTGCAAAACTCATGGGGCCTTGAATGTGCACTTCAAATACAACATATTTCAGAAAAAGGATAATATCATTTTCTGAAATTAAAATTAAAGTCAGGTTTCTGAATTTCTAAATTAGAACAGAAAAAGGGCTTAACAATACTTTATTTCTCTAAACAAAATATTGTTAAAACCAAAATTTAAAGGTTCAGATAACCAGAACTGTTTTGATCAAAATAAAATACATGGTTAACTGAGCTATAACATTTATCCCCATTTCAAATAACCATTTTGATTATGGAATAAAGATTGTTAATTCAGGCAGGGTGATCCAATCATCAATTAAAAACAAAAGGTTAATACACCTATCAAGATCTTAAAGGTTTAATATCCTTGAAAGTAGTATCCAAACATAAATCAATATCTAATACCAAATTATGGTTTCAAATGAAGCAATCTGATTTGATAAATGAAAATGTACCACAATCACATTCCAGTACTTCATCTATAATTTTGTAGCAATAAAACAGGGTTATTACTAAGGTATTACAAGTAAATCAACCTAGATCCAAACATATACGAATATGCATGTACACTGTTTACAATAAGGTTATATATCTTTGTATATATCAAAATGATTCGTATATTACCATTCAATATATATCATATATATATATATATATATAATAAAATATGGTCATGTACAGATGATAGCACAGTAACTAGAATAACAGTTTTAATTTGGCATAACTGACAACTTTTGACAGTATTATTAAAACTGAATTAATATTGGATCTAAAACAAAATACAAAATATCTTAAACTTTTATAATATAACCAGTTTTGATAATTATATATGTATAGAATTATGAATCAATTTATTTTATATCATAATCATCAAAATGAACACAAGTTGATTAGTATCAATATGATATAAAATGATACTTATGGTTATTCAACAAGATTTCAGAAATCTGTTGCAATTACCATATAAATCTGAACTATTTCAGACTAACATAAAATTCTTACATAATGTAAGTAATTTTAAGAATTATAGTTTATAAACAATATAAACTACAGAAAAAGAATTGATTCATACATTGAATTAGTTTACAAAACATGATCCAAAACAATTTAGATATGTATAAGATTAACAATTTAACTAACATGGATATTTGATCCCATTTTCAGTCAGCAACTCTTAATCTATATGAGAGCATGTTATACTTAATGATTTCCAAAATTTCAGTAAACATCTGAAATCATTATTTAAACCATACATGATTAACTTTTAATCATTAGTATCATAACAAATTCTTGATCAAACAATCATGGTCATTTAGGATATTATAATCACCATTATAGCATCAATATCACATATATACATTCTTGCAAGTTCATAAGAATTTGATATAGTGACAACCCATGTTACTGCAAATAATTTCAATACATAAAGAACCAAATCCTTTAATCTGGTTTGTATAAGATATCAACAATAGTCTGGTTTTTCAAAATCGACAGTTGGTTTTGAATAACAGATTCACATCGCTATGTTGTCAAATACCATAAATGAAAACGTCAATGAATCATACTTAGTTGAATAACTAAATGAACAATATTAAAACATTTTAAAGTTATTGATCAGTTTAAATCCAATCTCAGTTATTCAAACAATATAACATCAATATAAAACTGAATCAATTTTCAGTACTAAGCACGAATCCCCTTTTTAAATTTTGTATCATACAGTAAAATTTAATTGCAGTAAATAATTCACTTTAGCATCGAATGCGGCTTTGATCTACAGTGAAACAATTTTCTCTTTGACTTTATAAGTGAATTTGCGTGAAATTCTACCAATAGGATTCTAATTACCAGTCAAGATAAAACCAATTTAAAACTTAATTAGGATTCAGATTTAACTAATAAAATCCATTTCAAAGTTTTATATTTAATATAAAACTTGGTGTACAGTAAAACAGTTTTACAGCTTGAATTAAAACACAGTTTTATTCTCAGTGAAACAATTTCACCTTTGAAATGAATTTATCATTAAATCTGAATTCATGATATTAGAATTCGATAGTCTAGTAATTAAACACATATAAACCTAAATCACGGTTTCATAATTACAGAATTTGCAAACCCTCGCTCCGATACCACTCTAGGGTTTCTCAGATCTAATCGACAACCCAATTTGACAAATCAACGATTTAATCTAAGGATCTATTGCAAAACAGTAAATCGAAATCAATTAGGTTATAATTCATACCTGCCATGATGAAGAAACTGATGAAACGCAGAGTAAAATAGCTTGGATGAATCGAATCACGAGCTCGACAAAAAGTCGAGGCCTCTAGAGGTATCCACTAACATCCGATCTTGATTTCGTCATGGGAATCAAGATTTCAAAGGATCGGTGCTAGCCGATTAAGGATAAGGGTTTTGTTCCCCAATTTTATCTCGTTTCACCTTTTTCAATGAATGAATAAAAATGAATAGGTCGGCCTATGTTTTAAATATATAAAACGAGATAAAATAGGGTGACTCACCCTTATACCATTTCAAAACAAAAGAAATATCAACATTTTGGTTTTTTTTCTTTTTATCAAGAATAATCCTTCACCTTTTCAGATGTTTTACGTGTGACCCTTTAGGTTATTACAACGTTGGTAATGATTTTAAATCGTATTTAAAATCATAAACAGTGATTGGTATCTAGCAATACGTCGCTGCTACCCAAGTTATAATAAAATTGTCGATTCGATACAACCTTTTCTGTGACCAGTGTATCAATGTAATATAATCCTTTTAACCAGTATATCCAGGATTAAACTAGAGACATGGATCGTATCATCCTCTTTATAATTTAATCATATATCTTGATCGATGAGTAGACTGTTTAAAACAAATCAGTATTTGAGCACGGCCATGCATTTCACAGTCTCACTCAATCAAGAGGCCCATGGATATCACTACGAATATATCATTGGGTTAAATTCCATCTAGATCATTCATAATTTTCATTCGATTCGAGATGTATCCAATAATCACCGTTATCGTTACTCTGTTACAAAATAACTTTTGATGATATCAAAACACAAATATCCTCGAATAAAATTATAATGATTTCAGGTCTGAGGACCATTACATCACTGTCACTATGATAATAACTTATGATACTTCAATTATATTCCATGGAGTTATCTCACTGTGGGTCAGCCCAATACGCTATTCTCCAATACGTATTTATATCTTGACTTTAATATCACGTATATTAATGATCAATGAGATGTGATCATCAGTCAATCAATATACTAGTCTTAACGCTCTATTGCTGTCCTATATAAACAATAAAACTCGACTAGGGACATTTAAGAATTATAATACTTATCACATTATATAATCTCAAGTTCAGTCTTACTCGAACTATATAATTCCGTATTATTATTCTAAGGACTTCTATGTATTATTATTTATATTATGCAGTAAATACAATATAATAGAATAATATTTTATTCCAAATAAAATAATAACATCAACAGTGTTATCAATCTCATCAAATGGACTGCCTCTAGGGCACAAACTCTAATAAAATCCACTTCACATCTCAATTTATTTATAATTGCAAATTATAGAAATCTTAATTAAAAGATCTCCCTTTAAATATTATTATAAAAACATATTTTAAAATAATCATTAAAAATATTCTTTATATAAAAGATTTTAAAACGGAAAGTATCCTTTATCTTACATATTTTTTTTTATCTTTTACAAATATTCTTTGTTTTAACATATAGTTGATTAAAAATATATTTTTTCTCTTGTGAAAATATATCCTTTATATAAAAAGAATTTCTAAGGTAAAAATATTCTTATTTAAAAGAACACTTGAATCGAAATGCGACTAAATCATTTACCATATAATTTGGATTATATGGATTTCACACATATCATATATATGAAAAGAACAGTATAATCATCAAGTCATCCATTTACATCTAGAGTGTAATTTTCCACTGTGTAAGCGTTAAAATTAAATAATAACGCTCATCGCAGCCTGTCGATCAAACGATCAACATACAAATGAATGTTGGGATTAGTGTATGTTAATTTTCATCCCAACACCCGTGTGGGGTTTCAACCAACAAACAAATAATAAAATTATTTGTGCACTTGGGCGATGTGTGAAAATAATCGTCCCAATCACATAAACAATTCGGGTAACTTGTGAATGGAAGTGTAATACACAATATATAATTAAGACAAGAATATGTCTCTTTTATATTATATATAATTCTATTGCAATGAATGAATAAGAATAATAACTTTGTCTCTATTTGGCAATTTTTATTCCGTTAGTTTAAACCCAAAGAAAATGGTTATTTTGTTTTGGCAATTCTAATGAGATGAAAATGATAATTTTTATTTTGGAATTTTTTTTTTATTTAACCAGCCTATCTTGACAAGTATAAGTCTTGCCAAAAATAAAAATATATATCTATGTATAAATTGCTTTAACTAATTCATTTTTACAAAAATGATTAATTTGGTTTAACTAATCTCCTTAATGAAATATGAACTTCATTAAAGATGTATATTTTAATGTACAATCTTTCTATTGCCTCTAATTTAAAAGTAGAAAATAATATTTTCAATCCTACCCTCTTATTTACATCTAGGGTGTAAATAGAGATATAATTTCTTAAACTATGTTTTTACTTGCATCAATCGACAAATAAAAATGAAATCTTTAGAAGCTATGTGTTCATTCATATTTGAATTACAATTAGAGTTGTATCTTTTAATAGATGTTTTATTTGCATCAAGAAATGCAAACAAAAGAACATCTTCATTTTTATGTATATTTTTATTGGAGAATATAAATAAAATAATGATATTTAATCTAATGTATATTTGCATTGGAGATTGCAAATAAAAGAATAATCTTTCAAAATGACTAAAAATGTCTATTCTTATTTCGTGGAAAAGTGATAACCAAACAAAAATGAATATCTTTGTCCTAACAACTCTATAGTGACAAAACCAATAATTAGTTTCAACAAATGTAAATTGACCAAGGTAAATAATTGGTTTTAACTAGTGTGAATTGACAAAAGTGAATATTTGTTTTTAACTAGTATAAATTGACTAAAATGAATAATTGTTCTTAACTAATATAAATTAACAAAAATAAATAATTGGTTTTAACTAATGTACATTTACAATAGTGATTAATTTGTGTTTCAATTCTAATAAAATATTCCAGTGCTATATTTTGTTTCATTCTTTTAATTTAGACAAAAATTTGTGTTTTTTCCTATTTTACTTTAAGGATAAAAATATGAATATTTAGTTATTCATTCTTTACAAAAGCTTAAATAAACATTTTCAATTCATTCTTTTTGAAGTGACAAAAAGAACTCCTTCTATTTCTAGTTTGTTTGGAAACAAGGAATGCAAATAAAGGAACAAATTCTATAATTTAATGTATATTTGCATTAGTGGTTACAAATAAAAGAATAGATTCTCATTCCAATGTATATTTGCATAAGAGAATGCAAATAAAAGAAACAAATTTACCCCTTTAAAGTACATTTGCATTGGTGAAAGTAGATAACCAAACTTTTATTTCAATGATCAAATTCTAAATAAAATGTGGTTTTTATTTCACTAATAAAGTTTTGACCAAAAATGTCCACTACCAAAGTTTGATTAAAAATGTTCTCTTTTTATTTCAATACTTATGTTTAACAAAAATGTTATTTTAATTCACATATTTTGACAAAGACACTATTTTTTTTTTCATTAAACATATTTTGACGAAATCACTATTTTTGTTTCAATAAACATATTTGACCAGAGATGTTTTTTTATTTTCATATCATATTTGTGTTTGTAGAATGTACATAAAAGATGGACTTATTTCTATGACATATTTGTATTGAAAAATACAAATAAAAAGATGATCCATTTTTATGTTTATATTTATGTAGAAAAACACAAATAAAAATAGTACATTTTTCTATGTTTATATTGGTGTTAAGGACACAAATAAAAAGGTGATTCATTTCTATGTGTATGTTTGTGTTGAAATCACAAATAAAAGGATAGTTCATTTCAATCCAATGAGGTGATACAATAATGTTTTATATTGGATTGACAATTCTATTTCAATATATAAAAATGTGTATATTTGTATTAGTGAATGTAGATAAAAAGATAGACTTTAGTTTCATTGAATATTTGCATTGATAAATGCAAATAAAGAATAAACCTTAATTTCAATGCATATTTGCATTGATAAATGCAAATAAAGGAATAAACTTTATTTCTAATATATGTATTTGCATTGATGAGTGCAATGAAGGAATAATTTGTTTCAATATATATATATATATATATATATTTGCATTGGTAAATGCAAATAAAGAACAATTTCTATTTACTATATATATTTTCATTGCTGAATGTAAATAAAAGAATAAATTTTGTTTTTAAAATATATTTGCAAAAAAAAAATGTAACTTCTGAAAATAATTTCTCATTTACATATATAATGTAACCAAAATTGTGATTTCCAAAACAAGTATTTTTTTATTTACATGAAAAAAAATGTTAACAAAGAGGTGGTTTCCAAATATAACCTATAATTTACACATGCCATGTAAATAAAGTTTTATTTACCAATATGTTTTTAATATCAACAATAAAATTTAATATTTTATTGTTATTCTTATTCTATAACCTCTTATGTTTAAGGTAACAGTAAAAAGGATTTTTTTACTGTAATTCATAAACCGTGTTCTAAATGTAAACAAATAAAAATAGGATTTTATTTGTTAGCCAAATTCTGTTGTAATGAAACAAATGAAAATATATTTTATTTGTTGTTCATATCCCATTGTGATTAAACAAATAAAAATAATATTTTATTTGTCATTCAAATCCTGTTCTAAAATAGACAAATAAAAATAAGGTTTTATTTGTTTTTCATACTCTGTTGTAAAGAAAAAAATATATTTTTATTTGTCGTTCAATTTCTATTGTAAAGTAAATGAAATAAAAATAAGTTCTTATTTGTCAATTAGATTCTATTGTTCATTTCAGAATAATAAAAATAATATTTTAATACTATAAAGTAAATTTGAACAACTAGATCTGAATAAAATATGATTTAAATCTGAATAAAATATGATTTAGATCTAATTTTCTAACCACAAATAAATTCAACAGTATATAAAATTCAATGCAGATCTAGCCTATCATGAACAACAAAACATACCACCAACAACAATCAACAATTCATCAATCACAGAACATTTCAAATCTGAATTAGTATTATAATACAATAATTTTTAACGCGAGAAAAATAATTAAAAATAAATTAAATAATAAAAATTAGAGTTCTCACATTGATTTGGCTGAAAATTCAACTGTCTCCGTTTCAGGTATGGTCTGCGCCCTCGCGAAGATCTCGGAAAGACGAGTCCAACGCAACTTACGGTTCGTGAAACGGACCTCGTATGAGTTAGATATGAATTTATTAAGATTGAATAATTAAATTAAATAAATAAATTATACCATCTTCTTCCCCTTGCTGTAACTAGGCCGACCGTCTTCAAGTTTAGTTCATACTTAGGGTTTGATTTTGTGTTCAATCCAGACAGCGGCTAGAAGATCGGAAGGTGTTGCGTCGGAGGACCTGGGGAGACGCGCCAGATGGGACCCACGGCGGGTGGCGCGATGGCGGCAACACGGGTGGGCGACGGTCTTAACGGCGTGAGTTCGGGGTGCTGCTGCGGCCACCACAAGCAACCAGGCTTGATCAAATCCGTACCAAATCGAAGAGCAAAGGAAGCTCTTCAATATTAGCTTGAGATTGGGTCTTAATTCTTACCGGATTTAGAGATTTTAAGGGATGAAAAATCGAGCAGTTTTGGCCTTTGAAATGAGGGATGGCGGCGGCCGATACTTGAGGATGAATAGTGTTAGGTTTTCCTTATTTTTTTTCTTCTATTATTTATAATATTTGTTGGTAATTTTGCGGAAAAATCCATAACTTCTAATCCGTTTCAATTCCAGCCCAGCAGAAGGTGTCCCTAACCAATTGCCCCCATACGGACGCGATGGACCATGTTTCGAGGCCCAATTCCAAAGTCTACAGCTTGTTTTATTTAATTTAATATATAAATCATTTATTTAATTAATTTATCAGTATATAAAAATTCACCGGGGCCACATACGACCTCAGAAAATTCCAAAAAAATTAAATTTAGCTTTCTTATGACGATACGGTTCTAACAAGACTAATTTCATTGAATTCTGAGACTGTTTGAAAAATGGCTATTTTCAAGTCATTTAAATTTAACTGAAATAGTCAAAACACATTTTCTTTTGCCACGCTCACATATTAATTCGAAAAATTGAAACCTAGCTATAATTTGACATTCCGGTTCCAACAAAAGTGGTTTCGTCGAAAATGGAGGTCGTTTGAAAATTGACTATTTTCAAGTGCTATATATTTAATATTAGAAGTACATTTTTAAACAAATAAATTCCGAAACTCAAAATATATAAGTGTTTATACTTTTTAAATGCAGAAACATTATTCCAGACTCAGTGGAAGTGGTTTCAAGTCCAATTTCCTTCATATGTGAAAAGTAGCCCTTCAGGCCATATATATTATATATATATATATATAAATTCTACAGCGACCTTTCTAAATATTAAATTGGCCATAACTTTTGATTTTTAAAACGAAATTTCAATTTTTCAGATTCGTTAGAAAGATATGATTAAACAGATTTAAATATTTCTGGTTTCACTCAATTCTGATTTATTTTGAATCCTGTACATTTAGTTAAAGTTCAAAATTAAAATTTTAAAACTACCACGCCATTTCTAACTCCCTTTTATATTTAAATTAAATTTATTCGTTTTAACTTCGATTAAAATAAATTCTAGCCATTATTATTTATTTAGATTATATTATATCCTCAAAGTTCATTAAAATTTTCTAAAATAATTTTTTTAAATTGGTTCAGAATTTGCGGGTTGTTACAACCACTACCCATAAATTAAATTAAATGTTAACATAAAATATTCGCGTAATTTATTCCTTAATTGATTTCTTTTTTTAAATGGAATTTACTCAAATTCATACTTAATGGGTTTTTCCCAAACCAAATCAAATCAAATAATAGTTTAAACTAAAATTCAACTTTATGCTCTAAAATAACTAATAACCATTTTATTTTCAACTTTATACTTAACGCTTCATTCGCAACAAACTTTACAAATCCATTAGCTACACATACAACATCAAGTTTTAAACTGATTATATTTCTATTTAAAACTTGAATTTGTTCTCTATAAAATTATCGTAAACGAACAGAATATGCGAGCTCAGTTCTGGGTTTATCATGTCAAATGATAATCGTGAATGAAATATTCTTACAAGATTAAATAACCACAATTCAAATTAGTTAATGAAGTTTGCCTTACCCGACGTTCTAAATGTTCAAAATATCCCTATAATGTTAATAACGTTTCTATTAACGTTTCTATTAACCGATGTTCATATTAAAATTTAAATTTACAAAAAGGGAGTTTTATATCTAAAAGTAAATTCAAATGAATGTAAATCTATTATAGTTATTTTACTTCAAACCATTCATGCAAAATTATAAGATTTATACGTAAATATCGTTCAAAATAAATAAAATTCCAAACTATATAACAAAAATCCCAATATAATCATTATTTTAACGTTAAGTTCAAAAAAAATTATATTTTAAACGTCAAATTTCTGGGCCGTTACAAATGACTCGCCTTGAGTTGAACGACTCAACTGCTGTTTAGCACGTAGTAATGACTCGTCCTCACTTTATTCATACATGGTCTGAGCACATATGATCACAACGACCTAATTGTATAACTTGATGTATGTAGCATGCACGCGATATGAGGAATTCTTCACACATAATAATGCTTTAGGTGAACACGTAGTCTTCATGCACCGTTTATACATATTCCAGAAATTAAATAATTGCAAGAGTTGGCCTACTGACTTGAGTTAGCTCGTAGAAACGAGCTAAAGATGGTGAAAGTTCCAACTCATCGGATGTGAGTGAGTTAATATGGGTAACGACTCAAATGAGCTGTGCGTGGTCCAACTGCCTGAATGGAATGATCTAGTCGAAGGCGCGAGCTAGATGATGTCACGAGCTAAATGAAGCTGTAAACTACCATTTGCAACCACTTCATAATCTTGAACCGCGTTTTCACAATAGGGTTAACATTTGCCCCCCGAAGCTCGTATTTTTTGCTTGCAAGAAATGCGGGCTTCAAAATGAACATTATTGTCAATACATTTTGCATTAAGATCCAGTCATAACATTTCGTTTGCTATGGCAGGTCATACGTTGAGATCATATGCTTCATGTCACCTGTTCTGTAATTAAAACAAGTGATTACACGATTTTGGACTTATACTTCACCATCGACTGTCTGTATCAATAGCGGATTAGTATATCGTTAAAAAATGAATTATAGCAAATTTAATTTTGAATTGAATAAAGTACTTGCATGAGACTGCTTAATCTAACGGTTTATGACCCGTCAAATATTATCTGCACAAACACAATATTCAAATTTGAATCCGCATTAATGCTTAAAATCAACTAATCGACTAAGGTCGACTGTGGATCCTAAAAGTTATTGTTTTAACAACTCATACATAATACTTGACATTTCTCATTTGGGAAATGTGTGTCTGAGAACTACTCTTTGCTTCTTTTCGGAGAAGTCTTTAATTATTCATTCCCCTCACTTAGGAAGTCGTTATTAGCCTTCTCTACGGGAAGCATTTGGATTTCATGCCCCTGGTTGGGTTAAAATCTAACACTCTTCGTATCTGATATTTTCTGATGCTACGCAAAATAACTAGTCAAATCCAAACTCCATCTATAATTTGGCTTGGTTAATTCAGTCATTGGAGACTTTTTCCACTCAATTATACTGCTTAATCCAAGCTTCAGTAATTTTAGAAGGAGTACCCTAGGAAGGACCTTGGTTAAGACCCAATGTTTGTCGTTATCGCATCAGGTGCTTCTAGATTTTGATGATTAATTGGGTGCCCCCGGAGAGGACTTTGGTTAGAACCCCAATGTTTGTCGTTATCGCATCAGGTGCTTCTTGATTTTGACGATCAATTGGGTGCCCCCGGAGAGGACTTTGGTTAGAACCCCAATGTTTGTCGTTATCGCATCAGGTGCTTCCTGATTCTGACGATCAATTGGGTGGCCCCCGGGGAGGACTTTGGTTAAGACCCCAACGTTGATCATTATCGTATCAGGTGCAACCTGATTCTGAGGATCAATTGGGTGCCCCCGGAGAGGACTTTGGTTTGTGCTGGTCTTTCTAGCTCGTTTACCGATTCTTCCAGCCTGATACTGGTACTTCGAACGTCAGGTTTGTCGGCCCCTCCGACTTGGTGCTGGTCCTTCCAGCGTGTTTGCCGGTCCTTCTGGCCTGATGTTGGTTGTAACGACCCGAACCTCCCCATAAAGGAAAGCCCGGATTGAGTTGAGAACACGACAAATTAGAACACAAACAGAAGAACATTTCATTGCTTATTACAACAATTTACATCAGAATAAAAGAATATACAGAGTATGAATAAATAATATACATTCGATAAATATCAAAGATTTACAAGTTACAATGCAACGGAAAATAATACGAAACACAACTGAAAAGAATATACAGATAGAGAGCTTTTCGAATATCGTTGCAGCTGTAAACCAGGATCTTGTGAATATAAATCTGCAAAACCAAAACTACTAGCTACCGTGAGGAAAATGGGGGCACCCAGAGTTTAGGTAAATACAATAAACTCCAGGTCAGTCATGTGACTGGTGTGAGAACTAAAACAGTTATTTAAAACTTTACTTTGAAAATAAAGTAAATCAACGGACCACGACGTATAACACGGAACGGGTTTCCTCCCAAGAATACCCGTGCATAAAACAAGCAGCGCAATGCTTTTTGGAAAAATGAAGCTATTATAAGGCCCAGGTCCCATCACACAATGCAACGCAAGCTGGAGGATAGGGTTTTCGCTTATAATAGCCAAACATGCTTGGTACGTTTAAAACAAATCATTTGATACTATTATAAGTGTATAGTGTCAAAAACAACTTCAAATATAAATGTATCAATCCTAGACGGCATGGG